>CAMZMU010000110.1:35041582-35720331 GCA_947311845.1 Poa pratensis | reverse complement strand
GTTCAGGTCGATCCCCATCGATCCGCGGCGGGGAGGGAAGAAAGAAGAAGAAGAAGGAAAGAAGCTAGGCACAGGCGGAAAGTGGGCTGGCCCAAAAAACGCTTCGCGAGGGAAGCTTCAAGCGGCGCTCGACTTATGGGGCACAAACAGGCGGCATATAGGGTTTGCCTTGATGGAGTTAGTACCGAGGACAAGGAACAGACATGGGCCTCATGCTTCTGGCCCGTTTTGAAACAAGGAAAACTGCTTCTGGCCCGAGATGACTGCAGGCCCATCGATCTGATGCCCACCTAACCTGCACACTGAACAAAAGCGCAAGAAAAGCATTTTGAACAGCGTCCTGCAGGCTGCAGCACAACACCCAAGTTTCATCTTGTGCAGCAAACACAGATTCAACGCTTCCACAAATAGATTACAGAGACATTGCCAACCACAGCCCACATAACAAAAGCAAACTGCGGATAGCCGAGCAAACCACTGACATGATGGCCGCGAAATAATATTTCCACGCCAGGGTCACTAACGCCACGTCAGATTTTTATACAACAAAAACACTATAGATAACCTATCACAAAAGCCTCGACACCCTAGCACACAAGGCCTGAATCCGGCCGGGACGCCGGGTTTTGGTTACCTTTACAAGGTTTTCATTCAGACGTGCCGAAGCTAAAACTAACACAAGAATCCTAGCCCCCCTGACAATACTACCACCCACACCGCCACCAGCTCATATAGTCATCTACGCGGCACCGATACGGATACGTGTATCCGTATCGGGCCGATACGGATACGGAAATACGGCATTTTGAAAATGCCCAATACGAGGATACGTTTTGATATTTTTGTAAATCAATAAATAAATAAATTTAGTAGCTATAAACTGCAGAAGAATAGGAGATTACCTTGTTTTGAAGCATCCAAACTCCAATACTGGTTCATGTGAATGAATGTGATGAACTCATGCTCTGCTCTCCAACTCGGCAACTCTCCAATTCCAACTCCAATTTCCAAAGAGAAAAAACAGAGAGAGAGAGAATGTTAGCCACACTAAATAAACATGAACTGTAAGCTTGTAACTTGAATAAAGAAAGGCAGCAGCACTATACCTTTTTTCTTACAAAGACACCTATTGGGCTAGCTCTCTCCGTAAGTACACTATAAGGGTTGAGGGAAATAAGAACCCTCTAGCAATCATGAACCCTCTCCGTAAGTAAACTTGAATTATTTTTCATTCATAACAAGCAAGTCCAAACTAGCACGCAGCTATGAGGCCGGATAACATGAATGACAGATCAAGGAGCCACTGGTCATTGCATTGTAGCCATTGTGACGAGACAGCGAAAAGCATTCACCATCGATTCAATCCAAATAACCACTCATCCAGAACAAATCACGAACCCCAATAATACCTTGGAGATCGGGATGGACTGGAGTGCCGGAAGAGGAGCAGCTGCGAATCGTCGGGCGCAGAGGCGGTGGAGCGGAGGAACCCAAGGAGGCTGCGGAGCCCCTTTGCGCGGAGGAAGGAGAACTCCGCCTTGGCGTCGCGCAGCCCCGCCCGCAGCGCCAGCATCACCTCCCGGTACAGCCGCCGCCGCGCCAGCGCCTCCGCCAGCTCTCCGCCTCCCTCCGAACTCGACGATCCCTCCCCTCCTCCAGCCTCCGCCACAGCCCGCTCCTTCCGGCTCATCGCCACCGCGCCCACCTCCGGTCGCCGTCAGCTGCTGGATGCGGATCTAGCGGCGACACCCAAGAAGGAGGAGGCGGCTGCGTCGGGGCTCGGGGGAAGGTGGGAATTGGGAGTGACGAGGGGAGGTTACGCGGTAGGGTTATGCATCTAGCTGGATCTAGCGGCGACACCCAAGAAGGAGGAGGCGGCTGCGTCGGGGCTCGGGGAAGGTGGGAATTGGGAGTGACGAGGGGAGGGTTACGCGGGTAGGGTTATGCATCTAGGCTGGGCCGTATCGAGAGTGTGTCCAAAACGTATTAGAATAGGTATCCGAATTATCACAATTTGTTTTAATTCATTAATTTATCGATACGTCAGAAACCATATCGATACCGTATCGAAGCCGAATCCGTATCGGATACGGTATCCGATACGGACACGCCCTTCCAGCCACGTATCCGTGCAGCGTAGCTAGTCATATCTATAGCGTAGCTAGTCAGATTTTTATACAACAAAAACACTATAGATAACCTATCACAAAAGCCTCGACACCCTAGCACACAAGGCCTGAATCCGGCCGGGACGCCAGGTTTTGGTTACCTTTACAAGGTTTTCATTCAGACGTGCCGAAGCTAAAACTAACACAAGAATCCTGCCCCCCTGACAATACTACTACCACCCACACCGCCACCACCCACCTCATATAGTCATATCTATAGCACATCATTACTACATGTACACGCATGAAATATGTTACATCTGCGAAACAATGCCACCGAAGCTGCTGATGGTCGAAGCTACAAGGGACACACCATGCTGATGATCGATGCTGGCAAAATCAATTCGCGGTGTGCGGTCCCTGCTTCAACCCCTGCAGCCTGTCATGACTCATGAGTGTTTCCTCAGTTAATACAACAACCGGCCCATTTCCAGTGTGCGTCATTTAACGGGTGCTCCGGCCCCTTCGGGTGGAAACCATCCGAGCTGTTCGCCTCCATCTCCGCGAGCATCACGGACTTTGCCCGCTGATACCTGTTCCGTTTCGCAGAGATTGCCGATATCGCTGTGCATGTAAATGAAACTAATGAGACGCACTGCCTTCAGACATGTGCCGATATACACATTTGCTAAGACACACAGTAGAGTAGTAGAGTAGTTCAGGAATAACCAAGATCATATTGTTTGAATAACCGAGATACTATAGCTAGAAAAATAAGTCTTCTACGTTGAAAATTTACAGTAAATATAAACCCAGCTAAAGTTTCAGAACTAGCGTGATAAATGGATGGTCCTTTAAGTAACTTAAATCATATGTAAAGACCAAAGAGTTTAGTGAGATACTTACAAGTCAAATCTTGAGGGAACTCAAAATCGTAGTCGTAGGGTCCCCGTCTTATGCACACAATGTAGACCACTATAAGTATGACAAGCAGAAGAAGTGCAAACGAGGCTCCAAGTGCAATTTTGCCGGTTTTATTCAATCCTCCTTTCTCCCAGAATAATGCGCAAGCAGGTAAAGTAGGTACCCCGCACAGGCCTTTGTTACCTGAGAGACTGGGAACACAATGCATGTTTGTAAACCACAGGGGAATCAAAGATGTTCACATACCACAGCTACTCATAGTGAAGATATCTTACTCTATCACACCACCATGCACGCCAACTGAATAAAGTATTTCTGGAACTTGCCCATCAAGTTGATTGCCATTTAGTAAACTGCACAAGAAGTAGTATCTAGTAAGTCAGTATTTGCTCCATACATGTGCACACTGCACAGATAGTTAGAAACTCATATGTATTTGAACATCTCATAAACAAAGTGAATCTACTGTCAAACAATGTGCTTACACAGTTTGTAATTTGGATGAGCCTATGGTGCCAGGAATACTCCCGGTAAACTGGTTTGAAGACAGATCCCTAAGAAACAGACAGATCAATTGCTCAAAATGACTAGAACTTATTACAGAACAAGGTCTTGCAGAGGCATTAGAACTACAAGAACAGAAACACTTAAGAGAGTAGAAGCATTAGACTTCCAACTTTGAACATTATGGTAAAAAAAACTTGTACTCACAATGTTGCAAGTGAAGGTTGGCCTAAACCCGGCGGTAAGCTTCCAGTCAAGGAATTAGAGCTCATGTTCCTGGTCAGGCAGAACATGACATATATTAACATTTAAAAGGAGAGATCAGAAACTGCATACTGCGGAAGCAAGATAACGCACATTTATATAGCTTAGACCCAAGTATGCTCAGAAAATATATGAGCATTAAGCATATATAAAAAATATGAAAAGACAAACAATTCAAACTTGATATGATGGGCTATTATGTCTGAACAGGAAAGTACCAATTTCGAAGGTCCTGGAGAAAAAACTAAACAAGACATTCTGATTCGTTTTTCTGTCTAGACTATCAGGACTCAGTTTTGCTCTGTCTATACATTAGCATGAATAAAATCATGTAGGCTGTTTAGTTTTGGGCATGGATGAAGTACACATGGGTTAGAATATTATAAATTGAGAGATAATACATTTTAAGATCACATCCTAATAACCCTGGGATTGCTGGCTCACAAATATAGTCTGTAAATAAAAGAGTACTACCCTCAACCACTTTTTAGAAAAAAAAACTAGATGAAATGTGATTTCACGATTAAATTGACTGCAGGGACCACAGATACTAATTCAATAAAAACAGTTCATGTGGTTGACAGGTGGGGTTTGGAAAGCCCTCTGCTCATTCCAGATGCATGCATCACGCCTGTACAGGTCAAGGCT
Source organism: Poa pratensis (assembly GCA_947311845.1). Classification (NCBI taxonomy): domain Eukaryota; kingdom Viridiplantae; phylum Streptophyta; class Magnoliopsida; order Poales; family Poaceae; genus Poa; species Poa pratensis. The sequence continues at coordinate 35,715,883 of CAMZMU010000110.1, read as the reverse complement.
TGGTATTCATATTTCATAGTGCTTTACCACTCCTTCACATACTTCCATTAAAGACCCATGTGCAGTTGGTTCTAATTTGACTTTAGTCGAATGATAAATTTTCATGTTGAAGCTTGAAATGCCATTTATTTCCAGGTGACACCTGTACTGCAATATATATCATTTAACAACAAAGAATAAGAGAAAAGACTATCCGTGAGGAACAAAACCTACTACAACTGGGTTTGTGCAGCATGCTGGACAATTTGAGCAGAACTCCACAAATGTAATTTCTCCATTTAGATGAAAACATGACATTAAAAAGAAAGTTACTTCTGATGCCTTCTATTTTACAGAGCTCTCCTCTGCAGCTTCTTGGCCATAGCCACACTAGGCAGAAAACACAACTCCCCATATTTGTTCTAGAGGAAACCAACAGAAACTATACACAAGTTGGAGCCTCGTTTTTAGTCAACTGGTGTTCATAGATCAAAAGTTCAGGTTAAGAAGAACATTCTTTCCCACAAAAAAATAAATAAGAACATACTTGCTACATGAGCATCTGGTGGTTAGAATTCACATCCCCTACCGATATTCCACAATGTTCATGACAGAAGCTAGTGTTAAGCGACATAAGGACTCAGTTTGTCTTTGCCACTGCATTAACATTCATGAAACCTTGTAGGCTGTTTAATTTTGGGGGATGAATAAAATACAGAATCACAGATAGCACAGTTTTTTTCATTGGAAAGTTCAAAAGTCTCACAGAAAAGAAAGGGCCCCCCTGGATTACCAGCTCACATATATGGTCTGAAAAGAAAAGTGTACCACCCTGACCCTCAACCATTCTTTGGAAAAATATTGTAGATGAGATGTGAATTAAACATTACATGGACAGCAAAAACCAGAGATCCTAGTTCAATGACAATATTCAAAGACGTGATAAAACTCTGAAAGGGAATGAGATAACAGAGGTCCAAGGCATTCATTTTTGTGAACCACCTACAGAAAGTTCCTTTTTTTAACAAACAACCGTGGGACGGAGCCCTACCCGAAGGATTTATTTCATTAACCAACATGTATATACAAAACGGGTCTAGTATAATCTGGCAAAGTCTGTAAAGAAGGACATAGTTAGCCCATTTTTTGTTGAAAGATTGCCTTTTTATTGTAGGTGGGTTTGGGAAATCGGCTTGCCTCATTTCAGATTCATGTTATCATACCAGTCCAGGTCAAAGATTGCTGTCCGTAGTGCTCTACCACTTCTTCATATACTTTCATTATACACCCATGTACAGTTGGGTCCTATTCTGACTTTGGGACCTTCCAATGATATGTTTATACCGAAGCTTGAAATTTAATTTATTTCCAGGGGTCACTATGTACAGCTATCTCTCGTTTTTTGGATTTGTATGGCTGCTTGATTTAGTTTATAGAAAGAAAATAATCATGGCATGTATCTGAGATTTCATAAGTCATAACCAAGGTCAACCAGTTGTCTATAATGCTAAAACAAATTCAAAGTAACAGTTCTGGATACCTTAAAGCAAATGCAAGCATGAAACTCAAGAACCATCTATACAAGGAAACTCTGAATAGCAACACTGATCTGGATCAAGTTGAAATCAAATTAAGTGTGTGCACTGATACTTACAAGCTTACCAAGTCTGTCAGATGGCTTATTTCATCAGTGATGAAACCTTTCAGGCCTTGACTTCCAAGATCCCTGTCAACGCAAACGAACGCATGTACGAGTTAATGACAGCTACCATTTCATTCTTTTTCAAAAGATATAATATGCATTCACTGTACAATTTATTTTTGAAGTATACTGATACTTCCACTTAAGTTTCATTCAAGTACACATAATGACACCGCTGCACGCTGTTTTTTAATATGTTGTAGGACAGCACACTTTAAGCTCTAGCGCTAAAATTAGAACAGTACAAAGACCAGTGGCTCAAAGTAAGACCGCAATCAAGACAAATACTTGTGAACATAATTCCAATTTCGCATGCAAATCAGATTGGTTGAGCAGTAGAGGCGCAATCACTGAGGTAGATAGGGTTGCAGCTAGCTTTGTGTGATGTTACAATATCTTTTCGTTCCCAGGAATGCAAGAACACTGTAATGAAACATGGAGTGGATAAAAATAGCATCTGGGTATCGAGAAATGTTACTTACAGCTGAGTGATCACAAGGCCTTTGTCGCCGCGATAGCAAGTGACCCCCTCCCATGCATCCCACGTCCTCGGCGCGCAAGGGTCCCCGTTCCACCCCATCCTTGCTGGAATTTTCAGTGAATCCTTGAGGGCTTTCATCGCGGCCGCTGCCAAAACCAATCCAACAAACAGGCTCATCAGAGGATGTATAGGCTGGTTTCAGATAATGTAAATTGGAGGGCTTGTGTGTTCAGAAAAAAACTATTACCTTGGTTCGGCACCGTCCTGGTCTCGAGCGGCACCAAGGCGTAATTCTCGAGCCCGCAGAGGATGGGCCTCCCGACGACGGGCACGAGCCTGACGCTCATGGTGTTGCTGGTGAGATTCTCGACAATGTATGTCCACTTGAACGCTGTGAACCCACCGACCTGCTTGAAAATATCGATCCTGGTAACGTTCCTGCCCGCGAGCATAACGTCGAACACCCTCTGGCCAGGCGCGCCGACGGCGGCGTCGAGCTCAGCGAAGTGGAGCCAGAGCATGTATGACATCCTGGTGTCGACGGGCATGAGGTACTCGATCTCGGCGCCGGCATCGTCCCCGCCGGTGGTGACGGCCGACGCGTACATCTTGGCGGGGAAGTAGTTGGGCGGCTGCTCGGCGCCGAAGATCCGGCGCCCGCCGGCGGTGACGGCGTCGTAGGTCAGATCGTTGTTCCGGAAGTCGGTGCCGGCCTGCCAGACCCGCGAGAAGGCGTCGGAGTCGTTGGTGAATCCGGGCCCGAAGAGGCCGTTGCCGCAGGTGAGGCGGCCGTAGTTGACGAGCACGAGGGAGGCGCCCGTGGTGGCGCCGTCGTAGGCGAGCGGGTGCACGGGGGCGACCTCCACGGAGCCGACGACGGGGGCGTCGGTGGAGAGGGAGTAGAAGCAGATGTCGGTGGTGGAGGCGTTGGAGGAGGGGTCGGAGGAGTGGGAGGGAAGATGAGGTCGGAGTATGCCCCGTAGCGCGCGGCGGACTCGGGCCACGGGGAGCGGAAGGAGAGGACGAGCGTGGCGGCGGCGGAGACGTCGAAGGAGGGCGAGCGGAGCTTGGAGTCGTAGTTGTCGTAGACGGAGAAGACGCGGAGGTAGTAGCGGCCCGGCGGGAGCGGCAGGGAGTAGCAGGAGGACTTGCCGGCGGAGGAGGGCGGGAAGAAGCGGAGGGTGCGCTCCTGCGGGGATGGGAAGCGGTGCGGCTCCGCGACCATCCCCGCGGCGCCCCCCGGGGAGAAGTAGCGGTCGGATAGCCATGGGCGGCCGAAGGCGGAGGTGAAGTCCGCCTCGCCGCCGCAGTCGATGTTGTAGCTGTGGTTCGCCTGCGCTGCGCGTTCACAGCAGGGGGTTAATTGTTGGGAGTTTGGAGCTGGATTGGAGTGGCGCCTGGAGCTTACCGCCGGAGAGGAAGGGGTCGTCGGAGGCGCGCGCGAGGTGGACGGCGGCGGCGAGGAGGAGGAGGAGCAGCAGACGGGCGAGGCGGAGGAGCTGCATTGCCGCTCCGGGGAGAGGAGGAGCGGCGCGCCTCGCCGGAGAATTTGGTCGGGAATTTACGATGTCGTCGTTGGTTGGGACGGAGTGGAGGAGACGTGGTGGTGGAGAGGAAGGTGACGGATACGAGACTGGATCTGGCCGCGCTGGAGGATCGGACGGTGGGGAGGCGTCCACGGCGTCTGCTCTGCAGCTGTGGCGCCGTCCGATCGAGGGAGCTGCCGCGGTAGTAAAGCGCGAGCAGAGGAAGTTACGCGAATTCAGTGAAGCCGCGTTCAGTGTTTTCAGACAAATAAATCTAGTGCGTCACGGGAGCACTGTTTGTGTGGCCACCTGTACAAATAATTAGCTGCGGCGGAATTAACTTACTGCGACGGCAACTGCCAGCCATCACTCACCTACTCTGACACTGGAGTAGTAATTACAGTGAGCACGATGCCATCCGCAAAAACGACAAATCTGAACCTGAAGTTTAGCATAAAATGAATCATTTTTAAAAGTTTAGCTGGATCTGACTCTTTTAGTACCGCCCAACATACGGGCGGTAGGGTACACGGGGTACCGCCGTGGTCTCTGGCAGTAGCTATCTTGGTCCACGGCCCGCCGCTAACGGTTGACTGCGTTGACGTGGCGATATCGCTATAGCAGGTGGCGGTAGACTTGAGCGCTACCGCTGGTTTAGGCGGCGGTAGACTCTTCTATGTACTACCCTTATGGTGGCGGTACGTGCCGAGAGAGAGTTAAGTGGCTACGGGGCCACGCCGCATCATCCCCTAGCCTCTCATTCTCCCGATGTGGCGCATCGCAAGCCAAGGCAAGGGGCAGTACCGCGGCGAGCGGCCGCTTGTCGTTGAGGAGCAGCGTTGGCTACCGCCGAGTACGGCGGCGCTAATCCGACCACTACGTCGTCGAAATCTCCTACAACGGCATGCAAATGTGGCTCAGGACATTCAAGTCCCCGGAGCTCGCCGCTCGTGCGTAGGACGCCGTGCGTAACGTTATGGCCGGCCGAGGTCCGAGATAAACTTCCCGGATATCGAGAGCCGCAAGCACGCGTAGTTGCTTGCACTATCTTACGAGATTGAGAAGGAAAACCGCATGGCGTTGCGGCACATAAAGGCGGAGGAGAGGCATGAGGCGGCAGTGGAGCTCGTGACGGCGGAGTAAGAGTATTGGACGAGCCGTGACGCGCATAAGAAAAATGACGAGGCAGCCCCCTCGACTCCGGTGATCAAGATCGACGATTCATCATCCGGACTTTCGGATTTTTCTGCTGATGAATCCGGTGTTGATTGGAATGCGCTGGCGAAGGATCGATCCCACACTTCGCCAGTAGTTTTGATCCGAACAATGTTTAGTTAGCATGTTCTAGTTTGATCCGCAAAATATAGTTCGCACTATCTATGTGGTCATGTCTGTAGTTTGAACTTTTTAGTGCATGCATGGTTTGTAGTTTGAACTATATGAATTATCAAGTTTCTCAAGATTTGAACATTTTTCTGTGCCTTATTTTAGGCCATCTACCACGGCAGAAAAATTGCTCGTGCCCCAAATTACTTAAAACTCAGTTTTTCTAACTTAAAACCAGACCGATAGATATGGTTCGTGCCGCGACGTGCGCAGTAATGCGCGGCTTGTCTTTGGCTTCCTTCTCGGTGTTGGCTCCACCATTATACACGGGCGATGCAAGTCTCCTTCTCCGACCTGTACAGCACTCTACTTAATTGTAACCAGGAAGGACCCATTCGAACAGGACCGGAGAAGAATACGTAATGCCCCACGACGCAGACTTGGCAACCGCATCGATCCATTGTCTAAGCACAAACTAGTTTACACAAGACAGCAAGAAGAACATAGTGAAATCAAAAAGAACATAGCGGCATTCCTTCTTCACGGGGGAACAGTTCGTGTGCAGGGCAGCATCAACCCATAGCCCCCTCTGCATCCTAGAACCTTCTATTGTGATATCCAAAGTGATATAATTACACTTATATATATAGACCCACGGTATACTTTGTCTCTTTTATTATGGTTTGATGTTGTGCGAGATCATTATAAATTATTTGATATGACTGATATGGTCGATTGGGTTGTGTGTTCCTCTTATTATAAATTTGTATCCCAATGTTAATAAGATAAAATTCAACATTGTGCACATGGGAATAGACATTTTTGTACAAAAAATATAAATAATTAAGAATTAAATGAACTTTTGTATCTATTAGCTAAATAAGTTTGTAAAATGAACTTATATATGCACCCATGGTGTGTACGGCCTAAGTGAAAACCAACTCGACCAATATTGCTTGCAGAACCGTTGTGAGAGTATGCACACCCAGCAGCTCAGAATCAATTGAAAGTCTCTTTTTGTTGAAATTGACATTAATCCCACTTCGAATCCAGAACAATGTTGTAAGTTACTTAGAAAAAACTTTGCACAACCCGTGTAGATCCTGATTTTCAATGTAAATATATTTTCTGTGCGACCCCTAGACAATTCGTATCTTATGTTATGATTTTTATATAACGATGTGTATTTCTCCTTATTATTTTATGTATGCATTATGAATACTTTGTTACTATTTTCTCGCATTTTATATCGTTTTTTGCAACACAGACGCTAGAAACTACTGGATACTTCATAAATGTCTGCTCCGCTTGCCGAAGAGAGCGGGAAAATGATATAAAATGCGAGTAAAGCGGCGGTGAAATGTCGCGAGGAGGAGAAGTTTTTTGCTTCTCCTTTCTCTCGGATTTTCTTTTCCGGTTCACGTGACAAAATTGGCAAGAGGTGGTGTGGAATCAGCTCAGTCACGGGCGGAACGGATGCACACCGTCAGTAGCATTGCCACCTGCACGTAGACAAAAATTAGCAATGGAGAAGAGTACATGGGAGACTGTGGTTTGTTTTGGAGTATTAACTTGATGATGGTGGTGGCCGGTGGTTTGTCTCAGAGATTGATTGCAGATCACTGCCAAAATGTGCTGCAGTGGCAGCTGCCATCCATCGCCACCCAGTAATAAAGTGTGATGATCGATATTCTGCATTCGGATCGCGTCGCCGTAATGCGGATCATCTTATGAGGCGGTAGCATCAGCATAGATAAAATACATACTGACATGCATGCGGATGCGGTCTTGTTTTTTTAGAGAGCAACTCCTGCCGACCAGGACCAGCTTCATTCCGTTCCTTCACGAGGGTACAGTGGCAGGAGCGGACGGAAGACGAGCCGCACTCCAACCGGTCACGGGCCAGCAACCGGTTGCTGGGATTGCCTGAACTGAGTCGGCTACCATCGTTCTTGCCGCGTCTGTGTTGGCGGCGACACCATCTGCATATGGCCGCGCATCAACGCGTGCAGTCTATTTTTTTTTCTTTGAGAGAGAAACAACGCGTGCGGCCCGCAGATTGAAGCCCACGATTAAACATCCAACAGGGCCCAAGGAGAACACTCAACGAGTGGCGACGCGGTAACATTTTTTTTCTTCTTTTGTCGACTTCTCTCGCGCGACCTCGCAAGCTGCCACCGGCATCGCAGCCGAAAAAGAAGGCGAGGAAGCGGGAGCCGTAGGACGGTCTTCAGCTGGCGCTGCTGAGACAAGATCAACTGCGCAAGGCCCAATCGCTCCTTCGACAAGGCCGGCGAGTTCGCGCGAAGGAAAAGGCGACGAGCGTTCCAAGCCCAGCTCACTTGTAAAGCTGAGTGCATAATCTCAAGATCCATGATCCCTAGGCCTCCTTTCGATTTCGGCCTGCACACCGAGGGCCATGCGACCAAGCAATGTCCACCGCTAACCGTCCCCTTCCATTAGAAGGCTCTACAGAGTTTATCCACTGCCTTGAAGAACCACGGTGTAGGGTTTAGGGACATGAGGTGGAAAATTGCCATAGCGGACAACACCGACTGAACTAAAATTAATCTTCCTCCATGGGTCAACATGTGGGTTTTCCAAGCGGCAAGTCTTCTTTTAATCTTGTCAAGTAAACTGTGAAACTCCTCTTTCCGAGCTTTTCTGAAATGTAACGGCAGCCTGAGGTATTTAATGGGCAAAGATTCAACCTTGCAAGAGAGAATGGCGCTGATCTCTTTCACACGACAGATTATCTTGTCGTGTTACTGATTTGTTTAGATGGCTCACCCCACACGGGCATGCGACCAAGCTTTGGGTTCTCATCGTTCGATCGATGTGCGATAAAGTCAGTGGTTGATCTCGCCGGAAATTACCCGGCAAGTTGACACTATACCTTTACGTACGCTTGAATCTCGCGCTATTTCGGAGATGTAATCCAACGTGAGTTGACCGGCGAGTCACGCGCCAAATTGCGGCCGACGACCTCGCAGCCATTGGCCGATTTGGATGTAGAAGACGAAGATCCTTTACGTGTTGTTGCTGCTGCATGCCGTCTACTCCACTCCAGTGGCCATCGATCGGTCCGCATGCTAGTGTAATTGGCACACCATCTCATGTTTTGCTCTCGTTTACAATCCATAATATCATCTGCACTCCGGCCCGTGCGTTCGAAGTGTCCAGTAATATATTTTTATTTTCAAGAACATGCATAAGCTATGCATGTCTTCCATATTAAGACAGAGAAGAAGGTTTTTTTTAAGAGATTCAGAACTGTGCACAGGAGCCACACAGCTCCAGGCCGGACAGCGACTACGTTACATCTCGCATTGGTCCACACAGCCCCGCTACAAGCTACAGCCTAAACTCTGCCATGATCTTCCTATCTAATTACTCTCAGGGCAAACTGATATAACAAACTTGTTTGGTAATTGGCTAGGGGGGTCTCTAAAACAGAGAAGGTTCAAATCCGAGTGGGTGTTTGTGCCTTGCTTTGGGCCATTTGGAACATATGAAATGATTGCATTTTTAACAGAGCAAAGAAAACTTCTTTTATGCAGGTTATCCCGATTGTCGAGATGGCGGGACTTCTTCGTGAAGAGGAGCTCAAATGGTACCAACGATCAAAGGCCTAATTTATCTTGGAAGGAGACTCGAATACGAGATACTTTCATAGTCTTGCCAATGGCAGACATAGAAAGAAACTCATTCATTCTCTTGTTCAGGACGAGGGTACGATTGAAGGCCATGAGCAACTAAAAACCTACATCACGAAGTATTACAAAAATTTGTTTGGGGAACCGGAGGCGGATAATTTCTCGCTCGACGATACCCAAATAAATGATATTCCGCAAGTATCCGATGTGGAAAACGCCCATCTTACAGCTCCCTACTCTGAAGAGGAGGTGAAGAAGGCGGTATTCCAAATGGAACACAACAAAGCACCGGGTCCGGATGGTTTTCCTGCTGAGTTTTACCAAACTTTTTGGGATGTAATCCAATCGGACTTGCTCGGGATGTTCCATGCTTTGCATGCTGGACAACTCGAGCTATTTCGCCTAAATTTTGGTGAGATAATTTTGTTGCCGATGGTTAATGGAGCAGAAATGATTCAGCAATATCGACCTATCTGTCTTCTAAACGTCAGCTTCAAAATATTCACTAAAACAGCTACTATTAGGTTTAATTCGGTGGCTGATCATGTTGTGAGACCCACTCAAACGGCTTTTATGCAAGGTCGCAATATCCTCGATGGGGTTGTGATCCTACATGAAACTGTCCATGAGTTGCATCGGAAAAAACTAAACGGAGTCATTCTAAAAATTGACTTCGAAAAGGCTTATGACAAAGTCAAATGGTCTTTCCTACAACAGACACTCAGAATGAAAGGTTTTTCAGATGAGTGGCGTGCAATGATACATAATTTCGTTTCCGGAGGAAGTGTCGCCATCAAAGTCAATGACGATGTTGGCAGATACTTCCAGACGAAAAAGGGATTACGACAGGGCGATCCTCTATCACCTATACTATTTAACATAGTTGCTGATATGTTAGCCATAATCATTGAGCGCGCGAAGTTGGATGGGCAGATTGTTGGAGTGGTTCCGCACCTAGTGGATGGCGGATTATCTATTCTCCAATACGCTGACGACACAATTCTTTTTATGGAACATGACATGGAAAAGGCAAGAAACCTGAAATTAATATTATCAGCGTTCGAGCAACTTTCCGGTCTAAAAATTAACTTCCATAAAAGTGAAGTGTTTTGTTTTGGCAATGCTCAGGACGAGGCTGACCAATATGCTGAGTTATTTGGCTGTGGGCTCGGCCAGTTTCCAATCAGTTATCTTGGCATTCCAATTCACTTTAGGAGGCTAACGATAGCTCAATGGAAGCATGTTGAGGAAAGACTACAAAAAAGATTGACTAGTTGGAAAGAAAAATTATTATCCCTGGGTGGTAGGTTGGTTCTCATAAATTCAGTACTTACCAATATGGTGCTGTATATGATATCCTTCTTCCAATTACCAAAGGTAGTCTTGCATCGATTGGATTACTATCGGTCTAGATTCTTTTGGCAAGGAGATAATGAAAAAAAAATATCATCTGGCAAAATGGGATGTAGTGTGCCGCCCTAAGGACCATGGCGGTCTTGAGATTCATGACCTCAAGGTCAAGAATAGAGCCCTTCTCGATAAATGGTTGTTTAAGCTACTTACCGAAGATGGGGTGTGGCAAACTCTTCTTCGGAGGAAATACTTAGGCTCAAGGGCGCTATCACAGGTTTCTTGGAAACCAGGTGATTCGCATTTTTGGGCTGGCCTAATGGCGACGAATAAATTCTTCTTTCCATACGGTTCTTTCTCCATTAAGGATGGGTCGGAGATAAGGTTTTGGGAGGATAGGTGGTTGGGTACTACCCCGCTCCGAGAACAATATCCAGCCTTATACAATATAGTCCTTGGACGTCACAAGAGTGATACGCTCGCTCAAGTGTTGGTAAATAATAATCCAACTGTGACGTTCAGAAGAGATCTTATTGGTCCCAGGCTGGCGGCATGGCATGAGTTGCTACAGCGCCTAGCTACCGTCAATTTGACACAAGGGTCTGATGAGTTTCAGTGGAATTTACACAATAACGGTAAATTCTCAGTGGACTCTATGTATTCAGCTCTAATACAGCCAGAAGTGTCGGTTGATAACAATAAGAAAATCTGGAAGATGAAGATACCACTAAAAAATAAAGTTTTTGCGTGGTACCTTCGTTGAGGAGTTATTCTTATAAAAGATAACCTTGCAAAACGCAATTGGCATGGAAGTAAACAGTGTGTCTTCTGTCATAAAGACGAGACGATCAAACACTTATTCTTCGAATGCAAGTTTGCTAGTTCTATATGGTCTATCATCCAGTTAGGTTCTACTATATACCCACCCAAAAGCATTGCCAATATTTTTGGCAATTAGCTGAATGGGGTGGATAATAGGTTCAAACAACTTATAAGGGTGGGAGCGCTTGCCGTAATATGTTCGCTTTGGCTATGTAGAAATGACAAGGCTTGATAAAAATTGTTCTCTTATGCAGGTTATCTACAGGACTACTGCTACTCTTCGTTCGTGGTCTCCGTTGCAACGTGTGGGGCATCGAGACCTGTTTATGGAGGTGTGTACCAGACTGGAGGATACGGCGAGGGACTTTTTATCCCAACATGGATGGCAGCATAATTTGTGTATTGGCCCTCCATCACCATAGGCGTTTTTATAATTTCTCATTATGATATGTAATTCGCCTTTTTATGTTTCGAACTTCAGACTGGTTTCGGCTGTGTGCATCTTGGTTATGCAGAGGCTGGGTGTAATACTTAAACATTTTAAGTAATAAAGCTCCCTTTATCTAAAAAAAAATACAGGTTATCCCGATGGCTACACATTGGATCCGTACGTGATCCTACCTACAATCCGTGGACAAGCGCGGTGCAATGGATTTTGGGTGCAGCCGCCTGGAATCGATCGCGTCGGATCTATATTCCTAGTTCAGCTGGCGTTCTGATCATAGGATAACATGTTAATGCAGAGTCTTTCTATGTTGTCTCTGTTTTTTAGATGGCTGATTCATGTTGCAACTCTGTGCGACCCATGATGTAATAAGTTTGTACGGATACCTGATCTTAATAAATAATAAAAGCCGCATGCATCAATCGATGCAGAGATTGGGACTGCCCCTTTTCTATATTAAAAATAAATACTCTCAGGGCATAGTTGCCACTTTGTCAAAAATCCGGCTGTTCCTCTCAAGCCACAGCCTAAACTCTGCCTTGATCCCGACCACTCTTAAGTCGGTGCCTCGTCGTTCTTTTCTTCCTTCTTATTTTTCTCCATGCTACTTAGGAGTAGATCATGATTTTCTTATCATAAGCATGTGGTAATTCCTTAACTTAAGTAATCCTGCAACATTGATGGGCGACCTCATTATTAGATAAGTGTGTAATTTCTCATTGGAAATTATTACTAGGTTTTTTTCGGGTGAAATGTAATCTGATGTCCCGTGGCGCCGCGATCATAAAATCTTTTCAAACCAGTAGGACGTCCAGGGCTTGGACGAGCGTCGTGATTTTTAGATTCCCATTAGTCATCACCACCTTTCAAATTCCAGGTGAGTGCTATGACAATTAGATTCATGACACTCATGCATTTGTTGTTGTCTTAACAAATGTGCCGAGGACTATGCTGTCCCCGATTTGTCTTGCTTGACGCAACACTCCCGTATCCCGCTGGCAGTGTTCCGTGGGTAAATTCATTGAGAATTTTGGTGGATGTTTGCTCCCTCACGACATGCCATGCAATATATGCAACCTCGAAGTGACCATTAGTTCATCCAATTTTCTACTCATCGATGTTTGCGGTGTCCGTTGTACATGCCTACAACTTTTACATCACGAATGTAATTTAAGACGTGTGGAGTGAGCCTAAACTTTGTTCGGCCCATTCAATGTTCCTGATATCCCTCTAACGGAGGCTCTTCTAGTACCTGGGGTCAAATCGGATAGCTATCAAACATGGGGGACATGGGGTTCGCCTAAATCTTGTAAGTGTTTTTGCTCCTCAGACAGAATTCTCGAGTTAAGCATATGTCGAAGCCAAGGGTTTTGTGGATTGAACGCCGCAGTAGTTCCTTGAGGTTCACGGGATGATCATATCGTAGTACTTCCACAACAATTTGCTGGATGTGTACATCAAAGTAATCCCAAGAGGATGCGCTACACACTTGGATTAGTATTGGCAGAAAAAAACGTTTCATAAGCATGACCTTGAGCTATCAGAGTCTCAGAGATGTCTCATAATTAAGCAGCGTCTAAATTCGGTTATCTATGTGGCATCCCACAGGACCACACACATACCAAATGTGCAGAAGTTCCAATTATTAGATCGAGGTGCCGCAGAGTTTATAAGTGCAACATGACGTTGCTATCAAGCCATCCAATATTCATACGCCCAAGTACTTAGTTTTGAATTGAATTTCCCTTTGTGGATACAGAACATATCACTACAATTTGTATTTGAGAACTTTTTGAGACTTTCACACTAATGCTTTTCAAAAATTTCATTGTATTTAGTACTATCCAAGCATGCATGGTGTATTAGACAATTTCTCACTTTTTTCGAAAACAGATGGGTTGTTATTCCTGAAAGAGCATATTGGATGAACCCTACCACTAACATATTGCTTGCTATCTAGTACAAGTCACTCTACCGGTGCTTATGGAAGTATCCTAGCTACATATATAGCGCAGCGGTGACATTATGTCGAAGCATATTACATGCTCGAGGAGGCTAGCAAAACTAGGCCATGAAGAAGCCCCAGCCTGTGGCTCGTTCCGTCAGCATCGGCGTGGTACATTTCCTGCTCGTCTTCTGCTTAGCATATGTGCTGGGCTTGATATCCAGCTCGAAATTCCAGAATCTCTACACCCACAACATCTTGCCACCAATGCTGCTTGCTGCCTCTCGGTTGCAATTGCCACCACCATCACAAGCAGTACCTTGCATCCGGCCACCCTCACCTCCTTCGGAGCCGACGCCGCCTTCACTAGTGGGACGGCGCAAGGCGTTCACGGACTTCCTGGCGCCCAGCGCCGGCAGCGTCATGCACAGCATGACCGACGAGGAGCTGCTCTGGAGGGCGTCCATGGCGCCAAGGATGAAAAGCATGCCGAAGCACGTCATCGCGCCCAAGATCGCCTTCCTGTTCCTGGTGAGGGGTGACCTGCCGCTTCGCCCTCTGTGGGACAAGTTCTTCGAGGGCCACGAGGGGCTGTACTCCATCTACGTGCACGCCAGCCCTGGCTACACCGGCTCGCCGCCGCCGGACTCCCCGTTCTTTGGCCGCATGATTCCAAGCCAGGTAGACTACTTGTATAGAGACCTATAACTTCATACTAATTAGTTCTCGATGTTTGTCTTGCAATTGCATGCATTGCATTCTAGTACTAATTAAGAAGCCCAGCCCTTTATAAATACTATTCATGTGTGCTAGAGAACGAGCTGGGGAAACATAAACCTGGTGGACGCGGAGCGGCGTCTCCTAGGGAACGCGATGCTGGACCTCTCAAACGCGCACTTCGCCCTCTTGTCGGAGTCGTGCATCCCACTCCTCGACTTCCTTACCATTAACGCCTACATCACCGGCTCCGACACCAACTTTGCCGACAGCTTCGACCGTGAGGAAAGCCGCGAGCGTCATAGGCCATTCTTTGCTGAACACAACATCAGCCTCGCGCAGTGGCGCAAGGGCGCTCAGTGGTTCGTGATGGACCGTGTGTTCGCCCTCGAGGTCATCTCAGATGAGACCTACTACGGCCCCGTGTTCCGGAGCCACAAACACGGGTTCGCATTGGACGAGCACTACATCCCGACGCTGGTGAACGTGCTGGGCTTGGGCAATCGCAACTCAAACCGATCGGTCATGTACTCGGACTGGCGACAGCCACGGGGCCCCAAGAGCCATAGTGGCGGCGAGGTGACGGAGGCGCTCATCCAGGAGATGAGGCGAGGAATGTATGGGAATTGCACCTACAATGGCAGGGTGACAGAGATTTGCGCCTTGTTCGCGCGTAAGTTCAAGCCGAACGCGCTCCTGCCGTTGCTCAATTTGGCTCCCAAGGTTATGGGTTTTGGCTAATCCAGATGTCTTTTATAAAATTTTGAGCACGGATGCTCAACCGAGCAAGTGAAAGAGATGTATGGGTTCAATAACCTTAATTTATTTGTAGCATTGACCGGTATTTCAGCAATGCAATCCACCATTTGCACATATACTCGTATATTAATATATGAAACTATCTAATGTCGGAATATTCCTCACAATATTTGTGGTTCCTTGATGTTACGCTGCAGTTTTACATGATAACAAGCACGAAACAGCTGATGCATGAGACCATTACACTTGTCCTGCATAGAGTTCGTAACATTACACTCTGAATTTTCTAAATACCAGCTGCGGGAGAAACCCTTGCTTTTTTTTTCGAACCATGCAGGAGCGCTGCATGTATATATGTTAGAAAGAGGAGAAAAGCCTTAATGCTGAAGTTTACAGAACTGCCTAGGCAGGCAAAGGAAGGAAACACACGCACACACACACAGCGACCTAATGTATGTTTCAGTTCACCTGTAAGCAGAGGATGAAAAATAAATACAGAACCTCCTCTAAAGACAGCTAAGTAGAAAACAGCTACTCCGACACACCGACGACCAAAGACAAACCTTGAACCGCCATGGAAAAAGGAGCCCTACCCTAATCTCTTGGCATGATGAGACGCCCTCTGCTGGCCATGCTCCAAAATCTCGCTTCATCTAATTTGATCTCTCTGATAAGCAGCTGCAAGGGTTTGAAGACCTTCTCAAAAACACGACCGTTCCTTTCTTTCCAAAGTTTCCACATAGTTAACATGACAAGTGAATTGAGCCTCTTCCTGTCAAAAGAATGAGTGGCTGTCACGGCCACCTGCCACCATGCGCACAGAATTTGGTTAGTGGTAGGGATGAGGTGCGAAAACCCAGCCCAGGTCAGCACTGCTCCCCAAACAATGTTGCTCATAGCACAGCCAAGAAAGAGGTGTTGATGGTCTTCCTCGGCAACATTGCATAATGATAGACTTATCTTTACATAACTACCATGTACCTTTTGTTCTACTTTGACCCTCCTTAGCTTGTACCTGAATTTTTTGAAGCAGCGGTGCTTCTAGTACCCCCTATATTGAAAATTTAACCGTAGGGGTTTCCCCTACGGTAATGCACTTCAAAAAAACATTGCAGAAGACGCATCTATCATTATGTGTGAGGCCTCGTTTAGCAAGTCTGTCGACTGTCCATGCCCATCCACGAACAAATAACCAGCATGCTATCTTGCATCTAAGTGGCGCCCGTGAGATCCAAATATTGTTGGCCGAGACACAAGTGGTTGAAGTTGCAAAGTGCGCGTGGAACACCGACCTGGTAGAAAATTTTCCTTTGGGGTCCCAATTCCATGTCCATGTATCATCCAAATCCGGAGATAGCGGGACATTATTTACCTCTTCCCAAATGTTGACGACCTGGAGAAAAGTTCAGATATTTATTGGTTTGTTGATATCATCAATCCATACACCATTTACAGTAGCTTCCGCCACCGTTCTTCTGGCTTTGACATTGGGAGGGATTAGCTTGACGACATCTGGTGCAATGAAGTATGACACGTTGTGCACTCTACTTCAAATGATGCCCAATTACCGAGATCTCAAGCCAATCGGAGTTGTTGAAAGGATAGTTAGTCAAAAGATGAGGCTGAAAGACAAAGAAGAGCGTCGAGGTATGACATATTCGCATCAAATTCCAGCACTAATCCGGTGAACCAAGCGGGGCCTTAGGATAAGTTTAGCAAAACAAAGTATAGAGTTTATGAAAATATTTTTTATGGAAAAAAATGTGATGACATGATACATGATGTCATGAGCGAACACGTTAAACCAAATAGGATTTAAAATCCTACTTAGTTAGATCCATTTGATGTAAATGTACATGCAGATGTGTTAGCTAGGTTTTGATTCATGTTGCCCATCGCACATATTACCTAAGTTCACAAAAAATTAGGTTTACCTTTTGCGCGGCAAGAATGTACTTTGTAAAAATTATATTGATTAAACTGCTTTTTTTTTGGAAAACCGCCCTCCAGGCATTTATTAACTCGAATTATGGTTCATATCTGATTGTGGCAAACATCAATCAGCTGAACAGGGATTACATCAAATAAAACAAGCCCCATTTCCTGGGATAGAGCCTCCTTCGCACAGCGGTGAGCCGCTGCATTTGCTCCCCTCTTGACAAACTGAAGCTTGAACCCCTGCAGTTTTGGAAGGCTGCCGCGCATCTCCTTGCACACCATGCCTCCCACAGATCGATCATCACCCTTCTCCCATAGCTGACAGACGTTTTGACAATCTGTCTCTACAATCACCTTCTGAAAACCCTTGACGAGGGCCAGATTCATAGCATCTCTGCATGCTAAAAACTCAACAGTTAGAGGATCAGTAATTCCCTCATACTTTGAACTTATTGCTTGCATAAACGTTCCAGTGTGGTCTCGGGCAACCACACCCGTCGAAGCACACTGTTGAGCTAGACTGATAGCTCCATCAGCGTTAATCTTTACCCAACCCACCTCTGGTTTCTCCCACTTCGGCGCTGTTACATCCACAACAGCACTTCGGGATGGCGAGAACGGACAAGCTCTTCTACTACTTTCATGGATTGTCTTGGCTGATACTGGATCTTATCATGTGTGTACTTGTTACGGTTAGTCCAGACAGCCCACATCATCGTAATAACAATGGCTGCATGCTCCTTTGATATGAATAAAGGATCCAGCAGGTCCCGAGACCAAGTCAGCGGGTGCAGCCTCGGCAGCTTAACTCCGAAAAAAATCAAGTGCCTCGTCCCAGAACAACTTTGCATGATCACAGCGGACGAGAACATGGAATAACGACTCCTCATCATGCCCACACATCGGATAAATAGCTTGCTCCATGATGTGTCTCCGTTTAAGTTCACCAAAAGAAGGCAACATATTCTTCAACACTCGCCACCAAAAGATACGAATCTTTGGTTGTACTTTCAGTTTCCATAGCGCGTTCCAAGTGATCTCATCTCCTCCAGAGCTACCCGCCTACCCGCAATATCTTCCTCTGTTGATCTGCCTTCAACCAACATACGATATGCGGATCGCACCGAGAAAACCCCCGAGCTCTCCCACGCCCATGCCCATATATCATCAAGGTTTGCTTTTGGCCTCGGCATCGCCAAGATTGCTTCAGCATCCGGTGCCATGAAGAGCCCCCGGATCCGCTGCCCATTCCACGATCCTGTACCCACATCGATTAAGTCAGCCACCAATTGCACAGGATCATCCGATATCCGTCCCATCGGTTTCAAAGTACCCGAGTTGGATATCCAATTATCATGCCAGACTTCTGTCTGCATACCATTTCCGATACGCCTAATAAGGCCTTTCTTCAACACCTCCTTGCCGACCGTGATCGCCCGCCACGTAGAGGAGGCTCCAGCCGGACAAGAGGATGTCAGAATATTACCATCAGGGTAGTAGCGCCCCCATAGTACTCTAGCACACAGGCTATCAGGTCACTCCAGCAACCTCCATGCTTGTTTTGCCAACATTGCATCATTGAACAATTGCAAGTCACGAAACCCAAGACCACCCTCACTACGGGACTGGCTCAAAACGCTGACGGCCGGATCGTACGCCGACGGCCAAATGTCGGGGCCGTCGGCGTATGAATCCCCGTCGGCGTATGTATGAATCCCCGTCGGTGTACAAACGCCGCCGTGACGGAAGACTCAAACTGTTAATCGGCGCGCTGATACGATACTTTTTTCTATTTTCAATTGAATATGAAATAATTCATATCTTTAAATCTGTAAATCAAAATTTAACAAATTAAATATCTAAATCGATTAGAAAATGAGAGGAATCCAAATATGACATCCATAAAATCTTTTTCACCATGCACATGACATTTTGTAACATATGTTTGGTACTTGCTTCATTAAAAAGTCAATTTTGACACTTAAAAAATGGAAAATGATATTTACGAAAATATTTTGGAATTTTTTTTGACAACAATGTTTTCCATACCAAGACACTCCTATGTGTCAAGTATGGTCACATTATAACAAACTATGGCATGGGGATGGCCATAACTTGGTCATTTGACGCGAAAGCTATACATGTCTATAGATGATAGACCTTTTTTTGTGAAGCATTTTTTTGAAATATTTGTCAAAACTCAAATTTATCATTTTTTTAGCAACTAGTATACATAAAAGGACTCCATGTCAAAGGAATTCATTTTTTGAGTATTTTCTCAATTTCTTTTATTTTTGTTAAAAACTGTCAGAATGACCGTCGTGCCTATTCATTGAAAGGGGTCACATTTTTCAAAACTATCGATGTTTCTGTGATAAAGTCACTACTTTTGTACCTAGAAATGATTTTTGTAAAAAAATTAGACCAAACTATCACACACTTGTAGTTCAATTTCAATTACTTTTGGAAAATCGGCATAAAGTCATTTAAATAGGAATAATTAGGTAAAAATCGAGAAAATTCCTAATACTTGGGTATTATACATAAAATATGTAGTACCCTTTGTGAAAATAAGATGGGTGTCTTTTGCAACATATTTTTGGTATTTCCTCCATAACAAAAGTCATTTTTGACACTTAAAAATGGAAAATGATGTTTATAAAAATAATTTGGAATTTGTTTTTGGCATATTCATCGAAAGAGATCAATTTTCTAAAACCATCGATGTTTATACAATGCAAAGGATGATATGGATGTCATATTTGAATTCCTTTCATTTTTCTAATTGACATAGACATTTTATTTTTCAAATTTCGATTAACGGAATTAAAGATATGAATTATTCCATATTAAATGTAAAGAGGAAATAAAAGTAAAATTAATTTTATTTTCATTTATTCAAAATATACTATTTTATATTCATTGTTACTTATTCAAATGATTTTTTTAAATTTAAACAATGAAAAGGTGTAACATCCTAACTCAGGGATTAATATGATTGATATGATACAAGTATCAGTAAGTTCTCATTTCTCATTTGGAAGCTAATATTGAAGGAACTCAAAGGTTAAGCATGATTAGGCTGGAGCAATTTGAGGATGGGTGACTGAACGGGAACTTTGACCAGCGTAATTACTTGTACCTGTGATTAAATGTGTAATTAGAGATTTAGTATGTAGTAGAGTTGGAAATTTCAAAATAGAAAAAAATAAGTTTAAAAGAATTCAAAAAAAATTGCATTCATACGGAACGGTTCGGCTGCCGTCTTGTGGGGCCCACCACAGCGTACGCCGACGGAGTCGCATATGCCGACGGTGGATTGGGTACGCCGACGGCTAGACATCGACGGCCGCCGTCGGCATATCCATATGCCGACGGCATACGTGCATACGCCGACGGCGCCCGGCCGTCGACATCTTGTGCGTTTCCTGTACGTGCCTTAGCCTTCGGAACTGCCATTTTGTCAATTCAGATTTACATGTGAAAAGATATTTATGAGGCCGTGGCAGGGAAGCGTATGCGGGCGCATGTGGCGGCGGGGTTGCGTGCGTGCGTCTCTGCTGAGCGAGCGAGAGGGTAAGGCAATGATTGGTTTGGGAGCGTTGGCTGGGCCGAACAGGTATTGTTGCCCCTTAATATTTCCTTTTTTAATTTATTTTCAGAAAAAGAATAAAAATGGAAAGAGAGGGATTGGGAGACATGAGACCGCCGATGGCAGCGTGTTATAATATGCTTTGCAAACGATTCTGTGGCCTTATAGATGTAGGTTGAACTAGGTGTGAGTAAATATATCTCTTCTTACGATGGTGTTGTTGGAGTTTTTTTAAAAATAATATGATTTTAAATAAGAATTTCGGACAATAGCATACACCGAGACGAAATTTGAAAAGTAGCACGCCGTCGGTCGCGAGCGGGCCGAAAGTCGACTTTCGGCCACCTATAGGCCGAAAGTGTGCTGTCGGGCTGCATGCGCTGCAGGGCGGCAGGCCGGGGCCCGCGAATTTGGACTTTCGGCTTGCAGCAGGCCGAAAGCTGAGCTTGCGGATAAGATTCCCTTGTTGGGCTGCTGCATGCACGACTTTGGACACGCTGGGCTGCTGCATGCACGACTTGTTTATACCACTGCATGCATATTGTTCGGCACGAGTTGTTTATACCACTGCATGCATATTGTTCGGCAGTGATTGGACGATTCGCTTGCATGCAAATATTAATGGACGACCGGGCGCATGCGATTGGCTGGTGGTTCATCTGCCCTAATTAATCACCATTTCATGGTTTATTACTGGAAAAAAAGTCCCTCTTGCAATTATTGCTGCATGCACGCCAGCTCAGCTTTCGGCCTGCTGCAGGCCGAAAGTCCACATTCGGCTCGCTCCGTGCCGAAAGTCGTGGGCCCCGGCCTGCCGCCCGTACAGAGTATGCAGCCCTCGTTTTCTAGCTCGCCGACAGCACACTTTCGGCCTGGAGGCAACCGAAAGTCGACTTTCGGCCCGCTCGGCGCGCTACTTCTCAAATTTCGTCTGCGCGCATGCTACTGTCCGAAATTCTTATTTAAAATCATATTATTTAAAAAAAATCTCGGTGTTGTTGTATGCACATGCGTGTTTCTTATGCAAGGTTTGGTCAAATACTTTACTGTACTACCAACACGAAGGAATTTCTCGATCTTTTCATTCTTATGGCCTCGTGGACGTTAGTAGGCAAGGAATTTCTTGATCTCTTTGGTGACCTCGCAGACGAACAGTTCATTAGCGGCAATGAGCCATTAGTAGATCAGTTTAGATATGTATGCCAAATTTGCTTCTACCGTAAAACATTATATATGCTATCCTCGCTTCTACTGTACAACATTATATATGCCATCCTGCAGATTAATGAGAGGAAACAACTTTTTAATCAGCTGTACACTGAAGTCTTTTGAAACTTCGTGTCTTTCCATTAGTTTGGCATTGCTAACGCAGACATTCTTGATTCACTGCCATGGCATGGGTCTGCTCCTCAATATGGAGGCATCCATCAATACAGAACTACACGTATATTTTGATTATTTTGGTCACGCTGTCTATTGGTTGAGGTTGGAACATTACTCTAATTTGAGAAGGTTAGCCTACGTGAGTATAGTAAGGTCAATATTGTTTCTGTTTCTAAAAGTTGTTTCTGATATTCATATGCACATTTCGTTTATTTTGAACCCGTAGCAACGCACGGGCATTCAACTAGTAGGAATAATACCAAGGAGCGGATCCACAGACGTGACAGAAATAACACGGGCCAGAATGTATGCCCTAAAAACAGGCAAGCCAATCTAAAACAAACAACATGATATAAAACTCGTGTCTTCTTTCTTAACACAGCAACCAGACCCAAACAAAATGTAAATACTCAATTGACATAGGAATCCACAGCCATATGCAATAGTAGCTTCATTCCTTAACAAAGTGAGCCAAGCGTGCGCCGTGCCAGGATTTGCACTTGCAGATACTTGTATGATTTCCCAATCTGCAAGGAAACGTAACGCTGCTTCAAAAGAAAATGTCAAGTTCAGTTCCATACTGATACAGGCATCAGTTACTTATATGCACCAAACTCATTCAGGGATACACGTGATTCAACACGGATTACACCGCTGCACTGCGAACAGCTCATAGGACTGGATCAAATTTGACAAACAAATGTACACGCATAAGATTTCCAACATTCACTGTTCACACATGAAAAAGAAACTGAGACGAATTCACAGTACTCAGACCTAACAAATAAACTTGCCAGTTCAATTTTTTGTAGATTGATGATAGCTCAGCGTCAAATCTTCGATCTACAGACATGGACAGAAATAACACACGCCATAAAGTACTCTCTCCAAACAGACAAGGTCACTCTACAAGTTTCCAACTGGGAAACTGGATCAAATTTGACAAACAAATGTACACGCATAAGTTTCCAACATTCACTGTTCACACATGAAAAAGAAACTGAGACGAGTTCACAGTACTCAGACCTAACAAATAAACTTGCCAGTTCAATTTTTTGCAGATTGATGACAGCTCAGCGTCAAATCTTCGATCTACAGACATGGACAGAAATAACACACGCCATAAAGTACTCTCTCCAAACAGACAAGGTCACTCTACAAGTTTCCAACTGGGAAACTGCCGGCTCCATACGTAGTTTCCTACTGCCATACATGCTACTAGTATATATTACACGGACATGTCACACTGGTTGGTTGGTCATGTTACTAACAGAACCGGGTTAGTCATATGTCCATGTCGATCAAGGCGTCCTCCTCGCCGTCTGAGAGCGCACCCGCAAGGAAGTCATCTCCCGCAAACTTGCTGCGGTAGCATTGCAAACTGTTAGTAATTCGTATAGTAGTTTCAGAAAATCTCATGCAGTTCACAAAATGAAACATGCGCCTACCTTGTGCAGCAGCAGCGGAAGCTCACCACTCGCTTCAGCTTTCGGTTGTAGAAGAAAAAGTTGATCGACCATCTACAAGAAAAACAGAATGGCAGTTTCCATATCAGGGCCTCCTCATGATTGCTCAAGTTCATTTCAAGCATGGATTCAGCAGATAAGATGGTCATACATGGCCCCTTTCTCTAGAAATGGATCTCCGTCAGAGTCCGGGTTGTAGCTGTAGACGTCACACTCTCTGATTTTCATAACCTACAAAATAGGGTGTAAAAGCAGAGTATAGGACTGCCGATTTTTCTGAACTAGTACGCGTTTACTGGGTGCTCACCTCATCAATAGCTTTGGTCATACTGTCCAGGAGAGAACAGCCATCATTTTTTGCTGCCCATAGCTGAAAAATGGCTCAAGATTCAGGTTAAAAGCATTCAAAACCGGTGGAAGGAGAACAGTCTCAGTGTCATTAGTAAAGTTGAGAACTTGAGTGACAACATACTTTGTGCAACACACTATGACCTTCCTTTTGCATTCCAGAACTTACTGTGTAATGTTTGCTAACATGCTTATTGGTTGATCAAGAGTAAGATGATGGAACTTGCAGAGAAGCATTACCATAGAAGCCTCCGACAAGAAGTTGTCTAGCATCTGCTTGAAACTTTCCCAGTCTTCTTCTTTGAAGAACAGGTGTGCCCGAACAGCACTGCTAAGCGAACAAGTGTTGACAAAGAGGATGTTAAATCTAATCTGAAGGCCATGCCATCATGCATATGTCACATGACAGTAAGGAAGACCATAAGAAAGATGCAGCTCTGTCAAATACCAAAATGTTCCAAGGGAAATGGAGAGAATTGAACTCTCAGCTCAAAAGAGCAACGGCTATTAATCCGTTTGTCATGCCATTTGACAACACCCCCTTAGGCTGGTCGGAAAGGACAGTAGCGGGTTGTCATTTCGCCCAAAAAAGCTGAGTATGACATTACCCAATATCCTTCCTCCCAGATTACAGAGAACACACACTTTGTAAGACAAAATTACCTGAAATCATAATCTGGGTACATATGACCAAGAGTGAGGACTAGGTATATCAACGTTTTCCGGCTGGAATAAGCAAGGAACATAAAAGGAATCAGGATGGTTAAAAAGAAAATGTGCAAAATAAAGGTAATCTACACACTGTTACCTGGATCTACAAGACAAATGCTCCACAGGTGAAGGAGGGTCACTATCAGAAGACTTCCCGAGGTAATCAAGAATCTGAAGCGCAACAGAAAATCTAAATTAGCACCTATATAAACATCATAAATTTATCATTGGCATGCCGAGATACCTAAATTTTGGCAAGGATGGAGAGCAAAAGTTCATACGTACTACATGCACCTTCATAAGGCATGGTATGCATATCTTTCTGACTAAGATGCTAATAAGAGGGAATGGTTCAAATGAATAGTGAAAACAATTACAGTGGGAAGAAACTTAACATATAAGATTTTCATAAATTCACATGCGCATCATTTACTATCATGACAGGTATGCAAAAGGACTTCCACAAAATTAATGCCTGACTACAAGCAACTTCAGATATGAAACAAAATATCAACTTTAGCCTCACGCACTACTTTAAGCAGAAATTCACATGTTACTACAAACTTAGCTCTGGTTTTTATCCAATTCCAACGACAATCACAAGACATAGACTTTCTTTACATTACACAGAAAATCATATGTTGCCACAAACTTTCAAAATATAACTCCAGTTTTTATATGATTCCAAACAATAAGCACAAGACAAATGATATCCTAACAAACGACATTAGTGAAAATGCCTGGTGATTCACCACTGCATTACAAGAGAAGGGATATCAGTTGTCATAAAAATAAATGAGCTGAACGGAAGTACGTACGTCATGTTCTAGACTTATTGAAAGCCGGCGATCATTCCCGGCATGCTTGCCTGTAGATCAACATAGCGTGTGACCCTATTGTGATGGTATAATATGCACAATAAGACAGTCAATGGAAAATATTCTTACATGAGAAGGCTTCAAGGCTCCCCCTTAATGTACAATCACCAAGATTCAGTTGATCCAGGAACACATTTACACTGAAAGAAAACAAACAAATGTAGCAATTTAGGGAAACGGATATTGCATGTTACCATGAGCACTTGGACAAGAAGAAAGAAGCAGAAGACGCCCTGTTTACCAGTCGAACGGGGTGTATTCTAAAAGCTTCATGTCGAACGTCTTGTGAACTCATACAAATACCCACCAGACCAGATGAGTATCAAGAAGTTGAGCTTCAAATCGAACTGCGAAAGCAACACACCAGAAGAGTATTTAAACAGAAAAGCAAACAAAAAGTATGATAATAGATGGGGTCAATATACATCAATACAACAAACAATTCTAGCAAATTCTGCCTGGTTTCCCCTTGCAATCTGAACATAAAACATATACCACCAGGAATCGGAGTGTTAGATTTCAATGAACTTATGGTTGTCAATGCTAAGGATGTGGATGCATACGACATAAACTTGGTTCTGGCTGTGGATATGGCAGACGGTTGTTAGGACTTAAAAGCAAAGCACAGTAACAATGAGTGACATAATGAAAGACTTATCACATTTGTTGCATATAACAGTCAGCAACGACACCTATCAAATTTGTAGCATACATCCAGATCCAAATCAGGAGCCACCGTTTCATTGCTGAGATCAGTTTCTAGCGACTGCCAAGTAGGGGCATGAAAACACAAATACCCACCTAAATTAAACCATCTGCGCATCCATAGAGCGGCTGGACTCCTAGCTACTCACTTCCTGTCCTCTCTTCTCTTCTCCCATCGGTGTCAGTGGTGCACACTAGACTAAAATGGAGCGACCACGGGACTAAATTCTTACATGTGCCTTGGCTAGCCACTCAGAGATGCAGCAGCATCTCCTACCTATCATAATCCCGATGGTCAATGCAGCCAATCTTGACACCATTTCAAGTTTCGTATCGGGTGAAGTTGCCACTGCCAGATTTCAAGGCCCACATGATGAACAATTGGACATAACACATGTATTACACTAGCCGCTAGATCAATAAAGTGCATACTGAACAAATCACTTCGTAAGCAGAGAAACAGACAAAAACGTCCGAGGAGGCAAAACGAGCCATCCAACCGCCGCAATGCTCCAGAGACCCAAGTACCAACCCCTACCCCGAACCAACGCACCGGAACTCGTAACCACACAGCCTGCCTGCGGGGCCCCAGAATTCGGGTTTGACGGGCACGCATCCACGGTCCTACTGCTCTATTCCCCCGGCCCGCGCCACTACCGTCGTGGCTACAAATCGGACGCGGGCGACGGCGGAACCACGCAGATCTCGAGCGAAGAGAGCACGTCCATGGCGCGCGATCGGTCGGCAGGAAGAAGAGGAAGAGAGGGGGAGGGAGGAGGTGGATTCGTACCTCGCAGCGAGATCTCGAAGGAAAAGTGCGCGTTGGCGGACGGAGCTCCCGGGATCTGCCTGCCACCCACCACCACCACCACCGGACGGACTTGTGAATTTTCTTTCTCCTCGCTGCTCGTGCTTGTGGATGAGAGCGAGAGGTAGGCAGGAAGGTAGATGGCCACGTGGCGTCCCGTGAGTTCACGGAGCAAAGCTACAGACGGAAAGTACGGAACGTTATCCGTTGCGCCTGTGGGTGGGCCCGGCCGAAACACCCGCTGCGCCTCGGGGAGGAATCTTCTTATCTTCTTCTCTGGAAAAACAAACACATAGTTTTTTCTTGTAACGGTTTGTGATTTTTGTTGAAGTTGTTGGTGATTTTGTTGCAAAAAAATCAGCCTTTTTTTTGTTTAACCATCTTTTTTGTAGCATTACTTTTCTGAAAATGTTGCTGTGACTTATTGCAATAGTGTATATTTTTTATACACGGGGTGAAGGATTTTTGTTGCACCACTCGGAATTATTAGGGGTAAATCACCACGGTGCCATATTCGCTGTAAATATCGGGAAGGACACGGACAATGCGATCTATACCCTTTGCTTAACTGGAGCTACTTTGTGGTGCGTCATGATTTTCCAAAACAAATGGGATTAAAATGAAAAATCATGCAGCGAATGATTCTAAGCAGTGGAGAGGGGGACAATTTTGACCTTTTGTAGGTCGACCTACGCCTAGCCTGGTGTTGCACATACAACTTTATCAGTGACATCATAAAACAATGGCACTACCACGAAAAGAAGCCAACACGCGAGGTGCAGCCATCTAACGAGATTATGCTAAACAGGTTGCTTGCCACACATTTATCTTTGTGCTAGGATGGGTTAACATAACCGACGACTCGTCTTTCGCAAATTTCCGTGTGCCTCCTAATCCTATGTAAAAAAGGTTCCATGTGGCATTTTCCTAACCTTCTTGTGATACTATTTCCTGAGATTGGACCATCATGAAGATCAGATGAACCGATGAAGGTTTAAACTCCATGAGATTAGCATATGAGGTTGGCCACTTTGAACGCAATTTCCTCATTCAAGTGTGAGTGCGTGCATAGACGAAACATGCCACTTTGAACGCAAGTTCGATGGGGGTATTAACTACTAGCCACACGTCACAATCTAAGACTAGTCATAGTGGGGAGTAACTTCAACTAGTAACATACACATATTACTAGACTATGTTACTACCCTCATAGTGCAAAGTAACATAGAGCTGGTGTCATATATGGTCTCATTTATTACTCTATAGACTCATTTTCTCTTGAAAAGTGTGATGTTACTAGTGTTACAAGTAACTAGCTAAGTTACTCTATTTGTATCTCTCCTCATTAATTACATGTCACATAGGATTTTTGTTTAGGTGGCATCTATGTTACTAGTGAAGTTACTCCCACTATGGGTAGTCTAATGGTTTAGCTACATGTGCCATAACCGCTGAACAGTGTGCCATATCGGGCGTTTGACCCATATTAATGCGATGGATTGGGAACGGTATCGCTGATTACCGACTTTGCAGTATGATTAGAAGCGTTAAGTTTTTCTTTAGATTTCGTTCTAATGTGACTAAATTTCAACAAAAAACTGTGTCATTTATTCTAAATTTGCGAATATTCGTTCTAATCAAGTAAAGTGTTTGGGGTGCCGCTGAAGCGCCCCCATTGTGTCGAACATATATCGGGTGCTCCCAAATCGAACACATTGTAGATGGTGGTCGATCCGTACCTCGCTGCGAGAACTCGAGCGAAAAGGAGAGGGAAAGCGCGCGTTGGCGGATGGAGCTCCCGGGATCTGCCTGCCACCCACCACCGGACGGACTTGTTTATCCCCTTCTGATTTTTCTCCTCGATGCTCGTGCTTGTGAATGAGAGGGAGAGGGGGTGGATGGCCACGTGGCTTCCCCGTGAACAGCACGGCGGGGGTCCCGTGAGTTCACGGAGCCACGAACAGAGGTACGGAACGTTATCCATTGTGCCTGAGGGTGGGCCTCGGGGAATAAACTCCACGGATCTTCTTCTTCTTCTTTCAGAAAACAATTCGAGGAATCTGAATCCAGCGATAAAATCCTGGCAACATGGTATCCTCCATTACTTGAACCAACGGGCCTATTCCCCGGACGGGCTTTGACCCATGCACCGGGCCGTCTGGGCTCGTAACAAGGAAAAGCCGATGGTTCAAGTTTCGGCTTTCTCTCCTAACTAAATAAAATTGCTTTCAACTTCTGAAAACAAGAATCTCCATTTGTCTTCTAAAAAACCTTGGCTGTCAAAAATTAGAGATAAGGATTTATTCGCTTACCGTTCAACCACCATCCGTGCTATTCGATCTTTTTTTGAACAGGATATGACCACATATATTAGGAAACTCAGCAGACATTACAAACAGGTCCCAAAAAGAAACGAAAATTACAAACGGACCCAGTAATATGCAGAGAGCACCCCAAGTCTCCGGAAGGAATCACGATCAGATCCATCCACGCGCTCCCGAGCACCTAGACCACGCCGGCGTCGCCGTACCACCATCCGCAGGGGAGAGAGCACCTCCACCACATGTAGACGACCGCTGAGCCGTCCGCCGCGCCGCGACGGAAACCGAAGACGTTGAACGAATACGGCCACAGCACAAGCTCCCTTGCTCCACCCATCTTCCCGCCAACACGGCGCCGTCCAGGTCCACCAGCTGCAAGCTTCTTCAACCTCAAGACGGCCACTCCCCTCGCCACCACGGCCAGCCGGAGCGAACCCATCGAAGAGGACCACCACCACCTCCAGAAGCAGATCACCACCACCCCCCAACTTCCCCCCCCCCCCCCCCCCCCACACCTCCACGGCCGGCCGGAGAAGTGAGAAAGGAGGAGGCCACCCGAACACAAACCCCAGCTTCGGCCAGCCAAAGAAGGGGGACACAAACCTCACAAGCTCCCCGATGAAGCTTCCACTGGCTCGGCTTCACCAGATGGAGAGAGAGCCGGAGGACGAGACCGCCGCACCGCACCTTCCCCTCCGCGAGAAGGCGACGGAGATCAGGCCACTGAACCCTAACTAACAGCCTAATCTACAGCTACCAGCCCGCCGGAACGAGATCCGGAGCTTCCCCCCACCTCACAACGCCGCAGCGACGCCGGAGGCGGAGGGAAGCGGTGAAATCGCCGGCGAGGACTCGGTCGCCTCTCTTTTCGCCTTGCTCTGTACTGTAGCACTGGATAGGGCCGGGGACGGAGCTTTTTTAGTTTTAAAGCCCCGTGCTATTCGATCTGTCCGATGGACCCACGACTTTACCCGACCTCACTGGCCGTGAGTCCCTCTGCAGTGAGTTATATAAATCATTTGACGAGTAGCAATCCTAGATACGAGGACTTTGACATAACTTTCGTTCCTTGCTAATCTCATGGAGGGATATATATAAATCATTCGTTCCTTGCAAATCTCCGTGGCGAGTACGTCTTGTTTATGCGTGCGTGTCTGGTCTTCTGTAGCACAAAGTTTGCGTGCGACGTCGAGATGCGTGATTAAAACTGAAGCCATAGATACGAGGACTTTGACATAACTTTCAGCATTCAGTGATTGAGTTTGCTGAAGAGACAGTTGAGTACTCTTTTTTTTTCTTCTACTAGCTAGCTAGCTAGCTAGTTAACCGCGAGCGATCGCTCCAGTCCAAGCTAAAGGTGGTGAGAGTTTGGCATCTTCCCTTCCAAGTTGGAAAAAATCCATTTTAAACCCTGAACTCGTAGAGGTCGGGCGATTTAAACCCTGAAGTCCAAATCCCGGTCGTTTGCACCCTGAACTTATCAATCCCGGTCTAAATTGAACTCTGGAGATGTTTGTCTGAGAAAAATATAATTTTTTTGTTACTATCACTGACAAAATTGGTCCACATGTCATATCCACCTTCTTCCCTAATCACTGTTTTTTCTTTTTGCTTGGAGGCTGCCGCCGCAATGTCGCACCTGCAGCCATGCCTCGCATCACTCCGTGACCAGCCGAGCATGGCCACGTGGTCGCCTCGCCGTCCTCTACTTGCCCCCCGAACGCACGCTTGCCGGGAGGCCCGAAATCGATGGGATCGAGCTCATCTTCCCCGCTGTCGGCCGGAGCTCTGCCGCTCGATTCATCGTCCTGGCTCTTCCCCGGTCGACGGCGACCACGCACACGTGTTCGTGGTGAGCTCCTGGTCCGAAAGGGTCAGGCAACACGATTACCTCCGGCGTAGTACGCGTTTCCGGCCTCCACCTCCAGCTGCTACGGAGACGAGGAAGTACGCCATCAGCCGGTGGCGATGCATCTCACCGTGAGCGGGAGCAGCTGCAAAAAAACTCGAAGCAGCAGCAGCTCGCCGTGCGTAGAGTTCTCGGCGTCGCGACCACGCGGGATCGGGCCGCGCAGAGCAGAGCAGCAGCGGCGTTCAACGGCGTCGCAGCCGCGTGGGATCTGCCCCGCATCGATCTGGTCGGCGGCGTATTCCACGTTCCAATGCTGCAGCTGCACAAGCAGGAGGCAGACCTCGCCGGAGCTGCGGCCGTCGGGGCAGAGGAGGCAGAGGCATGCGGCGTTGCTCGTCCCCGTGCTCGCTGTGGATCCTGCTCGTCCTGGCGCCGCCGCTCTGCGGCCCCACAGTCACGGGCGCCAAGCGCTCGCCGTCCATCCCGCACCGCGGCCTGCACCTCCGGCTCCTCCCACGCCAAGCGCTCGCCCAGTCCATCCATCAGCCAAATTGGGGAAAAAGATTGGGGAAGAAGGGTCTTACACGTAGGGTCCACATGTCGGTCAGCGTAGACTGTAATCCCGACCGGGATAGTCGCATTCCCGGTGAACCAAACATCTCCAGGGTTCAATTTAGACCGGGATTGGTAAGTTCAGGGTGCAAACGACCGGGATTTGGACTTCCGGGTTCAAATCGCCCGACCTCTACGAGTTCAGGGTTTTAAATGGACTTTTTCCAACTTGGAAGGGAAGATGCCAAACATTATCAAGAGCACTAGAGCAGCCACGAAGAGTAGAGGAGAGACCGAGGGAGGCAGTGCCACGTGGTGGGGTCGTCGGATGTACGGAGCACAAGATGCGGTGGGTACGTGATCGCTCTTAATTTGTCACCCGAGCAACTTGTGCACGTACACGGGTACGTCGGTATAAAATGTCGCCCGTGGCTACCTGTGCCGGTGTTTTTTTGTTCTTACTGAAAATCGCTGTGGTGTTAGAGCATCTCAACCGGGGGCCTCCAAGTGACCCCCCAAAGGCCCATTGGGGGTCCGGACGCCTAAAAATGCCACCAGCGGCACCCCCAAAGGGTCGCCCCGAGCAAAATCGTGTTCGGCACCCCCGAAGAGGCCTCCAAATTTGGAGGCCCTCTCGGGGGTTCCGGACATGGGTGCGGACATGCGTCTGACAGGGCTGGCCCGCCTGTCATAGAGACAGCGCGGCGCGCCCAGTGTTAACTTGGGCTTGGCAGAAGGCCGTGGTGCCGCGTTTAAGCGGCTCGCCTGTCAGCACGCCTCGCAATAACACTCCGCCCGCTTTCTAGGCGGGCGCAGAGCGAAGAGACGCCTCGCAATAACGGCGCGCCCGTTCCCGTGGCGCAGACGGAAGCGACGCGTGCTGTAGTCGCAGCGGCTGCTCGCGGCGGCGCTCTGCACACGCGTCGTCGGCGTCAATGCGTGGCCAGGCGAACCGCTCCTCCGGCCGCCTTTAAAACCCGGGCGCGTCGCAGCCCTCCTCTCCCCACACCACCACTTCTCCCTCTCCCTCTCCCTCTCCCAAGTCACACCATCAGCATGGCGGGCAGCCGCGAGACGTAGGAAGAACGAGAGGGTCGCCTTTACCGCGACCGCCTCTCGGCGGATCGTGCGCGTCGACGCTGTGAGCGACGCGCCCAGGAAGAACGGGAGGCCCAGGAGCGGCGCCGTCGCAACCAGGAGCAGCAGATGGCCAACGCCAACGTGCCTCCAAATATGCCGCCTCCGAACATGCCGCCTCGGACCATGCTGTCGGAGGAGGAAGAGCGGCTCTACATACGCAACAACACCCCGTTGGAGCCCGGCGTCACCTTACCGGAGGGGTGGGTGACGAACATCGTCAACGTGCCGGTGGCGCCGCGTCTTAGCGGGCAGGCTCGCGTGGACTACATCAACCTCTGCCGGACAGCTATGTCGTGGGAGGAGCGACGCGACCCTAAGTACGCCGTCTCGGCGCCGTACTGGGACAGGACGGTGGAGGCAGAGTACGAGGCGCGACGTGGCAGTTTCTTCCTCCCGGCCGGCATGCGGGAGCCACCGCCGGAATGGGTCGATTCTGACGACGACGGTGACGACGCGCCGCTACCACCTGCGCCGGCAATTGCAGGCGAATCTTCCACGACGACGGCAGCGTCACGGTCACCGAAGACTTTCATTGTCATCGGCCGCACCCTCCGCCGTGGTGGCCGCCATGGGTAGATCAGAGTCCACCACGCGCCGCGAAAACCAGATCATCGAGACATGCAAGTTTCTTGATGATCCCGCGGCGCTTGGTTCGCATCTTCTTCGCCGGCGGTTTAGATTTAGTTTATTAAATCTCGTTTAGATTTCATATTGTAAGTTTGTTAAATCTCGTTTAATAAAATCCGCCGCCTGCAAGGTGTTCGATGATTTGCTTGCGTTTGGAGGGCGGACGTTTGGGGTGCGCCGCGGTGGGCGCGGTCGAAAACATGGGCGGACACATGTCCGTCACCCCCAATTGGGTCTCCATTGGGGTGCCGGATACGAATTTGGATGCCCCTTGTGGAGATGCTCTTACTATGAATAATACCCTTGGTTATAATTTGACGGCTAGTGTTCATAAGACAAATTAGTTGCACAGACCCCCACACACAGTGACCCCATCACTCTGTCTCTCGTGGTACAGAAATGGAAAGCAATTAGTGCAGTGGGTGCGTGTCCGTGTACTTGCTGTCGTTGCTCGCTGGAACACCGTGCAAACAACAAGGAACGCTCGCGTGCAACGCACGTCTCCCTCTCCACCATGCATGCCAGCTCTACGCCGTGGCCGCTGGAGTAGTAGCAACGTTGAGGAGAAACTTCCTGGTAAACTAAACAATCTGGTTGGACAAATGACATGCGTCTTCCTGAATGACTACTCCTACTGCTATATCTGATTACACATCACATGGGATTAGGAGTAGTATAATTACCCAGGTGAGCACACTTTGGAGAAAGAAAATGATTAGACGAGTGGGTCGCGACAAGTCAGCTAGTAGTGCATCTCACTCCCAAAGCGCGGTCAGCACCACCCTGCATGCATGCAAGCGAAAGCAAGAGCATGTGAAAACCGCGTGGAAACAATTTTTTGGTGCGGAAATCGGTGAAAACAACGAAAAAAATCATGTTTAAAACTTTAAGAAAATTCTCAACAAAAACGCATTATGTTGCGAAGGTAGATTTTTATAGGCATGGAAATTTGCAAGTTCAAACTCGAAATTGTTTGAGAGCTATAAAAAGACAAATTCAACAATGAATAGTAATTTTCACATCTACTATTCATTTTGGTACTATTCATTGCCGAATTTGTCATTTTTATATCTTTTAAGGAACTTTGAGTTTCAACTTACAAATCTACATGACGATAGAACTCTACGTTCTCAACGTAACGTATTTTTGTTAATAATATTTTATAACTTTTAAACATGATTTTTTCGTGGTTTTCACCGGTTTCCACCGAAAGTTGGTTTCCACATGATATTTTCCCGAAAGCAAGAGCATGTGATGCGAGACCGATCGGTCACCAGCAGAATTTTTTTCAAACCATGCAAGAGCCTTGCATGTACTCCATGCAAGTGGCAAAGGTCTTACAGATGTCTTACAAAACGTCCGAAACGGAAAAACGAAAATAACAAACGCGCCAACTTTTTCATGTTATAAACAACGAGACTAAATTGGCGCATGCACTTCCACATGAACCAAGTTCAAGTTACTACGTGCTCCAAGCTCCAAGCTACGAACCATAACCATAATCTCGATTTCAGACAAGAAAAAATAAATACGGTGATTTGCCGGGTCATGTTGTTGAGCAAACTCCTAAAACAGAGAAAAACAAAGGAAGCAAAGGTGAAGTTGTGAGTTAAACAGGTTTATCAGTGAGTTAAACAGCGAACTCCTTCTCTAGGTCGATCTACGCCTAGCCTAGCGCCGCCCATACAACTTTATCAGTGACATCATACACTCTTGGAACTGCCACGAAAAGATGCCAACACGCGGGGTGCAGCCATCTAACGAGATTATGCTAAACAGGTTGCTCGCATGAGATTCATCTTTGTGCCAGGATGGGTTAACATAACCGACGGCTCTTCAGTTCTGGATTTCCCAAATTTCCTTGTGCCTCCTAATCCTACGAAAAAAAGTTCCATGTGGTTTCCCTAAGTTTCTCGTGATATACTATTTCCTGACTGGACCATCATGAAGATCACAAGAACCGATCAAGGTTTAAACTCCATGAGACTAGCATGCATATGAGTTGGGAACTTTGAACGCAACGTTCTCATTCAAGTGTGAGTGTGTGCTTATACGAAACATGTGACTTTATAAAGACATGGTCTGTCGAAGTTTGATAGGGATATTAACTACTAGTTTAACTACAAGTGCATTAACCGTTGCAGCGATCATTGAACAATGTGACATATCGGGAGTTTGGCATCTATTAATACGATGGAGAGGGAACGATATCCCTAATTACTCATTAGGTGTGTGGCCACCGTACAACATGCATCAGTGTGTGGCCACCATTTAAGTGTTTGTTTAATATTCGTTGTAATGTGAACAAATTTTAATGGAAATCGTGTTTTTAGTCAAATTTTAGCGAAAAAATGAGAAAATCTCGACTTGACCCCACAGTCCAAACAAGAAAAGGAAATGTACAACTGTGTCGAACACATTTTCTCGCTTGCAAGGAATATATAATAGACACGGTTCACGGAATCGTGCTTGCTCTATATTGGGCCGGGTGAAGGTTAAGAAAAAGAGAACGGATTAAGTTTGGCTGAGAATCGATTCTAGGCTGGCGAAGAACCCCTGGAACCACAAACCATGCGAGAATCTTCGTCTTTAGAAAACAAAGAAAAATGATGTGCATACTCGATCGACGTCGTGACTTGCAGATGCAGGCGAGGTAGCCATGCACGGAGGAAGAGCAAACAATGGTTTTGATTCTTCTTCGTGGCAATGCAACCACAAGGGCTCACAAGGGAGTGAATACGGAGGGGCTTGGTGACAGTACGTACTCTCTCCGTTTTTATTTACTTTGCGTTTTAGGTTTAGTTAAAGTCAAACTCTGCCAAGTTTGAGCAAATATTTAGAAAAAAACTATTAGCATCTACAATATAAAATCTATAGTATTAGAATCATCATAAGGTATTCTTTCATATTATATGCATTTGGTATTATGAATTTGATATTTTCTTACTAGATTCTTTTTCAAACTTGATAAAATTTAACTTTGACAAAACCCATAACGCGAAGTAAATAAAAACGGAGTGAGTACTGGAGGGAGTACTACGTACGGGCCAAACCACAATTTTGTTTTATTCCTCACCTTCATGACTCCTAATTCCCAACTCAACGGTAACCTAATGGCGAGTCTGGTTTATCCGTGCGTGTTTGGGCATCTGGAGCACAAAGAAACCAATGGTCCGACTGCAAGCTAAAGAGGCTAGTTAACCGCGAGGGATCACTCCAAGCTAAAGTGCGCATGGTGAAGGCGAAAACGACAGAGAGTTGACAAAAGGTGGTGAGAAGAAAGCCGAGCTGAAGTTCCCATCCGTACACGACACCTGACCGTAAAGAAGACTATTATCGGGGCTTGCTTAGAGCATCTCTAGTGGCTCCTCTAAACGGGCGTGGAAACGAGATATACACGTTCGAGGCCCAAAATGTTTCTCCAGCGGAACGTGCAAACCGTCGTGGAAGTTATACACGCCCATCCACGACGCTACTCCTCGTGGAAGTAAACACGCCCACGCCACGCTCGTGGACTCAACGAAAAGAGAGGAAACTGCTCTCCTCCCGCCCCGTCCGGAGCCCCATCGTCGGAGTCCCCAAGGTCGCCGTCGCCCGCCGCCACCCCTCTCCGGCCGAACAAGGTACGACTTCTTCCTTTTTCGCACCACTGCAAGAGAGACGAGAGGGGCGGCGGCCGCACGCCTGCCGCCAGATCGGGCGGCGGCGGCGCGCGTCGTGGTGAGCGAGGCGGCCTTCAGGGCGAGAGCGGCGCGCGCCGTGGTAAGAGGGAACCGAGGCGGCCGGGGTGGCAGCGGCGTGCGCCGGAGAGAGGGGAGCTAGGTGGCCTGGAATTCAGCGGCGGCGCACACCGTGGAGAGAGTGGATCAAGGCGGAGGTCGACGGTCTGCACGGTAACGCGGAAGTCGAGGACGGCGCGGTGGTCTGACTCGCCGGTACCGCGGCGCAACCCCTCGCGATCTTGTCCAGAGCCGGTGAGCTAGGGGAGGTCGGGGTGGATTTGGTGGTGCAGGTTGGGGAGGATGCAGTGGTGGTGTAGGTTGGGGGAGCCGCCGGAGGCGATGCTCTTCAGCCGGCGCATCATATGCATCCTCTAGGGATTTGGTTGGGGGAGCGGCCGGTGGTGTAGGTTGGGGGAGAAGAAGGTGAGGATTAGGTGCTGGGATGGTGTAGGTTGGGGGAGAAGAAGGTGAGCAACCACCTACACAGCAGATGCTTCAGCAGCAAATGCAAATGAATGTAGTGCCCTCGATGCAGTTCACGCTTCAGCAGTCCGGTGCACCACCTTTCAGGCCTTTGCAGCCACCTCCAGGGATGCAATTTTTCCATCACCAATCTCAGTGAAATTTTTGGTAGACTGTCGAGCTCTGTTAAACTGTGATAGTTTCCAGTTTAGTATTGACCGGTAGAGAGGAACTGACAGTTGTAGGAGATATACCGTTTGATTTCTCATTTCGTGAAGTTGTTGTACATGTAGCTCAGAAGACTGATATTTGTTGTTTCCTGTGTATTTCGTTGATTCTTTGCAGATGGATGGTGATGAAGGTTTCTTGGAGACCATGGGTTTTGGTTACACACAAACACAACCAGAAAGTCCAATTGGAGAGCAACCAACCCCATCAACTCAGCATCAAGCAACACCATCAACGCAGCAACGTTCTGCAATAACAGAGAAAGCATAATCCAACAAAGGAAAAAATTGGTCTAGTGATGAGGACAAGGTTCTGATAGCAGCATGGGCAAATACAAGTTTGGATATTGTCGGGACAGATCAAAACCGAGATACTTATTGGGCTAGAATTTCAGAGTAGTACAACGCACACAAGGAATCATCATGGCCGAAGCGTAATGCTAATGCAATCAATTGCCGTTACACATGTATTAACAAAGAGATCTCTAAATTTTGTGGTTGCCTTCAGCAGATTTTAAATAGGGAAGAAATCGGAAGGACTATAACAGAAAAGGTATGCATCTATCTTCTACTTCTATATGTGTTGTGCAATATTATATATCTATTGTGCTGTGCATATTTTAACAATACATTTGTATGTGCAGACAAACGATGCACACATTATGTTCAAGGAAATGGATCTTAAAAAAAAGGCCTTTCACATTGATGCATTGCTATGTAGAGTTTTCGAAGCATCCAAAGTGGCAGACAAGAGAACTTGAAACTTCTCTTAAGAAACAAAAGAAGACCATTGATGCAAGTCCGGGCACAGCCACCCATGATCCGGCTGATGCATCCTCGGTACGCACTGATGCTATCTCGATACGTACTGATACTCTTGAACATGAGAAAAGACCTGATGGTGTGAAGAAGGACAAATTGCGGAGAGGTAAATCTGATGACATTGCTTGCAAGTTGTCATTAGAAAATGTGTGGGCAGCAAAGCAAGAGAAGGATGAGATCAAAGAGGCGGCAAGAAATCTTCGCTATGCACAGCAATTTGAATTGCGAAAAGAGGAGATTGCACTCAAAAAGAAGGAGGATGCACGAAACGAGAGGGAGGATGCACAGAGACAGTTTGAATTAGATGAGAGGGTCATGCTCATGGACACTAGTGGTATGACTGGTTTGCAAAAGCAGTTCTACCAAGCTAAGCAGAATGAGATCATTGCTCGCCGCCTAGAGTAATGTGAGCTATTTGATGTGTGAGCTATATGTTGTAGTTGTAAGAACTATTTACTGCTTTCTGCTAGTTGTTGTAAGAACTATTTGATGCAAAAATATTTTATTGATAGCACTGCATTACAAAGACATGGATTACATCACTCGTTGCATAAATTAAAACTAGATGAAAAGAAATGGATTACAAAGTTATAACTAGGACATCACTCGTCTCCAAACTTTTGCCACACATGGTCAATTAGATCAAGTTTAAGCTGAGAATGTTC
The DNA here is from genome assembly GCA_947311845.1 of Poa pratensis. Lineage (NCBI taxonomy): Eukaryota > Viridiplantae > Streptophyta > Magnoliopsida > Poales > Poaceae > Poa > Poa pratensis. The sequence continues at coordinate 35,676,956 of CAMZMU010000110.1, read as the reverse complement.
ATCGACATTTCTAATCCGTGGATAGATACCATCTGATATCTGGAGCTGGTATGCTCTTCACAAATGTTGCCCACCGTGGATAGATACCATCTGCAAGGTAATACCCCATTGTGTACTGATGGCCATTGATGGTAATTCACTACAGGAGTTTCACCTTCGGCTAGCTTTGAAAAAACAGGAGAACATTGAAGAACATTTATATCATTGAGAGATCATGGTAAACCAAAATAAGCATGCCAAATCCAAATATCCTGTGAAGCAACTGCTTCCAAGATCATAGTGGGCTCGTTCACATGGCCTTTAAACATGCCATGCCATTTTTGGGGCAATTTTTCCAACCCCAGTGCATGCAATCTATGCTCCCTAACATACCAGGAAATCCTCTTTCCTCCCCTATTGCAAGTAACCTAGCAATGTCTTCTTCATTTGGAGATCTCAGGTACCTTTCCCCAAAAACTTCACAAACTTTGATCACAAATTTCTTGCAAGACTCTAAATTAGTAGTCTCAGCGGACCGGATGTACTCATCCGCACCATCAGCTGCAATTCCATATGTTAGCATCCGCATTGATGCGGTCATCTTTTGCAGAGGATGTAACCCAAGAGCTCCAGAAGCACTTCTTTTTTGCATAAAATAACCATCATAATCATGCTCCTTCTCATGCTCAAGTATACCATTAGCTATGCGGTTGAACAAATTACGGGACATCCTAAATCTGTGCATAAAAAGTAAATGAGACAGGGAAATGAAAAATGGGCCAAAGCAGAGAAGTGTACTAATTACGAACCTTCGTCGAAACAAATATTCGGGATAGCGAGGAACTTCTTTGAAGTAGTCGTCCCACAGAAGAACAAATCCGGCATCTCTTCCTCGATCGATTGTCCGACGTCCATGCTTGGAACCACCATGGCGTCGAGCATTCATCCTCTCTTCCTCCTCGCGCTTGGCGAATGCTGCAAGTATGAGTTCATCGTCGCCAGATGAAGATGACGAAGAACTCATGTCCCAAGAGGATGTGTTCATTGTGTTGCGTGAGAGATGATAGAGAAATCAAGGAGTGAAAAGAGAAGTCACAGGTAGAGATGCTGGAAGAGAGGTGGTCGGGGTGGTTTATATAGACCAGAAATATGGCCGTTGAAAATATAGCCGTTGGAAATATAGCCGTTGGAATATAGCCGTTTGAAAATATAGCCGTTGGAATATACACGTCCTGATTTACACGTCCTGATACACGTTCCACTGGAAAACTGGGAGGTGTAAAATTTACCCAGGTGTATATGGACGTGTATATGGAGATATACACGTCCAAATATCCACGTTCCACTAGAGATGCTCTTAACCGCAGATGAAAACCGAGCATCTCCACTCGCACTGCCCAAAAGGCCGCCCAAACCTCTTTGGGGCGTGTCGGACAGAATATTGCTCCTACTCGCGACGACCAAAAGCAAATTTCGTCCGAAAGCGCCCACTTTTTTGTCCGGCAGCGCCACATGAAGCCCTTGGAATAGGGAGACCTGGGGCGGCCCCGGACACAAACTCTCGTCCGCACGACCCACTCACGAGCCTACACGTACTCTCTCCTTTTTTCTCCTCTCCTCTCTCTCCTCTATCCTCTCCCACTTTTCCTACCTACTCTGTCCTCCATGGCAACCCACACTCTGGCGATGCCGGCCGGCCAGCCTCCACGACCTCAACGGCCAGCGGCGGTGCGAGCCACTCCGACGGCGAAACGGCGAGCAGAGGGTGTCGGCGGCTCTGGGGCCAGGCGGCGGCGTCAAGAAGCTCCCTGCTCCCTGCTCCGAGGAGCGCCGACAAGAGCAGCACCGCGCAGGCGGCGCCCCATTGCTGTTGCCTTGCTCCGATCCATGACCCACACGCCTATCTCTACTGCGCTCCACGGGGACGTCCATGTCCTCCTCGTCCGCATCCTTGGTCGAGAGCTTCGCCAGGTCGCCGGAGCAGGTCGCGACGCACGCCCAGCTCGCCAGCCAGAAGCTCGAACCCGCGTGCGCGGGCGCGGCGCGGTGCTGCTCGCATCTTCTTCGTCGCCTCCTGCTCCACCCGGTCGTGCGTCGACCTGGAGCATCATGACCGGCCGCCTCCCACTGCCGAGAAGCAGCTCGCGGAGCAGCTAGCGGCGCATGCCCAGCTCGCCGGCCAGGACGCAGCGGAGCAGGTCGCAAGCCACGAGCATGTCATCCAGGAGTGTGCTAGCCTAGCTGATGCATATGTGCTAGCAGATCGATCGATCCTGCAGCTCTGGCCATGGAGGCTTCGGCCACAACTCCAGCAGCGGTGGACGCGGCCGGCTCAACGATGGGTTCGCGTGCGCGCTGCTCCGGTGTTCGACGCGTGGGCGTGGCTAGGGCTAGGGTGGAGTCGACCATCTCCACGCACGCGTTCTACTTGTCGGCAACAGCGCCTCGAGTATCTCGGCGACGGCGTGCTCACCTGCGCGTCGCTCTTCTTGTTCCCGTGAGGAGCATCACGCCAGCGTTGCTGAGCATGACGTCGAGGCGGCCGTGCGCCGCCACCGCCGGCGTTCCCGTGAGGAGCAACACGCCGGCCTCGACCTGGAGCTGGCCGTCCACGCGCTCGAGCACGGGCACAATGCCGCCGCACCAGCCCGGCTCGGAGACGCCCATGAAGTGTTTGTGAGAATGCCTAACCAATTATAGTAGCAGAAATAATAGAAAAAAATGCTATTGGGACGTGCGACTGGGAGAGCACAGGCCCCAAACTCTTTTGTCCGTCCGGACAAGCCCCAAAGCACTCGTCCGGAGGCCGTTTGGGCGGCCTTTTGGACGGTGCTAGTGGAGATGCTCTTAGTCATCAAGCCACACTTTGGGCATCGATGCTCGTGCATGCTTTGACGACCAAGTGGTGGAACTTGCAAGGGAAGATGCCAAACATTATCAAGAGCAGCCTCGATCACGTTTCAAAAAAAAAAAGAGCAACCACGAAGAGTGGAGGAGGGAGGCAGCGCCACGTGGTGGGGTCGTCGGACGTACGTGGTCGCTCTTAATTTGTCACCCAAGCAACTTGTGCACGTACGGGTACGTCGGTATAAAATGTCGCCCGTGGCTACCTGTGCTGGTGTTTCTTTTCTTACTGAAAATCGCTGTGGTGTTAGAGCAACCCCTTCCATGATAAACCTACTACTCGTATTAATAACACCCTTTGGTTATAATTTGAAGGCTAGTGTTCATAAGACAAATTAGTGGCACAGACCCCCCCCCACACACACAGTGACCCCATTAGCCTCTCACTCTCTCGTGGTCAGAAACGGAAAGCAATTAGTGCAGTGGGTGCGTGTACCTGTACTTGCTGTCGTTGCTCCCCCTGGATCACTGTGCCATGTCCATGTGCAAACAACAAGGAACGCTCCCTAATCCATGCACGCCAGCTCCTACGCCGTGGCCGGAGGAGAAGCACAATCTGCGTCGAGAGAAGAAACTTCCTGGCAATCTAAACAATCTTACCCAGGTGAGGTGACTGTAATGACAGGCACTAGAGTAGTATAATTACCCAGGTGAGATGAGCACACTTTGGATAAAGAGAGATAATTAGTCAAGTGGGTCACGACAAGTCAGCCAAAGCAGTCGCGGTCAGCATCATCTTTGCATGCATGCAAAAGCAAGACCCATCGGTCACCAGCAAACTTAATCATTTTCATTAGGGACCCATGTTTGTCGTCAACAACCAGACTACTTTTTGGCACTTAAAGATTCCAAATCTCGACATGAAAAAATTACGGTAATTGATTACCCGACACATGAACAGGTTCGTTCAAGCAGCATTTCAACACTTACGGAGCTAGCAGAGACGAAAGATCCATGGCGATCGATCGAGCTCGATCTCGAGCCCATCGACACCTACGTACGGAGCTACCCAACGACGAGGAGGTACACTTACACAGTTACGGTAGACCCATCCATCAGACAAAGCACAGGCTGGCACTCCTTGTCGCTGTCCTTCGCCTTTGCCTTTCTTCCCAAAGCCACTTAATTACCACGCGCTAATTAATCACTCCCTAATCAACCACCCGAACCAAGCTAATCCGTTCACTAGCACTTGTTGGCGGTGAAGCCGACGGTGTTCTTGGCAGTGTCGAAGGAGACCCGGACCCCCTGCTGCTGCACGTTCCCGAGGATGGACACGGCGCCGCTGGTTCCCGCGAACGCGAAGCAGTACGTCCCCGCCCCGTCCACGGGGATCAGGTAGTTCTTGGCCGGCAGCTTGAGCTCCCCGCCGCCCTCGAACCTTAGCGCCACGGCCGGCACCTGCACGCTCGTCCGGCCCGACAGGTCGTAGCACGTGTCGAAGAGGGAGACGGCCGAGGTGCGGGGGAGCGACTGGGTGCCCTGCACGAACGCGTCGCGGAGCGCGGCGTAGGCGGCGGACTGGAGCCGCGTGACCGCCGTGCCGGAGTCCACGATGACGCCGCCGGACCCGGCCTCGTCCATCGCGAAGGTTGAAGGCGGGATGGCGAGCGGGGTGCCGCCGACGGAGATGCCCGTCAGCGCCACGTAGTAGAAGGTGTTCGTCCGCGGGCTGCGGACCAGCGGCGCCGTGACCACGGCTGACTGCGCGTCCGGTGCGTCGCTGCCGAAGTGGAGGGTGGAGGCGGAGGGGGAGTCGCGGTCGACGAGGCAGTAGGAGAAGGCGGTGGCGGAGATCTGCGACGGGAACGAGAGCGGGCCACCTCCTAGCGCCAGCAGCCCCGCGGCCCCGACGAAGAGGCCCTCGTTGTCGTGGCCGCACCCGATGGCGACGTCGGAGACGGGCGCGGAGTCGCCGAGCGTGAGCGTCTCGGTGGCGAAGTCGCCCACGGTGTAGGAGCCGTCCCCGTAGGCGACCTCGTAGAGGCACGCGCCCGTGGCGTTGCGGCAGGCGGCGGCGTCGAGGTCGTGGCAGCGCGGGGAGTCGCAGCCGACGGCGGCGTAGGAGGCGGAGAGGGACGGGTCGTAGACCGGGTCCGACTGCGCGTAGCAGTCGGCGCAGGGCTGGCACTGCAGCCAGGTGACGTCGCTGCCGGTGTCCAGCACCATGTAGAGCTGCCGCGCCGGGCGGCCCACGCCGATGCGCGAGAAGTACTCGCCGCTGCCCTGGCCCACGCCGGAGACGACCGGGCCCTGGATGTCGGCGGCGGAGGCGGTGAAGAGCGGGTTGGTGTCGGACGGGAGGAGGTCTGAGGATTTCAGGCCGTCGGCTGCGAGGGACGCGCGTGCGGAGACGGCGGCCGCGCGAGCCGAGTCGCGGCGCAGGCGGGCGAGCACCAGGGACTTGTAGCTCGCGTGCCGGCCCTGCTCTGAGGGATGGAAGTCCCGGGAGTGGAGCCGGAGGGTGAGGCGGCCCTTCGTCGTCCCCTCTGTCTCATGGACGACGTCGGTTGCGGCGAGGGACTGCTGGAGCGGGAGCGCGTCGGTGGAGACGGCGGCGTGGGCGCGGGAGAGGGACGCGGCGACGTCGAGCGTCTCGGTAGCCGGCGCGGGGTGGCGGGGGAGCGCCGGCGCCGACCAGGCGAGCAGGACGGAGAGGAGCAGTAGGAGCGGGAGCTGCATTGTGGGCAGGAGGTGGTGGTTGGAGCGGAGTGAAGTGAAGGCTGAGTGAGAGGGGAATGGGAATGAATGTAGGGGAGGGAGAGGTGCGTGTGTCTCAGCGGCTAGCTAGCGGTGGATCGATGGAGACGGAGATGGATCTCACGTCATTCTTCCTCTGCTTCTCGAGGACAGTGGCATCAAGGAGAAGAATGGCAGAGGAGGCACGCCGTCGGCTCCACCGAATTTACTCTCGTCATAAACTCTTCTTTAAGTTTGCTGAGTAGGTAGAGACACGTACTAGAGTAGTAGGAAAACCTGGTAATTTAAAACTTTATTTATAATATTAAACCGGTTGATGTCAGGCGTGTTGCAAATCTAACGACCTGTTCCATACTCGCACATCAACAACCTAGATGTCTTACTTTAATTTTTCTTTATCTGTGTGTTAATAATTCGGGACGACGAGATTACTACAAGTGGATACGAGATCTTCAGCGACATGTACACAAGTGTTGTCACCATGAAAAAGAAGCCAGCATGCCGGGTGTAGCCGTCTTGAGCTAACCAGAGAGTACCAGCCAGCCAGCCCTAAGGACTTTCTTCTCCGCACCGGCATGGATGGCTATTGCCATAGACTCGTCATTTATTGATTTCGCTGATTTCCCTGTGCCTCACTGCCTCCTAATCCCATGGAAAAAGGCTCAATGTAACATTTCTTTGAGCTTCTGCTCATACTATTTTTTTTTCATTGGTGGATCATCAAGATCAGAAGAACCAGTCTAGGTGTAAACTCCATGTAACTAGCATACGACCTAAGTTAGGGACTTTTGACGCAATGCTGGTATTCATGTGTGAGTGAGAGCGTAGACGAAATATGTGGCCTTTTAAAGACATGGATGATGGGCACAATCGAACGGCTTAATTACAGCTCCAACAACCTCTCGAAGGATCACTCAACAATTTGACACGTCGAGAGGGTGTCACTAAAGCGAGGGGCTCGCCCTGACCCCCACGTCGTCCTCCCGTGGGCGACACAGGAGAGACTAGGGTTTTGCGCGTCACCACTCCTCATTGACGCCCCCCTCCCCGACGGCGGCGAGGCTTCCCTACTGCCTCCCCCTTCCTCCTCTAGGCCCTTTCGCCGCCCTAACCCTAATGTGTGTCGGTGTCGACCTGCGACCATGGATCTGGTGGCGTCAAGCAGAGATGTGTGGGCCTCGACGGTGACCATGTAGGGATGATTCAACGGTTGAGCTAGTGTGGTCTTGGCGCCGCTGCTCGGGGGCAGCCCTGCTCCGATGGGAGGAAGTCACGGTAGTGGAGGTGTAGGGTGAGCCAGTTGAGAATAGTATTTGCCGTAAATAACCCATCGTGGGTCTCCTCTCTTATATAATGAACATACATGTACAAATGTACAGGGCAAGGAATCATCAGATCACAACCGATCCGGACGAGATACATACAATCTCTATACAAGGAAACTAATCCCGATTCTAGCTCTAACACCCCCCCTCAATCTAAACCGTCGTGTACAAGGTTAAGATTGGAACGAAATCTGCGGAGCATGATCTGGGTGACTGGTTTAGTGAACACATCGGCAACCTGATCTTCGGAGGCGATGAACCGAACAGTGAGAGCTCCCAAAGCAACCTTCTCACGTACAAAATGAAAATCGATCTCAATGTGTTTGGTGCGAGCATGGAACACATGATTGGCCGAGAGATATGTAGCACCGAGATTGTCACACCACAAGACAGGTGGTCGGGACTGATGAACACCAAGTTCCTTGAGAACAGAATGAATCCAGATAGCTTCAGCAGTGCCATTTGCCAGCGCCTTATACTCAGCCTCGGTACTAGAACGAGATACCGTCGGCTGCTTGCGAGAACTCCAGGAGATCAGATTACCGCCGAGAAAAACAGCGAACCCGCCAGTAGAGCGGCGGTCATCAGGGCAACCGGCCCAATCAGCATCAGTGAAGATGTCGAGCACAGTGGAGGAAGAAGGCCGGATATGCAAACCAGTGGAGATAGTGCCCTTGATGTAACGAAGTATCCTCTTGACTGCCTCATAATGAGTGGTCGTGGGCTGCGACAAGTACTGACAGACTTTGTTCACAGCAAATGACAGATCTGGTCGCGTAAGCGTAAGATACTGCAGACCACCAACAAGACTCCTATACCGAAAAGCATCTTCAGCACCGAGCAAGACACCACTCTCACGAGAGAGCTTATCCGTAGAGGACATGGGAGTGATAACAGCACGACAGTGCTCCATATTGGCGCGGTGTAACAGATCCAGCGCATACTTGTGCTGAATGAGAACCATCCCCCGAGAAGTATAAGCAGCCTCAATACCAAGAAAATACTCCAAGCGCCCAAGATCCTTGATAGGAAACGTGGACGACAGAATCTGAACCACTCGGTCAACCGCAGAGACTGATGAGCCAGCAAGAATAATATCATCGACATAAACAAGCATGTAGACCTGAATGCCATGTTGATCAAAGATGAACAAAGATGTATCGGCCTTACTAGCAATAAAACCAAGCTGAAGAAGACGATCACTGAGACGAGCATACCAAGCACGAGGAGACTGCTTGAGACCATACATAGCTCGCTGTAGTTTGCACACATGATGTGGATATCGGGAATCCTCAAAACTAGGAGGCTGCTGCATATAAACATCTTCCGCAAGAAATCCATGAAGGAAGGCATTGCTGACATCAATCTGACGAAGACACCAGCCACGGGAAACCGCAAGCGAGAGCACAAGACGAACAGTGACAGGTTTGACCACCAGACTGAAAGTATCATGATAGTCAATACCTTGTTGTTGAGTGAAGCCACGCGCAACCAATCGAGCCTTGTGTTTGTCCACAGAACCATTTGGACGAAACTTTGTTTTGAAAATCCATTTACTCCCAACAATATTTGTGCCAGGCGGCCGAGGCACCAAGGACCATGTTTGATTACTTAGAAGCGCCTCGTATTCATCTTACATAGCTGATCACCAAGCGGGTTCAGAAAGCGCATACCGATAGGTCGCTGGTTTGGCCAAAAACGCACCACGGCGATAGGGATTATACCGGACCGTGCCATCCTTGAACTCCTTCGGTCGATGAATGCCATGGTGACGGCGAGTACCAATGGGGCGTGGCACGGACGGTGCACTCGGGGCACCGATGGAGCTCGAAGCTGGAGGTGCAGTCGACGTAGACGAGCTGGAAGCTGGAGGTGCCGGCGAGACAGACTCGCTCGAGTCTGGAGAGGCCGGCCCATCTGCCGGCCCATCAGAGGACGCGCTCGGCGAAGCAGGCTGCGACCCATCAGGAGACGGACCAGCAGCAGATAGCGCACCCGAGTCAGGAGAACTAGGCCGCGTCGCGGTGGATGGAGCATGCGACGGTGGCTCGGGCGACGAGGCATGCGAGCCATGCACGTCGGGGCTGGTACGTTGATCGGGAACATCAGCATGTATCTGAACCTGCACAGGCACAGAAGAAGAGAGACCAGGAGGATCAACTGGCAACAAGGTAATGTCATAATTGCGCATGTTAGTATTCTGAATAGCTGGTTCGTGCCAAGTCGAGAATAGTATTTGCCGTAAATAACCCATCGTGGGTCTCCTCTCTTATATAATGAACATACATGTACAAACGTACAGGGCAAGGAATCATCAGATCACAACCGATCCGGACGAGATACATACAATCTCTATACAAGGAAACTAATCCCGATTCTAGCTCTAACAGAGCCGGTCTGGGGTTGTAAGGTCGGGCTCATGGACGGCAGCGACAGACTGGTGGAGCGGGAGCGTGTCGGTGGAGTCGGCGACATCGAGTGTCTCAGTGTGTGTGGCCGCCGGCACGGGGTGGTGGGAGAGCGCCGTCGCACGCCAGGCGAGGAGCAGGACCAAGATGATGAGCTGGAGCTGCTTTGCGGTGGTGGTGGTTGGAGTGCAGTGAAGGCAGAGTGACTGAGGAGAGTGGAATCGAAGGAGGTAAACCGGATGACCCCTAGGAGGCCTCACAGAGCTCAGCGCATGTCGGCCATCGGATGGAGTAGCTACCGCGCGATCTGGACCGTCCGTTTACGATAGCATTTCACTTCTTTGATGCGCCGTCGTGGTGTGTGTTTGAGGGGTAGTATCGGGATTTCCACGCAGAGTGGACCGAGCGTCTCGCCGTCCTCCCTCGATGTCGATTCCTCCGTCGTCGCCGGGTACAAGCCTCACCTCCGATCCCCTCGCATCCTCCCGCCGCCGCCTCTGCCCTCCCGCGATTTTCGTCGCTCCATCACCGAGCTCAATCCGCCGATGTGCTCCACCTCCTCCACTGGGGAGATGAGCTCGCCCCGCTTCACTTTCCTGCTTATCTTCTCTCTCGCCTCCTCGATTTCGCCTCCTCCGCTCCCTGTTGCTTTAGATCCACCGCGCTCTCCTCCAGTGCGGAAATCGGCAGGAGGACCACGGCCGCTGCTGCACCCGGACTTCGAGATGAGATGAGCCGCTTCAGATCTAAGACAGGTCATGGCGTCTGCCTCCTCTCTCCCGCTGCATCGGACAGGTGCTGTACAAAGAACGGCAGACCGCTGGCGCTGCAACGGCGCGACGGACACGCCGTTGCTGCTCTCCGACCCACTGTTCACCGGGGACGCAGCTCCGTCCACCAACGGCCAGGTTCCACCCTCTCTCTCTCCCTCTGGATCCCCTTCTTTGTACAGCAGATCGCCAAATTATTAAGGCCTCTCCTCACGATTTAATTTTTGCTTGATTTGCAGCACGTTGTGTCAGTTCTCGGACCGCAGAGTCGTTCAGGTCGCCGCCGCCGTACTCGCGCTCAGCGTGCGGGCCTCCGCCTCCCTGTCGTCTTGGCCCGCAAAGGAGGAGGCGCTCGGGGAATCTGCTCCGATTCGTCGGGTAGGTCGACGGCCAGCACCAAAGTGACTGGCCTCCACCGCGTCTTCACCCATAGCAGCGCAAACATTGTTTTTGCAGGTGAGATTCTTTACTTTTCTTTTCTTTTCCTCCTATTCTTTCTCACAGCGCCACTGCAGGAACCCCTCCCTTTTTGATTTAATCCCCACAATCTTATATCTTTATTTGTCCAGCTTACTTATGCGTGCAAGGTGTTCGATGGAAGGCAACTGGGCTGCAGGGGAACATTAATCTACGTATATAATATTCATTCTACTCAATAGCTTCTTTTCTGAAATTTAGCTAGAGCCAGTATATTATATTACGTTTCTCAGTTTTGTGGCTTGCATATAAAATATATTGCTTATCTAAGTTATGCGAATTGACCGTGCAAGCTATTATTTCTAAATATAGCTAAAAGTGATTCGTGGGGAAATATAACTGTGCTAGAATATTTGAGACACACGTCAGCTAATAATTATTTGATTTAGAATCCACGTTGCTGTAAGTTTTGTACAAATTCAGCCTTTGTATGGTATCATTCTCAGTGTTGTGAATTTTGTACAGATATACCCAAGAGACAGAAGAGGTCACCAAAGCGGGGAGAGGAGCTCCCGATTCGCCACGCGTTTACTGCTGGAGAAGGCACATGAGGCATGCTGAAGTAAGTGTTGGTGTTGCGGACATGAGCGTTGAGTGGTCGACGACAAGGTGTCTCGCAGTATCCTCTTTAGCCATAGTAATCATTCCAATTTCGCTCAAATTTGTCTACTTGGTTTCTCCTACTACTACTCGCCTGAAATATCTATGGAAGTTAATGGTTTATGCACATCTTTTATTTCTAGCCAGTTCAGAGTCATTATTATCATCAAACCACTGAATGTAATTTGTTTAGTGGAATGCATGCATATATTATTTAGACTAACATAAAAACACCAATTAGTTCTAATATTATGGGAATATAAACAAGGAATCATGCCATTTCTGAATATTTAGTCGATTCCCAGTTTCAGGCAATATTGCATCTCATCGTTGATGTGTTCTGGTCTCTCCCCATGTTTCGCCGACATTGGGGATAAACATTTCGGCATGATCATTTGATTGCAAGACAACATGCAGTGTTGTCCGCGCCTACTGGTTTGCCTCTTCACATGAATGGAATTGGTGATATGGATGAGCTGCTCATTTCTTTTATAGGTAAGTTGGTCCATTCAGAAGTCCTAAACTGAATACTACTCACGCTGCTGTTGTGCCTCTCTCCTCGAGGCCAAGGTAAAAGCGGAGGAAGAGTGTTCCAGTTTGATTTAGCCCCTAAAACATATCTTTTTTGTGCAGATCCGTTTTTATCTGGGCATATAAGCTGTTTGATGAAAATCCTGCCTATATAATGTATGTAATATTTATGCTCCACCTAGCTGTTTGCAGTTTTGTTATATTTATGCTCCACCTAGCTGTTTGCAAGTTTGTAGTTTTCCTATTTGTAGGCTAAGTGTTTTAACAAATCTGAACATGGTAGTGTTTTTATGGATGAACCATTGATGTCATTACAGAAGCTTTTCCATGCAAAAAGGAGGATTGTTTGCTGTGCCTCGAAGAGGTTCCGAACATGCTTGGCAGAACTATCTTGACAAGGTCGACGACATGCCAGCATTGGCAACGTAAGAATTTTTTATATATTTCTTCCATGCATTCACAACTTGAACTCAGCTTTGATGGTACAATACTTAAGATTGTTTGGTGGATTTTGGATTCATGATTGATTGATGCGTGCTTCCTGCAATATGTTTATGTTTTCTTGGGACTTTCAGTGAAGGCAATTTTATTGTGCCAGCACAAACACTACATCAGGACTGATCTATATGGTCCTGATTTTCTAGGATTTTCTTTTTTGTTTCAAGTTAGCTTTTCTGAAAATTGATCCAACAAAGATGATGCACGAGGAGCAGCTCTACTTTGGTCATATATGTACTTCCTTACACTGAACCATTTGTCATATTTTATCTTTGTTTGTCCACTGGTAACCTAACAAATGGAAGTCAAGCTTATGTTGTCTTGATGGTTAATTAATGGATTGTAGTCAAGAACTTCAACCTAATATATCATAATTTCTATATATCTTTTGGTTCCCTTCCTATGAAAGTAAACACAATTCCACTAAAAATAATAGTGCATGTTGGTTGTTTGCTGTTTCTTTGCTAATGTAAACATACTGATAGAAGGTTGAATACTTGAATGAGTAACTACATTGACATCTCCTTTACTTTTTGTGATTGCCGTAGGATTTATTTTCTTTCTATTTTGTGATGTATGACCTTTGTATTTAATCTCATTTACTCTGTGCAGTTTTTGTTAAAACTATGTACCCTCTGTACACATCTGCCGAGAGGGTGTACATGCCCTCTTTGACCACCACACATAAACCATACATTTTGCATATTTCGTCTTAATATATCTTGGATGGCTACACTTATGTTATGTGCTTGGCTATTCGATAATCGATGTATATCTTGGATGGCTACACTTATGTTATGTCGTAACGCTTCGCTTTGTTAGTTGTGTTGAAAACATTCATTTTATTAATCTACTTTTATTTTTAATATCTCAAATAGTCTTAAGTGGGACATAAATGCTCCTGTTTTGTTTGTTGTTGCCTTGAACATGGCTATTTGACAGTATTGTCAAACTCAGTATAGGATGCGTAGCTTCTTTGCTTATACATATTGTTTATTATCCCATGTTTACTTCCACCTGTCTTCTGTGAGGAACATATTTTGTCTGTCTTTTGTGCACTGCATGCTCGACTGGATTGCCATGTATGTGATGGTTTTATCTATTTTGTACGGCATGCGAGACTATCTTTTTTGGCCATATTTGGTACACATATTCTGTTATTGTTTCTGCTGTGGTGTATCTGTTTTCAGTTACTTATTAATCTAACACGGTGTTTTTTTATGTCTAGATGCCGGTTAATCCATTGAGTGATCTCAATCCGATCAGCTGCCACTGGACGATTCAAGTCTAATTTGGTAGGCCTTTTGGTAGCCACGCATCTCCATCTTCAGTTTGCTAGATAAAGCATATGAAGAGGTGAACCTACATGTTTTTCAGTGATTGTTAAATAAATATCCACTACCTAAGCTTTGACTAAATGAGTGCATTTCAGTTTCAGTTACATCATGAGGCTTAAAGTGTCTGTAGCTAGCTACACCAATGAATGTGGATGTCTCTTCAAATTGAGGTAAAATAAGTATTACAGACTAATTTTGGTTTGTCCCCATAGTCATTTGAACCAATCTCTTTTAAATCATAATCTATACTGGTTTGCATGTATTATTGTATGTTAAGACCGAGGACCACCCCAACTCATCACTACTTCTTAACTATCGATACCATTTGGTTCCATTTCTTTTGTTGGTGTCCCCATAGTAATTGTCCTGAAAGAAAAATAACTAAATTTGACTATTTTATTTTTAGCATTGTTTTGGTGTGCTAGGGTTATTCTTATATGATATTATGATTACATCGAAGCCATTACTACCTTCAGCTGCTCTAGGTTTTTTTAGATATTGATAGTGATACTTGCTTCTGCTGAGATTCATTTAGTTTGATCCATTGACTGGGTTAATTTTAAGTTTTGTGATTGGTTGTTGTCGATGCAGGATTAAAGAAAATGCTCACACCGGCATGATGGAAAATTCTCATCCATGTTCGAGAGGTAAAAGAATAATCTGTATTCTTGACGTTAGAAACACCAAGGAATGTTTGACATAGTGTTTTGGACGCATAGTAGCCCTTGGTGTTTCTTTTTTCTGGTTTTAATACCTGGGGTGATGTAGACAAGAAAATTTCTACCTAATCTGAATTTTAGCAGAGATATGTATGATGTGGAGAAAACATGTGGCGCTAGGTTGGCATTGATGTAAAGATTGAAATAGGCTGTGTTTTTATTTAATTTTGGCCATTCCTGTCTAATATGGCCTTAAGAACAGGCTCTTCTTTCAAAGTTGAAATTAGTGCTGGGGTAGTGCCTAGATTCACATGGAATTGTGTTTTGCTATATATTACTGGTCTTTGTTGCTTGGAGTACTGATATCTAATTATCTGAACAATAACACCTATGAGGTACACTACCATCGGCAGCCTGGTCGTTGCCAACCTCCCTATATGTTGGCCTCCCATGCCCAGGTGAAGGTTATAAACCATAGGTGAGCTTCTACGTTTTGATTTCTGCATCTCTAGATCTGTAATCATCTTCACCTTACAAGTTCATGTTTTGTCCTAAATTTTGTTACAACAGGTCATGAACAACCTCTTCACCACACCGGTGCCCCTGCCACCGGTGAGCTAATTACTTCAGTTTTTGTAAGCATTTTTAAAGGGGATTGAAATTGTGGTTCTTTGTATTTGATTCAGTTTGAATGCAAATAGTGATGTTAAGTTCAAAAAACATCATTACTTCTTGGTCCTGTACTTATAAACTGTTATGATGATACTGATCCGACAGCCATCTGTACACCCTGATTTTTCAGATTGAATGTGTCATACTTATAAATGGAATCTCACGACTTATTGTTTTATTGCTTACTGCAATTATCTAGCTAACTGCTTGGATATTGAGTTGATATTCCTTACCATTCACATAGTATATACTAAGAATCGACATTCCTTTATGCTGGCCATCTTCAAACTGCAGTTGTGTTTTGCACAATAAATTACACTTATAGTGAAATTTGGCAAGCTTGTGCGGCTGTGCCTACCTTTTAGTAGTTGATATGGTTCAGATGGATTATCATATGACTTCTATTTCGTTTTCGTTGTCACGACAATATATCACATAAAAAGTTATATACCATGTACTTACTTGGAATACCTGTTTGACTTAATGATGCTCTCTTGAATTAAAACAGTCAATTATCTTTTGTTGCAATGCAGAGTGGTAGGCAAGCTATATTGCAGATTAAGAGTTCAGATAATACTCAATCGGGTTCAGAAAAGCAGGAACATAAATCCCCTTTACAAGATATCTTCTCAGCATTAATTTTCTGAATATCTCTACTACAGATGTCATTTTATCTCCTTCCAACATGTCCCACTAATAAGTTCTAACATTCAGTACATCCCATTGTGTAGATTATTTCTGACAGGCTCTTTCTTAGAAGCTTTGCAAGGCCATTTGAGTTACCGCCTTAGTTTTTTAGATATTTTATTTTGCATAGGGTCACAGTTATACGAAGTACAGTATAATGGTTCATTGAACAATCTACCTTAACACTGGCATATTCTATGATTCTTCGACTTGGCTGTGAACATTTAGGTGTTGAATATGCTTATCTAAACTGTAGTTCTATTTAAATTATCTCAGTGAGTGATATACTCTTATTTATCGTACGCATGCATTGGATGTCTCTTCAGGATCAGCAAGCACCAATCTAAAAAAAAAAAGGATCAACAAGCACCTGGGTTGGGTGGCGTGGCAGCTGAGTGACCAAGCGA
Source organism: Poa pratensis (assembly GCA_947311845.1). Taxonomy (NCBI): domain Eukaryota; kingdom Viridiplantae; phylum Streptophyta; class Magnoliopsida; order Poales; family Poaceae; genus Poa; species Poa pratensis. The sequence continues at coordinate 35,661,002 of CAMZMU010000110.1, read as the reverse complement.
GAGCTATTTTATTTACTACGCTTGCATTGGTCACTTCCGCTGATGCTGCAGCCACCTTTGCCATCAAGTCACAGTAGTTATCATCATGTTCTTCCATTCAGTGTACCATTTAAGAATCTACTCTTCAGAATCTGAATTTAGCAAGGATGATCAGTTCTCCTGGTACTATGCTTCAGAATCCAAATGAATATCATGTGCTCGGCCATGAATTCATGTATGTAACAAATGATCGCCTTGCAATCTCCTGATCTTGGGATTAAAATGAAAACCTTCATGCTGAGCATTCCCTCCATGAGGACGGAGCGGTAGGCATGGTTGTTTCTGCATTTATGGAAGGAAGACGGGTGGCGCGCGGCAAGCCATCCCCTTATCTTTTACTCTCACTCACACCCATGCATGAATGTGCCATGAGAATTTTAGAATTGTTAGTTAAGCCATCCCCGTTATCGGTGCAATTTTTGGTGATGTTTCGAGTTAGGCTAGGCGTACCAATTTGGGTTTTGCCGGCATGCTGCACCTCTGTTTTGGTGTTGTTTATGTTTAGGCACATCCATTATTTTTTTGCTGCTTGCAAAGATAATCTGGTTGTGTTGTTTGTTATTTCTACCTTTTCACATTGCAAGACCATTAGATGATCGATGCCTACTTATGTGACCTTTCAGGATAATCATGTGTCCTTTAATTCTTGGAAGGGAGTTATATAGATCCAGTGTCAAATGTTGGCGCTGCCAGGAACATATGCGATTCATGTTCTCGGAGGAAAGACGGGGATATAAAGATCTGTTGTGTATAATACTATGAGGTAAACATGATTTATGTTAATCACTTGACCTATTTTCCTGTAAATGCCATATACAACAATCTGTTGTGACCTCATATATATTTTTCTTTTGCACTCACAATTATTTATTTGCTTGAGCTAGAGTTTCAATGGTCAATACTTAGTCCAGGTTGAGTAAGAATTTTGTATCATGTTTCTTTTTATACGTATCAATTACATTTCATGAGTATGTGCAGCTATATGCATCTCAAAGTTTTTCTTTGTCATAGTAGTGGTCTTTTCAGTAAAACATGAGAAAGAAAGGCCCTGAGTGCTCGTCAGTTTATAATGGCATAAGCTGGGCATTCATTTCTGTGAAGCGCAATGCATTCTGTAATCATGTTACATGTTTTTGTGCTTATCCTGCTGTGCACAATACTTGCATTTTGAGCACTGATATGTTGGTCAATTCTTACGCATCGATTACTGTGCCTCTTAGTATTTTATGATTTTTTCATGCATTTATCTTACTTGGCATCCGGGACTGATAACACTCCATTTTACCAGATCTATTGTTCACAATCCTTTGCCATTCAATGTTGAGTGGTGTAATTTTTATTATAATGCTTCAGTTATACCTATGAGGAAGATCCCCCTTTAGTTATGGAGGCTTAATAACCTTTTCCATTTCCTACTTGGTCTGATCTAGACAAACGTCCCAGAGATTTTAGACCGTCATGAGCGTGACTGTGTCAGACTTTAAGGTGCAGTCTGGTGAGCTTATGTGCTTATATATTTTCTTGAAATTAGTAACAACTGAGCTACATGGTTCGAGTATGTTCATTTGATCATTGTGTAATAGAGGTAGTGTTTTTAGCATAGATACATCTATCTGTGATAGCATGAGGTTAGCTTGCCTCTTTCATGTGGTGTTGCAACCATCAAACTAGATTCCTTCAGCTGTGATTCAGGATCCAGAGGAAGCACTGCCATCAGTTACCACAGAGAAGAGGTAATCCTCTGCTTTACTCGTGTGTAACAGACACATATGTATGTGGCTATAGCAGTCGTATGTGTTTGCCTTGCTTTACATAGTTGCCTCCACCATGTTTGTAGGCGCAGGCAGCAGACCCCAAAGGTGTTGGCGGGCACTGACAGCAAGAAGAAGAAGTCCTCCTAAATTCAGTTCAGGTATGTGCTCGATTTGTCATGCTATTTTTAATTTATCTGTTCAATTCTCGGGGGTGTTGCTGGTATCTAACTAATCCCTGTCATGCCATTTGTGTTTTATCTGTTCTATTCTCAGGGGTGTTGCTGGTACCTAACTAATCCCTGTGCTCTTTTCTCAGCTACGGGCACTTGTGGTGATGGAAGTTAGAAGCAAGTGTCCTTTATCTATTAATGTTCAGAACTTCAACTTTAGAGACTCTGCTGGTTGCTTTTTTAATCATCGTGTTGATATAAGACTACGTATGCTCGAGACAATGCTCATGTGCACCTTATGTGGATGCTTATTTTGTCTTCCATTCACATCGCTGTTTCTTGATGTGGTATGGTTTGGTACCCTATCGGATTCTTAGTTAAACTTATGTATGGATCTAGCTTATGGTAGGCACTTAAATTAATCAAGAGACAAACATCTGTGGACTCTTGATTCGGTGTCACTAGCATCTTATGTATGCAACTGTTTTATTTGTGTTTTCAGCCAGTTTCATTCTATCTGAGCAGGAACGTTGTTACATTTAAACTATTTATCTTTCTTAGTTGGTATAGTGTCAAAACATGCTGTTGTTTTTACCATTTCCTAGGCATTTTCTAAATTGATTATTTACATTCATCCTTCATTGTGACCCTGCCATACATGTGAATAGATTAGTGTCCCAAAGTGTAAGACATGTTGCAGCAGGAACGTTGTTAATAGTGTTTATCATAGCGTTTTGCACACTGAATACCAGTGTCATCGGCGGGTGGCGTGCGGCAAAGCCGCGCCGGGGATCTAGTGGGAATGAATGTAGGAGAGTGAGGGAGAGCGTGTGTGTCACTCACTGCGGCTAGCGGTGGAGAGGGATCTCATGTTATTCCTCTGTTTCTAGAGCTGGAGGACAGTGGCATCAATGCGGGGAAGAATGGCAGAGGAGTCACGCTCTTGGTTCCACTCAATTTACGCTCACCATTAACTCTTCTTCTTCTTTATGTTGCTGAGTAGGTAGGGACACTATTAAAATTGGGGATTAATAACTTTTTAACTTGATATTAATAACTTGTATTTTAGGAGGAAACACATGTAAAATCGGTTGATGCGGTGGTGTTGCAAATCAAACATTACTATTGTACCAACCAGATTTCGTCCCTGCCGCCGGGGGACCGGACCGGTAAGGTAAGGTAAGACCAACCTTTCCCCTCTCCCTGTCACTGTAGCTCGAGGGAGGAAGGCGATTTTTGGGGCAACTCCGTCGATCCACCGCGTCTGCGCCGCTGAGGCGTGGGATTCCTCCCCTCCGCCGGCCGCCTCGGCGGCGGGAGGGTGGGGATCCCCGTCTCCGGCCTGTACATACGGTAGGGTAGGGTGGAGATCTCGCCGGCGGCGCCTTGGAGGAGTGGGTGCTGCTGGTGGTTTTGGTGTCGCCGTGGTCTTCTCCGGCGGAGGAGTTCTTCGGGGCTCGTCGTCGTCGCGCGCGACCTGCAGGAACTCGACGCCCGGCGTGGTGGTCGAGTTCGTCTGCCTTCCGTCAGATCCGCGGTGGCGGCGGGTCTGGTGGTGGAGGAGCTTCAAGGAGGCAGCTGAGCGGGCAAGCGGTGGGCAGGTGGAGGATCCGGCCATCTCCGGTGAGGTGGTTTGGCGCAGGCCCCGGATCTGGGGCAGGACGTGCTTGGGGAGACCCCCGGACCGCTGCAGCTTCTTCGTCGTCAGTGCCAGTTCTTCGGAGCTGGAGCCGGAGCTGGTGTCTCCTGCGGTTCATCGACGCCTTCGGGTTAGGAGTTCGTCTGCTCCCTGGGTTGTGGGTGGTGTTGGCTGGTTTCAGCTCCGCTTTTCTTGGATCTTCTCTGTTCTTCCTTGTATTCCGATCTGTATTTCGTTTCTTGCTGATTAATACAAGTATGGAAAATGCAAAAAAAAAAAAAATCTAACATTACTGTTCCGTACTGGCACAGAACCAACCTGCGTGTGTTACTAAATTATCCTTTGTGTTAATAATTCAGGCCGGCGAGATAACTACAACTACAGTTGAATATATTTCATTAGCGACGTTGTACACCATAGCCTTCAGCACGAAAAAGAAGCCAACATGGGAGGTGTAGCCGTCTTCGGCTAACCACATCATACTGGGCATGATGCGCTGAGCATTTCCTTCCATGAACCAATATGGATTTCAATTTCCATCGGCTCGTCGATTCTTCATTCCACCAATTTCCTCACGCCTCATAATCCCATGAAGATAAAGATTTAATGTGACATTTCTTTCGTCTTATCATGATAATATTTTTTTATTGGTGCATCGTGGAGATGAGAAGAACCAATCTAGGTTTGAACTCCATGCATGAAGCTAGCATACCATCGAAGCTGGGGACTTTGGACGCGACGTTGGTTTTCATGTGTGAGTGAGAGCGTACACGTAACATGTGTCTTTTAAAAGACTTGGATGGTAGGGGTTTGCACGGGGATATTAACTAATAGCCACATCATCACAATCGAACTACTTAATTATAATTCCAACAACCGGCAGAAGGATCACTCAACGATATGCAAGTCTGATAGTTAGCCTCTATTCAATCGATTGCATTGGTTACAAATTGGATATTTTTTGTATGATTAGAAGTATAAGTTGCATGGCACCGTACACCGTGTTATGATTAGAAGTAGAAGTATATTTTTTGTTCTTTTATGCGTCCACCTCAACTCGCATTTTCAGTAAGACGACATTCAGAGGACATGCCAGTGGCGCGGTAGTAGAGCACGGCAGTGGCCGGCCTACCTGCCCAGGTTCGACTCCCAGGGAGCGAATTTCTGGGTCACCTCACTTGTGGCACTGTTCATGTTGAACAGTGTCGATTTGTTCTATTTCCTCGCGGTTCGGTCAGAGGTATTGCAGTGCTACCCACTGCCACAGGGTTTATCCCTGGAGTTGTCTAGGCTCGCGGTTAGTACTAGTGTATGATCTAGCTTGTGCACTAGGGGCGTGTGTGTGTGGCGTGCGTGTGGTGTGAGTTAGTGCATAAGTTCAGATACTACAGCTGTACTAAGTTGAGGGAATCTCAAAAAAAAAAAAAAAGTAAGACGACATTCAGGAAACCTGCTCCTGCGCGAAGCAAATAGAAAACATGTATTCAAAACAGGAAATCACACCTCAAATAATGATAGATTGAACTAATAATATGCTTTTGCCATGAGTCGACGTACAATGTACACCACACTTCTTTATTGGAATTCTACATAGTCTTTTTTTAATCTAATGTTCTACAAGCACACAAAATTGTTCAACATGAATTTGTCTCAGTTCACTACAACTGTCCTTAATCGTCGTCAACCGGGTGACGACTGGTCTGGACAACAACTAAGCCTTGACAGACACTTCGGCAATATCTTCCTTTTCTGAAAATACAAATAAATTCTTTAGAAAACGAGATGCTTACTGCGTCTTAACAACAACTAATATTTTACACCCAATTCAAATCTTCAGTATCTTCTTTTTTTTTGCTGAGAACGCAAGCAAATCCATCAGGAAACGAGAGGTTTAGTGCAAGTGTTCTTCTGATGTCCGGTTAGACCACAGCCTGAACATCTGAACGCATTCCTTGGATTTTTTAGGAACATCATCTCTGCGGAGAAACCTAATTATTGCAGTGCATCCGCATATATTGGAGCAGCTATTCTCCATTAGTGGCTTCCCCTGCATTTTTACACTCGTTCGAATTAGCAGGAATAAGATGACCAATATATGAAGCATCCGAAATTATCATTCAACATTCCCAATGTTTTGGGGCACAGTACTAGTGACTCACTGAACAATTTCCTGCATGCACTTCTCATGGTGAACGTTTAGTCTGCTCTTCGCAAACCTAACCCCAAACCCTGTTTCCAGTTGTGCAAGTTGTAGAAATCATATGCCTCCCGAATAGTTCCAATCGATGGGTTCACCACCAGCCCTGTTTTTTGGTCGGCATAAACTCTGATCGAAGCCTTGACTGCACTCTTGCAATCAGGATTTTCTTCTCCCGTTTTTGGGCTTCCCTGCCGATTCTTTCCCTGCATATGTTACAATTTCAACAACATCAGACAACAGTCGGTTCATCTAAATCGCAGCTTTTAGTTGCCAAAAAAGTTTGAGCATGATTGACATGGTCAGCGATATCTTATTTTTCTGAATAGCGTCAAGATAAATGTCATTTCGAGGAAACCATGAATTTATGTTTTTTATAGCATCACTTTCATTAGCAATGCTAATACATGATATTGATTTTGATTAAAATATTTTCATCAAAAAAATTCTAATCCCTCGTCGAGAACATATTTAAATTGAGGAACACACAAAAAATTCATCGACAAGAACTATTTGTAACTGGGAACAAGTTGGACACACATAAATAAGTCGCACCAACATATTTGAAAATTGCAACAGTACACAAGTTCCTGTTTCAGATTTGAACAAATAGCAGTCGGAACATGGGAAAAACTTGCAGAATTTATTTGTACAAATTATCGAGGTACAAAGCTCATGAACACATCTTGCCCTTGATTAAACGTCTGCACCAAAAATTGTAAAGAAAATCATGTACCCGTGCACTTCAACCCCCGGCAAAACTTCATGGGGGAGCTTGGGATGAGGTTGAAAGAGACAGGCACGATGGTACTCCTCGAAATAAATCCGGCCTGGATCATGTGTCAAGATGGCAGTTTTCCCCGTGGGGGCGGGTACCCACGAGTATATACCCGCTAAGAAGCGGGGATGGGGGGCAAATTGGCTCCATGGGGATTGCTTGGCAGATACCCGATAGCATAACGGGGCGGGTACGGGGGCGAAATTCGCCCGTGGAGGCTCCATGGATACCCGCCAACTTTTGTTTTTGAGCTTCTTTTCCACATAGCAGACCACCAGTCAGCCCAGCTACGGCCCAAATACCAGCCCAACCCAACCCAGCCTAACCTAACTCAACGCGAACACAACTACACGAGACACGCACGCGACGCTCGCTCTGTCTAATCCCCTTTTCACAGCGCCGCCACCTCCCTATCGATTCTCTCTCCCGTCTCCTCCATTCTCCACGGCTCCAAGCGAGGCTACTACTGTCCCCTAGCTCTCTCTCTCCCGACGAGACGCGCCCGCACGTGGATCCGCATCCCGTCGCCGGCAGCCCACCTTCCTCTCCTCTGCTTTCTTGCTTCAAGTTCAAGATCTGGTTTTGCTCACACACCGGTGAGCAGCCCCATACCGGCGGCGGACTGCTGCTCCATTTTTCTTCAAGCGGTGGCCGGAGGATGAGCTGACGGCGACTTGGTGTCTCCGTTTCTGCGAGCTTGGAAGGTGGCGTCCATCTCCCCGTGGAGTCCCCGATGGGGGTCGGGTACCCGTTACTATCGGGGACGGGGGCCATTTCCTCCCCGATAGCGTAGCGGGGACTAGCGGGGACGGGTATTGGCGGGGATCGGGGCGGGGATGGAAGAGTGCCCCCCGGAGGTACCCGTCCCCGTTGCCACCTTGAATCATGTGCCCATTCGAAAAAAATGAGCCGACCCATCATGACTTCCTATGCATACCCATGTACGGATGGGTCCGTATCCACGTATCCATAGGACGGCCCAGCTGATTTATCGTCCCGTAAATGGTCGCTGACTTTTCCCACTTCTCGCAGAGCCGACCAGATCGAACGAAATAACAATGGAGATACCGGGTCATTAATTTGGTGTGTGGATGCATGCATTGTAACTCACAATTTCACGAGCTATGTCGCCCCAAGTGGAGGTTTTGTTTTAGCTAACTAGCATGGTGGCCCTCGCAAATGTGAGGGCATCGTCTTTATCTCTATAATATGTTCATGAACTAAAGTTTTGGTTTCATAGATACTAAAAAGAAAACATTAAATCATAGAATTCTATAATGGTCCTAAATATTATGCTAGATGAAATATCACCAACATAGAAGCTTTTGCATCTTCATTACTCATATTTTTGTATACATATTTGCGAACTCCAATGATGTCTCCTATTAAATTCTATAAATAAGAAACCAAAGAAATTTCCTAAAAAAAAAGTGAATTTACAAAATAGCGTACTTAATCACAACATAGGAAAACCATATGACTCATTAGACATAATTATTTTTCAAAAGGTTATACTCAAAGCAAATTTTTATTTCTAGTTCAGTGTTATTGATAGAAATATTTTCTTAAATTTATAGCCCTCAGAAGTAAAAGTCCTTGGTCTATAACGAATTTATAAGAAGTAACATTTTATCATGACTCCCGAATTATTTTTAACAAAAATGGTAGGAGATCATTTCTGATAGAAAATCAAATATTATCGCTTACTTAATAAATCTTCAAACTACACATCATTGGATGATGATTTATATCACGTTAATGTATACTCATGCAATCTTTTTGTTGTGATGAGTTTAAATCGTACTATTACACTTTGCACACTTTTTTGTAGAACATTTATGACAGTAGGAAAGGCTCCTACTGCCTCTATATTAGCACTTCAGTCAAAGGTTCCAGGGGAAATTTACATGGGGATTAGTAGGGGAATAAGAAGATTACAACATCAGGAAACAAACTAAAGGGTGTCAACAAAGTTTCTAATAAACTGATGCTTTGCTTCCTTGGTCCCATGAACCAGGAGTGAGAAGTCCTCCTTAAATCTAGCCAACCAAGTATTTGTCGTTGGAGGGATCCCATTAAAGTAGAAGTTGTTTCTCTCCTTAGAATGGTTTATTGATTGATACAATTATCGTGATCGATGGTCCCTTGTTATCTTAAGTACGACTATCATATGACTTGTGAATTTCTCAAACACATTTATGATGATGTGTTTGTTTTGATCTTGTGTATGAATAGTTATGGACATTGTTTTTTATGATATACTAACAAAAGGAGAGTCTGCCACAATGATGACCGGATGTTTTGTTTTTCTGAGAAATTCTCGCATGTCTATCTTTCTCTACCATGTGCTCGTCTACCATACTTTGATTTTAGCATAGACTTCCTTTTGTGACATATATAAAGTAAAAGTATGGTGATGTATTATAAAGTAGCTACCTCTTTAACATCCCAATTCCATTTGCCTCGAACCTGGTCTTTGACTTTTCCATTTCACCAGAAAGAATTTGTTTATCTTTACCAAGCTCTATTCACCCTAATCAACACATATTGAGACTCTGAGAGGTGAGAGAGGCAATTATCAATCCCTAAGTTTATTTTAGGTATGTGTGTTCTTCATGGCGTACGGCTTGGGGTTGAAATGGTGCCATATGGATTTTTTTATTGTTTCGGCCTAATTCTTTTGGTTTTTATGCATCAATGCTCATCAGACAGTGGTGCATGTGGTGCATGGAACCGATGGTCCCGAATAAATCTCCTAAGTGTATATTAAGTATGTTATGTTAGTGTGTTCTTCATGACAACGTCTTGGGATTGAGATGGTGCCATGTTAAAAGCATATTGACTCTGCGTAATTCTTTGTGCTTTGCTATGGATCAATGCTTCAGGTAGTGGTTCATGAAACTAATGGCCATGTTTTTTTTTACTTTTTAGTATAATTAAACCTCGGGCTATGCATCATATGTGTACAATTAAAGACGATTTTTTGAAAAGAGGATTACACTCTCGAATATGAACGTCGATAGCGAGCCAATAATGGTAATTCTTTTCAATCTCGATGCTCCTCGACTCAAGTCGTGAATGGACGATTTAGTTTAAGAAGTATGTGTACATATATGGTGATACCGTGCTAGTGTACCCGCGATTATATCTCGTCAATGGATGATATATTGGAAGTATGTGAATTTATATATGGTGCTATAGTGCTAGTGTGCATGTGAGTATATCGACATCATACTCAACGTTTTTAAAATTTATATTCCCTCAGTACCGAAATATAAGGCACGTCTTTTTGCATGCCACAACTCTGACCACTAAAATCGTTGCATTTGTCTTTCAATTTGTTTCCATTTCATATATCTTTTATAGTATTTTTGGACATACTGTAAGTACATATAATAGTCCGAACTGCAACTTGTTGACCAACGAAAATAAAGGACGTCATATATTTTTGGGATGGAGGGTGTAGTTATCCCGTGATTAAGATTTTATTCTCAACCATGCATACATTGAAAGATGCAACGTTTATCTAGAGTAACATAGTTTTCTTTGTCTTTTCCCTAACGGCAGCAGTTTTAGTTGGCCGATACGTTTTAAAATTCTGAAGAAAAAAAGAACTAAGAGTCTGTCTTGATAGGACTCCTAGCCAAAAAAAAGATCGTGAGGTGGGCAAGCGCCTGCAGGCCGGCCGGCATGAGGACGATTAGTAGAGTATTTTTTTGTCTTTTCCCTAACGGCAGCAGTTTTAGTTGGCCGATACGTTTTAAAATTCTGAAAAAAAAAGAACTAAGAGTCTGTCTTGATAGGACTCCTAGCCAAAAAAAGGATCGTGAGGTGGGCAAGCGCCTGCAGGCCGGCCGGCATGAGGGACGATTAGTAGTCTTTTTTCCCCTCTTACCTGGTGCATGGCTGTTGTTAAAAAAAACTGTTACGTGGCAATTGAACTTAGAATAGGAAAATAATTAATTTGTTACGTGACCATTGGTACTTAATTAAATCTTAGCCACATATTTTAGATCTAACGGTTACAATTAATTTAAATGATGTGGCTTAACGTCGTGACTTGAAAAAATAACTCATGAAAATAAAGGACGTCATATATTTTTGGGATGGAGGGTGTAGTTATCCCGTGATTAAGATTTTATTCTCAACCATGCATTATACATTGAAAGATGCAACGTTTATATAGAGTAACATAGTTTTCTTTGTCTTTTCCCTAACGGCAGCAGTTTTAGTTGGCCGATACGTTTTAAAATTCTGAAGAAAAAAAAACTAAGAGTCTGTCTTGATAGGACTCCTAGACAAAAAAAAAAAGGATCGTGAGGTGGGCAAGCGCCTGCAGGCCGGCCGGCATGAGGACGATTAGTAGTCTTTTTTTGTCTTTTCCCTAACGGCAGCAGTTTTAGTTGGCCGATACGTTTTAAAATTCTGAAAAAAGAAGAACTAAGAGTCTGTCTTGATAGGACTCCTAGCCAAAAAAAAAAGGATCGTGAGGTGGGCAAGCGCCTGCAGGCCGGCCGGCATGAGGGACGATTAGTAGAGTCTTTTTTTTCGTCTAAACTGGTGCATGGCTGTTGTTAAAAAAAAACTGTTACGTGGCAATTGAACTTAGAATCGTGTAGGAAAATAATTAATTTGTTACGTGACCATTGGAACTTAATTAAATCTTAGCCACGTATTTTAGATCTAACTGTTACAATTAATTTAAATGATGTGGCTTAACGTGGTGACTTGAAAAATTAACTCATTTTGCTTTTAGTATATAATAGATAACAATGGGGTACACGAACTTGTCCGGTGCGAACAAATTGGTACACACTTGTAATTCTGGGTCAGCTGATACAATAACTTGTGAGGCGGTACAAAATTGATCCACATCGACCTAGCGCTTACACATGATGCTACTGTTTTCACAAAAAAGAAACTCCCTTAAAATTATCCTCTCACGACCATGACCTTCCCATGTTCTTCCTATAACCTCGCCGGCTGGGATTCAGCCGCAGCCAGCGAGTTGAGCGACGAGCGCCGCAAGAAGCGCCAAAAGCACGGTGTGGAAACGGAGTATAAAAATGAATCAATCAAACCAATCATGGAGCTAGCTTCCTATGCGAGTTTGGTTCTGTACGTTCCACAGGAGCAAAGCTAGCGCTTCGCATGCCAAGCCAGCTAATGCATGCAGGTTCATCGGACAGCGTTGTGGGGAGCTCCTACGATGAACCAGCTAATCAAGAGACGGATAGTCGGACAAGCAGTCAGTAATCAAAACAACGACCGAGCGGCGAGCGACGGAACGAGAAGAAAAGGAAAAGGGCCCTGCGGCGGCTCCTCGCGTGACTACTGACGAGACTGTTAGAAACGGTAAGCACGATCCGACGCCAGGACGGCGCGGGTGGTGTGCGTATCATGATCGGACAAGGTCTCCTAGTTGTATAGGAATTAGACATCGAGTAGGATTGCTGATCCCTAGCTTTTACGTGTATAAAAGCTAGACCCCCGTGTAATCTCCTGTACCAGATTGAGACAGAACAAATAAAGCAAGGAAAATACGAGGAGCGATACGCGCCTCTAGCTATAAATCTGTTTCGTTGTCCAAGCGATTGGCGTCGTACGTTAAGCTAGCTAGCACTAGATCGATCGATCAATCGACCTGCGTGCTTGTGTGGTTGGCTTAATCGTACGAGTGTTGCCGGAACCAAACCGAGGAGCTTTGCTAGTACAAGCGTCGTCGACTCGCCGGAAAGTACTCGGCAGAATACGTCGCTAGATTGGGGCAAAGCTAACAATTGGTATCAGAGCCTGGTTAGATTCGTCCGTGATTTTCTGAAAGCACTAGAAGATCATGGCGATGGTGAAGCATGGCGAGAACTCGGCATCGGCACCGGTGGTGGAGACGGTGGGGGCGGCTTTGTATCCGCGCCTTGATCGCAAGGACTACGGGCTATGGGCCATCAACATGGAGGTGGCCATGGAAGCTCAGGAGATCTGGGAGGCTGTCGATCCAGGCGGCGAAGATTACGTCAAGGGAGGCGCGAAGTACACGAAGGATCGCCGGGCGTTAACGGCGCTCTATTCCGTCGTGCCGAAGGACGTGATGCAGCACCTCGTCGGAAAGAAATCGGCGAAGGATGCGTGGGAGACGATCAAGATCCTCCACCAAGGACATGCCCGCGTGAAGGAAGCGCTTCTTCAAACCCTGATGAAGAACTATGAGGATTTGAAGATGGAGGAAAGCGAGACGGTTGATCAGTTTGCCTCCCGTTTCGTCACCCTCATCAACGCAATCACGGGATATGGAGAGAAGTTGGATGAGATCAAGAACGTCAGAAGATTCTTGCGTGCCGCACCGGCGCGCTACATGCAGATCGTGACGTCGATTGAGCAGTGTGTTGATATGAATACTCTGACGATAGAGGACCTCGTCGGAAGGTTCAAGGCACACGACGAGAGGGTTCGGCTCAGTTTCGGCGATCCGAATCAGAATGAGCACTTGATGCTCACGAAGCAGCAGTGGATGACTCTTTCGAAAGAAAAGCAAAGAGGCTCCACGAGCGGCGGCAAGAAGGATAAGCAACGCCCAGCGAAAAAGTACATCGCTGAGCAGGACGATGATGAGCAAGAAGACGACGATGAAGAGGAGGAGGACAACGACGACACTCCACCGAGGAGGAACAAGTTTGACATAAAGAAAGTAAGGTGTCATAACTGTCGTGAACTCGGACACTTCAAGTCTGATTGCTGGGGTTTTATCAAGTGCCCCAATAGATATGGTCTTTTGGGGGCATTTTATTAAGTGCCCCTAAAACTCAATAGGACCACAATGACCTGAACCAGGAAAAGTTGATCTATCGGCATAACTAAAACAGACGAAAAATTAACACGCTTCAGTTCGAGAGCGACGAAAAATTAATGCGACTAAAACAGACGAAAAATTAACCTGAACTCGGCGACGACTATCCGGGCCCACGTGGAAGTGATGCGGCGGGGAGAGCGACGAGCGTGCTATATTCTGCGGGCCCGCCTAGTCAGACCCGAGACTCTTCCGCGTTTTCCTCCTACGCTGTCCTCGCGCTGCCGCCCCTCGCCGCCACTCCCCGCCGCCGCGCCCTCACCGGCCTCCGTCCGTCGCCGCGTACGACGCATCGGAACCCTCTCCCCGATTCCCTGCCCTAGAGCCTCGATATTCTCGCCGCGGAGGCGGTGGTCCCGATTCTAGGGTTCGCGGGGCGGAACCGGCGTCGGCAGCCATGAGCGACGGCGAGCGCCGCGACAACGACATGCGTCCTTGCGGCGAGCGTGCGTCCTTGCGGCGGCCGAAGTCGTGCATGGAGAGGTGGAGCTCGGCGGCGGCGACGAGGAAGTACACGGCCTGCGGCGGCCGGAGCAGCGCCACCACGGCGCGCATCGTCTCCATCCTAAGCCCGTCCGCCATCTCCAGCACCCTCCACATCCCCTCCGCCTTGGCCTCCATCTCCTGCTCCATCTCATGATTTCGTAGCGCTTCGGCGATTCTCGCTTTGCAGAGATGGGAGACGCGCGTGCGGTGTCGATCTCGTCCGTGGCGGAGGAAGGGGGTTGCTGGGGAGGCAAGGTGCCACCAGATTGAAGGCGGAGGTCAGGTTGCGGTTGCTACATCGTCTCCGGCGCCCGGTTGCAGAGAAGGGCGAGGAGCGCGACCTCCGTTCGATCTCGTGCGCGGAGGCGAGCACGGGGAGGTCGCAAGAGTGTCGATCCGTGCCAAGCTCATCCTCTAATTGAGTTGTGTGTGGTAAGTCCTAGCATCTCCTCTTAGTCTTCTAGATTTGGGTTGTTGTCGAACCAAATCAGGGCATCTTTTCAGTGCTTTTGTTTGTTGCGAAGTCGTATTCACCATGCAGGATTCACAGATGCAGGGGTGGGTGAGGCCGTGTTAATTCTTTTCACCATTAAATCACTGAAGTTCATCCACTCATTAGGTTAAATGTGAAGCAAAACACACATGGGTTTGCTGACTTTAGGATTACAGGAGTCCAAGGATATGCCTGCACCAGGGGACGGATGTTGGGATGGTAGCGAGAAAGCGTTGAACAGCGACGACAAAAAACTCTAAATGCAGACATTTGATTATCCTTCCTCATCTTAGTTATTGCAATCAGTACTTGTTCTTTGCTGGCATAATGGGGTTCTCTATCAAATAATCTTATATTACAGTTTGGTATATGTTCAGGCGCTGGGAAAATGCTAATGGAGACACTGAGGAAGAGAGGTGGGTGTTGATTTGACGTTAATTATGCATGATTGTTCCCCCATTGGGAAATTATAATCTTTTCCTTATTTAAATATGTAGTTATTTCAGGGATCTTTTCTCTGTACTGATGTGTTGTAAAATTTCCAAATTACAGTGAGTATTCTGTTGCTGCTATATGTCGTAGATAAGCTTAGTCTCTTTTTCCATTCCAGAGTGGCAGCAACGGCGGGGGATAAAAAGTGAGAGGTGGGCACAGGCGGTACTGAAGGAGCAACTACTTTCTCCTTACTTCCACCAAAACAGTGGGTTAGTGCCATATCGCGACACATATTTGTGCCTGTAGCATTGCTATTCTTTCATCTTACAACACGTGCTTAGTTCATTTTAAATAACGAAACTAGGGAGAGTGCTGATAAATGTGTTTGTTTCTTCTCAGTAGGAGCGATTGAGATATCAAGAATGTTGATAAATTTTGCCATTGATGTCAGTGAAAGTAGAGTACAGAAAATTTAGGATATCTTTGATCGGTATATCAACTTCTCTTTGTTTCTCACCCGAAAATTGCCATTGGAGCTCTTGAATTCATTAGAGCTAAAAGTTTAATGTTACTTTGTGGATCTGGAAAAGTAAAATTGTATTTGGACCTTCCTTCTGGCCTGATTTTATAGCCTGATTTCCTTCTTCTAGCTTTGTTCCTTGTACATTGTTTTGTCTGGTTTCATGGAAAGGATGCTTAAAGTTAAAGGTGCAGCTCCATAATTTGATTACCTTGCAGCTTTCTTCTGCATTGTTGTAGTCCTATTGGAGTTGGGGTCTGAAATTGATGTTGTCATTCCTTCTAAAACAATGCTTCTTTGTTTGTAAATCCGTGCGTAGACAATTGAAGGTTAATATTAGATGTTCGTATCTTGGTCTGGTTTATCTAAAAATAGGTCTTGATGTAAATTGCAGGTTCGGCGCTTGATAAGGATTCATCACAAGAATTTGTTTCCCTTATTGTCTATTGCAATGAAAAAGTTGATTTGCCTTTGTTATATAAGTGCATGCCCGAAAGGAACTCGTGGGATCATCTCAGAGGTATATCCTAGCTTCATACCTTTTTATTGAAGTGAAAAAACAACAACGTCGATGGAAAATAATGTGCATGTTATGATTATATGGTACTTATAAAGTTAACATCATGTAAAGTGACTTCAGCCATAGCTTGCCCACATCCGTACCTATTCACTGTTGCTACAGGTGCTGATTTCTCTAAAAATTACGAACACTATTAATGAATTGAACTATTGCTTGCTTACCACTCCTATGATGGGTCCTGATTATAAAATAAACTTTATGACAACTTATTTTCGGTTGAAGCTCCATCTGAAACAAAGCTATGAGCAATAGAACCTAATGATTGCTTGAAAAAAGAAATGTACACATAGATAACATGCTGAAATTCCTTTTCAGTATATCAATATAACCAAGGCCATGATCAGTAGAACGCACCTCTTCTTGATGGTGGCTGCTTCTCTCAAAGGTGTTGTTATCCCTCTTCTTTTTTAGGCAAAATCAGAGCAATGAACAACACACGAACAAACCCTAAGAACAATACTTCACACATGAAATCGAAATGGGAATTGAACTAGGGATGCATTCAATTTCTTTTCCTGATCAAATTAAACACTGGACTTGTTAACCTTTTGAATTTCTTGCAACCTTCGCACAACTTTGATTAGGGTGTGAAAAGCTTTAGAGTTTCACACAAACAGAATCTAATTTCCTTTTGGTTCTGTACCAGAATATGTAGCACAAAGGAAATCCCATAAAAAAGAGTAGATGATAATTCCGACGCAAGATCTGCATGTTAAGGTCAAGATTGGAAGGCTTGGTTCCATTCTGGTTTCAGGTTTGCAACCTCACATTCGCGTGATCTCAATGCTCATTTAGGATATTGGCACCTGAAATATGGTATGTATTATTTGTATTTGCACTCCCTGTTATTACCTTTGGCTAGCAAGATAGAAATTAATTAGATATTCTTCCTTGCATTGTTGTAATCATAAGCACTTGGCCACATGTACTACTATGATACACCGCATCCTTTTTATTATCTCTTCTGTTGCTTGATAAAAAGAAGGGAAAATATGTAGCCACTTGTACTACCATTATTATGAACTTAAGGTTTATTATTTCACTTTTGTGCCACCTTGTAACTCTGAATGAACAGTCCCGTCCTATAAAGTCTTGCAGCAGCTGCTATGTCATATCAGCTTGTGTAAGCAGAACTGAATAAAGGGATTTTGTTTGCAAATGCTCCAGGCTAATGCTTACAAAGCATGTAGAAACACCATGTAGCTGCCAGAAAATAGTATTTAGATCTGCGTTTTCTTCTGAACTATTTATCGGTGGTTGGGCCATCCTTGAATACCATTTTTTTGTTCTCAGTGAATTGCTAAACCAAGATTTTAAACTCTCTTACCCATTATTATATTGCCAGTTCCAGTTCTAGAACTGCATGAGAGTTTTTTTTTTTGAAACAGAGACGTCTCGAGAGAACTAGACCTTCCTGCACACAGAGGCCTGGTAGGCTCGCACGAGCAATCCCATATTCTGTGTAAATTGTAAAGTACTGGCTTTTGTGTAATTGATCTTTTTTATGAAGAACTGGCTTGGTATCACCAGGTATCTTCGGAAACTGTAATTCCTGAATTGAAACCAATGTATACATCTTATCACAGTATATTAGATCATTGTTTCTGTACAACCAGCTTGACAGTGAAAATAAGAGCACGTAAAGACATCAAAAGTCGTTTGAGCCATGTGTGGTTCTAAAACGTAATGGCAATATGTATTACGTTTGCCAACATGCTTTATAATTGGGACGATGATTGGTATGCAGCTGACCGGCCAGGAGGCGCCCCGAGGGGCGCCCCAGCCTCTAGTTGATGTTATATATGCATTGACACACATTGAACTGGTATTCATATGTCACAACCCCTTTCTATTGGTATACCAGAGCCCTATTGTAGTGTTATTAATAAGTTCCATCGGTAAGATTTACTCTTAATTAAGTTATGATGCAGCATGAACGAAACATATATCTGTTTGAGAACCTTTAAAATGACTTTACCAGAACGTATTCAACTTTCATCATATTAGAGGTACGAGAAGAAATGATGAGAATGTTTCTCCCAAATTATTGCTTGTATTTTCGTATCAGGGCTGACTTTCAGCATGGAAGTTAGTATTCAGCATGGAAATCTACCTCTAGTAGTCTGACATATGAGAGTTAGTTTTCAGCATGGAAATCTATGTAATTCGCATTCTGTTCTTCTAGTAGTGACTACTGACTAGTGACATTGAAAGAAGAAATCTATGTAATTCGCATTACTATTCCTCTAGTAATGGTTAGTGAAAGAAATCTATGTAATTCACATTTGTAAACTTAAATAATTATGTCAGCTTGTTTCAAAAGGCTGAGGATATTTTTCGCTGGTACTCATGTTGCTGCAATCAAGTTGTTGTGAAGCTACTGTCTAAATGAATACATGATCCGGTTGTTGTCTCCCTATAGTTTATACTCATGTTGCTGCAATCAAGTATATGTTCAATTTGGTTCTTGCATTATTATTTGAAAAGGGCAATACTGATCTGGTATGTTTTAGTGGATTAATGGTTAATTCATGAAGTTCTAGACCTGGTTCTGTTATCATATTTATTCTTTATTGACTCTTAGATCACCCAATCTGGTATTAGGGTTATCTAGTGTATGTATGATTTAATTTGATATTAAATGAGTTGTATGATGTTGTTTGAGTTATCTACGAAAAATGGATGTGTACACAAGACTTGTCTACATATTTTTTTTGTCAACTTAAAGCTACCTCCTCGTTATTGGCGCCATTGCCTTTCTATAGCTAACATATATTTTTTTCTGCTACAACCATGGTAGGAATGGCAGCAGAAGGTTCCCAGTTTGACTCCAAGAACTATGATTCTAAAATGCAGGAGCTGCTGTAAGTAATCTTAACTTCACACGTTATCAGTGGCTTGTAATTGACCATTGGTCCAGTCTGTTTTTTTTGTTCGCTCTGTGTGTATCTTCTTACCTATATTCCTTTCTTTCAAACAGGAGCCACAGTGAGACTGAGGAGTTCTTCACTTCCTAGATGTTGCAAAATATTGCAAGTTTGATCATATCTCATAATGGCAGGCAGTAGTACATGTCCCTGTAATCTACATGTTCCATATTTTATCATGCTTAACTGGCAGTACCTTTGCCTATTTTGGATCTGTAATCTGATTGCAGATCTTACAGCCTATTTGGATGATTTCCTGTTTTGATTGTATCTGTAACACCGATTCCAAATCTTACAGCCTATTTGGATGATTTCCTGTTTTGATTGTATCTGTGATAAATTGTGTCTAATATTATAATGTAAATCTGGAGATTTTTTGAACAATGGCTCAAAAATATATTAGGGTAATAATATAATGTGCGCCCTGTAGGTTTTTTAGGGCACTTCTCTAAAGTGCCCCGAAAAGTTTTGGTGGCACTTAATCAAAATGCCCTAAAAACTATTTGGGGCACTTTGGAGAAGTGCCCTAATAAGTTTACGGGGTAATTTTTCAAAATGCCCTAAAATCTATTTGGGGCACTTTGGAGAAGTGCCCTAAAAGGTTTAACCTTTTGGGCATTTTTTCAAAGTACCCTAAATACTTTTCCAATCACCAGTATATTGGGCACTTTTTAAAGTGCCCTAATAAGTTTTTAGGGCATTTATTTAAATTTTCGAGGCACTTTGAAGTGCCCTTAAATCCTTGCCGTGACGTAGTGTGAAACGCGCCGAAGTTGGGGCGCACGCGGCCAAACATGTCCAGCGCGTCGCTGCCCACGGCCATCAGCTCCCGCGCCAGCGACATGCCGACCATGCTGTTGTGATCTTCGCGTTGTTACACACAGTTCAAGCACTTGTCCATGACGCCCTTGTGCAAGCCAAGGACACACTGCGGAGCAGCTGTGCTTGGCACAGCCGGCGTCCACGCACACGAACATGACCGCCTCTGTCTCCAGCGGCGCATCGGCCACGTCAGTGCACGTCCTGACGAAGATGTTCTGCACGTCGTGGCCGCGTGGATGCCCATCGTGGCTATTAGGGAGGAGAACCGGGACGCTACTTCTGTCCTCTGTGTCGCTGCGACACTCAACACGGGCTTGTCCAGAAAGAGGACATCAATTTCGCCAGCTAGACTGCCGGAGGCACGACCGATCTTGCTCGACAGGATCCCCATGGCCGACGAGTGGCCCTTGAATCTGCTGCTCCCCTCGCGTGACCTCCCTGGACCGCCTTCGATTAGCCATGGGGACGACGCAGCCTAGCCTTCTCTCATCCACCACGAGCCGGGTATAGCAGCTGCGACAGAAGGCGCACGCTGGTGATGGACCAACTTCAGCGCCACCGCCCACGCGATGCGCTCCACTCCTGCAGCTCCGTGGTGTGGCATCGCCGAGGTTGTGGCGGTGGCGGAATGCCGGTCAAGGAAATCATAAGGGGAACAAGAGAAGGTCATGGCCGTGAGATGAAGGGTGTTTTTGATGAAAAAACGACGCCACGTGTAAGTTCTAGTTTATTTTGGATCAATTTTGCACCGTCTCACAAGTTATTGTACCAGCTGACACCATTTTACAAGTTTTTTTTACCAATTTGCTCGCACGCGACATGTTTGTGTACCCTGAGTGTTATTAGTTCTCTTTTTTCCGTTAAGTCCACGTTTAGAATGTTCTGAAAGTAGTCTTACCAAGCGGACCTATCTCATATTCGCTTCTCGTTTCAACACTAGAACACTCATGCCTTCCAAGTCCTGTCCGGCTATCCCGATTCCCGTCCAAGTGTCTTTACTCCAACCCATCTTCCCGGCCACATACGACATCTCCTCCATCCTCGTGCTCCCGGCTCGCCGTAGCAAGATTGCTGCACAAGTCTCTTGATTGTTGCGGTGAACTCAAAATTGGTGCTCACCAACATCGAGAGTAGAACATGTGTCAAGTCGTTCCTTTGCAGGTTGTTGCCCTAGAAGATGCTGAACACACCGCAACTCACGAGGAGATGGCTGGTATTTTCACAATCGAGAGACAGAAGACCTAATGGTTGCCATGCGGTTCCTCGTGCCTAGCTAGACGATCAGCTGTCTGGCCACGCCGACGAAGGGCGAGCCACCAGAAAGTTTCACAGGGCAACACAGCCCATAGTTTCCAAAAGGCACCAGCGCTAGGGGAAGATGAAAGGCGCCAGCTGTTAGAAGGACTGTTAGAAAAGACGAGCCAAGTAAACTGCCTGAAGCCTCCCATACCCACGACCACCTGCCAATGACCTTTGGGAATTGGGAGGAGACATCTGGTGGTTGTCTAAGCGTCCAGGAATGAAGTTGGATAGATGAAATATATATATGCAGGGCGCTTGAATTCTGCGGTAAATGTCATCAAGAAGAGCCTCACCAACCTTGCCATAATTGTGAGGCGATCGTTGCCTCCAGGTTTTAAGAAAACTATCATGTCGTCATGAAGCTTTACACCGATCTATGACAGTTATACCATATCACTTAACTTGTCACCCCTTCCATGATTTCTGTAGTCCCGGCATGGATCCTATAGCTATGGGCATCCGTTCAAAGTCTTGAGCGGATAGTTAGCGTGCTATCGCCCTCTACACTGCAGTACATATAAAACATGCGGATAATGTGTTGGACTGAATATGGAGTCCGTAAGGGGCTCGAGCATCATAATGCAATCGATACCATGCAATCAGATGAACCAGTCAGCTCGTGCAGCTGAGCGCTATGGTGTGGTGGCTCGACACTGTGTACAGTGCCGCACAATTGACATCTCTGTCTCATGAGAGCTCCCAACAATGATACAACGCTTCAGGAAATGTATTGGGAAATTTGTGGTTAAGCTAATTCCTGCCTAGCTAGGTATATCCTTGAGGTGTGTGTTCTTCTTAAGCTGAACAAACATCAGTTCGAGCAGTCTAGGTCCTCGGAAGAGATGACTAGGCTTGATGGTGCGTCTCTCCCAAGAATTTGGATTTTGCAAAAAAAAAAAAATCGATAAAGGGCTTTATGACTTAAAATTTTAAGCATTACACCCGGCCTCTGCATAATAATAGCCGACAATTCACCAGTCATTAATGAAATAACCGAAAATTCTGATTTTTTGGTGAAATCTCGGACGTAAAGAAAGAAGCAAAATTTGAAAATTAGAACAAAAAATCACCGAAATTTGACCAGAAATTTAATTTTCGAGCAAATTTCAACCAAACTTCATATTTTTGAATTTACTTTACCAAAATGCCTTAAAATTCAGAAGTTATCGTATTATTCCAAATCCACAGTCTCTTCTTGCTCAATTATTTCGTTGGATGATTAATGAAAAAATACTCTACGATAGGAGATCATAGTTTGTACACCAAAACTCTAGGATAGCTGGATAGAACTTGGAAGAGATGAGTGCTATGGTGTTGAAACGAGATGTGAATAAGCGATTGGTCCACTCAGTAAGACTAACTTCAGACCGTTCCAGACGTAGATTTGGCGGGGAAAAAAGCTCTATGTGGAGGGGCATAGCTCGTGAAATTGTGAGCTACAATGAATGTATCCACACACCAAATTATTGAGACTATCACCATCTAGTGAACACTTGTTGACGACGTTTGTCCTATGGCGCTTGTCAAGTGATCTAGCATCAATGACACATGCGTCTACCTAGCTACTGCTAGGTATCGAAACATCAAAACTTGCGCACAAGCAAAGCAAGACCATTACTAACTGGAGGCGCCCACCTCCCTTTTGTTTAAAAGGAACGCCTTTTCTTTTCCTCTCCATTCTCTACTTCATGAAAACACATTGTCAGAAGTCAGAACACAATCCCCAAAACACAAGCCTCACCCTGTCACTCTGGACCCCATGTGTCATCGTTCCGAATATTTTTCACTCAAATTGCCTGGTATTTTCGCCTGACTTCCACAAACGAGAGTAGGAGACATTAGGAACCTAGCGAGATCCACAGGGGGATATGGAGAAGCTACAAGTTTCACTACAGCTAGGCAGGCAAAACTGTTCTCGAGACCTACAACAAAACCTCGGAAAGACTTGTGAGACGCCATGGTCGGTAGATCCACACCACTACTGCATAAAAAATGTGGATAAAATCCCGGATAAAACCCAGTCCTTCGGCCCAACTACATACATAAGTCTCTGAATTTCATTGATTTTGGTAGTAGACTAAATAATTCCCGAAACATTAAAACCTTTGTCTAGGCATACACTATGTGCATGTCAGAATCGACCACAGCTAGGGAATTAATTATGCTAGACAGTCAGAAAATATAGAAAAACATGATACAGTATCATTATTGGGAAACAAACTGTGTTAGACACAGATTAACTTTGCCGGCCGTCGATCAGATTAACTTTGAAAATATCCATGTCCTGGTGGTGGCGCGGTATGCATGCTAGACGTGTCCTAGTAGGTCATTAAGCCCTTTGTCGTGTTGACACAGGTCCTATGCCTGTATATAAAGCACATCACGAGGGGCTGTAGTTCTGTAACTCCAGAGATCGTACGTGACATTGAAAAGGAGAAAATACCTCATCTGCCCTACCGCGCGGTCCGCGCCGCCGTGAAGACACCGCTGCGGGATGGCGGGCGACGACTGCCCAGCAGCAGAGAAGCTCGCAGCGCTCACCATGGACGACCAGGCCTCACCGCAACTCTCGAAGAACGCCACGAAGCGTGAGGAGAAGAGGAAGAAACAGGAGGAGGCGCGTCGACTCAAGGCAGCCGCGGCCGCTGCGGCAGACGACAACGATATGGATCCCACCCAATAGACCCAAAACAGGCTCATGGAGCTCGCCTCGATCAAGGCCGCCGGCGGCAAGCCCTACCCGCACTCCTTCCCGACCAGCATCACCGTCGCCGAATACATCGACAAGTACCAGAGTCTGGGCGACGGGGAGAAGCTCGTCGACGTAACCGAGTCTTTGGCCGGGAGGGTCATGGTGAAGAGAGCGTCCTCCTCCAAACTCATCTTCTACGATCTCCACGAAGGCGGCGCCAAGGTCCAGGTTATGGCCGACGCCGGCACATCGGAGCTGGGAACACCAGAAAAGTTCTCCGCGTTCCACACCAGCGTTAAGCGTGGCGACATCGTCGGCGTGTGCGGGTACCCGGGCAAGAGCAACCGAGGGGAGCTCAGCGTGTTCCCCATCAAACTCATCGTGCTCTCGCCCTGTCTCCACATGCTGCCACGGCAGGAAAGGAGCGTGCACGGCAGCGTTCCACCGCAGCCGTGGGCTCCCGGCATGCCAGAAACACGGAGAGCTATGCCCTCAAGGACCAAGAGACCCGGTACCGTCAACGGTACCTCGATCTCATCGTCAACCCCGAGGTGACGCAGGTCTTCAGGACACGAGCCAAGGTCATCTCCTACATCCGCAACTTCCTCGACGAACGTGGTTTTCTCGAGGTGGAGACACCGATGATGCACGCCATCGCCGGCGGCGCCGCGGCAAGGCCCTTCGTCACGCACCACAACGACCTCAACACGAGGCTCCACATGCGCATCGCGCCGGAGCTCCACCTGAAGCAGCTCATAGTAAGTGGACTGGGCCGCGTGTACGAGATCGGGAGGCAGTTCCGGAACGAGGGCATCGACACGACGCACAACCCCGAGTTCACCACCTGCGAGTTCTACATGGCCTACGCGGACTACAACTACCTCATGGACCTCACCGAGGAGATGCTGCGTGGCATGGTCAAGAAGCTCACCGGCGGCTCCACGGTGGTGAAGTACCACGCCAACGGCGCCGACAAGCCGCCCATCGAGATCGATTTCGGGCCCCGGTTTGCACGGATCGACATGATCCAGGGACTAGAGGACATGGCAGAGCTGAAGATACCGAAGGATCTGTCCAGCGACGAGGCCAACAAGTAC
This sequence comes from Poa pratensis, assembly GCA_947311845.1. Classification (NCBI taxonomy): domain Eukaryota; kingdom Viridiplantae; phylum Streptophyta; class Magnoliopsida; order Poales; family Poaceae; genus Poa; species Poa pratensis. The sequence continues at coordinate 35,636,227 of CAMZMU010000110.1, read as the reverse complement.
CTGGCAGATGCTTGTGCCAAGTACGAAGTCAAGTGCCCGCCGCCCCACACCACGGCTCGGCTGCTAGGTGCTAGACAAGCTGGTCGGGCACTTCTTGGAGGAAGCGTGCTTGTACCCGACCTTCATCATCAACCACCCGGAGATCATGAGCCCGCTGGCCAAGTCTCATAGGGACGAACAGTCGAGGCCAGGATTGACCGAAAGGTTTGAGCTCTTCATCAACAAGCATGAGGTGTGCAACGCCTACACGGAGCTAAACGACCCGGTCGTGCAGAGGCAACGGTTCCAAGAGCAGCTCAAGGATCGGCAGTCGGGCGATGATGAGGCTATGGCCATTGATGAAGGGTTCTGCACCTCACTTGAGTCTGGGATGCCGCCCACCGGGGGGTGGGGTTTAGGGATTGATCGGCTTGCCATGTTGCTCACTGATTCACAAAACATCAAAGAGGTCCTTCTTTTCCCGGCCATGAAGCCTCAAGATTAATTATTTGGAATTCATAGAAAGGGTCGACCATATGTTATTTGGTTTCTCTTTTTTATGGCAGATAGTTCAATTTTTCCTACTTTGAAACAACAGTCTGGTATTTCTTGCTATAAGGTCAAGTTCATTCGTTCTATCATGCTTAACTGAACAGTTAATCCTTTTTTTGTACTTATGCATGTATCGAGACATGTTAGATTCACAAAGTATCTAGGAGGTCCTTATTTTGCTTGGCATGAATCCTCAAGATTAGCTTTTACAAGACTGACAACCATTGAAACGCTACCTTACCTTTTTTTTTACTCGTTTTCTTACATGTGGGTCCCACCACGCAAACGAGTTACTCGTTTTGTCAGTTATCCTTACACGTGGGACCACCATGTCAGCAGTAGACGTTGTGTGTACTTAGTTTGAGGATTGGATGCCCTTTTTGTGTGGAGTTTCCCTTCTTTATCGTCCCTTCATTGATTCCTTTGTCCGACTAAACCGGAATAAAAACTTCATAGGTAAGGTTATTCCTTTTCTAACTCTAGTGTCTTCTAACAAAAACATCCATATAAAGGAAAAATGCCCTTACAACTGGGAAACCTTTGAGGTTAATTGTATCCGGCCCACAAAGGAAACATGAGTTATCATCTACGGCGGGACATATCATAGCTGTGTTTTGCCTATATTTTAAAAAGTACTTGAATTTGTGCAAGACACAATTGAAGAATTGAAGAGCATGTAGTTTTGGTCTTCTTGCTCATGACAAAGGGGGCAAAGAACGTCATTAGACCCATGCCGCGTTTGCACTTGGTCATCGCTAGGCCGGCTCCAACTGATAAAAGTTGCCAAATAATTTTTCCTTTTTTTTCCCGGCCTTGAAGCTTCAGAATTAGTTGAAGATGGGGTGTTGCTTTATGATATGTTTTTTCGTAGTCAGTCTTCTTTCAAATGCATGTTGATACTTGTCGCTGAGTGTTGGTCAATTTCGCATGTGTCATGTCCTTAATTTTCCTTTTTTTTTCCTTTTGGATAATTTGAGTGTGTGCATTCTTTCTCTCTCAACTAGATTCTTGACTATGTGTTGTTCTTGACACATGTTTTTGTATCAGGATAATATTTATATATTGTCATTTATCGAAAAATGTTATTGGTTTATCAACTTTAGGACATATAGTTGATTCATCTACATTGAAACAATGATGGATATAGATCAAGTTAATTCGTTCTATCAAATTTATACTATTATGAAAAAATAGGACCTTGTGGTCGAGTTTGCAGTTTCTTCTTCGTATTGTACTTATCTATGTACCAATACATGTTAGATTCTGTTTACGTGTATTGCTGTGCGCATCGATTAATGCAGAGACCGGTGTATAATATATTTTCAAAAGAAGATCACTAGTGCTAGCTAGGTCTGGTTTGCCATGTAAGTATTTTAAATTGGGTTGTAAATTTGGCCTTTTAATACGATCAATGCTGATTTTTTTATCGACATGTGAATTATATTCAGAATATTGTTTACAATTTGTCGGCTCTAGAATATTAGTCGCATGACCGATGTATGTGCACTTCCTATCTGCTGCTTCCTGTTGGGCAGCCAAATGTTGTGAATTTCTTTAGTCTCAATGTTGTACTCCATCCTTGCCACAATGTAGTGCATATAACCTTTTTCAAAAGTCAAACGATATCATGTTTAACAAAGTTTAATGAGAAAATTATTTATATCTTCTAACATCAAATGTATGCATAACAAGACATTGATCGTGATGAATCTATTGTACTGATTGGGTATTCTAGGTGTTAATATTTTTTTCTACATACTTAGTCAAACTTCAAATGATTTGACTTTTATAAAATCTTATAAGTGAATGGTATTTTCAAAAGGGCAAAAAGAATCTCCATGTGTTATAGGTTGTCCATGTCATTCGCAAGCTTGATCGGATTACTACAGAAGCTAACAGAGACAAAGGTGGCAAGCAAACATGATAAAGCAACCACCCCTCGAGTCAATGAGGTTTCTGATATTTGCGCTTGGAGTTTTCTTGTATATAAAAGGTAGCTAGATAAAAACAGTTTGCTATTATTCTCAATTCATGGATGGACTACTCCCTCCGTTGCAAGCTTAGTTTTGTGCAAAATCAAACTATTCTAAGTTTGATCAATTTTATAGCAAAAAGTAGCAGTATCTATGACATAAATTAGTATATTATGAAGCAACATTTCAAAATGGATATCTCTATTACTATAAAAACCACAGTTGGTGATGATGGTATGCCTTCCATCTTTCATCCATGATCGTTCAATTTATATCTAACGGACATGAACACCCATGTTACACATTTGTAGATAACACCTTGTGTTCCTATCTCTCCCCCCACCTCATCCAACCACCTGAAAATAGGGAAAAGCCCATCGGAAAAAAAAGGAAAAGCGGTCGTGAGCGCGTGAGAACCACCAGAACACCCACCGGCAGCGTCGGAAAAGATATGGCACGGTGGCCGCCGCCGTCCTCCCCCGGAGCCTCTCGATGCCTCCCTCAGCTCCACCGCCCACCACAACTTCCCACCCCGCCGCCCCCTTCCCCATCTCCTCCATTGCCGACCTCGCCAGGCATACCGCCGACGTTGTCCCTCCGCCAGTGCCTCTCCCGCCTCCTTCTCTTCCAAAGCAGTGCCGCCGCACAACAACACCATCACTTCCCTCTCCTCCCCTCCATCCCCTCTGCCCCCTCCCCCGTCTCCTCCCAAGCCGGGCTCGACAGGCACGCCGGTGGCCCTGTCCCTCCGCCAGCGCATCTCCTAACTCACCAATTCCAGTGTTGCCGGCAAAACGAATTTCAGAGTTTTGTATCACGTGTTTTCTTGGTGTAGAGATGCCAATGATGGACGATGGCAAGGTGAGGATTTACGCGGAGTTGGGCATCCCCAAACGAGCAGAACATCTTGTCGTGAGGAGACATGCTCGAGGATGGCCTGCCCAGAGATCTGTGATGCGGGCACACTCCAGCTGCACCTCTAACCTCCTAATGTTGGCCAGTGTTTTTTTTTGCGTCATGATATTATTCTAGGACACGATTTGCATTATGAATAAGCAAGTACGCAACTTGTGCAGTATACTATCACTGTTAGTGCATATGGGTGGCAATCTGATATACAAAAAAAATCATATCACGTAAAACAAATACTTGATTAAATCTAAATTGTCCTTGGTGGAATTATTTATAAATGTGATGAATAATGATACCTTTCCTTTATTCAAGATCCTTATAAGGGTAAAAATAAATAATGACCGTGGCAACGCACGGGCATTCAACTAGTAGTGATATTAATTTGGTGTTGAAATTTTGCTACTTTTTTTTCTATAAAGTTGGTCAAACTTAACAATGTTTAACTTAAGACAAAGGTAAAATTACTTTAATCTGGGACTGAGGGAGTAAGTAGTATGTTTGCACTGGGGCTGATGTTTTCACCACAGTCGTGGTTTCTGAGGGGCGCATGGCCCACGAACGACCGGAATCTGCCTGCAGTCTTAGGGGATCAACGAGCAACCACCATTTGCGGCCACCTTGATAGAATGATAGCCATATCTATGTTGGCACCAATTCCAACGATACTATAAAATTGTGAAAATTTGTTTCAATAAGATTACGGACGATCTTCAGTTTAAAATAGATACTTCAGTTCAAAATTATGATAATTGTGAAAAATATTTAAATAAGATTACGAACATATGTCAATTGTACGTACCTGATGACAGCAGGGCCACGAGGGCAAGCGCAGTCTTGGAGAACACCTTCATCCGGCCTGGTGTGCTCCTGGCAGGTGCTCCGAGCGACCTAGTGTCTATATGCTGAGAGGGCTGGCTTGGCATTATTATAGTGGACATATATGCTTACACGTTTTTTCTTTCTTACCGTTTTAATCTTTTAAACACAATTAATTGCCGATGCTTTATCTGGTACTCAATCTGTTTTGGTTCGGAAGACCAGACAGATTTTCAAGATATTTCGAATATGCAAGGCAGGAGATATTTAATTACCAAATCCGCCCCTGAAATCAATTTCCCGGATTATTTCCAAAAACTAGGCAGTTGATTGGAGAGCAAAACATATGCCACAATCGACAAATTAACCGACCCGGCGATCAATTGTTTTATTTTTTTATTTTTGAGAACTCTCCGATCAAATTCTTGGTATTTGCCTAACGCGGGAGCAATTTGCCCAGCCCACCCATCCATTGCCCGGCCCAGTAAGTTTCTCTCACCGGTTTAGGGGAGTTTGTACAAATTTCCGACCGGTTTTGTAGGTTTTGCCCCTTTTTTCTTAGTTTTTTTTTCTTTTCTTATTTTTCTCAGTTTTTTAAATGTTCATGTTGTTTTTAAGAAAACTTAACGGTAATTTCAAAATGGTCATGGTCTACCCAAAATGACTTTTATGAGATTTACAAAATATTTCACCGTTTAGAACAATAGTTCACAGTGTTGAAAAACATTTCATGGTTTTTTTTATAAAGCTTTAAATAATATTTTTATAAGATTTGAAAAAATGTTCACTGGTATAAAACAATTCATGATTTTTCTAAAATACTAACCTGTTTCAAAAGATGTTTTTAAATCAATAAACTAATATATAATACGAACTTTCACAAATAAAAAATAACATTACCATTTTTTCCCGGCCGCATTCGAAGCAGCCCATGAAGTAGCGCTTCAGGCGGAAGCAGACCACTTTTGCGTAGGCCCAGAAAGAATAGCTCTCCGATCGACCCACTATAATCTTTTGTTGGGTGTTGAATTTTTTTTTGTGGGCTTTGTGCATCTTATTATGCAAAGGCAGGGTGTAACTATTTTGTTCTATCGCCCTGATATGACCATTGAGTAAATACATAATGCCTTTATCGAAAGAATTTCCTAAAAATCTAACGATCATTTCCTGTTTTATACAACACCTGTATGTAACATGTAATTCCATGTCCCTTATCGTCACACTAAAACATACGAGGTTTAGAGATTAGCTGTTTTAATTGTTGGTTCTTAACCATGACTATGATGCGAAATTGCGAATGGAGAACGCCGAGAGAAAGGGGACGTGTCGAGGCAGCACTCCAAAATGTCAAAAATATTAGTGCGCACATGGATGCGCAGTACAAATCTGCCAACCGTGTCTGCTGCATCCTATAGGGCAGGCAAATGTTCTCAATTTGTTCAGTATTAACGTTGTACATTAAACGAATTGTATTCTCAAAAGGACAAAAGACACCTACACCGGCCATGTCATTCGCAAGCTCGATCGCTTTACTACACCAGCTAACGAGGAAAAGTAGGCAAGAGCAACAAAACCTTTATTTCAAGATGCTGTGGTCAGACGTAAACATGATAAAACAACTGCCCCTCGAGTCCATGAATGTTCTGACAATTTTGCATGGAGTTTTCATGTATTCCAAACGTAGCTAGACCAAAATAGTATTCTCATTGTTCTTAATTCATCGAAGAATTAAGTGGCAAGTTGCTTAATTTCGTAGAGATGGAATACAATATGTGCACTGGCACCCTCCAGAGACACAGTCGCCGACCGCACCGAGGCCGACGTTGCTTTGACAGTCGTGGAAACATTTCTTCGGGTCGCATGGCCCAGGAGCAACCGGAAATTGCCTGCAGTCTTCAGGGGTCAACAAGCCACCACCATCCGCGGCCACCTTGATCGCCACATCTAAGTTTGTACAAGAAAATTTTGAAGATTTATTAGAAGGTTATAGATGATTTTCCATTCAAAATTGATCTTTGATCGAGGAAGAACATATGCCAATTGTACATACCTGAGGACAGAAGGGCTACGAGGACGAGCGCAAGGAGTAGCGTCTTGGAGAAGAGCTTCATCCTGGCAGGTGCTCTGAGCGACCTAGTGTCTATTTGCTGAGAGGTTATGCTAATCTTTGCACTGTGTATGATCGCAGCCTGCCCTGTGAAGAGGGCTTTGGCATGGCTTTTATAGCGGGCATGTATGCTTACACGTCCTTTATTTCCTTCCGTTTTCATATTTTAAATACAATTAATTGCCGATGCTTTATTTGGTTGTCAATCTGTTCTGGTTTGGAAGGACAAAAAGATTTTCGAATATGCAAGGAAAGAGATATTTAATTTCCCTAAATACGCCCCAAAAATTAATACCCCGGATTACTTCCCTATTGACTCGGAATTTGATTGGCTACGAAAACAAATGCCATGTGCCATTTATTTTCCTCCCATATCCATGGGATTTGGCCTTCCGGCCTTGGACAGTAGTATATGTACCATGTAAAGCTCATATAGTAGTACAGTCTCCGTAAATCAATGGATTTAGATGCAATTTATACATTTAACTATAAATTAAGATATATATATATATATATATAGGACTATTCTACACAACCCCTATAGTGTTTAACTATTCTAGTCAACTTTCTGTTTCTGTCCCGACCCACCTAAACCTTCCGCTAACCAGTACCCACCATTAAAAACAATCTACCCGCTGTAGTTCCAGAAACCACCACTCCATCTCCACCACGAGCGTTGACCGAAATAGGTCGCTCCACTCGTGCGCACGCCTCTCCGGCGAAGCCGCCGCCGACTCGATTGCGCCCGGGCACCTCCCCGGCGAGGCTGCCGTCCCCGTGCGCCTTCACGGCCCGGCTGCCGCCGTGCGCCTACCGGCGAGGACGCCCCCGGCCCCCTGTGTGCCTCCACGGCAAGGCCGACGCCCGCGCGCTTCCGCTGGGCGGCCGCCGCCGTGCGCCTCACCGCGAGGCCGCCGCCGTTCGCTTCCCCTAAGCGGCCGCCTCCGCGTGCCTCCACGGCAAGGCCCGCCACCCCGCGCGCCTCCCCGACCAATATACTCGCCATCCTCCATGTCCGCTGCCGACTGGGAGGTTCTCCGTGCCATGGCCGTGCACTGCGTCGCAGGGTAAGGCTCGAGGCCACAGGCTGCCGCGCCGCAATCACTAGCCAGGACGACGGGCAGACTGCGGCTCGTTCTTGTTCCGTTCCTGGGGCGTTCCGGTGATGTACAGACACGAACGACAGCAACTTTGTGCTGCAGCTGCCTTCTCTCTCATTACTAGTGCTGTTGGTGGTCTCGCTCAATGGCATCTGCTACTGCTCTTCTCTCTCCAAACTAGTGGTCGTTGATGTTCTAATAGATTTGCATCTCTATTTCGAAATTGCTCTATGTACGATGCTTAGTTCTAGTCCAAATGGTTTGGATTAATTATTTACATTCAGTGTGTTGTTGATCCAAAGCAGTTTAGATTGTTAGTTAGGAACAGTTCACAGTGAGTATTAAAAGCGGTTCACTTTTTTTAATATTTAATCCGATCAAGTATAGTCTTGCACACTGTTTTAAAATGGGGAGTTCAGATCGTCCATCTCGGAGGTTCGCTGTTTTAAAGTCAGGAGTTCAAATCACCCATCTTGGATGTTCATTCTTTTGTTAAGAAAAATAGTTCACTTTTGAATTAATAAAAAGTTCACTCCATATTAAACGGGAGTTCACCAAGTGAAATTCACCTCATATTAAACATAAGTTTAGTCGTGAAGTTCAGCTCGTATTAAAATGGAAGTTCAGCCACAAAGTTCACCAGACGAACGTTCGCTTCCTATTAAACGAAAGTTTTTAGAAAAATATAACAAAAACAGAGTTTCACTATATCAAATTACAGAAATTCACCTCATATTAAATCGGAAGTTAACACTGCAAAATTTCATTCCATATTATACGGCGATATGAGAAGTTCACCTCGTATTTAATTAGAAGTTCACACGGCAGGCATTCACTTTTTAGAAAAAAATATATAAAAAATTACGAGCAGTGCTACCGGAAGTTCACTTAGGCATAAAACAGAGGTTCACTACGCATATTCCAGGGAGTTCATATACTCTGTTTTTCGAAGACGGGATTCTTACGCGTTAAAATTATCATTATGATTTACGTTTGTCCAAATCAACCGCCGCCGCATTCAATTGTCGAGTATATGAGTGTAATTTCACTCTCCCACGCTGACTCACCCAATCCAAGCACCACAATCGAGTCAATTTTGAATCGTTCCCATGTTACCTAGTTTCACTGGTTTTCGTATTTTTAAAATTAACCAAAAACCATAAAGAATTTGGAAACAATTTCTATACGAAAAAGTTGCGTATAGTCAATATTTTTCCAACGCAATATCATTTGTTACGTTTCGATAAGCTGTTTGAAAGTAATTTTAAAAATACTGTCCGCTGAACATAAGCATTCAGAAAAACAGAATTGTTAATTTTTCAAACTGCTCTTATTCCGTGATGAATTACGAAAATTGACCTGAGATAGTCAAGATGCGGTTTTTCCATATCTTTCCAACGGCGTATCATTTGGTTCAATCCGACAAACGGTTTGAAAATGGCGTCCAAAACAGTACGAAAACGAAGAAAATACGCGAAAATCAGTGTTTCGTATATTCAAAATTACTTTACAACCGTAACTAATTTCAAAATCTTGTAGAAGTGAAAAAGGTGCGCATTTTTCATATCTTTCCAACGGCGTATCATTTGCTTCAATCCGACAAACGGTTTGAAAATGGTGTCCAAAACAGTACGAAAACGAGGAAAATACGTGAAAAACAGTGTTTCGTATATTTAAATTTGTTTTAAAACCGTAACTAATTTCAAAATCTTGTAGAAGTGAAAAAGGTGCGCATTTTCCATACCTTTCCAACGGCGTATCATTTGCTTCAATCCGACAAACGGTTTGAAAACCGCGATAGAAAAACTCACCGAATCTAAGTGTTCCGTCCGGAAGTTCACCTATTATTTAAACGGAAGTTCCGAAAGTTGACCAGAATACTTATTCTACAAGGGAGTGTAGAATAGCAGAGGTATATATATATATATATATATATATATATATATATATATATATATATATATACAGAAATAAACGTCATTATTTTCGTTATGATAAGTTTGCATAATAAAATTTTCGTAAACCTTAACGAATATATGTTCACAAAAAATTCATAACTTTCTACCATACATGCTCACAAAAATATGGGTGAAAGATAACTACTATTAGAGAACGTATCAATTATTATATTATTCAATGAATGAAGGGATCGTAGTTACTATGGCGTACTCCCTCCGTCCGGATATATACTTAGATTTATCTAAATTTGGATGTATGAATATATTAAACATTGATAGGGAAATCAATTACCAGTATTTCCGACAGAGGGAGTACCTTGTAGTGGAAATCGGAAGAACCTTTGGCAAGTGCAACACAAAGTGCAAGTACAACCGGACAAGACATTGTCGTGGACCGGTGTAAATTTGATATAGTGGCCGATGTAGCCACTGTTCCGAGCCATGCCGAACTTTAAGACCTCGACGCATGTCTTGTTAGCGCCGCTCAAAGGGATTAAAATTGGCACTGGTGATCGAGATGGGGCTATATGTGCAATTTTTTTTAAAAGACCAAGTTATTAATACATAAATATCGGATTTCCTCGCACCACGACTCCCCATCCCCCAAATTTGCAGTAACGACACAGCAGAGTGGACATCTCAAGGCAGCAATCCACGAGGTCCTAACTATTAGTGGCATCGCCGATGCATCCACTGTTCAAATCTGCGGTGTATCGTGTGTGTTGCTTCCTGCTAGGCAGCCAATTTTTTTTGATAAAGGGATTATATTATTATTAAGAAGATACAGATTACGCCAAGCCTCTACACCAACATAATATCAAGAGCTAGTCGAGACATTAAGAATGCACATAGCCAAAAGAAGAAAAAAAAGACCCTGCCAAGTGATCAACAACTCGCAACAGGTAGACCTAACAACCACCAATGGAAACATCATGATAAAAAGAGGTTCTACAAAAGCACGCCTCTAAAAAGGGAACAGTACACAAGCGTTGTCGTCGCTCAATCTAACCAAAAGATCATATCATATGCTTTCGCCCTAGAGAAAGTCCAATCTCTCCAGACAATGCCTTCAACAAGGATCTTCCATTGCCAAGTACAACCAATGTAGCTCAGTCCGGGTTTTCACCCTAGAAATCAAGGCTCGGTCCTCGAAGAAATCACCCAGTGCTGCCGCCCCCACTTGCCGAGGACGCTGCTGCAAATCACCAATTATCGGGCTCACTGCCGTCATGTGTACGGTTTTCACGTGGACATCGCCTCAAAAGCGAAACCGTAATGGCATAATGACTGTAAAGAGTTATCGTCGCATCCGAAACACAGCCTCAACCATCATATCGAACTCGACATGAGCAATCAAAACATTCTATCCTTTCGAGCATAATCGCGTTGATATTCCCCGCCTTTGTCAGCACCATGATCGTAGCGATGTGCCCGATGGTGTCGAGGTCGACTAAGCGAGGTTTCACAATGGGACACCTCAAAACCTCAAAGGCTAAGATATTGGTCACGCACTACCGGATCCCTTCAATCCAAAGGTCTAGGAGCACATTGCGCATGTCCATGAAGACCACAAGCGAGGATGATCCAGAACTTGGGTAGACAATCGACGCTTCCGGCGATGAACCAGTGCCTGAAGCCCCATGATTTAGCATCAGACTCGCAGGCATAACCCACCGGCCAGGAGGCACCATCAGCTCAAATCAGTGATCGATGGCGGTCCCGGGGGCTACTGGATGCGGCCAACTTGAGACAACCAACGGCGGCCCGACATCACGGCCTCAAGGGCGCCCGGATGTAGTCGGCGGCATCCTCAAGGGCGGCTTGATGCAACCAGACCGGGGGTAACCAGCGGCGGTCAGATCGGAGGAGACGGGGTGGACGCGCAGATGACCACTAGGGCCTGGAAAAAGAAGAAACATCTTATTGGGGGCAGGCCACCGCCGTCATCCGCTCATGGGCAGCCTCCTCCGGTGACAGCAGGGTGGGCAGAGCTTCGGATCGGGGAGCTGTGGGATGGTGGCGTGAGGGCCTCCGGAGTCACCCTAGAAGCGACCCGGCCGGGAGGCGTGTTCTGTTCAGGTGCTAGCCCAATGTTTGTTGATAAAATGTCCTCAATTGCTTAAGTACCACGTTGTATATTAAATAAGTTGTGCTGTCAAAAGGTCGAAAGGCACCTACGTGGAGTAGTTGGTCCATGTTCACAAGCTCAATCAATTTACCTAGTCGAGATAAAGGAGGCGAGAGATGATAAACAGTATTGACAAAAACTGTATTCTCACGCATTATTCTTAACTAATTAAGTGCCCACACATTGCTGCGTATCATCTATTTCTCTTTCCCTCAGATTTTGCTTTTGATAGACTATGTCTATTGGTTGTAGTTGTACCATCACTACCGAATATTAACAAACTTATACTTAAGTGCCAAAAGAAAAATGGTTGTTTTTACTCCCTTATTACTTAACACTCTCTTCATTTCTCCCAAAAAAAGGTGTATTATTTGATACATAGCAATGCAAGGGTTAGGACGAGTTCGGATAATTAGACGGCCAGAAACGATCACATCTGGATTCTAATCATGGCAACACCTACTCGAAATAGGCTTTCGTTTCGCTTTATAAATAAAGGCACAAACGGTCAAACTGCCCTAACCACACTAAATTAGGACACAGCTAGCTATTATCCGGGACAAACAAAAAATTGTGACTATATTTTTAAAATTCATGGATGAACACAAAATCAAGTATTGTCATTATTCCTAGTACAAGATCTGCTTAGATCTTTGTTGTAAAAAATAAAAAATACAAGATCTGCTTAATTTCGTAGAGACGGAATACAATACGTGCACTGGCATCCTCCAGAAACACACTCGCCCACAGAACCAGGGCCGATGTTGGCTTGACAGTCATGGTAACATTTCTTCGCGTCGCATGGCCCAGGACCAGGAGCGACGGGAGTCTGCCTGCAGTCTTGAGGGATCAACGTGCCACCATCATTCGCCGTCACCTTGATAACCACATCTATGTTTGAACAAATTACACCGCCATAAAAAATTGTGAAGATTGATTAGAACATTATATAAGTATTTCCATTCAAAATAGTTCATTGATCTAGGAAGAACAGAAGGAATTGTACGTAGCTGTGGACAGTAGGGCCACGAGGGCAAGAGCAAGGAGTAGCCTCTTGGAGAATAGCTTCATCTTGGGGTGATCCCGGCAGGTTATCTGCAGTCTTGGGATAATCTATGCAAATGATGCTGGCAATGTACGCTGGGACGAGGGTTTGACATGACTTTTGTAGGGGATTACCGGGAGAGCGATACCGGAAATTAATGTGGGCCTAGATTATACGGGATTTGATATGGCTGTTTGATTCCTTGCCAATCGGCTGCAGGGTGTATAGGGAGAGTAATTTCCACATGGTCTTTGAAATGAAAGGAAAGAAACAGTAAAAATACATAAAAGGAAAAGAACAAGAAACGAAAAAGGAACATGAGGAAAACGAAAAAAATAGCGTAAATGGCCAGCCCATGTGGAAAGGTTACTGCGGGCGAGGCGGTGCTCCAGCTCACAGCAAGAGATATATAGTGCTCGCGTGACCCACTATATTTTCTTGGCCGTTTGTCGAACTATTTTTTTTTGGGTTGTGTGCATCTTGTTGTGCAAAGACCCGATGTAACTATTTTGGTTCTACCTCCTTGTCCTTGATATAACCTTTGAGTTAATAAAAAATTCCTTTATCAAAAGAAACTTAAAAAAAATTAACAATCATCTCATGTTTTATACGAACACTAGTAACCTGTATTTCAGCCTCTTATCCTTCCACTAAAACATACTGTATGTGGTTAATAGATTGGGCGCATCTATAGCACAGTCGACTGAGATTTAATTAAATCTCAGTCGTTTCCGCTGCTACTCACGCACGGTGTGACGTGTTTGTCTTTCCTTTTTGATTTTGTCCGGCCAAGTTCTTGTGTTATTTTTTTCTTCTTTGTTACCTTTCCTGCGTTGGGTTGGGCTCTGTAGGTCATTGTCGTCTTGACATTGGGCTTTCATGATTGATTTGCCTTGGGCTTCAAACCATGCAACAGGCCGACAAAACAAGCAAAGTGTTGATTAAATTACAATCTGCTTACCTACTACGGGAGTTGTCTAAAAAAAGATGAAACTAGAAATTAATTTCAAAGTGATGAGTAAAAAATGAACATTACAAAATTCCCAGTTGCAACAAGGATGGAACATGTGCGCAGTAAAAAATATATTTGCACCTAGCATGCAACTGGTAACTAATTTTGTGAACAAAAACGAACATTAAAAATCCCCAGTTGCGACTAGATTGCAACTGCACTAAAAATTATCAGTTGCGGTCAGGATGTAGCTAGGAACTAATTTTCAAATTGGTGAATAATAAAAAAGATTGAAAAAACACTAGTTGCGTCTAGGATGCAACTGGTGAAATGAAAGTTGCGGCTAGTGTGCAACTAGAAATTAATTTCCAAAATGGTGAATCAAAAATGAAAATAAAAAAGTTAGCAGTTAGGATGCAACTGGTGAAATGAAAGTTGTGGCTAGTGTGCAACTAGGAATTAATTTCAAAAATGGTGAACATAAAACAAACATAAAAAATCCCTAGTTGCGACTAGGATGCAACTGGTGCACACTAAAAAATGTGAGTTGCACCTAGCATGCAACTGGGAATTAATTTGGTGAACACAAAACAAACATAAAAAATCCCTAGTTGCGACTAGGATGCAAGTGGTGCACACTAAAAAATGTCAGTTACGGTTAGGATGTAACTGGGAACTAATTTTCAAATTGGTGAATAATAATAAAAATATTGAAAAAAAACCAGTTGCGTCTAGGATGCAACTAGTGAAATAAAAGTTGCGGCTAGCGTGAAACTCCGAAATAATTTTCAAAATGGTGAACAAAGAATGAACATTACAAAATTCCAAGTTGTGACTAGGATGCAACTAGTGAAATGAAAGTTGCGGCTAGGGTGCAACTAGGAATTAATTTTCAAAATGGTGAATAAAAAACGAACATTACAAATTTCCAGTTGCGATTAGGATGCAACTGGTGCACACTAAAAAAAGTCAGTTGCAGCTAGCATGCAACTGAGAATTAATTTGATGAACATAAAACAAACATTGTAAATCCCTCGCTGCGACTATGGTGCAAGTGGTGCACACTGAAAAATGTCAGTAGCGGTTGGGATGTAACTGGGAACTAATTTTCGAATTGGTGAATAATATAAAAATATTGAAAAAAAACCAGTTGCTTCTAGGATGCAACTGGTGAAATGAAAGTTGCGGCTAGCGTGAAACTCTGAAATAATTTCCAAAATGATGAACAAAGAATGAACATTACAAAATTCAAAGTTGCGACCAGGATGCAACTGGTGAAATGAAAATTGCGGATAGCATGCAACTAGGAATTAATTTTAAAAATAATGAATAAAAAATGAACATTATAAATTTCCAGTTGCGATTAGGATGCAACTGGTGCACACTAAAAAAAGTGAGTTGCACCTAGCATGCAACTGGGAATTAATTTGGTGAACATAAAACAAACATCAAAAATCCCTAGTTGCGACTAGGATGCAAGTGGTGCACACTAAAAAATGTTAGTTACGGTTAGGTTGTAACTGGGAACTAATTTTCAAATTGGTGAATAATAATAAAAATTAAAAAAAAAACCCAGTTGCATCTATGATGAAACTAGTGAAATGAAAGTTGCGGCTAGCGTGAAACTCTGAAATAATTTTCAAAATAGTGAACAAAGAATGAACATTACAAAATTCCCGGTTGTGACAAGGATGCAACTAGTGAAATGAAAGTTGCGGCTAGCGTGCAACTAGGAATTATTTTCCAAAATGGTGAATAAAAAATGAACATTACAAATTTCCAGTTGCGACTAGGATGCAACTGGTGCAGACTAAAAAAAAGTCAGTTGCAGCTAGCATGCAACTGGGAATTAATTTGGTGAACATAAAACAAACATTGAAAATCCCAAGTTGCGACTAGGATGCAAGTGGTGCACACTAAAAAATGCCAGTTGCGGTTAGGATGTAACTGGGAACTAATTTTCAAATTGGTGAATAATAATAATAAAAACATTGAAAAAAAAACCCTAGTTGTGTCTAGGATGCAACTAGTGAAATGAAAGTTGCGGCTAGCGTGAAACTCCGAAATAATTTCCAAAATGGTGAACAAAGAATGAACATTACAAAAAAATAGTTGTGACTAGGATGCAACTGGTGAAATGAAAGTTTCGGCTAGCGTGCGACTATTAATTAATTTCTAAAATGGTGCACGCTAAAAAATGTTAGTTGGGGCTAGGATGTAACTGGGAACTAATTTTAAAATTGGTGAATAAGAAAAAACATTCAAAATATCTAAGATGCACGCTAAAAAATATTTGTTACACCTAGCATTCACTAGGAATGAAATTTAAAAAATAGTGAATAAAACAATAGTGTAAAAAAAACATCTAAAAGTTTACCAGTGGCGACTATGATGCAACTGGTGCAGGAACCGCCGCAGACTGCCTGCCGCCGGCGCCGCCCACTCTCTCACACCAGCTCCACTCTCTCTATCCCGCCTTGCATGTCCGTCGATTCGGTCTAATTAAATAGGTGACCAGAACGACGACCATAAACCAGCCTACAATAGAAAAAGCCCATCCAGACCTCTTCCCCAAACAAAACAAGCCCCATAACAACCCCCACCAAAAAAACCAGCCCAACGCAGCCCAACAGAAAACAGCCTCCTAACACTAGGAAAAAAACATAGCACGAAAACAAGGCCCAAAACACAGCTCGTCACGCACGCGGACACGCGAGGGAAAAAAACACGCACAAATCTTGACAACTTGATCCGACGGTTCAGCACGCGACTGAGATTTAAGCTAAATCTCAGGCGCCTGAGCGATAGCAAATCCGTTAGAGATTATGTGTTTTAATTATTAATTCTTGTACAGTGACTGCTGATTGGAGAACGGCGAGAGAAAGAGGATGTCTGCTGCATACTATATAGGGCAGGAAAATATATGTCCTCAATTGTATTCTGAAAAGGACAAAAGGCATGCACCTACACCGGCCATGCCATTCGCAAGCAAGTTAGATCTTCTACGCCAGCTAACAAGGTAAAGGGGACGAGAGCATCAAGTTATCAAGACCTTTATTTCAAGATAAAGTGCTCAAACGTAAACATGATAATGCAAAACTGCCCCTCGAGTCGATAAATTTTCTGACATTTTTGCATGGAGTTTTCATGGACTCCAAAGCCATGCAGCGCTAGACAAAAATAATATTCTAACTATTCTTAATTCAGCGAAGAATTAAGTACAGTAGGTGCACTGGCATCCCCCGGAGACGCACTCGCCGACCGAACCAGGGCCGAGGTTGGATTGACAGTCGTGGAAACATTTCTTCCGGTCACATGGCCCTCGAGCGACCGGAAGCTGCGTGCAGTCTTCGGGGTACAACGAGCCACCACCATCCGCGGCCACCTTGATCGCCACATCTATATATGTTTGTACAATTTCCACTCACAGAAAAGAAATTTAGAATATTTATTAGAAAATTATAGATGATTCTGCATTCAAAATAGATCGTGATGTAGGTAGAACATATGCCAATACACTAGTACATACCTGACGACAGAAGGGCCACGAGGGCAAGCGCAAAGAATAGCGTCTTGGCGAAGAGCTTCATCTTGGGGTGATCCCGGCAGGTTATCTGAGCGAGCTAGGGTTTTTTGGCAAATGACGCTGGCAATGTACGCTGGGAAGAGGGTTTGACGTGACTTTTATAGGGGATAAGCAGGAGAGGGATCCCGGAAATTAATGTGGGCCTAGATTATACGGGATTTGATACGGCTGTTTGATTTCATGCCAATCGGCTGCAGGGTTTATTGGGAGAGTAATCCGGAATTAATTAAATGCGCCGTATCAAATCCCCTGTAATCTGCCCTCCCAATTAATTTTCGAGATCGTCTCCCAATAAATCAATCAACCGAATGGTCAACGGGAATTTGGCACGAATTTAAAGACCGAGTAAATTTTTTCCTTCGTCCATAGGATTTGGTTAATTATCCGGTCTTCCAAAACCGAATGGATGGAGTAGTTTCATTTTTGTTTATAGGAAAATTCCAAAACCGAACAAAAAAATAGAAAACAATTATAGCTGTATTTTTTTTGACAGCAAACAATTATAGCTGTAAATTTATTGTATTAAACAAAAAACATGGTCCATTTTATTGGTATACTCCAATGAAACAAAGGTGCATGCCTTTTGTCCTTTTCAGAATACATTATAGCTGTAAATTTATTGTATTAAACAAAAAACATGGTCCATTTTATCGGTATACTCCAATAAAATGGACCATGTTATTGGACAAAAGGACAAAATTATATTGTACTCTCTTTATTTCTATTTACTTCACGTCCTATGTATTTCCAAAGTGAAATTTTAAAAAGGTTGACCAATATACAAAAAAGAATCAACATATATACTATATAATGCATATAGTATAAAATAAATTTTAAAACGATTCTAACAATAGCTTAGTTTTATTATAGGTGTTGATATTCTTTCTAAATTTTTGGTCAAAATTTTAAATTTTAAATTTGACTAAACCCAGAACGAAAGGTAATTTTCAGCGGAGAGAGTACTTCTCACCATGTTAATCATATTCAAAGTTGCAAATTACTTGTTTACAAGAAATAGAAATATGTTGGAGGCAATGTTTATCAACCTTTTACTACCTACCATGTACGTAAATAAATGAAATTTTAGAAATCAATCTGTAGTTTTGACTACAAACTAATATATACTAAACAAAACACCATCATATTGTTTATGAAAAATGATTGCATAACTCTCTACCAATATATCCGTCATAAAAAATTCATAACTTTGTACCAATATATGACTTACAAAAAGTGTCAATCAAAGTAACTATTTCGAGATCATATGGATCATTATATTATTTAATGAATGAAGGGAGCATAGTTACTTTGCAGTATCTTATTCTGAGGAAACAACAACTCTATGCTGATTTTTTTATATTTTTGGGTTTTATAACAAAAAATCTAGTATTTATAGGCAAAATTAAGTAAAAAGGGCTAATCCAAGAATGTATGTTGGAGTATATCTATAGATAACCATAGAGTCTCTCTTTGACTTTTCTCTTGCATCTGAACATGCTTGCTATGATCCCTTAAAAAATGTGGACGTTCCTCTTTGAGTTTAATAAAGCAGACTAGCAGGATCAATACATGCATAAGGAAATGACTTATGGAAGTTTTCCTTAAAACACACCTGCAACAGCGGCCCTCATTGCGCCCCCATCGGGTGTATTTTTTATTAAATAAAAACAAGGATTTTAACCTATATATGCATATGTAGTAAATATACAACTGCTAGAAATAATTACTTATTACATATATCTACCTATAAATGTTAATCATATTATATTTGCAAAATAATTGTTTGCAATAACATAAAAATACGAAGGCGGCTATTTTGGTAATATTTTATATATGTATATAATGAATTTTAATTTGAAAGTATAATAAAACTAAGCATCTTTATATTTGTTATGATGAATGTTTGCACCAGGCCTGCCCTTCTCAATGTATATTGGTTAAGGGTTATGAAAATTATAGGGTTAATTGGATCTATGCCACTCCCCAATTCACGGGTTGGACTTATGCCATTACAAAAACTGAAGTTGGAAATATGCTTCTATCTATGCCATTTTGTTCATTACCCAAACTTATACGACAGTTATACATTCGTACATGTACTTTATATGAGCTGGAGCACGTACTGGACCCACACACGCACACAAAAAGAATCGATCCCCAAATCGCATCTCTCCCGCCCATCTCTCCCGCCCCGTCTCACGCTCGACGAACCCTAGCTGAGGAGGGCGTTTCAGGCGGTGGCGGTGGACCAGCGGCGAGAGGCGCCGGCCGGACAGCGGCGGGAGGCGCCGACGGCGGGCACAGCGGCGGGAGGCGCCGGCTGGAGAGCGGCGGGAGGCGCTGGCGGCGGCAGGCCCCCCGCGCGGCTCTCTTGCCCGAAGGTCGGTTCTCGTCTTGTGGCTGCTGATGGAGGCGGAAGGGATGGAGTTGCCGGTCCTCCAGTCGTCAAACATGTGAGTGTAGCAGTCCCCAACATCCCCATTCTCTCCATGAATTGTACAGAAGATGTGCTCGTGGATGGTTTAATTTCGCTTTTGTTCCGTAATTTGTAGGCTCGAATTTAGCATAGACCTTGTTGTTCAAGGATTTGTGCTGAAGGAAGCAAACGGTAGGAAATCATATGTGAAGGGGAAATCAATTAAGTAGAATGTCAACTCCCATGATTTCTCTATGGATGTGCTCATGGATGGGTTAAGTGCAGAGTTGGGAGTTGGCAGGGATCAGAGTATCAGCGTGTGGTATTTTAATGTGATAATGGCGCAAGATGTTAGACTAACTCAAAGTGACGAATTTCATGTGATGTTTGACATGTACAGAGCAGAGAGGAATCTTGCACTTGATGTTATTGTGCTTGATAATTCTTGTTCTGAAACTCCTGCACCTTTGCCTGACAATGTTGTTCATGTGTCGAGCCAACAATTCCTGATGATGATGTGGTGCTGGTGGGTTGTCATGGGTGTCCTCTAACTCCAAGTAAGAATGCAACATCTCATTCAACCTCGCCGTTAAAGCAACCTGCACAAGTGGTGCCATCTGCCCCGGTTATAGAAACTGATCCGTTTGACATAGTTGAGGAGTATGTAGGTGTAGATGATGAGTACATGTATGATGTACATGTGAATGGATCAACATCTGTTGAGCAGAGCGACGACATTCGGAAGGAAGATGAGTATGCTGATGTGTTTGCGCACCATGAAGAGGAGGAAATGGCTGACACTAACCCTGCTGGTTATAGCGTGGTGCATGACCCTGAGAATCCAGACATCCGAGTCGGGGCTCTTTTTCCTGACATTGTGGCTTTCAGAAAAGCTATAAGGCAGCGAGCTATTATGGTTGGGTTTAAGTTGGCTAAAATCAAAACAGATCACACTCGATTTATTGCTCGGTGTGCACATGCGACATGTAAATGGCGCATCCATGCATCTGTACTGCAGGATGGTAGAATAATCATGGTATGGGTTGTTTACATGTCTTGTTTCCTGTCTATTATTTACTTGCAAGGTTTCTTTGTCGCACCTGACTTATGTAGTGTGTTATCATTTGCAGATAAAAACACTTCCATTTGAGCACAATTGTCCAACGCAGAAGTTGTCAAATTGTACAATGGCTTCACAAGGTTGGATTGCAGATAGGCTTGAGGATTGGGTGAAGAAAAATCCTGGTGTTGGTGCAAAAGCAGCAAGAGGAAAGCTGCAAGATGAGTACAACATCAAGCTGGAGTACAATAAGACTTGGCATGGTATGAAAGTAGCACTCAACCAAATTCATGGTAGATACGAAGATAATTTTCCATTGCTTTTTAATTGGAAAGCTGAGATAGAACATAAGAGCCCAGGGAGCATTGTAGAGATAGAGCTAGTAAAAAATGGAACCAAATATCACTTCAACCGAATGTTTGTTGCATTCAAGCCATGCATAGATGGTTTCTTAGCTGGTTGTAGGCCTTATGTTGGTGTTGACTCAACGGCACTTAACGGGAAATTTAAGGGTCAATTAGCATCAGCAACCGCTGTAGATGGGACAATTGGCTATATTATGTAGCATTCGCTGTGTTTGATTCATAAACCGGTGACAATTGGGAATGGTTCATGAAACAATTGCATAGAGCCATAGGTTCCCCACATGGACTTGTTATCTCCAGTGATGCATGCAAAGGGTTAGAAACAACCATTGACCTTGTGTTCCCCGACTGTGAAAACAGAGAGTGCATGAGGCACCTTTATGCAAATTTCATGAAGAAATTCCATGGTAAAGTATACACAGATAATTTGTACCCAGTTGCGAGGACTTTTTCAGATCGTAAGTTCATGCATCATATGAACCTAATTAAGGCAGCAAATCCAGAAGCTATTGAATTTCTTGATGTTCATCACCATAGGTTGTGGTATAGATGTGGTTTTGGGGAGGCCAGCAAGGTTGACTATTTGACAAACAACATATCTGAGAGTTTCAACAAGCAAATAAAAGACTTTAAAGGGCTCAATCTTTGCAATCTTGTTGATAGTGTTAGGGAGCTTATCACAGAAAGTTCTGCCTAAGAAAACAAGTTGGTGAAAAACTGAAGGGTAGAATTCTTCCTCATGTCATCAAGCAGCTTAATGCTCTTAGCAAAACCATTGGTCGGAACAAGATTTTTTGGACCAATGAACATGAGGCAGAGGTTACTTTGCTGGATCTGAAATTTGTCAAAAGGCACATTGTCAACTTACAAACTCGCACATGTACATGTAGAGTTTTCAAGTTTCTGGAAAACCATGCATGCACGCACTAGCCTTCATTTGTAGCATTAATGGTGCTCAAATTGAGACATATGTGGATGAATATTATTCTGTGGAAAAGTTCAAGGAAACATATGTAGGGAGAATCCCTTCCATGACAGACAAGTCACAGTGGATAAATGTGGATTTGGGATTCAAGGTGCACCCACCTTTGCAGAAGCCGGTGGCTGGTAGGCCAAGAGTTCAGAGATTTAGAGGATGGCTAGAACCTGGTAGGAAAATAGTCAAGTGCAAGAGATGTGGTGGACCTGGGCACATGAAGAAAACATGCAAAGTCCATGATCCTAAATATGTGGCAGTAGATGATGATTACATACCTGAAGATGTACCAGATCCATGTACACCCACAAATAAAAGGTGATTCACTAGTTGTGTTTATGCATCTCTTTTTCGTGACTTTTTATATCGTGAAATTGATTTATCTTGTTCTTATTTGCAGGAAGAAATGTGAAGAAACAGCTACTACAACAGATGGTGATGCAATAGATGATGAATCCATTATCAACTTGATAAGGTAATTGCTGCACTTGGCTGAATCTGTTATTGCTCCATCTAAATCACATGTTGTCAATGCAGGAAAAAGGCTAGAACAACTCCACAAAAGCCCAACACACCAGCCAAGGAGAAGACACCCGTGAAGATAGCTACACCACAAGAGAAGACCAAGCAAAAGACCCCAGTCAAGAAGACTGCTACGTCACAAGTGAAGGCCAAGAAAAAGACTCATGTGAAGAAATCTATGCCACAAGAGAACGTCAAGAAAAAGACTCCACCAAAGAAGACTACCTCTACAGGGAAAAAACCAAGAAACATGTTCCATTTGCGCCTGTTATACCTCCACCTCCACCTGCACCTCCAGTAGTGCAGCCTCCATATGGTGCAAAAAGAAGCCTTCGATATTGGCTTGGTGGCTAGTGGATAACTCAACTAGGTGTTTGCTTTTGCTACTTGTTCTGTGAACTTTATTTGCCTAGGAACCTCTCTTAAATTGTGCTTGTGAACCTATGTACGGACATGTTTGAATTGTGCTTGCAAATGTGTGTTGAATTGTGCTTTCAAAGATATGGAACATAGTGGTTAAGGGCTGCCAAAATTTTGTGTGAATGTTTGACAAGTTTCAGGTCAGAACATGAAATCTCATTTTATGGGTCAATACGTGCCCAGAATTGGCTCGTATTTCAACAGTACACTCATATTAATGTTTTTGATTTTCTGTATTTTTTTTAGATTTTTCTGAGAAGTTCAAAATTTCGGCCAAAATTTGAAAATTTTCTGAACAGAACTTAAAATCTCAGTTTAATGGTCCATATGCGCCCAGAATTGGCTCGTTTTTTAACAGTAGGCTCACATTACTGTTTTTGATTTTCTGTAATTGTTTTAGATTTTTCCGAGAAAGTCAATTTTTGACCAAAATTTGAATTTTTTGAATTTTTGGGCGCCCGGACACCGCTAAAGTGCTGCCAAAAATTTGGGAACAGGGGTAGTATGGTAAATACGGCACTATATAGTCAAATACATGTATTGAGAATCTATTTAGTGGAGACAATGGCATAGATAGAGGTATTGAGAAGTTTGAGTGGCATATTTCCAACTTCAGTTTTTGTAATGGTATAAGTCCAACCCGTGAATTGGGGAGTGGCATAGATCCAATTAACCCTATAATTTTCATAACCCTTAACCAATATACATTGAGAAGGGCAGGCCTGGCGCAATGGTGAAGTACTCCCCACTTGTGCCAAGAGGTCCTGGTTTCAACTCAGCCTCTCTGCATTGCACTTTGCAAGGGTAAGACTTGACTCGTATAATCCTTCCCCAGACCCCACATGGTGTGGGAGCTTCTAGCACTGGGTCTGTCCTTTTTCTTAACCAATATACATTCATAATATTAATTTTATCATACATGTTTACAAAAAACTATTGGTCAAATAGAACTATTAGAAATCACATATCTCATTATATTGTTCAATGAATGAAAGGATCATAGTGGTAATCGAAAGAACCTTTGGCAAGCCGGACAAGACATTCTCGTGGACGGGTAAACTTTTGATATAATGACCTATGTGTCCAACTTCGCCGGGCTACGCCAAACTACAAGACTTCAGTGCCAGTTTTGTGCGCGCTGCTAAAAGGGAGCGAAACTGACAATACCGTTGAGAAGGTACTATCTGTGCAAAGAATCTAAGATATGAAGTTAATCCTAATTTATCGAGGTTCCGATGCTGCTCAAAGGAATCAAAACCGATACTAGCGTTGAGAATGATGAATGTAGACACTGATGGCGGAAAATGCGAGGGATGGCATGCTAGACCTAGATGTCTTTGACATTGGATCCAGAAAGTAAACTCGAAACGAAGATGTGGTTCGTAGCTCCTACCGAGTTACAATTCGGAGAATAAACTTTCCCTAGACCGGCCAACACAATCATTAGGTGGAGTTCGATCCATTTTCACATATGAAAATTGTATAAAAAATCTCCACCACACTTCTTATTTTGTGAGGTCTGCAATCTAGATTTTCTATGAGCAAACGAAAAGGGGCTTTGGAGATTGTTTGAGAATCCATATAGCTTCTCACAGAGATAAAAGAGTATATCATGTGAGCACTTGCCCAATAATAAATGTTCTCAGATTAGTGCATATTTTAAGTGCTTAGATGAGTATTTGTATAAGAAATTTTATCCTTTTGACATGTGTGTTTGCGAAAGTTTGGGAGTATATTTCTAAACTTTGCATCATTAGCCAGTGATCCTCAGTATCCAACTAGCAGTTCCATACATTTAATAGTACATAAATGTTTCATAGAACTAACCATTGTAAAATCGCAAATATCTTAATACATGTTCATCTTATAGTTATGGCCATTACTTAGGTGATATCTTGAAAAGCACTAGCTATTAAAAGAAGGGACAACTTTAGGGTGAGGCTTACAAATTCTTTTGAGGAATCTATTGGAGCATGTATATATACTGCTGATTAACTGGGTAATATCTTGAAAAGCACTAGCTATTAAAAGAAGGGACAACTTGTTGCTAGCTTAGCACGGTCCAGCTCTGCTTGTGGTTCGGTCCAATTCCTCATGTTCAGAATATACAGAAGACATCTCCATCATGAGATATACAATTGTTCGATCTCCTAATCGATGATCTAATTTTCAACATTTCTCTATGATCTAGATCATTTGGCGCAATTAAACCAAAAATTAACCAGTGATACAACACAATCTATAACAGTGGCATCAATCTCCAATAATTAGGACTTTCGGTGGACAGTCACCTTCATAGATTGAGATCTCATTACAAATTTGGTGCATATCCGAGTCCATCCTCATTGGCACCCTGCAATTCGTCACCAATCCAATTCAAGCTTCCCCCTTTCTGTGAAAAGAATGTTCCATGCTTTTGGTTTCTTTTTGTTTAAGCACACTGTGGTGTGGCTGATCAATCATTTTTCCTTACCAGCGAAGAGAGATAGCAGCATATTCCACCAAGCTTGTAGGGGAATAAAGGCAGCAACATATATGGAAAAGGACACGGGTGATTTATCCATAAATATGTTCTTTCTTGCTCATGCGTTATGATGTGCTTTCTTTTCTGTTTCCTGCCAAGTGGCCCATATGCATATGCTATATATGACGTTAAAATTGTACTTGTTCTCGGAGGTTAATGACGCCAATATTCCCTGGACGCTAGAATGATGCAAGTTTTTCTTAACCAAGAGGGATTGGATGGTTAGTTACAGTGTGAATTGAGTAAAAGAAACTAGTCACTGGTCAAACGGTCTTTACCTTAAAAGCATGACTCAAATTTTCAGTCTCCGTGAGTCACCCAGTCCACTGAACTGACAGATTATTCGGAAGCCTGAAATATATTCCTGCCATGCGATGGAGAGTAACATATGATTATTGAAGCACCTATCCAAGGCAGGCGTTAAGCTGTCTATCATTACCTGGGTTAGCTAAACTACGCAGAATTAACTTAGTTCAAGTTGAGCTGTCTTTTTTTTGTTGGCACTGACAGGCTGATCAGTGTCAAATTTTCATCTAGAAAATCCATTCGGATTGGTTACCTAGCTAGTTTCACTGCCTGCACAAAGCTAACCAGACGACAGATGCCAATGTCCTAATTTTACTAAAGATACACAAAGTTGTGTTCCAACAAGCAGTGAGGATCAGTGCACATGGAGGGAACAGCGCCAACAGTCGGTCTTGCCGTCCGCAAGGCAACATGCCTAGGACAGGACCCCAACAAGAGGCATCCCACCTTGCCTAACCCACACACACATTCAGCTTCAGGGGTGCACCCCACCTTGCCTGCCTCCGGTGGGATCGATTCTGCCGTCGGCACCGCCCGCGACGACGCGTCGCGCTCGCCGGGTGCTGGCCTCCGATTCCGCGATTCTCAGAGTTGACTCACGGGAGCACGATCCCGACATACCACCACCTCCACCACTGGCGCAGTGGCGAAGCAAAAACCAACGCGTAGGCTCGGTCTAAGAGCTGGAAGAACCTGATCGATGGAGACCTAAACAACAACGAGTAGGCAAGGTGGGACATGTGTTTCCGCGTGTGAACCGGACCCTCTTCTCCCAATCTTACCACACACGTTGCGTCCAGCAAGAGCTCTCGAGACTCGAGCTCTCGACTCGTGGCCGGGGTATATATACCGCCAGCTCACTGCCATTTCAAAGCATCAAAACCAACACTAGTCCAGTAGTCCAGCCAGTTAAGCCTGCCTCCCTTTGTATAGTTCCAATATATCCAGCTAGCTTGTTCAGTACAAACAAAAAGAGGCAACCAGCAAGAGGAAATGTGCTTCGAGTTCGGCTCCTGCTTCGGCAACGGCAGACGGGAAGACTACGGCGGCGAGCAGATGCCACGCGGCGCCGGAGGCCGCGGACACAGAGCGGACCACCGGAACGGCTACTACAGCGGGACCGACCACAAGGCGCCGCCGGCCTACTACCAGCAGCCACACGCCCCGGCCTTGGATGAGGTGGGGAACAAGCCCTACCACGACGGCGCCCGGAAAGACCTCCACTCAGGTGGCCACGGCGGCTACGCCGGCTACGTGCAGGACAAGCAGGCTGACAACGACGCGCCGAAGCATCCTCCTGCGTGGCACAACAACAAGGTTGCCGACGACGCCGGCTACGCCTACACCATGCGCCCCCACGAAGCGGCTGCTGATCGTAGGGAGAACGCCGCCATGGACTACCACCACTACCCAACTGCAGCTACTAATACCACTCTCGTAAGGTACTAGCTAGTTAGATCGATTAGCTAGCGTGGCAGTTCATTAATCCCTCCCTATATCACAGATCAGTGATCGCTGCCCCTGCTTTTGTTGTCTTTCTCCACTATTTTCTCTGTCTCTGTGTTTCGGTCAGCCGTTCTACCAACTACCATCTGCTGAACCTGAAAGGCACCAGGAATTGTGAGCGGGTGTGTTTTAGATACAGCAAGCTCGAACAGTTATATCGGAGCCTCCGGCAGAAGGTCCGGCAAGTAGAAAGTCAAGTTCCAGCAAATTTTGTGTTGGCGGATGTTATTACAACTGTGTGTACAATACGTGTACTTTAGTTGTAGCTGCTTTCTTCTTGCAACTTGTATCATATAATCAATCAAAGCATATTGTGGAATCTCATCGGAGTCCCCATACTCTTGCTATGGGCATGTATGTGTGGCTTCTTTGTCTCCCTTTTCTGTCACTGCTCAATGCTCACTTCTCACTCCTAGATCAGGCCTGGAGCTGGTACTGGAGGTTGATGACGTCATTTCTCCCACTACCCAAAGCCTACAAAAATATGTTTTTATATTGGAATATTCCTCACAAATATCTTTATTTCTAGAGTTGTAGCTTTATTTTTAGAGTGGCCCATATGTTTCTAGGCAGTCAAAATGTTGTAGCTTTCATTTAGATATAAGAGAATATTATTGAAATTTATGGGTGAGTAATATTTAAGACATGGTTGAAAACGTTGCACATTTATCTAGCATTTTAAAATAAACAAAAAAATGAAAAATAATGTTATGTAAGCTGAACCATCATCTGAACCATACATTCGACAAGATAATATTGTGTAAGCACTTGTTCTTAGATGGGTGGGCATGCAAGAAAATAGTTGTTTTTTTCAAAAAAAATTGAAAAGAGAAATTATCCCGGTTCTGCATCAATTGATGCACATAACTATTTATATTGCAATGACATAAGCCATAGTATTACAATTCACAAATCACAGAGGGTGGATAAAAAATGAAATATAAAAAATATGTAGCTGCTATGAATCATGGATTTTATTATTGGTCCACCATCCACACGACTTAATAATATCCCGTGCGATCGTCCCAGAGGGTTGCCATGTCATGTGTGGTTGCTAATGTTGAGGATTATAACTGTATTTCGTAACACTAACTATATATCATATCATAGAGCATAATGTAGATATTACATCAGAATAGTCATTATTCCATAATTTTAATAGTCGCCACATGCCTTTGTAGTAGAAATCCTTATATAAGCACAAACATAATTGAATATTAGTTCATCTTTCAAAAGCATCAATAATATGGTGCGTGTTTTCACAAAGTACGATTTATGCTAACATTAAATAGCACCTTCGCGAGAATAAATGTCAAAATATATTAGGTTAATCAACTATAAAAGGTCTCAAAAAGAAATTAATTATTTGAAAAGAAACAACTTTGTTTATATTATAACATTCCCTTATCAGCAAGCGCGGTCATTAGGTGGAGTTCGATCCAATTTCATTTAGGTGGAATCAACGATAAAATATTTATCATAAAAATCAAATTGAGGTTCTTATTTGCATGTTATTTGTTCTACTTCTCGTACAAGAAAACAAAACAAAAAGGTTCAAAATTCATAAGAAAGCTTCTCTTAGAAAATGTGTATCATGTGAGCAGTTGTCCCAATAAACACAGTTCTTAGAGCATGTACACAATGGCAAATTCTTAGACGAGTGATTGTGTTAGAAATGTTTTCCTTTTGTCATGTGAGCTTGCAAACGTTTGTGAGTTATAACTTAATTCCACGTCACCAACTATCGTACCATAATGGTGAAAGATAGATACGTAATTTGAAGAGCGATCATCTGTATCGAAATAGTTGTTCCATAATTTAATAGTACATACATGTTACTATAGTAAATACCGTTGCACAAGGGAAGAAAATCTCTATTTTCCATTCTCTACTAGCCCTTAATTAGGTGATATATGTATTGCTTTATTTTAGGGCTAAAAATTGCTTTTTAAGAAGAACTGCTGGAGTGTGCATTTTTTTGGAGAATAGCTAAAAAAAGCCAACTAATTAAAAGAAGGGGCAACATCTCTTTTAGGAATATTACAACTTTTTTTCTATTTTAACTCAGGCGGTCCACTTCTTCATGTGCGGTATATACAAGAGAAATCTCCATCATAAGAAATCCAATTGTTCGATCTCCCAGTAGATGATATTGTTTCATATTTCCATGATCGACATCTGGAACAAATAAACCAATAATAGCCGTTAATACTCATCCATCACGTTGCCATCAAACTCCAATAATTAGGACTTTCGGTGGACAATAACCTTCACAGACTGAGACCTAGTAAAAATTTCCGGTGCATATCCATGTCCATCCTCGCTGGCGGACTGCAACTTGTCTCCCTTTCTGCCAAGAATGTTCCCTTCCTTTGGTTTCTTCTTGTTTAAGCACATTGTGTTCTGACGGATCAAATCATTTCTCCATACCAGTGAGGCAGTGAGGAGAAAAGGCAGCATATTTTGCCAAGCTTCTAGGGAATAAAGGCAGCAACATAAGGCAAAGAACGGATGATTTATCCATAATTTTTATAGCATGAATGGATATGCTTTCTTTTCTATTTTCTTCCAGGTGGCCCATGTTCATGACGTCAAATTTGTACCTTTTCTAGGATATTTATGACGTCATAATTTCATGAATGAATTTTGATTTTGCCAAATAGATGTACCACCACGGCACATCTACCGCGATGCCAACCGAGACATCTCAAGCCGAAGAGCTGCAACGACGACACCGGTCAGGTCCTCCCTCGTGCGCTGCGTGGGGAGGTGACGAAGGACGTGACACCACTGCTCACGACTGTCGTGGTGGTCGGAGATCGCCTTGCGGGCCTGGCGGAGCTGTTCCTCGTGGATCGCCCAGGGCGCGAGCATCACAAATGTCGTGATGCTTAGAGAGGCGCTCGAAGCTCCACACCTGGTCAACGCCGTCACAAGTAGCGTTGCAGACATCGAGCATCGTGACCATCCTCTCGTGGAACTAGGAGGCTAGCTTCTCCGCCGCATCAGGAGTGGCCCACGGTGGCATGCATGGCCGCATCATCCCGCTAGAGCGACTTGAGCGAGCCAAAGAAGAAGGACGAAGGGGGAATGGGGATTCCATTTGCTTCGTATCTGAACCGAAGCGAGGACCGTCACATAAATTCAATGAAAAGTTGGGGGTTTCTGTAAAATGGTCGAGGCCCACCTCTGATGTGGCGGGCATATCATCTAACTAAGTGCCGGTTCTTCAATTGTGCACGTTTGCCGGGGGGTGGGAGGGGGTGGTGGTGTACTGTTCAGAAAAAACATGGTAGGCTTCGATAAATACGTGTGCGAGTCGGTCTCTAAGCCCGAGCCAGAGGATTCCGATGGCTCCGGAATTGATTGGATGAGCTGGAGGTAGAGAGACAGACGTTGAGCCTACACTGCCGCCACAAGCCAACCTTCAGTGGCCTGGTTTAACGCCCGCCATGCTCGACACAGTGAAAACTGCCGCGGTCGTCGCCCACTTCGACTCCGACTCAGATTGCTGGTAATTTTTAATTAGTTAAGTTTGCTATGTACATAGTTGAACATGCCCTACACATTAAAATTTACCAATGTTTAAATTTATGTGAAATTTAGATGAATACTAAAAATTTGGGGCCATGGGAAGCCCACGCCTACCCTTGGAGATTTGCCTTTGGATACTAACTACCCAAACAAGAGGGGCGTCCACATCCGGGCCACGCGTTGCCAAAATGCCTCCGCTCCTCCCATCCGTCCTGGCCTAGTTGACTGCCTCCAGAATCAATCGATTCCGCCGCGGCACCGCCCGCCGTGATGCGTCGACTTGAGTTGGCTCGGCCAAGAGGCATGAACTCGACGAACCTAACACAACTGGGGTAGGGAGGGGCCGGAGACCCGCTTTTCCTGCCACACACGAGCTCGTCTCGATCGGCACCTTCCCGAGTATATATACCCTAAACCCACACTGTCATTTCAGAGCATCACCAGTTCACCACCACCACTAGTTCAGTAATCGAGCTTGTGCCTCTGCCTCCTCGGTCTCGGTGCAGTGCCAATCCAGCTTGTCAAAGAGGCACCAGAAAGCAAGTCGAGCGCTCACCAGCAACAAATGTGCTTCGAGCTCGGTTCGTGCTTCGGCAAAGGAAGACGGGAAGACTTCGGCGGCGAGCGGTCCACCCCCACTACGGCACGCGCCGGCCGACGCAAAGTGGACCGCCGGAACGGCTACAACGGAGGCACCGACCACAAGGCGCCGGCGCCGGCCTATCACCACCAGCCGCACGACGCCACAGCCGTGGACGAGCAGGGGCACAAGGCAGAGAACTACGGCGCGTGGAAAGACCACCACGCCGGTGGCCACGCTGGCTACGCCGCCTACGTGCAGGACAAGCAGGCTGACAACGACACGCCCAAGCTTCCTGCTGCGTGGCACAACAAGGTGGGCGACGATGCCGGCTACACCTACACGGTCACGCAGCGCCTCCCAGAGGCTGCTGCTTATCATAGAGAGATCTCCCCACTGGATTACTACCAATATCCAACCACCACTACTAATACCACAATGGTAAGGTACCATCTAACAAGTTAGATTAGCCGGATTTGCAGTTCACCAATCTTTTCCTCTCAAGATCACTGCCGTTGCTGCGGACGAGCTTCACTTCAGTAGTTTTGTCTTTCTCCTTTTCTTTTTCTATTTCAGTTTTGGACAGTCGTCCCATATGCCGAAGCTAAAAGGCACCTGGAATTTTGTGTGAGAGTGCGATATTAGCTCTGTTTTGTTTCATCAGAGGCCGTTTTGTTTTGTCGATGGATGTGCGACAGGAAGAAGGTCCTGCTCTAGAAAGCTTTGTGTGGGCAAATGCTTTTACAAGTCTGTCTGTGTAGTGCTTGTACTTTGGTTGTAGCTGCTTTCTTCTAGCAACTTGTATCATATAATCAATCAAGTGAAAGAAAGAAGTGTGTGTAATCCTATACATCTCACTCCCAGGCTTCGATTTGGTACTGATGCAGGGAAATTTGTACCTGAATTTTATTAATCTGCAAAACATTGGGTCATTTCGGTTGCTCTCACAACCTTTCTGGATCACTAAAACTGTAATGTCATACATGTTGGAGTATAAATGTATTGCCCTCCTTTCCCCATCAGGTTGAGCTTCGGAGTGAACTGATTGTTGCATGCAATTCTACATTGTAGCTAGCCCACGTTCGGTCCATGTGGGGAGTGTTGAAATATAAATGCATTCTCCTCATTTCTCCATCAGCTTGGGCTATTAGTAAAATGGTTTGGTGCATGCAATTCTACGCTACGAGATCCGTAAAAAAAGGATTGGCCACGGATGTTCTGCTTGGAATAGCTCACTACGGTATGTATTGAAATTGAAGCGTCATACTTGCTCAACATAGTTATCGGTATGATGTAGTTTATTTAAGGGTTTCCGACTATTTTCCTTTGAAAATCCATAAGTTCATACAAAGCCTCCAACACAAATCTGTCCCCATTTTTTTTTTTTGAGGACAGAATCTGTCCCCATATTGATGCGATTTCTTTTCTCATTCCTGCCAAGTGGTCTGATGCCATATTTGTTGTTTTTCTGAAAGTTGGCGACATCATTTCTCCACTGTTATGTGGCGTAAGGCAGCAACACCAGGGAAGGGCCACGG
The DNA here is from genome assembly GCA_947311845.1 of Poa pratensis. Lineage (NCBI taxonomy): Eukaryota > Viridiplantae > Streptophyta > Magnoliopsida > Poales > Poaceae > Poa > Poa pratensis. The sequence goes on along the minus strand of CAMZMU010000110.1, from coordinate 35,603,372 downwards.
CAGGGAAAGTCCCCAAATTTATCTTTATAGATTCCGTAATTATTGTTAGTTTTGGCAGTTAGATCTCTTAGAGATATTTCTTGATTTCCAAGTTAGTTATTTCCTAAAGTTTGTTAGTTCGGCTTAGCCTCCAAGTTTGTAAGCTGGCTATATAATGCCTAACCGTATCAATCAATAGACAAGCAAGAAAATAGTCTCAATTATCCCTCCCAAAGATTTCTCCCTGCTCTTGTTGTGCGGCAGCCCCCTTTTGGCTGGGCGTCGCACCTCATCTGTCCAGAGCCATCTCGTACCAGCCTTAGGGCTATTATCCTCCTACCACGTTCATAACATCTTGGTATTAGATTCGGGTCAGTCATGGCCGCTACCGCTGTAGATCTGGAGAAGATAAACACCACCCTCATCTCCCTCATGAAGCGCCTGGACGGCATCGACCAGCATATGGTGGACCAGGGCAAGAGGATCGACTCCCTCTCTGGTGATCTGCAGAACACCATGCAGCAGGTCCGTGCCCACAATCTGGCTATCCTCAAGTTAGAGAAGGGCACGGGTCAGAGTTCTGGCACCACAGACGACAAGGAGAAGAGATCCAATGCAGTTTTGCCACTGCCTGAAACTGATTTGAAGGCTGCAAAGAACCATCCACCACGCTTCTTCAAGATGGACTTTCCTACCTATGACAGGGAAGTTGATCCGCTTGTATGGCTGAACCGATGTGATCAATTCTTTGACACGCAACGGACGCCCTCCACCGAGAAGGTGGGCCTTGCATCCTTTCCACTTGACGGGCGATGCACAATTGTGGTACCAACAGTACAAGGGTGCCCATGGACCTCCAACCTGGCGCCGCCTTACAGAATTAATAAATATTCAGTTTGGGCCACCATCCCGCAGCAATGCTCCAGGAGAACTCATCTCTTTCAAGCGCACAGGAACTGTGGCAGATTTCAACAAGAAGTTCAATGCACTCTTGTGCCGAGCGCCGCAACTTCCGGAGGATCAAGTGGTTTCCATCTACATCACTAATCTGCAGGATCCTTTGCAGATGGACGTCGAGATGTGGAGACCGGGCAGACTACTGGACGCCATGAGTTTGGCACGCTCCTGTGAGCGTCGTGCACAATGGACGCCCCCGACAGCTCAGCAACTAGCACCAGATGTCTACCAGCCATGCCCAGACCTCAATGCACAACCTGCACCTGCTATTCCAGCAGCACCACCTCCAGGAAAGGTGACAATAGCAGCACTAGCAAACCCACCACGGCGCACACTGTCACCGGCAGCAATGGCAAACCGGCGAGAACAAGGCTTATGCTACAACTGCGATGAGCGTTTTGTGCCTGGCCACCGCTGCAAGAAACTTTTCATCCTAGAGATTGATCCAGATGCAGTGGATGACGTTGAAGACGCCCATTAGTCCAGATCGAGGACGAGCTGTTTAAAAAGGGGGGAAGAGATGTTATGTGGCGTAAGGCAGCCACACTAGGGAAGGGCCACGGCAGGGAAAGTCCCCAAATTTATCTTTATAGATTCCGTAATTATTGTTAGTTAGTTTTGACAGTTAGATCTCTTGGAGATATTTCTTGATTCCCAAGTTAGTTATTTCCTAAAGTTTGTTAGTTCGGCTTAGCCTCCAAATTTGTAAGCTGGCTATATAATGCCTAGCTGTATCAATCAATAGACAAGTAAAAAAAATAGTCTCAATTATCCCTCCCAAAGATTTCTCCCTGTTCTTGTTGTGCGGCAGCCCCCTTTTGGCTGGGCATCGCACCTCATCTGTCCAGGGTCATCTCGTACCAGCCTTAGGGCTATTATCCTCCTACCACGTTCATAACACCACTGACTTTAGAATGATGAAATTTAAAAATGAGAGGAGTTCTAGAGATAAAGAAATCTGCAAAGAATATTATAGTATAAAAATATTTTATTGTAGAGTTTAGGTTGTTAATAAAGATTTAACAAAGATTTATAATTGTATAAATCACACGGCACCTCTTCCATATGTCTACTTAGTCAAAATGTTTCAACTTTCGTTTAAATCAGATATAATTATTTAAATTGATTGGATAAGAATAATATTTTTGGCATGTGGCTTCAAAATGTTAGACATTTGTTTAGCATTTTAAACCGTCAATAAACAAGAAAATAAGGTTCAAGAAAGTTGAACCGTCAAACTTGCAAGATTATATAAACAAACAATCAAAGAGATAATAACCAGTAAATCACTTGTTCTTACTAGGTATCAGGTATGCCAAAAAATGGTTTTTTTGTCATGTGTTGTCTGGGAAAGTTGAGGAGTATAGATTTAATTTCGCAGCACTATGATCGCTAAATAATTTTAATAGTGGCACATGCTTTTATAGTACAGAACATTGTTAAAGGAACAACATACAAGCTTTAATTAGGTGGTGTACAAAGTACCCTTGTGATAGGGTTTTAAAATACTTGTGAGGAATAAATGCTGGAGTATATATAATTGATTAACAAGAGAAGAGCTAAAAAAAATAACTAACTATTTGAAAGACGCGACAACTTCAGTTCTTCGGAATATTACAACTTTTTTCTATTTTACTCTGGGCAGCCACTCAGCTTGATGCACTTCCTCGTGTGTGGAATATACAAGAGAAATCTCCATCATGAAAAATCTCCATCTCGTAGATGATCTTATTTTCATCAGATTTTCATGATCGAGATCTTGGCCAAGTAAACCCAAAATTAACAGCCAATACTAGTCTATAACGGCGCATCAATCTCCATAATTAGCGCTTTCGGTGGACAATCACCTTCACAGATTGAGATCTAGTTAAATCTTCGAATGCATATCCATGTCCATCCCTTGTTTATGGCCCGCAACTTGCCCCCATTCGAATTCGAGTTCCCCTTTCTGCCAAAAGTGATCCCTGGCTTTGGTTTCTTTTTGTTCAAGCACATTGTGGTGTGGCGGATCAATCATTTCTCCATACAGTGAGGAGAGAAAGCAGCATTGTAGGCGAATAAAGGCAGCAACACATGGCAAAGGACGGGCAATTTATCTATCAATTTTATACTGTGAATGGATGTGGTTTCTTTTCTATTTTCTGCCCAGTTGCCCATATTTATGACGTGTAATTCATCCTTTTCTCGGAGATTGATGACGTCATTACCCCTTGTATGTTTCAAGGACGCTTGTTTTGAAAAAAAAACTTAGAGGGATGTGCAGTGCTGGTGTATTATAGTGTGAACTAAGGAGAGGAAACTAGTCATCAAACAGTCTCACCTATAAAGCATGTTCAAATGAATGAAGTGTAGACACTTAAACTTTTGGACTCCATGAGTTATGACTTAGTCCACTGAACTAACAGATTATTGGCGGGACTGGAATATATTCCCATGGAGAGTACAAGGATAACATCCGATAGAAGAAAAGGCACTATGTGGTTTATCACTACCTGGGTTGGCTCGATTACGCAACCAAGTTTTAGCTACCAAAAATTCGAGGCATCAACGTGTTCTGTATCGAAACTTTGATAGAAAAAATCAACCAATTCGTTGCCTAGTTTCTCTGCCTCACAAAATTCAGCGCAAGAACGACAAATGCCATGCTTTTTCTTGAAAATTATAAAGATGGTAGTTAGTTTTTTTGGAAATTACCTATAATAGAACATCATACTGTTTGATTTGCGATTAACCGTCATCACAAATTGATTTTGTGCAGGTAAGTATTGTAAAGTAAGTAATACCGGTGCTTACTGTGTCCCTTTGATCTTGGATTTTCCTTTCTTTTTTCTGTTTTTTTTTAGAATTTGATTGTGTGTATTCTTGATGTCTTTTAAAAAAAGATTACAAAGGTGTTAGTTAACATCAGACTATATGATCAACACTTAACATTTCAACACCGATGGACTTTGTGTTGGTAAGTATTTTAGTGTGAGTCATACCGGTGGTTACTAGGTGCTTTAGATCTTCATTTTTCTTCTATTTTTTCACTGTTAAAGATATCGGCCGAAATTCCAGTAAACCGGTCAATTTATCGCTTACCGGTGTCTGACCGATATGATAAATCGGCCGATATGCCGATAAACCGGATGATTTACCCCTTATTTTGAGTCAACCGATAAGTTTCCGATAAACAATATCCCCAAAATTGATTTTTTTTCAATAATTTTGTGCATCTTCCCTGTTTCGTTTTTCGTCACCCAGACACAGACAAGCAACATGCCACACACAAATGATACTGCTTTTTGGTCCCCCAATCCTGTTAATTTGTGCACCAGGAGACGGGTCATCATGTCTCCTCCTATTGTGATTCTATACGGGAGAGGGATGACCGGATTTTTGGAGAGTGCTCCTGCGCAGAGCACCTTGGGTAGTGCATAGACCAAGAGTAATAAAGCTTCCACCCTTAAAACGAAAATGTGAGATGTGTTTGCTTTCATTGCTTGGGCGGAACAGTCGTCAGCTTGTGTGATACGCGACCGCCGGTGTGACATGTCATGTTTTATCCATTCGGTTTAACTCTTTTCTTCTGGATCAATGAAATAGCAAAAATTTCGCCTTTTCAAAATACAAATACACATGGAGGGAACATCCCAATAGTCGGTCATGCCTAGGACACGACCCCAACAACAACAGGCTAGAGGCATCCACATCCCCAAATCCCCACTCACACTCCGCGCGTGGCATCCTTCCTCGCCTACTTGCCTGCCTCCGGAATCGATCGATGCTGCCGCGGCACCGCCCGCCATAATGGGTCGCGCTCGACTTGACTTGACGACTTGAACACTGTCAACAAGCCAACAGCACCAGTACCAAGATAGTCTAGTACAGAGAGACAGAACAGAAAAACTAGGCCACCAGCGAGCGAGCGCACGGGCACCGCCAAGAATGTGTTTCGAGTTCGGCTCGTGTTTCGGCAGCGGCAGACAACGCGGCCGTGGACGCAGAGCGGACCACCTGAACGGCTACTATGGCGGCATCGACGACAACGCGACACCGCCGGCCTGCCTCAACCACACGCCACGGCCGTGGACGAGGCGAGGAACAAGGCATACCACGAAACAACTGATGGTCATAGGGAGAATGCCGTTCACCGGCTACACCTGCATGGCGCGCCTCCACGAAACAACTGATGCTCATAGGGAGAATGCCGCCGTGGATTACCACCACTATCCAACCACCATCAGTAATATCACTATGATTCACTATGATAAGGTAGTGGCTTAGTTAGATTAGCTAGCGTGGCAGTTCACCAATCCCTCCTGCAGTCCTGCCTCTGCTTCTGTTGTAACTCTGTTTGAGGATGGATGTGCAGTACGCACAAGGTCCTAACTCCTGGAAGCTTTGTGTTGGCAGATACTTTCACTTCGTGTATTGCTTGTACTTTAGTTGTAGCTGATTCTCTCTTTTTTCGAGTTGTAGCGGATTTTCATTTTTTGTATCGTGTAACCATGTGGAAGAAAGCATTGTGGAATTTCAGATAACTCATTTTCTGCTTTTGCTATGTGCATGTGTGGCTTCTCTGTCTCTTTTTCAGTCACCGTTTAGTGCTCACTTTGCACTCATCAGTCTTAGTTGGTGTAGATACTAGCATTTTGTACCTAAATTATGTTAATGATAAACTCCCGTGTAAACTCAGATAAATATAGATCCATTTTGGTTGCTCTCACGGCCTTTCTGGATCATTGAAACCGTAATGCCAGACAAGAGGAGAAAATTTATTTTCTTAATTGCCAACTCATGTACTACTTGGAATAGCTCACCATGGTACGTATTGAAGTTCAATCATCATTTTTTTCTCAAGATACACCATTTGCTATATGGGCACAATGATTTTATAAAAAGGGTTATCACCGATGTCCACTAAAAGAATCCTGAATACGATATATTGATGTAATATTTTTTTTCCTGCCAAGTCAACCAAATGTTTTTGATGCCATCTTCGTTGTTTTTCTTGGAAAGTGATGAAGTTATTTCACTCCACTAGAGTTTAAAATGATGGGAAAAAATGAGATGAGATATCTAAACTAATTACAACTAGTAATGAAAATAAGAAGAGAACTCTAGAGGTAAATGTATATACAAGGAATATTCTAGTACACAATTATATTTTATATAAGGGTTTAGGTTGTTAGCACATGAATTCAACGAACATTTGTAAGTGTATAAATGCGGGACGCCTCTTCCATGTCTTTACATAATCAAAATGTAGTAACTTTCAGTTACAGAAGATAATATTATTGAGAATGATTAGATGAGAATAATATTTGTAGATGCAACAGAAAGATGTTCCACATTCATCTAGCATTTCAAAACATGTATAAACATAGCAAATAATGTCCATGCAAATCAAACATTCAAAGTTGCACAATTAATCATGTAAATCTAATAGTCAACGTTGGTGGGCGTTAATTATTGTTAATAATTTATTCTTATGTATGTTTTAAGGAATTGTTAATATGTATCCTTCTGTATATTGGGCGAATGCTCAAACCGTAAATCTAACCGCTTCGCTTGATTTAAGCAGAAGAACAAGGAAGAACTAGTGTGCAAAATTCATCTTAATTAAAATTCAGGAAAAACTAGTGTGCAAAATTCAGAGCAATTTTTTCAAATTCATCTTAATTAAAAAAATCAATTCATCTTAATTAACGAAGAACTAGTGTGCAAAATTCAAAGCAATTTTTTCAAATAAACGTTTAGGATAACAATGTAGAAAGTATATATCCCACCGATGTGGATTATCTACCACTACTGATTAAGCCTACATTTTGTCCTTTTGACATTATTAAGTTAGCTAAAGCATTAAGAATAGGTAAATACTACATATCGGTATCGGGAACCGATCAGAAGAAAATCGTTGGACCTCAACTACGTTGCCAGTCCTGTCTCGGTCGAACGCTATGTGATTTGCATCTTTTCTTCACCTAATTACGCATACTGCATGCACCTTGTCTCTCTCCCCTAATCAAACAAAACGATTCATGGTTTCCCATCCCCTCCCCGGAATGGCATCCCATTGTGCTGCTCCCCGTGACATTGAGCTATAATCACAAGATCGTACATGTATTGGCAGTAGGATGATCTCGTTGAGCTTATAGATGTGGTTAACGAGAAAGTATGAATCTAGGGTTTAGACTATATATGGAAAGTACGAAGGCTAGATCTTCGATGAATGGGGAGGTCGTGGAGGCATGTTGGGTGAACAATGATCTTGTCTGGATGGAGGTATTTGGCATATTAGCTTTCGGTAGGAACCTTCATCATGTACGGTTAGTGTTTCCTCATTCCTTGTACATTTAGTTTTTTCGTAATCTTCCTATAATGTACCTCTGGTATCTTGAGAATTTTCAGGGAGTCTTCATGCAGCACAACAGGTTAGATCGGTGGAGCCAAATTTACAGGGAGCACAAAGTTCGGCACCATTGATATGATTTTTGTTACGATGTGCTCCCTTACAAAAAAATCATATACGACAGGGGAAAAAATTGTAGTAGCAGTGACACGATTTATAGTGTTCCTGGTCAAACAAAAATTTGGCAGGAAAGACCGAGTCAGGAGGTGGGACTAAATTCTTGCTAGCCTGAAGAATTAGGTGGCAAGAGTACGCGGCAAGTCAAAGTGAAGACTTTTTTTTTGACATAGGAACTATAGCCTTTATTGACCAGTTGCACCAAGATCGGTAGCAACAACATGAGTTACAAAGTCTGGTACATGATCATGCCAAAGCATAACAGCATTTGAGACAAGGCTAGCTCCATTAGTGGCTAAAACATGGGCCACTGTATTACAAACACGCTTACAATGCATTACTTTGTAATCTAAGAAGTTGGTAACCAGCAGGAATTTTGCCTCCCTGAATAGAACTCCATGGCGAGCTAAATCGAGCTCACTAGATTGAAGAGCTGACTTTAACAAGGTTGCGTCAGTTTCAATAATAATCCGTCCCATACCTGCCTCGGCTGCAAACTGGATAGCCTTCAGACAAGGAATTGTTTCAGCATGAAGAGCATCAGCGACATGAGCAAGTTGCCCCATACCAGCACCACACACGTCGCCATTGCAGTCCCTAATACAGAATCCCCAGCCGCCCGTATGAGTTTCCCTGCAGAAAGAGCCATCAATATTGATTTTTAAGTAATCTACAGGTGGTTTGGACCACCTATTAGTGGCGGGAGCATGTGCAACATTAGATTTGCACAAATAGGAAGTGAACTCTGAGGTGTATTGTATTGCAGATGAAGCAACAGCAGCTGGAACAGGAGAACGTTCCTCGGCATTCACAGAATTGCGAGCACTCCAAATTTTCCATAGAAGTGTGATGGATAGCAGACGGGGGTTCTCGTCCAAATTTAGTAAAGCCTCCACGGCTTGTGATGCATTTGTACATTCCAACAGCACTTCTCGGACGGACTCCAGATTTGCCTCACGCCAAACTGATTTAGCAAACTTGCATTTGAGAAAAATGTGGCCGCAGTTCACATCAAGTCTATGGCACATTGGGTAGAGGGTTTCAAGATTTAAACCTCTGCGCTTCAAGTTCATCTTGACAGGAAGGCTATTATGCCCCAAGCGCCAAAGGAACATGCTGATTTTCCTGGGGTATTCAGGCTCCAGATTTTTTGCCATTTGTTTGGCAAGCCTGTTGTCGGATTCGCTATAGCAGATGAGTTGGTTTCGCCTGCAGCAACATCCAACAACTTTAGCCTGAGCTTGTATGCTGACTTAACAGAGAAAACACCCTTTGGGTCAGGATGCCAAGCCGGAAAATCATCAAAACCTTCTTGGATTGGGATGGTGAGGGTCTGCTTCGCATCGTCGGCATTAAAAGTTTGCATGACAAGCTCATGGTCCCATTGTCCGGTTATAGGGCAAATGAGATCACAAACTCGCTCCAATAACTGATGGCGGTGACGATATGTACTTGGTCTTCTAGTAATTCCTCTAGGAACCCAAGGGTCCTCCCAAATGTTGATGCTAAGACCATCACCTACACGCCAAATTAAGCCTTGTTTGATCAGATCTCGGCCTTTTAAAATACTACGCCATGTGTACGATATTCCTTTTGTTGGAGAAACATTTAAAAAGTCACCTGTGGGGAAATACCTAGCTTGTAACAATTTTGCACACATTGAGTCTGGATCAACAAGAATTCTCCAAGCTTGTTTTGCCAACATTGCAATATTGAAGGAGTATAAATCTCTAAAGCCTAAGCCCCCTTCTTTTTTCGGTTTTGATAATTTTTCCCAAGATAGCCAGTGCAACTTATTCTCTTTGTCCATTTGACTCCACCAATATTTACAAATCATTGCAGAGATCTCATCACACAACTCCTTAGTCAAGTCAAAACAGGACATGGCAAAGGTGGGAATCGCTTGCGCTACTGCCTTGATAAGAATTTCTTTCCCTGCCTTTGATAGAACTTTTTCTTTCCATCCTTGGATCTTAGCCCAAATCTTACTCTTCAAATATTGGAATTTCCTTTTTTTTTTCGCCCTTCCAATATAGACAGGAAGACCAAGGTATTTTTCATTACTTCCTTCACTTGACATATTAAGGCAGCCAAGAATTTCAGATTTTCGAAGAGCATTGCAGTTTGGACTAAGCAGGATGGCACTTTTTTGTTTGTTAATCACTTGTCCTGAAGAAGCCTCATATAGATCCAGAATACGTTGCAACTCCGTGGCATTATCACAATCAGCCTTAAGTAGTAGCAAAGAATCATCGGCAAAGAGGAGGTGCGAGACACTTGGTGCAGCGGGACAGATTTTGATACCCTCGATGAGACCTTGTTGTTCGGCAATATGGAGAAGTGATGAAAAACCTTCAGCAACAATCAGGAATAGATAGGGGGACAAAGGATCTCCCTGTCTAAGACCACGTTGTGGGTTAATAACATTAGTTAGCTCCCCATTAACTTTAACCCTGTAGGTCACAGACCGGACACATTTCATAAGAAGAGAGACCCAGCTAGAATGGAATCCAAGTTTGAAAAGCATGGCTTCTAGGAAATTCCATTCCACTCTATCGTAGGCTTTACTCTTGACCAATAGGGCGTAGGCACAGACATGGGGAGGGACGATGGGCAACAATCAATCCGCGACATGCCTAGGCCAGAACAATACCACAACAGGGCGCCGTATCAACCGGCCGAGCACGACAGACTCTCAAACAGCCCAGCGCTGATCCAGGACGATATGCTCACGCACGATGTCAATTTCGTCTGAATCCAACGCTTGGCTATGTGTATCTTTTTTCACCTAGTTACACAAAGGGGTTAAAGGCTTGTCTCTCTGCTCTAATGTACGACTCAGCTGATGACTCGGTTTCAAAATTCAGATGCCAATCGGATAGTACCGACCTGTGTAAATGAGTTTACCGAGTCGGACGGAATCATGTTAAGTCTGAACGAGCAAGTTGTCATCTGTTAGTCACAAATAATGTAACCTTGCACTAAAACATGTCTACATACATGTGTGTACGAGCTAGCTGGAGAGTCTTATATTTTGATACGGAGGGAGTATATGTCATGTATTTAGACCTGAGATTCTCGCATGACCCGAGTCGCAGATCGATTTACTTAGGGTCTATCAAACTTGGAAGTTATAAAGTTATATTTCGGGTGATCTAAGAAAAAGTTACATGGCGCGGTTGGCAAGAGTCTTACACAAATTGGATTCCTGTTGTACTAGGCTACTAGCATTATGGTTAAATGAGACCAGAAGTGTTGTGTCTCCAGACATTAATCACCAATATAAGGTGGATACACCCATGACTGAAAGGTCACGCCAGATAGTCCAAGTGTTTGCCTAGCCACCACCATGCTGAATTTGGTACCAATGACAAATTAGAATTTGGTACCAATGACATTTGGGTTGTAATGTGCTACCTGACAAAAGATCATACGGTGTAGGAGAATCAATGTTTTGTAGTAGCAAGTGACACGACTTGTAGTGTTCCTGTTTAAATTGGAATTTGGCAGGAGGACAAAAGTCGGGACTATATATATTCTTGCTAGTCTGAAGAAGTAAGTGGGAACTGTATGCGGAACAGTCAAGTCAAGTCAATGAGAACCACAAGAAATAGAGGGAGCATCGGCTACAAGGCCAGAACACGAGCCCGGCCAGCAGGGTGGTCGGCCGGCCATAGTGAACCCTTTAGACAGTCCAGCGCTGATCCGGGATGATACGCTGCCGCGGCGGCACCGCCCGGCACATGACTCGTCGCCATCCATCTCACACACCCGTAGCAAGCAAGCACCCTTGCCCCCCGGTGCCCTTAATTCCCACAGTGGATTCCCACACTGAAACCACCGCTGTCGCGCTCGGAAACAGAAAACAGGAGGAACCTGATCGCATCGAGCCTAAACACAGGGGAGAGCAGAGGAGGCGCGTGTGTGAACCACGCACGGCCCAGCTTTTCTTTTCAAGGACCGGCAACCAAAGGTTGCAGTCATCGCATTAAGATCGGAAATAGAGTTTAATTACAGAAGTGTTACACATGGCATTGCCATCCGCAGAAAAAAGGCAAAGAAGACCTACTCCTCGCCCTCTCCCGCTCTTCTTCTTGCCGCAGCCCACAGCTCCAGCTCCTCACCTGTCTTCCTGATGATGATGTTTAAGTTTGCACTGTTGCCGTTGAAGATTCGATCATTTCTTTCCAGCCACAATCTTCTCATTCCTGCAATCAAAAAGGTTGCAGTTCTTCTTTTTTGGTTCTTTGAACATCTAGACAGGGTCTGTCTCCACCATTCTCGGATCGAAATATGATCTGAAGGCGTGATATCAGAGTGTCCCCTGGCCTGGCAAAGTCTGAACCAGAAGGTGCGGGCAACAACACAATTTACCAACAGATGATTTATGGTTTCCGGTTCTTGGTCGCAAAGCACACATCTTGCAGGCCCTTGTAACCCCCGCTTAGCAAGTCTGTCCGCTGTCCAGCACCGGTTGCGCATGACCAGCCAGGAGAACAGCTTTTCCTTTAGCGGAGCTCTGCTTCTCCAGAGTTCCTTTGAGTAGTCAGATAATTCTTTACGAAAGAAAAATGCCTTATAAGCTGACGCTGCTGTGTAACACCCATTTGCGGCCCAGCTTTTCTTGTCCGGCTTTTCTTGTCCGGCTTGGCACATACGTAGATGTCTCGCACGACGAGCTTATCCGCACCTTCCATCCATCAATTGAGGGGTATATATATATCCTGCCGGCCACACTGCCGTTTCATAGCATCAAACATCCAGTGCAGTGTCCATCCAGCTGAGGCAAACAAGCCAACTCATGTGTTTCAGGTTCGGCTCGTGCTTCGGCAGCGGCAGCGGCCAGGACTACGGCCGCTCCATGTCCAAGGCGACGCACCACGGCGGCGGCGGCCCCCAGGCCGACCACGGCAAGTCGGGGCCGCAGGCCTACCTCCACGAGCCCGCCGCCGATGAAACAGCGGGGCGCAACGCCTACAACGACGGTGGTGTGTGGAAAAACCACTTCGACGACGCCGGTGGCCATGGCGGTCACGCCGCCAACGCGCACGACAAGGCCGACGACAAGTTGAAGCACCCGGCAGCGTGGATCAGCAGGGTCGGCGACGAGGCCGGTCACACCCACACGGCGCGCCTCCAGGAAGACGCCGCCGCCGCCGCTGCTTATCGTAGCGAGCATGCCGCCGCCGAAACCCGCTACTACCCAACTACAATTACTGCCACTATATCAAGGTATTAGTAGCATGGTAGGATTAGCAAGGCAGTTTCACCAGTCCCTCCCTCTCCCTCTCCCTGAGTGACCACTGCCTCTCTGCTTCAGTTCAGTGTCTCTGTTTCTCCTATCTTTTTTCTCTTTGGGGTTTGATTAGTAATCCTTCATCTGCTGAAACTGAAAGGCACCTGGAATCGTGAGTGAGAGACAAAGAGGCTTTGATCCAACTTTGTATCATATAATAAACAAATGGAAGAAAGCTTTCTGACCTCAGATGACCGATCCCACATTTAACGCTTTTGCACTGCTATGTGTATGTGTGGCTTCTCTGGGTGTTATTTATCAGGATTCTTAATCCTGTCTATTTTTTCATTTGGTTTGTTCTCACAGATGATTTGAAGCCACAATCTTGGATAAGCAGCCAAGATCTCTATTCTCGGTTTGCATGGCAACTCACCTGCTTCTTGTAATAGCTCAGCAAAAAATATATTAACCTGGATCAACATACTTTCTCAGCATAGGTACCAGCTGCCTAAAACAGTATGCATAAGATTCAGGACTGTTCACCAACTGCAATTCTTCACTGTGAAGTACTACCAGTAACAAACATCTTGTTTCGCAGTATGCGCAGGAAAATCTTGCATGGGTAAGTATTAGAAGTCGAACAACGAGGAATAGAAATGCTGTGGATATAGGGAGTAACTCACTCTGTCTATGACACAAAAAGAATGTTCTTGGAAAAAACAATGACACAAAAAGAACTTTATTTTAGAAAAGCATTAACACAAACAGAATGTGACTGAAACAAAAATAGACACTTCCATTTGCACTTCCCCTTCTTTCTATAGTTCGCTTTACGCAGGTGGCAGGTATATCATGTTAACAGCTGCAAGTTTTATCAAATGAATCACATAGACCATTTCTGGTCCACATTGCCTCTAAGCATATGCCTGCTGTGGTCCATTACCAAACTCTGAAAGCGATCTGCCTTTTCCCCAAAAACTCATTCCTTCGGTCAATCTCTTGCCTCGTGTTTACATATTACTGAAGGGGAACCAAATCATTTAGGTAATTATGAACACAGTAAAATTTTATGCTTGCCGATGGCCATCACATCAGCTTGTGTGAGGAAACCGTTTCTTTGTATGCGGAAAAAATTGAAAGCGCAAGAATCACGCACAGTCATTTAGTTATTTACTGTTGTTAAAAGTGCCAATCATGCTTCACGCATCGGCACTATTATTGATTCACAAGAAAATATGGCATGGGTATTTTCTGGAAACACATATAGAATATAAAGCCCAGTGCAGATATGATCTACCAAAGATGCCAAGATTGCTTGATTAAAATAGCGTATAACTTTTATTTTTGTGGGCGTACAGCATCTTATAGAATACCAAGGATACTTTTCGACAAGATTAGCATATCAGAGGATGATACAACATACTGCAGTTGCACTCATGCTGTAAAGCAGATAACCCAGTGCTAGTAGTGGCTCAGTTGCTTTTCCCTCTTAACTTAACAACTAAGATCTCAATCCGTGTCCATCTCTTCTTCCCTCCCAGCTTGTAATAAGACCAAGGATTGGGAATAAATCCAGTCATTCAGTATATGCACTGGCAGAGTATTGGACCGTTACTGCTCTGGACGGTGCACCAGGTAGAGATTGTTCAATGGCTCTAGATGTGCCTGTCATTTTAGCCTATCATCTGTGCTTCTTCACGAAACGGAATAAGTCTGTAATAAGGTGATTCAGCTCTCGAATCTTCACCTTTATTTTCACAAGACTAACCGAATATTTGGTGCTACCAACTTTTAACTTTTCATGGAGTAGTGCTTTTTGGTTATTTGTTTGGGACTGGACATCCCTTTTACCAACTCTCTTACAATTTTAGACAAGCACATTTTTTCATACTTATTGGAAGAAAAAAGATATAAAAACTCATTTAGATCCGCTTCACTGCTTTCATGGGTTGTATAAACCGGAACATGAAAGTGATGATGTTAAAAGATTAAAGATAACACATGAAAATTCCCTTGAAATAAAAGATAGGACATGAGCTGTAGTGGTTCGTATAATTCTACTAGGTATTAACTATTCTACTTTTGCGTTAAGCTAGCTACTTCACAATGTTTAGTAGCAATGACATGAATTGTGTCATGATTTTTTTTCGAAATGGGGATAGCCCCAATCTCTGTCTCTCAGCATCAAAACGATGCATATGACTGCTTTATTATGTAATTGGAAAGTTTAGTTCAAATTGGGAACTACGTCGTGGTGTGCTCCCTGGAAACAATCCTGCCGCAATGACACTATTTGGACTTTGTGTTCCAAGTCAAATTTAAGTTTTGCAGATTTTCTTGCTAGTGTTAAGAAGTACTCCCTCTGTCCCACAAACGTCTATATTAGGGGCAGAGGGAGTACGTGGAAAGAGTCTATAGTAGTGTACATGGAAAGAGTCTATAGTAGACCATTAGGGGGCAGAGACAGAGAGTATGTGGAAAGAGTATGCGGATTAGTAAAGTCAATGAGAAGCATAAGGCACGGAGGGAGCATTGGCAACAATCGGCAAAAAGGCTGGGCGAGAACACGATCCCAACAGGGTGGTCGGCCGGCCACGGCAGACTCTGAAACAGTCCAAGCCTGACCCAGGGCGATGCGCTGCCACGGCACCACCCGGCACACGAGTCGTCGCCATCCATCACACACAACCGCAGCAAGCTACCACCGGCCGGCACCCTGCCCCCCGATGCCCTTCACACAGTGGATTCCGGTGAGCGCCACCGGAACCACCACTGTGGGCTGCTCTGCAGACACCGGAATACGAGTCATGACGCTGTCGCGCTCGGCCAAGACTCGCACGCAGGGACCTGGCCAGATGACCGAGTCAACAATTATGCTTCTGCAGTGCTCTGTGTATGCGGCAGCTTCTCGGTCTTTTTCTCAACTCGCTTCTGACTTCTGGGTGCTACTGCCAGAACTGTGAATCAATCTTGTGTACACTTTGATGAATGTTGTTTCCATTTGGTCTGTTCTCGTTACCATTAGCAATGTCTTGGAAGAGCAGCCAAAGATCTCTTTTTGTATCAACCGCTCAAACCGCATGTATGCCATTGTTTTGCTGAAACACATTTCTTCACTTATGCATGACAAACTGGTGTGTGAACTGTGAAGTAGTATACCAGTAGCAAACACCTTGTGTACAAGAAGTTGAGTAATGACGCGAGGCTAAGCAGACACCTCATACAGATAAGTTTCTGTTGGTGAAATACAAATGCCACGGGTATAGGCTGCAACTCACCCAATAACAAAAAGGGTACTTTGAAACATATAATCAATCGAGTGAAAGAAGGTACTTTGAAATCCCAGATGCCCTAGTCAACACCTATGCTTTTGCAGTGCTCTGTGTATGTGGCAGCTTCTCTGTATTTTTTATTTTCTCAGTCACTTCTGACTGCTGGGTGCTACGGCCAGGACTGAATTTCTGTGTAAACTTTGGTGCATTTTATTTCCATTTGGTTTGTTCTCAGAAACATTGGCAATGTCTTGGAAAAGCAGCCAAGATCACGCTGTAGGTTGGCAACTCACCAGCTGCTTGGAATAGATCAGCAAAATTTGTATTAATCCGATTTAATATCCTTGCTCAGCATAGGTACCAACTGCTAAAACCGCACAAATGCTATTTAAGTTACTGATATTTCTTCACTTATGCGTGACCAATTGGTGTGAACTCTGAAGTAATACTAGTAACAAACATCTTATGTACTAGTAGCTGAATAATGATGCGAGGCTAAGCAGACACCTCACATAGACAAGTTTCTGCTGGTGAAATACAAATGGGACACCACTCAAGAAAAAAATTACAAATGGGACAGGTATAGGCGCAACTCACTCAATTAACACAAAAAGAGATGTTCTTTTTAAAACACAAAACGCACATTCTTTTGCACTTCCCCTCCTTTCTATAGTTCACTTTACGCAGGTGACATGTCCATCATATTTACAATAGGCAGTTTTAGTTCTCGAAAAAAGGAAAGCGCAGTTTTATCAAATGAATCACATAGACCATTTCTGGTCCATATTGCCTCTAAGCATATGCCTGTGCTGGTCCGCTACCAAACTCTGAAAGTGATCTGCCTTTTCTCCTCCCACTTATTCCTTCAGCCGACCTCTTGCCTCGTGTTTACCCAATGCTCCAGAGAAACCAAATCATACAGGGAATTATCTTACAGTGGTCAGAAAATCCTAATCTTACCGATGGCCATTACATCAACTTGTGTGACAAACCCTTTCTTTCCTCATATGTTTTTTTTAGGGTATTTCCTCTTATGTTTCATGTATGTGGAAAAAGCGAAAGCGGGAGAATCACGCGAAGTCAGGTTTACTATATTAGCTATTTACTGCTGTTAAAGTGCTAGTCGTGCTTCACGCGTTGGCATTACTATTGATTCACAAGAAAATATGGCATTGCTATTTGTTGGCAACACATCTACAATGTAAATCCCAGTGCAGATCTACCTAAGATACCAAGACTGCTCGATAAAAATAGCGTATAACTTTATTTATGTAGGCGTGCAGCATCTTATAGAATACCAAGGATGCTTTTCGGCAAGATTAACATATGAGAGGATGTTACAACCGACTGCAGTTGCACTCATGGTGTAAAGCAGAGAACCCAGTGCTAGTGGCCCAGTTGCTTTTCCCTCTTAACTTAACAACTAAGATCTCGATCCGTGTCGATCTCTTCTTCCCAGCTTGGAATAAGACCAAGGATGGGGAATAAATCCAGTCATTCAGTATATGTTTGCTCTCTTTGCCTACTGGACCGCTACTACTCTGGACGGTGCAACCAGGTAGAGAATGTTCAATGGCTCTAGATAGGCCTGTCTATTTCACCTCTCATCTGTGCTTGTTAATGAAAACGGAATATGTCCGTAAATCAGTACTTCCACTAGCAACTCACACAGGCTAAGACATACACGCATGCATAATTTAGCGACAACAGGTGGTCCTAGAACAGCTAGGTCAGAATATACCGAGAGTGTGATTTTGTACACAGGATGGACGGTCATAAACATCACAACGGAAACAGCACATGTCTAGCTAGTTCTAAACTTCTAATACTTGCCGAGTGCACACATTGAAAAAAAATTCAAGCCGTGCTTACTGTACAAGGTACGCTATTTGGTTCCACGAAAGGGTGAGTTACACACTTCCCGACTCCAAATCATTTCTTGATCTCCCGTTATGGTGCTGGCCGGCTAGTCCGATATGATGATGCTCACCTGCAGAGTGTTGGTCCTGTGTATTGTTTAAATTGCCAACCTCAAGCTCCTCCAGCATGTGGAAGTACGCATACGGTCCCCAACCTTTTATGTGAAAAAAGAACAGACAGTCAAGTTCAAACATAAATATTCAAAATATGGTAAAGATATTGATAATACCACAATAAAACCTTGAATTAGCCGAAAGAAATTTTCACAGTTGTGGAGACTGAACAACCTTGATGGTGATACGGAGGAGGAAAGAAGTGCAAGTAGCACATCACTGCCATGATATACCCTGAAATGCATCGATTCAATGGGGTTACTGAAGGCTGAAGCATGCCGCCTTGCATTTGAACAGAGAGATGAGAAGAAGTACAAACCAATCAGGCCGCCAACAAACACATCCTCCCAGTGGTGTCGATAGTTGTCTATTCTAGAAATCCCAACAAGCGAAGCGAGAAGAAGAGGAAGAATCACGATGCAAAGTTTTGCCACGTGACCTTTGCGATCGAACGCCTGAATTTTGCCAGATAAGTACAGTGATAAAAATCCAAGTCCAGCAAAAGACCCTGCAATGCAAATTCTGTAAGCTACTGACTGTTCACTCAAAAAAAATCGAGATTGACCTGTTCATTCAAAATGACCATAGTAGAACTCTAATTTGCAGGAAACAATGGAAGTGGTCTAATTATTCACAGAATTAATTCGAAACTATAGGTCCGCCAGATAAACTACCTAGCATAAAGCATGGGGATCCACGCTATCAAATCAACGCCAGGTTTACAACACTAAGAAAAGGTAATAAGCTACTAAAATATAAGCTATAAATAGGTACGCAGCAATTGTTGACAATCTACCTCAGACAGCTTTATCCATCAAAATCGCATCAAATGTAGACATGCACATAAGGGTAAAAACTCACACGACGTGTGTCCACTAGGAAAACTCTTGCGCCCATCGGTTAAGAAACTTTTCTCACCATGGCAAATCACAGCACCTGTCACTTGATCATATAGCTGAGACAAGTATGCCAGGAAATTGCCATATTAATTTTAACTAGCAATGAAATATACCCAACGTTTTAAAGCATGGAACTGTCTGTACACAAGAACATCAGGAAATCCATACCTGCCTTCCATCTGGAAAACAGCGCCAAAAGAAGTCTGGCCTAGGTCTCCCTACGGTATTCTTTATCACATCAGTGAAAGCAGCTGTGATCAGCACAGCAAAAGCAACACCTACATGTTTCATACATGAATGAATCATACAACATATCTAATTCAGAACAATTGCATAGAAGAACAGAACCATTAGAAAGAGACACAAGCAGAACTAATCACCTAGCGTCGCGTGGTGAAGATCATAGACATCCCTTCTAGCAATATACAGTGCTATGAAGACGGCCACGGGACACACTACAGATATTATCTGTCAAGAGGTTCATTACCTAGTATCAGAGACAAAGACAGAGAGCTTGCAACAGGCTATGAAACTGCAAAGGTTTCAGAAACATACAGGAACACTCCATGCTGGCACGGTACTCTGTCTCACAGGGTACCTAATGTCAGCCATCATGTCCTTGCCAACAAACCGAATGAACGAAGGAGTGTAGTGCAGCGCGAGCACAACCGCGGCTAGGAGAACGAGAACAATCCAGTCATACGTGTGCTTTCTGGCCAGTCTAGCTCCATGCGTCTGAACAGTGTGCTGAATCCTCTCCTGCATCCTGTCCTGCTGGCCAAGAAGCGGTGTACTAGCAATTAAGAAGAGCCTGAATGTTATGTAAGTAGCTGTGCTGTAAGCAAATGCAAATGGTGAATATCAGCAGGCAGCAGCTGAATGTAAGCAAAACTGCACCACGGAGTAAATTCGCCTGAAGAAGTTGTCTGCATAAGTCTCGCTATATTTTCTCGAACATGCATCTGTCTCGACATGTGAATGGATTATGTGAGTATGACAGGCCTACTAGTCTCAGTTCTGATCTACCAAAAAAGTTTACAGTAGCTACAGCAGTCAATGTAGAGTTGTACCATACGAGAAAGATAAAAAGCAGAGATCCATCCGTTGTCTCACCGTATCCTCCTCTCCTCCAGGCATCGAAGACCGCAGGACGAAACAGAGCAACAGTAGTAGGCCTCGAAGCAACTGAACTGAACCTACACAGAAATGCAGGAAGGGGGCACTGTTGTTGAAATTCCAGGTGCAAATGAACTCCAATCCCATGCAATGCAGTACCGGCCACCGGTTATCTTCTTGCGGTGTTGAACTTGTTAATTATTCAGGGAGATTCTGTTTATAGTTGGCTTCCTAAACCCCCACACAGGAACCAGACCAACCAGGGCTTTACTTACTTACTAAACCCTCCTCGTCCCAAAGGAAGAACGAAACGGAAAGAAAATTCTAGGACTGAGAACGGCGTGATTCGCAAAGGCAAATCTTTCCTCGGATGGTGATAAAGAATTTGGTAGCAGGGGGAAGAAGAAGCGGTGCAGTACCTCGGAAACCCTGGAGAGCCCGGGTGGACGGCGATGGAGGAACAGGGGGGAGATAGGTTGGGGAAAGCAACTGCGCGTGGGGATTGAACGGATCCTGGTTGGCCGCGGAGGGCGGTGCTGAGCGGCGCCTGCGGGACGGCCACGCGGCACGCCGGAACAAACCAGAACCCGCAGCCGCTCTTGGCCGCTCTTTTTTCGTGTGGAGAGCAACGAACGAACCGCTTGGTGTCCGGTGATTTGGGCCGGGCTGGACCGTGGAGTCCACAGGCCCACTATATCAACGAACCCTGGAGAGGAGTCTACGGTGTGCTCTGTGGCCCGCTGGGCCATAAACTGTGTTACACAACATCTCTTTCGCCTGCAAATTCTGGCTCTCACCAGGTTAAAAAAAATCTCCAATGGAAGTTGAGATATATCAGCCAAGGACAACAGATAATCCGTTGGCTCCTACTTTTTTTTTTTGGTTTGAGTAGCTTATCACGTGTACCACGCGATTCCGTTGGCTCCTACTTAGATGAATGAAAACGCAGCAAATACTGATAGAATTGAGTGGTCCCACATTTGTTTTTTATTTTTTTGTGAAAATAGAAACGAATACAGAAACTCCGGAAACATATATTGTGAAAAACAGATACAGATCGAATATGGTGTGGACATAGAATAGAAACATATATTTTGCCGGAACCAAGAGACCCCTTAAATAATGTAGTAAAACTCAAACAACCAACAAACTTGTCAAGTTTCTAAGATGAAATGAAATTAAAGATGTATCATGATTATATAATATAGTGTGTTCGTTTTCAACTTGGGCAACTTAAAAATTTCCTACTATCATCTCAAACCCTAATGTGGCACTGAAATGGTGAATTGGGACAGACTTGAGTGAGAGATGATATACGAGTACATAGGGTAACTCTAAACATGATTGCTTCAGATCCTTTTCTTTTTTATCGAGATCTTGGTTTGTGCCTAAATATCCCCATTAAAATTGTTGGGACTGATGGATTCGATTAGCACCGTGTAGGAAACAAATGTAAAGTTCCATATTACAAAAACGGAAATTCCGTTTCCATGCTCGTTCCGTCGGAATATGCCGTTATGTTTTCGTTTATGTTTCCGATTAAAAGTTTCCGAATCCATTTCCATATTTCCATTCCGCTTTTGTTTTCTCAAGAAAAAGTGGAAAATTTCCGTTCCGTTTTTTCCCTACTCCTAAGCGATGCCACGTCCCACTCACACGTCACACAACTGTACGAAAAAGGTCCTGCCGGCCGGAACAGTACGTCCAAACCACTACTATAAGAATATATCCTAAGATGATCTAGCTGGAGAAAATCATCATCGTCATATATATAGAATAGTAGAGGATGAGTCACGGCAGGACAATGGAGATTCCAGTTGCCCGGTTGCTTGTGGGACACCGGAGATGCTTTCCCTGTAGGATCCACGTACCTCCACTACATGATTGATTGCTTCGCTCGCTGTGTCGTCGTTGTGCAAGAGCAACGGCTAATTAATTAAACAGTGTTACAATTGTTGTAGTACATTTTAAGGAATGGACCATGTTGTTGTATTTGTAAATTACGTATGATTTTAGAAGAAAAATCTTAGTTGTTGTAGTATTTGTTTTTGTTTTCGGGTTAGTAATTCATGCTTGATGATTTGCTACACTTGAAATCCTAGCTTGTGAGTAGTCCACGGATTTCATGGGAGGCAGATAGGAGATGCATGTGGCATGATGATGGAGCCACCATATATCAGATAGATATATGGAGTTAGCAGATAGATAATACTCTGCCGCTAGTCAAGCGTGATAATTATATGGAGTTGATAGGCTAGATAACCACTATTTATTTAAGGCTTCATCTCCCTGCTATCGTGACGGACGTCTCTTAGATTAAGTGATCGACAAGGTGCTTTGAGAAGCGTGATAATTATATGGAGTTGAAAGCTTTCATCACCAGACACACAGCTGCTAGATTAAGTGATCGACAAGGTGCTTTGAGAAGCGGGGTCTAGTTTAATTGATTGCAGATGCTGCAATCATCCACATACGGTGACCTGTAGTCGACGCAGTTAAAGTGGGAGACGACAAGGTATGCGTATACATCTGCTGATCTGGCTCGCATTTGAAAACTCATTTAGCGGCTAATCACTAATCAATGGATGTCAACGTCGAATGGACTAACTAATTAACAAGTCCTTCTCAAACAAAAAACTACTTAAGTCAGGACACAGGTCAACGGCCTATGGCATACTATTACACTATATATAAAAGACAGAGGAATCGCTGCTCTCTCCAGCCCTCCACGTCGCGGGCGATCTACAGCCGTTCGATCCGCAAAATGGACGGCTGAGATGCGCCCACGTCGTTACACTATATATAAAAGACAGAGGAATCGCTGCTCTCTCCAGCCCTCCACGTCGCGGGCGATCTACAGCCGTTCGATCCGCAAAATGGACGGCTGAGATGCGGCCACGTCGCTCCCAATCCGCGCGGTACTGTAGCAGATGATTTTTGACCAATGGCCACGCGACACGTCGCCCGGTACCCGTCCGGTTACCACGCGCGCACCCGGTCACCCCTCGCGCACCCTTTTTGACGCAACTTTTTTACAAAAAAACCCTCGCGAAGGACTTAATGGCAAATATCGGAAAACGCACGGACTTTTCTGTAAAAATGCCACGCGTCCATCGTCTCCCCTCTCTCTCTCCCCCGCGCGACCCGCGGTCGCCGCCGGCGCCGCCGTCTCGCTCCGCCGCTACGGTGCTCCCAGCCCACATCTGAGGACACGAGCTACTCCGCCGTCGCCGCCGCTACCTCCTACACGAGCGCGGCGTGCCGGGACAGGGTGGTCGCGCCGGAATCGGTGCTCCCGTGCCCGCGGGCGTCCGCCGCATTCGCTCACCGCCGGCGGCTCTCCGGTGACCATCCGGGGGCGGCGCCGCGACCTACTGCCTCCCCGCGACGGGGCGCGTCGGCCGCGAGCAGCCGCGCGTCCTGGAACGTGCCGGAGCGCCGCCGGCGAGCGCGCCGCCGCCGCGGGCGTCCTGGGCAGATCCGCTGCCGACGCTGCCCTGTGACGTCAGCATGACGTCACAGGGCCCACCTGTCAGATTTTTTTTTTTTTTGGAAAAAGGATTTCAAAAAAATTCAAAATAATACAAAAACAAATTACATACCTAACTTACTCAAATTTTACGCACACACGCGCGGAAACAGTAAAACAAAATTTAAATTTCAGTAAATTCAAAATTATTCTCTTTCTAAAACCTATATTTGAGCATTCCAACCCAAAAATCAAATTTACATAATTCAGAATTCCAAATGCCTTCCAAATCTGATCAATTTTCATAACTATTAAAATAATACAAACATGAATACATTTCAATACGTCAAATTTTCCTAATCTCAACAATCTTCTAAACGCAAACTTTCCCAATTCAAATAATACTCATATTTCAACATATTTTAAAAAAAAACATATTCTGAAAAAAATCGAATCAACTTTCAAACGTTTCCAAAAATAATCAAACCCTCAAAATTTCCAAATAGTACACACGGCCTCATTAATACATTCTAACAAAAAAAACTTAATGACCCCAGTACTGCAAAAAAAAAAACATACGAAATAGGCACAATAAAAAAAGAACCACTTTTTTCCCCCTAAGTTTGAAAAATACAGTACAGCAACTCACAGAGTTACAAATATATTCAACAAATAGTGTACCTATATTTATAAAACAAGTGTATTCAACATATTTTCACAACTGATAAAATTATATTTAAAGAAAATCAAAATGGCTAGCACTTAGAAATAACCAGAATAAATTTCCTTCGACTATGCTTTCAAATAAGAGAATTACTGCCAAAATGGAAATATATTTGACCATTCTAATTTATCTAACATATTCGAAGTTTTCTTAAGTTAAATATCTCTAAAATTTCCAAAAAAATGAAATTCCTACAACTAACACATTTCCATACGCCCTACAACAACTACAATTTCTGTTTAATTAAAACAAGTGTATTCAACATATTTTCACAACTGATAAAATTATATTCAAAGAAAATCAAAATGACTAGCAATTAGAAATAACCACAATAAATTTCCTTCGATTATGCTGCCAAATAAGAGAATTACAGCCAAAATAGAAATATATTTGACCATTCTAATTTATCTAACATATTCAAAGTTTTCTTAAGTTAAATCTCTCTAAAATTTCCAAAAAATTAAATTCCTACAACTACCACATTTCCATGCGCTCTACAACAACTACAATTTCTGTTTAATTTAAATAACAGGAATATCGGATATAAAAAATTGTGGCAATGACACCAAACCTACATTTAGCCCCATCTTTCTATATGTTTTCTTTCGTTCATTGCAAAAACAATCAAGGAGAAAAAAAAATTGCAACACAATTTAGCTTACAAAAAAATTGTAACCTCTCTTTTAAAATTTTAGTTTTCCCAAATAGAATTATAAAAAAATGGAAAAATATTCTAGCTCACAAAATAATCGTAGTTTCCCTTTTGAAACTTCAGTTTATTCAAATAGAGTTATAAAAAATATATTGAAATTCAATCTTAATATTTCATTCCTTTCGATATTTTGCTTTGTAATACAAGACATTTTAGTTTGCAAAACAATTGTACTACAAAGATTTTAACTCGCAAAACAACAATACCATATATATATTCAACAAATAATACAAACATATTTTTTTAAGAGAAAACTCAAAACATTTAACATTCAGAAGTAACCATAATAAATTCCCTCCAATTATGCTGTCAAATAAGAAAATTATTGCCAAAATTATAGAATATTTCCTCATTCCAATTTATCTACCATATTTAAGGCTTACTTAACTTAAATCTCTCCAACTTGAAATCTAAACAACTTTAAAACATAAACTTTTTAGCCTTTCAATAATTTCCAGACCCACACAATTTCTAAATGTGCACATTACCAAATTTAAATTTAATTTACACAACACACGCGCGGCATTAAAAATCGTAAATAAAATCCAAATTGCACAATTTTGAAAACTATTTGACGATTTCATCTCAAATTTCACGCCTACATATTTCACAATTTAAAATACCTTCCAACTAATTTAATTTACACAACACACGCGCGACATTAAAAATCATAAATAAAATCCAAATTGCACATTTTTGAAAACTATTTGACGATTTCATCTCAAATTTCACGCCTACATATTTCACAATTTAAAATACCTTCCAACTCTGCTCATTTTGCAAACATTAAAAAAACACACATTTCAATACATTCCAGTACGAACAATTTTCCAAATCTCAGCATTCTTCTAAGAACAAACTTTCCCGAATTCAAATAATACTCATATTTCAACATGTTTTTAAAAAAATATATTCGAATAAATTTAAAATCCACGGGCGCGGCGTAGCCCGCGCATAGTCCCCTAGTATTATCGTAAGAACACACAATCGAGAAAGGGGCACACAAAAAATCATCTCTGTTTCCTCAAACATCTCTACAATCTAGCTAAAAGAAAAAAATTGCGGTTTCAAACTAAAGCTAAGATGTTTGAGTATAATGGTACGTATTTATATTATATCGTCATAAGGATTGTCAAAACAATCTCGAAGGGTAAAAAATAATCATCTTTGCTTCCTCAGACATCTCTACAATCTAGTGTTGGGTGGTGTCAAAATATCGTTAACTTTGTTGCGATCGTCCACACCTCCCAATCCCTCAACGCCACGCCCTTCCTCCTACCGCTGACATGTCGCCACCCTCCTCTCTCCTGTCGCTGCCAAAGGCGAGGCCACTAGACAGGCTTAAACAGGCTTCAGCTTGCCCTCAAAAAATAATTTTTTTTTACTACTACTACTAATCTTATGCCATGCGCCTAGGCCCATTAGGTGAGTAAATTTCAGCCCATACATACGCTCGCATCGCACAGGAAACACAGCTCAAACGAAGCAATCGTCCAGACCTCTCTGCGAGTCGCAGCTCACTGAAGCAAGGAGAGCAGCAGCGAGTAGGCGGAGGCGGCCACGCACGGTCAAACCGACCGGCGACCAAGGAGCCGTCGACGCCGACCGCCCCAAAGGAGTCTGGGGATCTGGCGGACGAGCCTCTGGCGGAGCGCCGTGCGCGGACGGCAGATGGTGGACGGCGGATTATTAAAACAGATTTGCGCAATAAGGTCTCCGATGAATGGCTAAATAATTTAATGGTGTGCTACTGTGAGAAAGAGATATTCAGAAGCATTCATGATGATCAAATCACGATACAGTTTCAGAAATTGTTGGATCGTAGAGGACATTTGCCACAAGAGTTTGATGTGATTTCTTAGAGTTACATGTCTATTTACTAGTTTTAATAGAGTTCAGTTTGTCTTTTTGTTGTTTCTTGTCTAGTACTGGAAGTATTAGTGTGCGATTTGTATGCTTTTGACCTGAAAAATTGTGATATTTTATCTTAAGTAATTTCATGTCTTACATACTGACTTATTTTCTTCGGAAGCAGTCGTTTAGTTTAGTCGGTGTTAACTCTCAGCCTACCCTCCAATTATTTCCTGGACTCGCCGTTGGACTCGCTGCCTCTTGGTTATGTTCTGGTTGCTCCTCGCCGGTACCGCACTAAGCGTAACCCTGGGCATTGTTGTCCCAGTTAGGCATTACGTGTAAGCCTGAGAGTGGAAGAAGAAGGGGAGTTCAGTGTCACTCTTCAAACAGCCAGTTAACCTTTTCGAGGGTTGTCGCTTTCTTAGCCATCCTCCCCTCTCTCCCTTAGTCTTTCCTCTTGCCGTTCCTGCTCTAATTGGCGCGTGACCGTTCAGTAGTTAGCTTTTCCAAAACCCTCGATTTGATGGGCAAAATTGCACTATTTAGCTGGGGCAACGCCAGCCGAGGGTGGGGTGACGTGGTTTGTGAAAAGAATGCTTCTGTGTGCGTGCTATCTTGTTGCCCTTTTTGAATGCCTTTCCTTGACCAGCTTTACAATCAGTTCGTCAAAAGAAGAAAACAAACGCCATGGAAGCAAGCGTGCATGCATGCATGAACATCAATGATGGTCCACTTGTGAGGCCTAAGGTTTGGGTACACCAAACCAAAGAACCAAACCCGTGTGCTTTAAAAGATTAGTTTCCACTACTGCTAACCAAGGCCCATAATTTGATGGGCACAATGAAAAAGTTTACCGATGCTCAACACTGTTTAGTTATTGACGCAATGCCAACCATTGCTGGGGTGACGTGGATTGTGAAAAGAAAACTTTTGTGTGGATGTTCCTTCCGTTTTATAAACTTTCGTGGAGTATATATTTTGGTTAACGTCAAAGAATATAAAAATTGACTAATCCATATAAAAGATTGTTAACATTTATAATGCCAAATCAGTATCACTAAATACATAATGAAACATACTCTCATAATATATCTACATATCAATAGTTTTTTCTTACAAATTTAGTCAAAATAAATACTGTGACTTTCCAAAAGAAAAATTAGACCTTATTTTGAGAAACAGAGCTACGAGTTTATTGTCCTTTCTGAATCGGAAATTGGTTTTGGCTAGTAGGAGCATATGATCCCTACCTAAAAACGTATTTCAAAATGTTAAAAAAAACGTCAAACAAAAATTGTGAGTGTATATCCGGACATTTTATGTTCACACACAAAGTTTTGTGGAAAAATGACATTTTTTTGTGGGCTGTATAGAAAAGAAAAATCCCGGTGCTCTAAAATGACTTTGTACGAGACATTTTTTTCTTTTTTACACAGCTCACAAAAAATATATTTTTTTGTGCTATGAAAATATTTTCATAGCGGGTGCATTTCTTTTGCAAATGTATTTCGGTATGTCCTCTACATCTTTAGCATCAGTTCTTCAAAAGAAGGAACGAAACGACGGACGCGGCGATTTGGGTAGTGGGTCTAGATGCACCCATTAGGTAATTTATTTTGGGTTTTTTTTCAGAATGTCAACAAATTTCAGAAAAAATCTGGATGTACATTACAGCGTGATGTGTTAGCACAAAAATTGGCATGGTGAAAAAACTTTTTTAGCAACCAGTAAAAAAAAGACAAAATTCTGACACGTATATGTACATTTCGGTATGTCCGAATTTGTCTTTTTTGCACAGATTGCAAAAAAAGTTTTTTCTTCGCGTAACTTTTTGTGCTGACTTGAAATGTGTTGGACTACATGCAAAAAATTTATTTTGAATTTTTTGACATTTGGAAAAGTTTTGAATATCCGCGAAACGACATGCAAGCAAAGCAAGCATGCATGCATGAGCATTGATGACGGCCCACTTGTCAAACAAACATACATTTTCCGGTACACCGAACCAATGTACTACCAAACCCGTGCCTTATAAACGATTAATTTCAATTACCGCTAACCAAGACCAGAAGGACTAAAAGAGCAGAAAGGGATCAACTTTACAAGCTCCGGCGGGCCGGAAGTCTCCTTTCCCCTCCTTTGCTACAGTAGAGAAAGGCGAAAGGGAGAGCTCGTCGTTCCCGTGCTCCGTCGCCGGCCAGGCCGGTGGCTCCTCCCCTCTCCGCCTGTCGCTTCGGCGATGGGAGAGGGTGGGAGCCCCGGATCTGTGTTTCCGGCCTGTAGATAGTAGGGTAGTTGTTCCGGCGGGCGCGTTCGAAGAAGAGGCGGCCGTGCTGGTGGGGAATAAAGGGTCCGGCAGCTCTTCCTCTTCCCGGCGTCGCTTCTGGTGGCGTTGGAGAGTTGCGGGTGGTGGGTGCTCACGGATCTGTCGATCTGGTGAGTTTTGGGGCTCCAGGCTTGGTCGGCGTTGCGAAGACGGTGGCCGGCGTTTGGAGATTTTGTCCTCTGTTCCTTTCTTCGTCGCGGTTGGGTGTGCTCTGGCCTTTCTGCGAAGGATCTGGAGGTGGTGTGGCCTGCTCCTGGCGGTGGTCGTCGGCTGCTGTGCTCGCCTGATATGGAGCGTTCGGGGGCCGTGGTGCTTCCTTCCACTGTCCGGCCGTGGTGGCGAGGAGTGGAAAAGGCGCCGGCTCTGGGCTCCACGCGTGGGGCTCGTTTGCTCTGGCGTGAGTGGAGCTTTCTTGCAGCTGTTCTGGTTGGTTTGCTTGCAGGCTAGCGCTCTGGTTTTCGCCGGAGTTCGCGGCCTGACCGCCGGTCCGATTCATGGCGTCGCCCCCGCCGATGTTGCTTCATCCGTCTTCAGATCCCGGCGTCCGCGTCGGGTGGCTACTGCGGCGACATCAACGAGGAACTTTCCTCTAAAGTTTCGTTCCGGCGACATAGCTGTTGTTCCCCTCGTCGTTGATTCTTCTGGTGACGTGACGGCGGCGACGATGGAGCGTGCGGTGGCGGATTCGTCGATGCAGAGAAGGTCCCAGGGACTTGTTTATAATTTTGTTTGTGGCAGG
This sequence comes from Poa pratensis, assembly GCA_947311845.1. Taxonomy (NCBI): domain Eukaryota; kingdom Viridiplantae; phylum Streptophyta; class Magnoliopsida; order Poales; family Poaceae; genus Poa; species Poa pratensis. The sequence goes on along the minus strand of CAMZMU010000110.1, from coordinate 35,573,545 downwards.
GTCTTTTCTGTAATTTGTAGAACAGCTGGGCTGTTTCTGGATATTTCTTGTAATTTTGTGTTTCCTGAGTAATATATCTAGAAATTGTATTAAAAAAAGACCAGAAGGACTACCTTTCATCGCATGTTCTTGTATCGTTTTGTCGACAAGCCCCAAGCTAGGCTGAGAGCCCAGAGAAGAATCGAGGTGGGTCCCATCCTTTTCCGCTGTGCCTAAGATGTCAAGAGGGACGACTTCCCGTGCGCGTGGATACTGCCTGAAGATCCAAGTTTCTCGTCGGCGCCAGAAGGGTGCGGCGGTGGCAGTGCGGCGGCGCGTCTTCATTCCGCGTCGGTCGATGCAGAGGTGTGGGTCTCCGAGGACCTAGTTGTAATTTCTGGTTCCTTCGGGGTCTTTTATACTGCTGTGATTGGTTAATAGATCGGGGTTTTATTCGCAAAAAAAGGGATCCAGACTTTGGTCGGATTAGCCCAAATTTTACACTCGAATTCACAAAATGAACTATAAGTTAAAATCAAATTATGCACTATAAATCGTAAACTAAAATGTAAGTAGGAGTTTGATGGGATTCCACTTGCATCTCTACTCGTGAGTCGTGACGCAGCCAGCACAGCTAATCAGTGGCGGAGCTGGCGGCAAACTCTTGTGGGGTCGGTATCCTTTTGTGGGGTCAGATTGTCTTCATAGCAGAGACCAATCCATAAATATGTATAAATTAAAGGGGTTATGCAAAAAAACTGTGGGGTCAGCTCCGCCACTGCGGCTAATCCGATGCTCCTCCATGCCGCTAACCTGGTAGGCTTGCGTGTCACCCAATCCGAGCTGGCCCACGTCAGACGTGGGTCCCACACTCATCGTGACACTAGCTTGCTCGGGTAAGCAAACACATCCCAACGACGTACCAATGTCCTTTGCCACATCGTTAGTCTCGTTTGCACACTAACTTTCTCCAAGGAATCAATCAACCTTTGAACAACTGAACCTGGTCACACACAAGCAGCCGACCGGTAATTTCCCGCTCAATTAATAATACGAGCTGAGAATAGCCTACGCGATCGGACGTGGAGCTGGAATTGGGAAGTAGATGGCGCGTCCTAATCGCCAGCCATACAGTTAACAAATGAACCTACTTCATTGGGTTATGTCAATACAGTTAACAAATGAAGACGATAACTTTGTTTGGAAACTTAATGCTTCATGAATTTCTACGATAAAATCCTTATAGGCAGATTTATTAATGGACATATTGTTTTCTTGCGAAAATACATATAATAAAAGGTGCCACTTAAGATTAATATCTTCATGTGGTTCTTATACAACAAAGTTATTCTTGCAAAAGATAATCTTGCCAAGCGTCAATGGAATGAGTGTAAAAAATGTGCATTTTGTGAGTCTGAGGAGTCTATTAATCACTTATTTTTTGCATGCCCCTTTGCTCATATTATTTGGACTATGGTTCAGTATATGCTTTTAATATTGCCCCACATGCAAATGTGACAAATATGTTTGGTAACTGACTTAATGGGGTTGAAAAGAATACTAAAGCAAAAATTCGAGTCGAGATTTGTGATATAGTATGGTCTTTATGGAATTGTCGAAATGATATCGTTTTTAACAAGCGCACAAATGTAAACTTCTTACGGGTTATCCGCACTCAGCTACGCACCTGATTCACGAATGGCCTTTCCCACTACCGGAGATTTCGGATCTTCCCGTCTGGAGATGGTCGCACGGCATATCTACGACTAGGATGGATCGCAGCTCGCTAGGTGTCTTCAAAATGCTTAGAAATTTTATACTTTATTATTTCGCTGGATGATTTACTCGTCCACTTTGTGTGACCATTGAGATGTAAACTCTGAATTCTTAAACTTCGCAATAAAGAAAGTCGAGGCCAAGACTATACACCCATTATGAAGAAAAGTCGCCCTTCGCTGGACGAGGGACCAGCTTAGCATGGCGAGCAGCAATTTCTGACGTGAGGCACATACTCGATGGATCGGCCGACGGAGTGCATGCTTAGCTTGCCGGCGAGTTCTCGCAGTACTCGTGGTCTTCTTTTCATAATCGTCTGTCGACTCGAATCTCCATGGACGATCACTACGATGACACCGCCTATTGCCGCAACCGGCGGGCCGCTGGCTTGATTGGTTTTGGTCTGGAGCTTGACTAGCTGTGTGCTCGAGGCCTTGAGCTTGTAGCAGAAGTACTCTCTAATACTCCGTAGGTTGCAACCTGTGATCAAGAACATAGTGGACGTGATGCAATCTGGGTTCATCATAAAGAGCTCAATCGTCAGATGTTTGCAATAGCAATTGAGGCGGTTGAACGCACCAACAGGTTGAAGAAGCTTATTTTTGTCTAAAACTAGATTTTCAAAAGTCATTTGATACCCCAAAACAATTTTGTATCAAATTGGAGCTACCGTGAAGGGAGTGTCATTAGCATTGCTTTCTACTAGAGATAGGAAGATAATTCTATTGGTAAAGATATCTGCAAGGAATATTCTAGTACGAAGTTATGTTTATTAATTGTAGAGCTTAGATTGTTGGCACATGAATGTGATCGAACGTTGTAAGTATAAAAATGGGGAGACACCTCTTTCATGTGACTACTTAGGTAAAGTTTTTTCACTTCCATTTATATGAGATACGATTGTTAACATTGATTGGATGACCAAAATATTTGTAGAAACCTCCAGAAAATGTTGCACGTTTTTCTATTATTTTGAAACTCTATAAGCATGGAAAGTAATTTTCATGTAAATTAAACCATCTAAGTTGTATGATTAATCATGTAATCGAGAAGTTAACTCAACATCGGTCGATGTTAATTTTTATTTAATAGTTTATTCTTATGTGTGTTTTAAATGCCACGGATCGACAGTTTTAACAATGGCACCGACGGGTTCAAGTGAACGGCTATTGATCCACGACCCACGGATCTAGACTTCGAGACGCCTCCGCACCCGCCGCGAGCTATAAATTCCTGCCCCTTTCTTCAACCCGAATCAAACCAGTTTTGAAGGTCTCTCTTCGTCATCCCCAACCCTCATAGTGCATGCACCGTACACCATGGGAGGAGCTCTCGCCAATGACGCCGCCGTCAACCCTAACCCCGAGAGGGAGGTGTACCGCTGCCTCGTCACCGGCTGTGGAGTGCGTGCGCCGAATGGGATGGGCCGCCGCTAGATCCGCCAGCACGCCAAGTCGCACATGTGAGCTTTCGTGCAAGTCGATGGGTCCGCCAGCCGATGTTGTGTGTGTGTGCGCGCGCGCGCGTGCGTACGTGCGTGCGTGCGTGCGTGCGTGCGTGCGTGCGTGTGTGCGTGTGTGTGTGTTGTGTGTGTGTGTACACCCGCCATGTCGTGTGTCCGTCTCGCCATCTCAAGTGCATCTTTCGACTTGATGTTGTCTCTATCTAGGCTAGACGCCGGAAGTAAGAAGAAGATATAGATAGACTTTAATGTGGAGTCGTTTTGTTTGAGAAGTTAAATTTAAGAGATGAGTTAGGTCCGGCAAAAATTTCACCACTTATAAATTTACTATGTAGTTTGCTCCTCTAAATAAATAGGGATAGACTTTAACGTGGAGTCGTTTTGTTCGGAAATTAATCGTTTAAGGGCTACTCGTTTAAGGGCATCTCTAGCCCTTAAATGATTAATTTCCATCACTACTAATAATCAAGACTAGAAAGTCTTAATTAATCATGTACTCCATCCGTTTCATTTTAATTGACTCACATATATCTAGATGTGAGTCAATTAAAATGAAACGGAGGGACTACATTCCAAGAACCCATGCATGTTCCGGTATCCTCTTGTCGACAAGCCCCAAGCTAAGCTAGGCGGAGACCGTGACCGGCCGAGAAGGATAGCGGTGGGTCCCATCCTTTTCGTCGTGCCGCAGCCAGCACGGCTAATCCGATGCTCCTCCATAACTTTCTCCGAAGACCAATGTCCTTGCCACGTCATCATATAGCATAACTTTCTCCAAGGAATCAATCAACCTTTGGAAAACTGAACCTGGTCACACACAAGCATCGAGCAGCCGGCCGGTAATTTCCGGCTCAATAATACGAGCTGAGCTGAGCTGAGACAATAACCTACGGGATCGGGAACGTGGATTGGAGAAGCAGGTGGCACGTCCTAGTCGCCAGCCATCGCTGGTTCGTCTCTTTCCATGGCTGGGTAGTAGCTACGGATCGAGGAGGGACCAGCTTAGCTTAGCCTATCCATGGCGAGCAGCGACTTTTGACCGGGGGCTCGATGGATCGGTCGACGGACGTGCATGCTAGCTTTTTCCGCATAATCGTATGTCGACTCGAATCTCGATCGCGATCACTACGATGGGAGATACGAGCTTGTATCATCGGTCGCCATTGTTGAAAGTTCGGACACATCGTGTTGATTTCTGCGCACTGGCGTCTCTCTTGCAAAAAAAGGGGCTTTTACAGTGGATAGTTTGTCGGCAAGTCCAATAATTGGGCCTGTTGATTCACTCGAGAGTGTTACAGTGGTCAACGTGGCTGATCCATTACTAACTACTCCCTCCGACCCGAATTAATGGGCGGGCTGGTGTTCAATTTCATTTTTGCAAAAAACCCCCCGCCGGTTCAAAAATTTTACAATCAGGTCCTCCTTCCTCTTCTCCGCAACTCACCGGAGAGAGCGTGTCCGCGGCGGCTCCGCCCGCAGCTGGGAGGAGGAAGCGGGGCACGGGCGTCTTCGTGCGCCTGCGGCTGGGGAGCGGCTGCCGCGCGAAGTACCTGCACGCCGCTGAGGACGGGCGCTCCGTGCGCCTCGACCCTCGCCGCGACTCGCTTCCTCCTCCGCAGCCGCGGTGTGGGCTTCCTCCGCGGCGCCTCCGGCCGGACTTCTAAGGCGTCCTCCTCCGCGGCGCCTCCGGCTGCTACCTCCGCGCCAACTCAAGCTGACTATATTAAAGCTGTGCAAATCCGCGCGCTCTCCGCGCACCGGCTACTGTAGATACTACAGGAGTCACTGTAGAGAAATCTACAGTGTTGAACAGTAAATCGATCCCGTCCGTCCGCCGGCGATCCGACAGTCCAAAGAAGACGTCCGTGACGGAATTGCAAAAAAGCCCCTCTCTAAACTATATTAAAGTTGTGCAAATCCGCGCGCTCTCCGCACACCGGCTACTGTAGATACTATAGTAGTCACTGTAGAAAATCTACAGTGTTGAACAGTAAATCAATCCCGTCCGTCCGCCGGCGATCCGATAGTCCAAAGAAGACGTCCGTGACGGAATTGCAAAAAAGCCCCTCTCTAAACGATCAATCAACCCGCAGTCCACGAAAACGCGAGTCGAGGGACCGATTAGCAAATTGTAAAAATGCCACAGACGAAAATGCAAAACTACCCTCAGACCTCACCCCCTCTGCTTCTCCTCCCGCGCGGCGCCGGAGGCGCCGACGCGTCGCACCGCCGCCTTACACCTCCCCGCTCACATCGGCGCCCACGGCGAGCGTCGCCGTCGCCTCCGCTCCTCCCTCGCCGAGTCTCGCTGGCTGGGACACCGCGCGGACGCCGGAATCACCGCCGCCGCGCGCTGACCACCGCCGCATTTTCACTTCGCCGGCAGCCTTCCGGCGACCAAATTGGGGCGGCGCCGCCACCTGCCGCCACCCCGCGGCCGCGCACGTCCCGCGCCCGCACACGCGCGTCCCGGCTAGCCCTGCTGCGGCTCCGGCGAGCTCCACGTCGCCGCGGCAGAGCCCGGCCGCCGTGACGGCATAGTGACGTCGTAACGGGCCTGGCTGCGTAGAAGGATCCGTTGCTGGGCTGGGCTGGCTCCTCTGCGGCCCGTTCGGCCCTTTTTTTTTCCTTCCTGTTCTATTTTCCTTTTTCAAAAAACTTTTAATTCTTTTTTTTATTTCCGAAAACTTCTGCAATTTCAAGATACAAATTTAAATCAGACCAAATGAAATTGTTTGAACTTTTAACAAGTTAAAATCAACATTTCAGAACCTTCGGTACAAAAATAAAAAAAACTTCAATATTCAATTTTAACAAGTTAAATCAACATATTTATACAACTCACATAAATAAAATCTTCAATATTGAATTTTCAAAAATCCGAGCAATTTCTAAACACAGACTTTCTTTGCATTTCAAAAACTTTCATCTCTCTGCAATTTTTAAATACCACCATTTCGAAATTTTATTTTCAACCCCACATACGCGCCATTAAAATATAAAATACATATCCAAATACGTAAATTATATATTCGCTTAACTAAATGCTCATATAATGCACACCTCCTAATTACGAATCAGGAAAAAAAACAATTAGTAATGCTATCATACAAACATAACCAAACATTTAAATTTACTAACTATTCGAAGATACCCTACCATTTTCAAAAAAAAAGAATACCATTCGGATACAATTTAAACACGTTTTCTCCAATTACATTTGAAAATTCGTATCAACATACAAACGTACTTGAATATTTCAATTTGCTACGTATTTCGATATTCTCTAATACAACTACAAATTAATTCAGAGTAACTTAATTTTTTTTGTAAGCAACAAAATAACCATTCCAAATACTATGGAACATTGCCAAAATTATTGCAAATCTTTGAAATTTAAAATCCTACATATTTACATCAATTTACAGTATATAGATCACGTAAGTCTCCTTTCAAATCAAGAGGAATCTTTAAAAAAATTAGTAGTACCAGTAAATAAATTTCTACAATCAAAATTGACTTTCTCTAATTTGATGCATTCAATTTTATTACATTTCATGCAAATGGATGTATCTCTACAAAATCCCATCTAGAAATATTGAAAGAACACAACAAAATGCTCCGACAAAACAAATAATAATTTTTTACGTCAGAAAACACATAATTTTAACATTTTAAATTGATGAATATTTGATGAAAACCCTACGCACTTCCTCTTTGGAACAATTTCCAAAGCATGAAAGTATTTTCATAAATACCCTCACAACAATAAATGCTGATTATTTGTGCCGGACAAAAAAAAATTCATACTTACATATTCCACAATCTTTAATATCTTTGGAACCTGCTCATTTTACAAACGCAATTTTTTTAATCTTAAGAACACCCCAACTTCAACAATTTCAAAAAACAAATCAATTTTAGATGCAAGCTTCTTTCAATTTCAGTAATAAAAGAGTAGAACCAACAGGAAAAAAAATCTATAAATACCCATCGCCAAAATATAAAAAATATATGAAAATAGTGGAGGAAAAAAAAGATCACCTATTTTCCACAAAAGACAAATAAATTCGAACAATTCAAATTGCCCTACATGTGCACAATTTTATGAGAAAACCAATCATATTTCACCATTCCAACTCAAATTACAAATATCAATATTTTCATAGTGTCATATGACTTCCAAGTCTCCTGATTCCGCAACCACTACGACTTGAAAATGTGGACATTTCCAAAAATTGAAATTCGCCACATTTCCCCTGTTTTTTTTCCCCCGAAAAACTTTCGTACCTTCCGAAATACAGCTTCTACAATTTTCAGATCTACACAACTTCAAAATGTAGACATTTTCAACATTTCAATTCCACCACATAATCACATCATACAAATTTGAAAATTCCAAAAAATTCGAATCCTTCCAAACACATAATGCATTTCCTCTAATTACGTAACTACATTAGATATCTATGGCAAAATACAACTGCATTTAAACATTTAAATTTGGAAAATATTTCAAGATAATTCGAACGCATTTTCTCTAATTACATTTAAACATTCATAACACAATACAAATATGTTTGAACATTCCAACTTGCTAGCTATTTTATATTTTTTTAAAACTATAAAAAAAACTCAGAAAAAAATACTAACTATTTATGGTAAAATTCAAACATATTTGAACATTCCAATTTGGTCAATATTTGGATGCAATATAAATAGATTTTCCCTAATTGTAGAATCAAATCAAAAAAATGTGCATTCCCACTAATTACGTACTTACGGGAAAAAAAGCATAGTTAAGCATTTCCTCTAATTATGGCTTGATTTTAAATTGAAATTAATAAGTGCTCAAACAATTTATTCCCTCCAATTATTGAGTTCGATTAAATATTTAACACAAAACACAGACATATCATACCAACTCAACTAAATTAATATTTACAAATAATATTACTGAACTTCCTTTAATTATGCAGTTCAATTTTAATAAATGTTCAACTTGAACTTAACTCTCTCTAATTATGTGGTCAAATTTAAATAATGCTTCATTCCATTCACATTTAAAGAAATCAAAAATTTGTTTCCTCTAAATATGGATTCAATTTAATAGATGTTAACACAACATATTTCCTCTAACCAACAAGCTAAATCACATGTTTACGGCGAAATAGACACATAATATTTAAACATAGCCATAATATATTCTCTCTAATTATGGTGTTTCGTATGAAAAGAATGGCAAAATAAAACCATATTTAACCATTCGAATTTGCCTAACATATTTACAAGTAATATAACTTAAATCCCTCTAATTATGTAGTTACATTTAAAAAATAATTGTTTATATGAATATTTTCAGAAAATACAAACACGTCTACTCTAATTATGGATTGCTTCCAAATTGAATTCCACCTAACTACATTATACAAATTAGAACAACCACCTTCCCTTACAATATATATACCGCAAATAAAAAAACAAACAAATTATTACAACATATCCTCAGCAAAGGCGCAGCGTGTCACCGCGCTAAATTCAACTATCTAAATATTTGAATATTCTACAAAATATATAAAAAAAATTCGAACGAATTACTATCTACTCATAACAAAATAAAAAACATGTTTGCAAATTGTAATTTCGCCAACATTTTAGCGGCTTTTCCTGATATTCCACAAAATATGCCAAGAATGCTCCCAAAAAATAACCGCAACATACTTATAGCGAATTACAAATATATTTCAACATTTCAATTTCGCCAACATTTCTGACATCATACAAACAAACTCACAAAATATGACAAGAATGCTCATAAAAAATGCTACCTATTCATGACAAAATAAAAACATGTTCCAACATACCAATTTAGCTAACATTTTGGTTAAAAATATATATATATACTGCACAAAAAAAACATCAAGGGCGTGCCGTGACGGCACGCCAAATTCAACTACTAAATCCATAATGCGAGTGCGATACCAGTTTTTTTCTTTTCTTTAGAAACGCTCTACAGCCGCAGATAGACGCTCACAAACAAGCGCGTACACTCACCGTAAAATCAAGACACCTTTCCTCGTCGGCGTATAGATTACATGGTAAGAGTGGCTCGAAGAATTTGAGAGGACAAATGTCCATGTGTCCTCAGAGTGAACATTCCTCATGTACAATATTACCTATGTTACCCAAGGATGTTCCCATTTTATTATGTCCATTTTACCTAATTTTATTTTTGTCTCTTGTTTATGTGATGCGTTCTATTTTTACCGCACAACAACACAATACACCCTCAAAGATAAAATGTTGGAAAACATGTCAATTCAACAACGATTTAAAACTTTGAAAGATATGGTTCACATCAACATTCGGTTATTTAGGATTTAAGGTGAGCGTGACGAAGTGCGAATGAAGCAGCACGGTGACGATCGACCCACGCCTTGGCCAAACGAGAAGTCGGTGGTGTTTGCCTGCACGCGATAGCTCCCTGGAAAATTGTCCTCACCAAACCTCCCTAAATTTGAGGGATGCCATTCGAGTAATAGAAGATTAAAACTGGCGATTAGCTTACTGGTGTTTGCCTGCAGACACCAAGGCGTTCTTCTTTGTAGACATGAGGTGTGTTGGGTTGCACTGAACATTCACTAGTAGGGAAAAGCTTATAGGTGAGATGTTATCAGTGGCGCACCAGCCACTTGTGCGCCACTGATAGTCTCTCACCAGGTTTCCTGGATTTTGAAAAAAAATACCAGTGGCGCACCGGATTGCAGTGCGCCACTGGTAAATTTTTAGCAGTGGCGCACCGTAAACCTGGTGCGCCACTGGTAAGTTCCAGCAAAATTTTGAAATTTTCGGGGTGGAGGAGAGAGACTACCAGTGGCGCACCGGGTTTGTGGTGCGCCACAGGTAAATTTTTTATCTGTGGCGCACCGAGAGCATGGTGCGTCACTGGTATTTCTTCGCAGATATGTTGGAAAGTGGACAGAGAATACCTGTGGCGCACCACTGCACGGTGCGCCACAGGTAAATTTTTTAGCTGCGCAGGTAACTTTGCCTCCACGGGTCGCGCATCCTCTCTCTCTCCCTTATCCTCTCTTCTCTCTCCAACTCACCACTCGCACAAAATTAAAGCAATTTCTCCTCTCCCCCACAGAAAAGAGCTAGCTAGGGTTCCACCGGCGCCGCCACTGGCTGACGCCGGCCGTCCGTGACCGCCACCGGCCGTCCTCGTCTGCTCCCACCGCAACGAGGAGCAGCATGCCGGGCTGGGCCGCCGGGGGCCACTCTCCGTCGGAGCCACTGCTGGACCGAGCACGGACAGCCGCTGTGCTCCGTGGCCGCCACCCGTCGTGGCCGGCCGCCTTCCTCTCGATCTCTCTGCTGGCCGTCGCCCGCGGCCTCCGACGAGCAGGCGTTGGCCGCCGCGGCGCCAAGGCCGCGGAGATCGACAAGCAGGCCTCACCACCTCGCTCCAGCTCGCGGCCCGCCGTCGCCCACCTACCTCGACGCGCGGACCAAGAAGCACGGCGGCGACAGATGGAGGCTCGTTGCCGGCGATGTATGCACGGCGAGTTGCGGCATCGATCCAGGTATGCTCGCAACCAAGCCCTACTGGTGGTTTGCAGATTGTATGGTTGCTCTGATGTATGTGTGTACGTTCTAGCCAGTAGCAGAGGACTCAATTCTCGCTACGAATTTCTTGTGTATCCAGGCACTTGTCCAGTAGCAGTACCTGATCTGCTTCTTCTGTGTGTATTTTATTTTCAGGTCAATAATGTGCAACACCAAACTGTGTAGCTAGTCCCTCAAACGATAAACTGAATTTAGTTTAGCATGAACCTAAAGTCGAATCTGATCAACTTTCAACACCTATTTGTCCTCAACACTGGAGCTAGTCCCTCAAATTTGTTCATTCTGTTGAGCTACAAGTTGATATATGCCTATTCTTGCTGCAGTTTTGGACGATGGTATCGGCACGAGGCTGCGGCAGCGACGACATCGTCACCCTCCCGGCTGCCCGGATCTAGCCGACGATGCAAGGCTGCTCCCGCTGCTTGTAACATCCCAAAATTGTAACCCAGTTTTATTAGTCAAAAATGTGGGCCAACAAAAACATTTGTTACTTTATGTGTGCTTGATTGTGTTTGCTTGCTTGAGTTGTTGTTTGCTTAAATAAAAATTTGAAGAAAAGAAAAGAAATAAAAGAAGTGCAAAAACCCTAAAATAATGTGACAAGTGTCACACTAAATCTCCAAGTGTTGATTCAAAAAAAAGTGTTTCAAACAATTATTCAGTGGAGAGAAGTGATCTCTCTCATTTTCATCCTTAATACTTTTCTCCCTCCTTATTTAAAAAAAATTGTATTTCAAAATCATATTTTCAATTTCCAAATGTTTCTTTAACTTTGGAAAACCATCCAAATCATCAAGCTACACTTCCAAATTAAATCAACCAATGGTCCCACAAACCTTGGAAAAATATTTGGAAGCAAACTATGAAAAGAAATTTCAAAAAAATTCAAATTTGAACTTGGTTCGGGTATTTGATCGAACACATGGTGATCACCACCGTGTTCATCTCTGTATCGAAAATTCAACTCAAAATTCGAGCTCAATCCAGTGCAGTTGATCACTCCAGTAGCTCCCACTCCTTCCTCTCACCTCACACACGTGAATGATTGCGAAGGAAACGAGTTCGTTGACCCGGAGGTGGAGTGTGGCATGCGCCACGCCGATGCCGCCCGTGGCGCACTGCCGCACGGGTCGTCCCCGTGGTGAGCAAGGACACGACGCAGAGGCGACGCCGCGCCGTGCTCGACACCCCTCCCTCTTCCCTCTGCCTCTGGTCGACGTGACTCAAGCGCTGCAGAGCTCGCTGGCGTGCTCACCGTCCGCGACGCGACGCCACGCGCTGCCGTCCGGGATCGCTCTGTGGAGGAAGCAGAGGAGGCAGCGATGCGACGCCACGCTCTGCTCGACACACCACCTCTCCCCTCTGCACCTGCTCGAGGTGACCCAAGCACCGCAGCACACCCCACCCCTTGCGTGCACCCTCGCCACGCCACGGCCAGAGCGCGCCGCGCGACGCCACCCCTGCCAGGGTCAGCGAGGAACACCACCGCACCCTCTCCCCATTTGCCACCGCACTACGCCGTACCTGCACCAGCTCCGCGCCAATGGCAAGCTCTCCCACTCCCCAGTCCATCCCTGCACTGCGTCCACGACGAGCCCGAGCTCGCCCATAAAAGGCCACCCGCGCCTCGCCATCTCTCCACACCACCTCACGGCCACCATTCCACTCCACTCACCCTAGTGCACCGCCAGGAGGGCGGATTCGCAGCCGCGGATGCGCTGCTGCCCTTGCCCGTGCTCTGCACCTCGCCGGAGCAGAAGGTGGGCGACAGTCACGGCCGAGCCGTGCCGCTCTCTCTCCCTCTCTTCCTTGCACCCTATCCGCGTCTCCATTGAACCCTCACTCACCCGCCAAGTTTTCCCCGTGTTTCGTGCACCACAGCGCAGCAGGGGACTCGCCGGAGTTGGAGCACGGCCGCGGAGGAGGAGCTGAGCACGCCGCCGTCGATTGAAGCCTTCCCAGCACGCGCAACTCACCCCAGAAGCTTCCCCACGACCTCCGCTGTCGATTCCCGTCATTTCCGCCACCACCCGAGCTCTCAGGTGAGCTAATCGTGGACCTCGCCGTCGCCGGAGCCGCGGCGCCGCCCATTTATGGTCGCCGTCGATCGCGAGCTCCAGGCACCGTTAGATTAGAGATCAACGGCTACGTACCGTTTCGTTAAACAGACACTGACTGGTGGACCCCACCCGTCAGCGTTTTAAACTTTAACTCGCGCGCAAACCGTTTTCCACTGAGTCACTGACGAGTGAACCCCACCCGTCAGGGATCTCATCTTTATCCAGTATTTTCGAATTTGAATCCTCTCTGAATTCAGTACTGGACCTAGTTTTGAAATTCAATATCTCGAGTTCTAGGAATCCAAATAAATCAAACTCAACTATTCTGGAAAGCTTATGAAATTATTTAACTCACCAAAGTGGTCTCATCTCATTTAATTAAATAAAAAAATACATTAATAAAAATGCTCCAGAAGGTTTAAAACACCAAACCATTTGTTTCTGGAGTTATATTAATCCAAATGACTTGAAACCAATTTTGGTAGCTTTGTATTAGGATCCTTTAGCTCCCCAAATTTTGGTAGAATTAATTGAGTAGTGTAAACTCCTTAGCCTTTGGTTGAACTTCAGTGCACCCTTCTGCACTAAACCAATTAGTGTGATTTAATAGTAGGTCCAATTAAACTAAAACCAATTTTGTTAGGTCACATTCAACCAAGGTTAGTTACCCCTAAAAGGATTTAAATTTTGGAGCAACTTAATTTGTTTGGTAGCTAAAACTTGATTAAAGTCCTTCTGAACTAAAACAAATGTGTAGGGAGTTTGGTAACTCCAAATGACCCCAATCCAATTGGGTGATCTTCTACACATCAGTAGCTATCCATAGAAATTTAGTTTGAATTTTTGTGACAAACATAGATTAAATGGTGAATTAATTGGTGTGCAACTAGTTTCTGCCTTAGTTTGAAAATAATTGAATAAAGATTAATTCAATTAAAACCACCTTGTGTTGCTTGATGTGTGCAGTAGCTTTGTAATGTTGTGATGATGCTTGAGTTGGTGTAGTGATTGTTTGTGTTGCTTGTTTGACGTTTAGACGAGAACGTTGCCGGAGTCTACGAGGAAGGGGAATACTTTGAACAGCAGGAACAAGACTCCGAGAACTTTGTGGAGCAAGGCAAGCTACTTCACTGAGCTTGCATTTATATACCTCTATTTTAATCACATGAGTTCTTCACAAGTGTCAAAGATTTTGAAACCCTTTTTACAAAGATATGAAAACTATTTTGACGATAGTACAACTATAGGGTGGGAAAAACATTGTTTATTCAAAACTCCTTTGAAAGTACTTGGATGAAGTTGAAGTACCGAAAGGTCGGTATGAAGGTAGAGGAACAGAGAATGGTGTTGCTTTTGGAAGGAAAAATGCACATTGTGTCCTTGTACTTACATCCCCAGCCAAAAATCTGTGCGACCACATTTACCCACATATGGGAAAGGGCGTAGTCATATAATTTGCTCGTGTTAGTACTGGATGCCTCAATAACGAGGATAACCTCGTTCCATGAGGGGATGGTCTGAGGACCTACCCCCTGACCTGGGTCCTCTTAAATGAAGTCTACCGGAAGCCGGTATGAACGTGTCGGAGAAAGAGGATTGAAGGGCTCCCTTGGGTCCGCCGGGCAGAACTACGAGTCCTCACACTTAGTTTCTGAGGATTTAAGTGTCGATGGAAAGTGTCGTAGAGGCAGGGTCCTATACTAGCATGAGCAAAGGACAGGCTATGGCCGGGAACTCAACTTCGCATACCTCTGGTATGGCGGGACGTGGCTGACACGATGAGTGACCGGATGGGTGTGGGAAAAGCGTACTACCTCTGCAGAGGGTAAAACTATTCGAATAGCCGAGTCCTCGGATATGGACAGTTGGGAAGAACTACTAAGGCCATGTGCAAAGTTTTGCAAACTCTGGATTGTGTTGAGGAAATTGAAATGGAAAGGGATATTTCCCACCTGTACCAATGAGTTGGTACGAGGTGGTGACGGGTTTGGAACCATGATGGTATGGTTGGATAAGGAGGAGTTTCGGGAAACAGCTAAAATGATGTTTTCTTAAAGGATAGTTATAAACTTCTTCTCACCCCTTTTCAGTAAAGATTTTGAGAGTTTTCAAATAAAAGTTTAAGAAATAAAACTAGAACTAGTGCTTACTCAAGTTGGGGTAGTTTGCGAGTACAATCAAATGTACTCATATTGGTTTCGTCCCTGGCTATTGTCTTAGCCAGATTTCGAGGAGCCCTACGTTGAAGAGGAGTTCGGCGACGTCTATGCGAACTAGGATCTTCATAAGTCAGCTGCCTGTCGGGTGTGTTAGGTGGATTAGCCCTACTACCGTAGCTTCCGCTGAATAAAGATGATTGGCCCTTGAAGGCACCTATGTATAATTAGGCCTGTATGGCCAGGTTTGTAAGACTTTAAACTCGGTATTGTATGGATGTAAACTTTGATATTCAGTTCGGATTATGTGCAACGACAGACTGATCACGGGATCGTTGTGTTAAGCATAATCGGGTATTTCGGACGGCTAGTCCGGGGTCCCCACAGAGCTGGTATCAGAGCCATCCTGACTTTAGGAGACCTTAGTTAACATGGGCGTTAGTTAGGAGTTACAAAAGTTAATTTCTAAAACAAGGAAGTGAAGTATTTTCGAAAATTTCTTATCTCCCCAACCCTCCATTTATAAAAACCTTACACTCATTAAGAGTTGTCTTTTCTTGAACCCTTAAAATTTTGCACACTTGTACTCCATTAAGTTTACATTTGTACTCATGTCACTTAACTAACTTAAAATTTTGCTTAAACTTGTAGATGGCACCCAACGTCACCGAGTTCGTCCAAGTTAGGAAGGACGGCCTGCTGATGTTCGAGCAGGACTTGTACGAGTTGAGCCAGACTTTGGGACGCCCTGTTCCAGAGTTTGAGGGAACTCAGGTCGATTCCCTCGGTGATGGGAACCTGTCCTGGCTCATCAAGTCGTCCGTCCGAGGCAGGATTCAGCCACCCCGCTCCAAGGACTTGGTCTACTCCACGATGGACACTACTTGGGTTGACGGTCTGACCCGAGTTATGCAGAGGCTGCTAGCCCGCCTTTGTGAGGAGCACAAGGACGAGCTGGTTGGCACTCGTTTCCAGTACTTCGGGAGGCGTGACGATGAGGGAAACCCCACCTACCCCGCGCAGCACACTCTCTTCGGCGAGTACATCACCGACATGGAGGTGCTACTTCACGACACCCAGGAGAACCTGCGCGATGCTAGACTCAAGGTTCACTTCCAGCGTAGCTCCCTCGACGATGCCCGAGTCCGTGAGACCCAGCTGAAGTGGGAGAATGATAATCTCCGCCTGAAGCTGGCCCGTCAGAGGAGGACTATCGTCAGGCTCCGCAAGACGGTAGCAGAGCAGAACGAGATGATAGACGAGATGGAGCAGCAGGCGAACGAGATGGAGGAGGAGGGCGAGGATCTCCGCAAGGAGAACAGTGCCTTCATCAGCGATGATGAGGACTACTTAGAGGAGATGGATTACGAGGAGGAGGACGACGAGGAGGAGTTAGTTGACGAGGAGGAGGAGCCGTCTGAGCCAGTTCTCGAGGAGGAGGATCCCGAGGAGCCACCCTACGACTCAGACGTTGAGATCGTCGAGCCTGAGGTTCCACCTCAGTAGTTGAGCGACGAGAGCACTACCTTAGGACTGTGTCGACCCCCTATGCGAGTAGAGTTTATGATGGTTCCTAGTGAAACCATGTTGTATGTACATTAGGTGTAGTAGGATGTTGTAAGCTTGATGTGTGAACTCCTTGATGTGATGATTGTGTTGAATAAATGTGATGGTCTTGTTTGACTAGTGTTTCATCAACCACCCCTTTGTGACTTCATCGTTAGCCAAAGCCTTTTTGCCTTGCCTCTTATATCGTATCTATTCCAGGATGACGAACACTCGCCACAACCAGCACGCGACACCACCACCACCGCCGGAACCCACCGCTGCTCAACTGCTTGC
Source organism: Poa pratensis (assembly GCA_947311845.1). Lineage (NCBI taxonomy): Eukaryota > Viridiplantae > Streptophyta > Magnoliopsida > Poales > Poaceae > Poa > Poa pratensis. The sequence continues at coordinate 35,556,644 of CAMZMU010000110.1, read as the reverse complement.
GATCATCATGGAGGATCGCCAAGCTGCCCGGGAAGAGCGTCAAGCTCATCTCGCCGCCCTGCAGCAACTTGCCGCTGCCCACGCCAACCAGAACCACAATGGTGGCAATGGAATGGCGACGAGGGTGGAAATCACGCTCTACCCTGAGTGACTTCCAGAAGACCACACCCCTACCTATTCCAAGGGACTTCACCCCCTGGAAGCAGATGACTGGATCCGCACTATTGAGAACGACCTGGAAGTTGCCTCGGTGGAGAGAATGAGAAGGTCCTGTATGCTACCCACTACCTTGCTGGACCTGCAAGAGCTTGGTGGGAACTACCAAGACCCTCCAGCAAGGGTCATGTCATTACCTGGGAGGAGTTCAAGGACAAATTCCGCAAGAAGTTCATCTCTAGCGGTCTTATCGAGAGGAAGAAGGATGAGTTCCGTAAGCTAAGGCAGGGAGGCAGAGATGTGGTTGGTTATCTGGATGAGTTTACCGATCTTGCTCGGTATGCTCCTGAAGATACCGACACGGAGAAGAAGAAGATGGAGCGCTTTCTGAACGGACTCCATGATGAGATGCAATGTGCCTTGGTTGTCCATGACTTCCGTGATCTGGAGTCACTAGTGGACAAGGCCATTCAGCTGGAGACCAAGCGCAAATCCATGTTTGAAGGCCGCAAGAGAAGGATGAATATTCAGGAAGGTTCCAGCAGCCAGAAACCCGCACCTTCCAGCCAGCACCCAAGCCAGTTTATCGACCACCCCCAGCTCCACGTCCCAACTATCCCAACCGTCCCAACAACAACAACAATGTCCCCCGCCCAAACACCAACAACAACTACCACCCCAATGGCAACAATCGTCCCGGAGGAAACACCAACACTTTTACCCCTACTGCCAGCGTTGTCTGCTTTGAATGCGGCAACAAGGGTCATTACTCCCGAGACTGCCCCAATCCCAAGAGGAATGCTCCGCGCCCCAATGCCCCTGCACCTAATCCTGGACAAGGCCGAAATGGAAATGGAAATGGCAAGAATGCTGCACCCCGTGGCAATGCTGCTGTTGCCAGAGGCCGCCTCAACCACATTGATGCTGGAAGCCCAGGAAGCGCCAGATGTTGTGCTGGGTACGTTCCTTGTCAACTCAGTACCTGCAACTGTCCTGTTTGATTCTGGTGCTACCCATTCCTTTGTTACCAAGGAGTTTGTTGTTAAGGGAGGTCTAGTCGGGAGCCTCTTGTCCAAACCCCTGCATACAAACCCCAGAGTTCCTAGTAGAGACCAAGCTGTTTTGTCCCGACGTCTCTCTTGAGATCAAAGGAGAAAACTTTCCAGCCGACTAATCATTCTAGGAACCCAAGGCATAGATGTCATTCTGGGTATGAATTGGTTAGCAAAGTATCATGGTCGTATCGACTGCGCCAGAAGAGCAGTATCTCTCACCACAGACCAAGGAACCGAAGTGGAGTATGCATCACAAGCCAATCAATCCCAACCCGTTGTCATGAAGGTATAGCCCGACCAGCTCTAGATGAGATCCGTGTTGTCCACCTATTCAAGGATGTTTTCCCGGAGGAATTGCCTGGTATGCCACCAGACCGGGATATTGAGTTCGTGATTGAACTTATTCCTGGAACAGCCCCTATATCCCAGAGACCCTACCGGATGAATCCAGAAGAACTGGTGGAATTGAAGAAGCAGTTAGCTGATCAGCTCAGTAAAGGTCTGATTCGCCCAAGCGCATCACCTTGGGGATCACCCATCATCTTCGTGGACAAAAGAGACGGTACCACACGCCTGTGTGTGGATTATCGCAAGCTCAATGATGTAACCATCAAGAACAAGTACCCCTGCCCAAGATCGAGGATCTGTTCGATCAGATGAACGGAGCCCGAGTCTTTTCTAAGATCGATCTTCGGACAGGTTATCACCAGTTGAAGATTCGAGAGTCTGACATTCCCAAGACCGCCTTCACCACCCGATACGGATTGTTTGAATACACCGTTATGTCCTTTGGCTTGACCAATGCCCCTGCTTATTTCATGAATCTCATGAATAAGATCTTCATGGAGTACCTCGACAAGTTCGTGGTTGTCTTCATCGATGATATCCTTATCTACTCCAAGACTGAAGAAGAGCATGCTGAACATCTGCGTTTGGTTTTGGAGACCCTCAGAGAACACAAACTGTATGCCAAACTTAGCAAGTGTGAATTTTGGCTAAGTGAAGTGGCATTCCTCGGACATGTTGTGTCTGCAGGAGGAATCTCTGTTGACCCCGAGAAAATCAAAGCCATTCTAGACTGGAAATCACCCACCAGTGTAACGGAAATCCGAAGTTTTCTCGGACTAGCAGGTTATTACCGCAAGTTCGTTGAAGGATTCTCCAGTATAGCCAAACCCATGACCCAGTTGTTGAAGAAGGATAAGAAGTTTGAATGGACCCAGAAGTGTGAAGATAGTTTTCAAGAACTGAAGAAGAGACTGACTTCAGCCCCAATCCTAGTCATGCCAGACGTCACCAAGAGTTTCGACGTGTATTGTGATGCTTCACGTCTCGGACTTGGTTGCGTTCTGATGCAAGAAGGAAAAGTTGTGTCGTACCTGTCTCGACAGTTGCGACCGCATGAGGAGAATTACCCAACCCATGACCTGGAGTTAGCAGCTGTGGTTTTTGCTTTGAAAACATGGCGACCCTATCTTGTGGGTCATCGCTGCGAGGTCTATACAGATCACAAAAGCTTGAAGTACATTTTCACTCAGAAGGAGTTGAATCTGAGGCAGAGAAGGTGGATGGAATTGATTAAGGACTATGATGTCGGAATTCATTACCATCCCGGAAAAGCCAATGTAGTTGCCGATGCCTTGAGCCGGAAGCCATGCACCCTGAATACCCTAATCCAAGCAGAACAACCAGCCTTGTTTAAGGAGTTCGAAGATTTCGGACTTGAATTGGTTAGCCATGGATATCTTGCCAACCTGGAGTTAGCCCCAACCCTGTTGGACCAAATCAAAGAGGCCCAGAAGGGTCATGAGAGTATCGAGGGATTAAAAGAAGATACCCTTGACAAAGCACCTGGTTTTGCCATAGATGCTGAAGGAGTTCTGAGATTCAAAGGACGCCTATGTGTGCCCGATGATAAGGAACTCAAGGGTCTAATCCTGAAAGAAGCCCACGATACCCCATACTCGATCCACCCCGGAGGAACCAAGATGTACCAAGATCTTCGTGAGAAGTTTTGGTGGCATGGAATGAAGCGAGAGATTGGTTCTTTCGTGGCCAAGTGTGATATCTGTCAGCGAGTCAAAGCAGAGCACCAGCGCCCTGCAGGATTGCTCCAACCCCTTAAGACCCCCGAGTGGAAATGGGATGAAATTGGAATGGATTTTATTACCGGACTTCCTAGGTCAAACCGAGGCCATGATTCAATCTGGGTCATAGTTGATCGATTGACCAAGGTTGCCCATTTCATTCCGTCAACACCACTTATAGAGGGAACCAGCTAGCAGACTTGTATATTTCCAGAATAGTAAGCCTGCACGGAGTGCCTAAGAGGATTGTATCTGACAGAGGCACGCAGTTCACCTCACGGTTCTGGAAAGCTCTTCACGAAGCCCTCGGAACCCACTTATCATTCAGCACAGCCTATCACCCTCAGACCGGAGGACAGACTGAGCGAGTAAACCAGATTCTGGAAGATATGCTTCGTGCATGTGTCCTAGCCTATGGCTCTAAATGGGAAGATTGCCTTCCGTTTGCAGAGTTTTCCTATAACAATAGTTATCAGTCCAGTCTGCAAATGGCCCCATTTGAAGCACTTTACGGCAAGAAGTGTCGTACACCTTGAACTGGTCCGAGACCGGAGAAGGAAAAGTGTTTGGACCAGATACCCTCCGTGAAGCCGAGGAGCAAGTCCAACTTATCCGTGAACGTCTCAAAACGGCCCAATCCCGTCAGAAAAGTTATGCTGATCCCAAGCGTCGTGACGTCACCTTTCAACCTGGAGATTTTGTCTATCTTCGGGTGACACCACTCAAAGGGATGCAACGTTTCCATGTCAAAGGAAAGTTGGCACCCAGATATATTGGACCTTTCAAGATTCTTGCCCGTCGCGGAGAAGTAGCCTATCAGTTAGAGTTGCCCCCAGAATTATCGGAATTTCATAATGTCTTCCACATTCTCTGCTCCGGAAGTGTCTTGAAGTTCCTGACCAGCCAGACGTTTTCAAGAACATTGACCACCACTCCATCGACCTGAACCATGATCTGACTTACGTGAGAGACCATTCAAAATTCTCGACGAAGATATTCGTCTCACCCGGAGGAACAAGATCAAGTTTTATAAAGTCCAGTGGACTAACCACTCTGAAGAGGAAGCAACTTGGGAACGTGAGGACTATCTTAGAAGCGATTTCCCAACCTCTTTAGCACCTAAGCCTAGCCAATCTCGGGACGAGATTTATCCTAAGGGGGGAAGGATCTGTAACATCCCAAAATTGTAACCCAGTTTTATTAGTCAAAATGTGGGCCAACAAAAACTTTTGTTACTTTATGTGTGCTTGCTTGTGTTTGCTTGCTTGAGTTGTTGTTTGCTTAAATAAAAATTTGAAGAAAAGAAAAGAAATAAAAGAAGTGCAAAAACAAAAATAATGTGACAAGTGTCACACTAAATCTCCAAGTGTTGATTCAAAAATTTTCCAAACAAAATTCAGTGGAGAAGTGATCCCTCCCATTTCATCTTAATACTTTTCTCCCTCCTTATTTAAAAATTGTATTCAAAATTCTATTTTCAAATTTCCAAATGTTTCTTTAACTTTGGAAAACCATCAAAATCACCAAGCTACACTTCCAAATTAAATCAACCAATGGTCCCACAAACCTTGGAAAAATATTTGGAAGCAAACTATGAAAAGAAATTTCAAAAAAATCAAATTTGAACTTGGTTCGGGTATTTGATCGAACACATGGTGATCACCACCGTGTTCATCTCTGTATCGAAAATTCAACTCAAAATTCGAGCTCAATTCAGTGCAATGATCACTCCAGTAGCTCCCACTCCTTCCTCTCACCTCACACACGTGAATGATTGCGAAGGAAACGAGTTCGTTGACCCGGAGGTGGAGTGTGGCGTGCGCCACGCCGATGCCGCCCGTGGCGCACTGCCGCACGGGTCGTCCCCGTGGTGAGCAAGGACGCGACGCAGAGGCGACGCCGCGCCGTGCTCGACACCCCTCCCTCTTCCCTCTGCCTCTGGTCGACGTGACTCAAGCGCTGCAGAGCTCGCTGGCGTGCTCACCGTCCGCGACGCGACGCCACGCGCTGCCGTCCGGGATCGCTCTGTGGAGGAAGCAGAGGAGGCAGCGACGCGACGCCACGCTCTGCTCGACACACCACCTCTCCCCTCTGCACCTGCTCGAGGTGACCCAAGCACCGCAGCACACCCCACCCCTTGCGTGCACCCTCGCCACGCCACGGCCAGAGCGCGCCGCGCGACGCCACCCCTGCCAGGGTCAGCGAGGAACACCACCGCACCCTCTCCCCATTTGCCACCGCACTACGCCGTACCTGCACCAGCTCCGCGCCAATGGCAAGCTCTCCCACTCCCCAGTCCATCCCTGCACTGCGTCCACGACGAGCCCGAGCTCGCCCATAAAAGGCCACCCGCGCCTCGCCATCTCTCCACACCACCTCACGGCCACCATTCCACTCCACTCACCCCAGTGCACCGCCAGGAGGGCGGATTCGCAGCCGCGGAAGCGCTGCTGCCCTTGCCCGTGCTCTGCACCTCGCCGGAGCAGAAGGTGGGCGACAGTCACGGCCGAGCCGTGCCGCTCTCTCTCCCTCTCTTCCTTGCACCCTATCCGCGTCTCCATTGAACCCTCACTCACCCGCCAAGTTTTCCCCGTGTTTCGTGCACCACAGCGCAGCAGGGGACTCGCCGGAGTTGGAGCACGGCCGCGGAGGAGGAGCTGAGCACGCCGCCGTCGATTGAAGCCTTCCCAGCACGCGCAACTCACCCCAGAAGCTTCCCCACGACCTCCGCTGTCGATTCCCGTCATCTCCGCCACCACCCGAGCTCTCAGGTGAGCGAATCGTGGACCTCGCCGTCGCCGGAGCGCGGCGCCGCCCATTTATGGTCGCCGTCGATCGCGAGCTCCAGCACCGTTAGATTAGAGATCAACGGCTGCGTACCGTTTCGTTAAACAGACACTGACTGGTGGACCCCACCCGTCAGCGTTTTAAACTTTAACTCGCGCGCAAACCGTTTTCCACTGATTCACTGACGAGTGGACCCCACCCGTCAGGGATCTCATCATTATCCAGTATTTTCGAATTTGAATCCTCTCTAATTCAGTACTGGATCTAGTTTTGAAATTCAATATCTCGAGTTCTAGGAATCCAAATAAATCAAACTCAACTGTTCTGGAAAGCTTATGAAATTATTTAACTCACCAAAGTGGTCTCATCTCATTTAATTAAATAATAAAAATACATTAATAAAAATGCTCCAGAAGGTTTAAAACACCAAACCATTTGTTTCTGGAGTTATATAATCCAAATGACTTGAAACCAATTTTGGTAGCTTTGTGTTAGAATCCTTAGCTCCCCAAATTTTGGTAGAATTATTTGAGTAGTGTAAACTCCTTAGCCTTTGGTTGAACTTCAGTGCACCCTTCTGCACTAAACCAATTAGTGTGATTTAATAGTAGGTCCAATTAAACTAAAACCAATTTTGTTAGGTCACATTCAACCAAGGTTAGTTACCCCTAAAAGGATTTAAATTTTGGAGCAACTTAATTTGTTTGGTAGCTAAAACTTGATTAAAGTCCTTCTGAACTAAAACAAATGTGTAGGGAGTTTGGTAACTCCAAATGACCCCAATCCAATTGGGTGATCTTCTACACATCAGTAGCTATCCATAGAAATTTAGTTTGAATTTTTGTGACAAACATAGATTAAATGGTGAATTAATTGGTGTGCAACTAGTTTCTGCCTTAGTTTGAAAATAATTGAATAAAGATTAATTCAATTAAAACCACCTTGTGTTGCTTGATGTGTGCAGTAGCTTTGTAATGTTGCGATGATGCTTGAGTTGGTGTAGTGATTGTTTGTGTTGCTTGTTTGACGTTTAGACGAGAACGTTGCCGGAGTCTACGAGGAAGGGGAATACTTTGAACAGCAGGAACAAGACTCCGAGAACTTTGTGGAGCAAGGCAAGCTACTTCACTGAGCTTGCATTTATATACCTCTATTTTAATCACATGAGTTCTTCACAAGTGTCAAAGATTTTGAAACCCTTTTTACAAAGATATGAAAACTATTTTGACGATAGTACAACTATAGGGTGGGAAAAACATTGTTTATTCAAAACTCCTTTGAAAGTACTTGGATGAAGTTGAAGTACCGAAGGGTCGGTATGAAGGTAGAGGAACAGAGAATGGTGTTGCTTTTGGAAGGAAAAATGCACATTGTGTCCTTGTACTTACATCCCCAGCCAAAAATCTGTGCGACCACATTTACCCACATATGGGAAAGGGCGTAGTCATATAATTTGCTCGTGTTAGTACTGGATGCCTCAATAACGAGGATAACCTCGTTCCATGAGGGGATGGTCTGAGGACCTACCCCCTGACCTGGGTCCTCTTAAATGAAGTCTACCGGAAGCCGGTATGAACGTGTCGGAGAAAGAGGATTGAAGGGCTCCCTTGGGTCCGCTGGGCAGAACTACGAGTCCTCACACTTAGTTTCTGAGGATTTAAGTGTCGATGGAAAGTATCGTAGAGGCAGGGTCCTATACTAGCATGCGCAAAGGACAGACTATGGCCGGGAACTCAACTTCGCATACCTCTGGTATGGCGGGACGTGGCTGACACGATGAGTGACCGGATGGGTGTGGGAAAAGCGTACTACCTCTGCAGAGGGTAAAACTATTCGAATAGCCGAGTCCTCGGATATGGACAGTTGGGAAGAACTACTAAGGCCATGTGCAAAGTTTTGCAAACTCTGGATTTTGTTGAGGAAATTGAAATGGAAAGGGATATTTCCCACCTGTACCAATGAGTTGGTACGAGGTGGTGACGGGTTTGGAACCATGATCGGGGTATGGTTGGATAAAGGAGGAGTTTCGGGGAAACAGCTAAAATGATGTTTTCTTAAAGGATAGTTATAAACTTCTTCTCACCCCTTTTCAGTAAAGATTTTGAGAGTTTTCAAATAAAAGTTTAAGAAATAAAACTAGAACTAGTGCTTACTCAAGTTGAGGTAGTTTGCGAGTACAATCAAATGTACTCATATTGGTTTCGTCCCTGTCTATTGTCTTAGCCAGATTTCGAGGATCCCTACGTTGAAGAGGAGTTCGGCGACGTCTATGCGAACTAGGATCTTCATAAGTCAGCTGCCTGTCGGGTGCTGTTAGGTGGATTAGCCCTACTACCGTAGCTTCCGCTGAATAAAGATGATTGGCCCTTGAAGGCACCTATGTATAATTAGGCCTATATGGCCAGGTTTGTAAGACTTTAAACTCGGTATTGTATGGATGTAAACTTTGATATTCAGTTCGGATTATGTGCAACGACAGACTGATCACGGGATCGTTGTGTTAAGCATAATCGGGTATTTCGGACGGCTAGTCCGGGGTCCCCACACTGCTGCATGTCTTCACCGAGTTGCTCGTGTCACTGGGAGGAGAGGTACAAAATTTCTTCACTTTTCTCCGTGTCATCTGCTCATTGCCCCCTCTAGCAATCACCTAGTGCATCTATCGAAAATTCAGACCACACGCACACATTCAGATCTCTTCTGTTTGCTTCACATTAAGATGCTTCCCATGATTAGTAAGCATATTTAGAGACAAGTAACTAGACCTCACTCTAGAAAGAGAAGTTATACAGTACATACATGTATGTTAAAGATCCTGGCTGAAATAGTACATGAAAACCTGAAACTGAGTATAGTACATCAAGCCTTCACTACCCTATTTCAGTTTCCAATACCTGAAAATGTTTACATGTGTAAACTAGCAAAGCCTTCATGTTCTTCATCTCCCAAGTCAGTATGATGCATGCTAGACTTTGTGGTGCTCTTTTCTAGATGGAGGCAAGCAAAACCAAGGAAATTCTAGAGATTGTAAGGTGTCGTGAAGTACCAACCATTTATTCTAGATTTTCTTTCTCTTTATCAAGTTGAATGAACATGTTAGTTCCCCTCAATTAAAACTTGCATAGGCAAATAGGCAAACGGATGTGTTCTGCTTTTAATTGTTCGCTTCTCCTTATGCATACATAGGCAGCAAGTTTGCTGACGATATGCTGCGGCGATGACGACATGGGATGCGGCGACGAAGACATCGACAAGGGGTTGCAGCGACGCCACCATAGCTTTTGTACATTTGAAAAAAAAATAACAGTCTGTGAACTATATTTGTATATTTGGACAGATGTGTATCTTGAACTGTTGGATGAAATTTCACTCATCATGCTATTTGTGTTTCTGAACTTCGCAACAAAATTATTGTTTTGATTTTTTTTTTAATCCCGAAAATGATACTAGTGGCGCACAAAATAGAAAGGGCGCCACTAGTAGCATATTTTTTTAATATTCCCAAATTATTAGCAGTGGCGCACAAAACAGCATGTGCGCCACTGGTATTCACTTACCAGTGGCGCAAGTTTAGTGGCGAACCACTAGTGCGCCACTGATAGCATATTTTAGTGCGCCACTAATAGGCTTTTCCCTACTAGTGATTTTAAAATAAAAAGTGGGGTTTTGCACTAATTGCTCTTCGCGGCTTTCTTTATACATAGCATAGAGCTACTAGAGTGAGGCGTTTTGGTGTAGCTCGTTTTTTCGAAAATTCAAAATCAACATTTCTTTTTTTCCCAAAAATCAGAAACAAATCCCAGATATAGATAGTGTCGAGATCAACAAACGTGCAGAATCTTAACTTGAAATTCGTTATATTGTGGGTCGCACAAAAATGACAAATGGGTGATCCGGTTGGTGAACAGTAGAGAGTTTGGAAAACTTGAAATTTTGCTTGATTTGTCTTTTTTAGCCCATAATACAACGAGTTTTGAGTTGAAATTTTGCACGCTTGTAGATCTCGACACTATCTACATATGAATTGTTTTCTGGATTTTTGGAAACAAAATAGTGTTTATTTTGAATTTGCAAAAAAAAAGACGCTCTACTTGTATGTGTGCTTTCGCTGTATGCGTACACGCCAACTTGATGTACGAGTCTGCCTCTTAGGCATTAGTTGACGCCAGCATCGTGGTTACATCAGCGTTTGGCGGTGCCACAGACCCTACCTACAGCCAATGACGCGGCCAGCCAAGCCCACGCGGCGTCCTCATGGAAAACTCGCCCGGTGCGCCACCACGCCGCCGTTGCCACGGATGGGCAATGGTCGAGAGTGGATCAGATGAGCAAAGGAGAACGTCACGGTTCGGGCGTGGCCGGATGGTTAGAAGGGTGGTTGTACTCTCAGTCTATCAGAGTTCAAATCCCAGGTTGACGCTGATGTTTCTCATTTAAGGCGGAATATTCTTCAGTGGGAGGCGACGTTTCCGTCGACAGCGAGGCGCCCGTGGTGACTTCGTCAATCTCAAGACTCAACCCGCCGACTCGGTCTCTCGAAGGTGCTCATAGGGATAGGGTGTGCGTGCGTGCGTTCATAGGGGGTGAGTGTGTGCGCGTGTATATGAGCGTCTGCGTTGTACTGTATTTCGCAAAAAAAAAGGAGCGAACGTCACGGTTCGGGCGTGGCGTGGCGTTTTCTCCCTGCATTGGCTGGCGCCTGGCGGGTTGTTGGCTACTCCCGCAACGGACTCCACCAAGCGCACCAAACTCCATCCCGATCCGGGCGGGCGTCGGCCGATTGCGCCCGATTGATCGACCTCCAATCCAATCGCACACGTGGGTTCCCCGCGCGACGGCGATCCTTGCACGATCAGCCCAAAGCTTGCGGGGACAACGAAAAAATTCCAAATCAAACCTTGAACTTGTAGGCCTTTGAAATAAAAGGTGAATCTACAACTTTCAATCCCCGAAATCAGCATACCGAACTTTGAAATCCCGGTCTATTTCTAACCTTTGCAAAAAAAAAAAAAATTCCCAAAACACTAGATCATCGGGTGAGAAAACAACACAAAGCTAGACACAAACTTTAGCTCCAAATAACGCTGTTTTGAAATAATTTCGGATCTCGTCGGGGATTTTGTACTTGTATCGAGCCATTGTCACTGCCGGCGGCACTTCTATTATCTAGCTAGATTTATACATGAGCACGGGGTGACGAGGAGGCGGGAATGCGGCGAAACGGTTGGAAAACGAAGCGGGAAAGAAAGAACGAATTGAAACACTTGTCGCTTGAAATTACCGCTCACACAAAATAGAGATAACTTAAAATAAACACATGGTTCAATTTTACGTGGTTGTTGCAAAAAAATGGTGTGCGATGGTGAAAACTATGCACACGCTTATAATTTCCCGTCCGTATGCGATATCTAGCACACGGTTTAAAAACTAAAATCGTGTGCAAATATATGATCATCAAATGTTGTGCGGGGCTTTTTATTCGCTAAAGATAAGCGACAGGGGAAACACATACGGAAGGTGGTTTCCGTGTGCGATTAAAGGGCATTAAATTGCCCGATCTATACTACCAGTAAAGACACTTAGCAACATAGCGCCAAGCACAGAGGCCCTATGCTCTTGGATTTAGAAAATTGCACGCGGAGTTTTGGCCATTCTAGCATCCACAGGGTGATAGCGCCACTGTTGAGCATAGCACCCGCCGTGAAGACGTATGAAAATGTGTTAGATTCGAAATTATTTTTTAAACCGGATTATGTGCTTAACTTTTTAAAAATGGCCAATTTTATCATTTTTCACGATCACGGGTACTTTTTTCTGGTTTATTTCGAGAATATCGCGTCGAGTTTGACCGATCGATACATACCGTTCACGCTTTAACAATCCATGGATGGATTGATGGATGGCGACGATGACGATGTTGTAGCGTTCCTGACCACTGTCCCCAACAGCTACCTAAGAGCATCTCCAGTCGCGGCGCCCAAATGGGCGCCCAATGGCCGTCCGGACGTGCCATTTGGGCGCCGTCCGGACAAGGTGCGCCATTTGGGCGCCCGCGATGCCCACTCGCGGCGCCCAAATGGGCGCCCCAAAAGGGTTTTTTACATGAATTTCAATATTTTGTGAAACGAAAAATCAAACATACATAAATATGTAATAGTTCAAATACAATATTTAATAGTTCTAATATTTTAAAATAAAGTTCAAACATCTTCCTCTGCCGCTGCCATGCCCCGGCGTGCCCACAAATTTACTGATCAACGACCGGTCGCCGGCTAGCATCAATAATTCAGTCAAAAATCAGGCGAACCTTCCGCCGAACACCTTGCAGGCAGGGCGGGTCGCAGAGAGACCGCCGGGGACGGCTGTATCGAATACAACGGCGGAGAGATCGCCGGTGCCCGGAACCGAAGGCCGTCGATGAGAGGAAGCAAACGGTGGCGCCGGCGTCCAGGTTTGGGTGGAGCCGGCGGGCGGGCGGCGGCGGGGGCGACTGGGGCGACGAGCAAAGTGGGGCGTCTGGGGCGACGATGGAAGACGGGGATAAAATCAGGCGAGAAAACGACGAGACATAGTCCGTGTCTCACGGCCAGGCGTGGCCCGCGCGTCGGAGGCCGACGTGGCGTCGCGTTTCCTTCCGTCCGGGGCCGCCCCAAGCCTCCCCAAGTTGAGGGCGTGGGCTGGGCGTGCCGGACACAAAACTGGGCCGCGCCGGACCGAATTCGCGTTTGGGCGCCGCGAGTGGGGACGATTTTGTGTCCGGCACGTTCCAAAGGCGTTTGGACGGCCGTTTGGACGCCGCGAGTGAAGATGCTCTAAGCGTGTCCGAATTAGAAAGAGCGCAGACGCTTAAAAAACACACTTTAGTTTCTCCTACGTTTTGGCTATGAACGAACGAACTCGAGGCCAAGCCAAGGGATTCCTAACTTCGTTTAAAAAAAACAAGGGATTCCTAACTTCCACATCACATCATTAAAAAAACAAAGTTTGGATGCATATTGCTGCTTGGACATTAAGCATTTAAGCTGTCACTAACTAATCTTCACAGAAAAAAGTATACCGTTGTTTACTCTCAAGCTATGCCTTATTTCTTATTTAATCATTTGTCAACAGCTTCGTTGTCGATTGGAACGGCTATGACGAGGCGACAGGAATCAAACGCTAGCAATACTACCGGTACTAGCATGAGTTTTCAGCTGTCTGATCGACTTGATTTGATCTGTCTGTGCCAGATAGAGAACTAGCAGTTGGTGCAATTCCCGAGATAGCAAACGCATCTGCTTGCCCAGCGCCAATCACAGGCCTTGTGTTGGATCTTGCATTTGTATTTTTTCACCGCATTCTGTGGGCAGGTCTCCACCGGTCCCTTTGCCTAAAGTATTAAGCGCAAAGTTGGACGATTCCATTGCGAGTTCACTGAATCTAGTACTAGATTTGTTGTTTCAAGCTGGCACTGTGGCATAATAGAGAATAAGTAACTCCACGAGTTTGATAAGGAAGGGAATAAAGGCTATGATTGATTTCTTGAGGATCTTCTTTTGCGTTTACCGTTTGGTAGTATGGTAATGCACTACATTTGGTATGCAAGCAATTTTCGGTTCCAATTTTCATACCGTCTTAATTTGCTTATCGTGGCCCCGATACCAACCATATTAGCCCAAGTCGGCGCATATATGCATTGCCGTTTTCTTTGACACATATCGAGTACAATATACAGTAGATGCACACAAACATACCCGTGCCCTGACACGATGCCTACGAACGGTGGTTAGACATTCCACCGTAACACAATGGAAATACTATTTTCTTTATTGGAGTCACTATAGAATATTCAAATCATGCCACCGAAGCTGAGAATTACTTGCTCCATCATTGTTCCACTTGAAACCTGCCCTTGTCCCAAAGTTGTTATTCTAAAATGGGAAGTTCATATATACTGGCCGAAGATCATAGAGATGAAATGTTTTCCATTTGGTGGGAAACAAGAAGGTGAAAAGTTAAAAGTTCCATTTTGTAGATGTATATCATTTTTTTGTTAAAATGCACACATTAGGCGTAACACTGGTCCAGTGTGGTTGGCTTAGACGCTCTTCCTTACATTGTATCATTGAGCACACTTTCTTTAAATCACTAGAGAATATGCCAGTATAATCAACAAAGTCCATAATTTCTCACTTCATTATTGATTCAGCCGAAAACCCTATTTATTTGAAAGATTGTAAAATAAGAGTGGAAAGATTTTCCTTGACCATGAAGGAGAAACATTTTCCTTTTGGCAGTAAGGAGAAGCTCAAAAGTTAAATATTCCCTCCGTTGATGTCTTTCAACTCTACTAGGTTAAGGACACACATTTGTCCGAGTAGACGTAACATAATAACATTGGTCTGGTAAGGTTGACTATAGTGTGTGTCAGGTAGCGCTTAGCAATGTGATGGCCCTTCACGTAGTTACCTGCGTGAAAAGTAAATGGGTTAGGTTGAGACTCCAAGTGCAGAGTGTGTAGTAAGTGGAAGACGTGTTTTCCCCACGAGGGGTGACTCGAGGGTTTAATATCGAACTCTCGGGGAATCAGTAGTGAAGATTTATCTTTCCTATCCTTCTTTTGGTTACCTACAAAACAAAGTAAATGTTTTGGTCCTCAACCTCACCTAGTGGTTGTCAAGCACAAGGTGTGAGAATGATATCAAGATAATATGCAATGCAAACAAGAAATAAATATGCAATGGTGGTAAATAAATATGCAAGGATGGTGGTAGCAATGATAAATGATATTTTTGGGTTTTATATGATGAATGCAAGATGTAAAAGTGTTTTTGTATTTTCGGATTTTTAAATGGCAGAAAATGGAAAAGTGGTAAAAGTGGTTGGAAAGGTGTTTCTTATGATTAAAAATGGACCGGGGTTCATGGTTTCACAAATGCACTCTCTCTTTAATAAAGTGGTAGACAATGGAACACTAGAGTTGACATATGAGATTGCAACACAACAGTTTAATGACAAGTTATAATTATATGGGCATCACGTCCTAACATAGAGACCTTTTGGTTATTAGTCTCTCTTATACTCCACCAAGATGCGAACTAAATCATAACACCTCAGTAATTAAGATAACTCAGAGTATAGCAATAAGTATCATGACATGAAGTTAAAATAAGAACATGCTAGATCTAGTCATGGAGTAGTGGCAATGGTCACACCCACATCTCCGGTAGCATGGTATTTCTTTTTATCCCTAGTGAGGCAACAAAGTAAGGTAAAATACCCAAGTGGATCGCAGAACTTTCTCTCACGTTCACTGCACTAGCCACCCCCCGTTACTCCAACTAATGCACACGTTCCCCCTCACACGCTCTCATAAACATGCTTGATCATGACAAGTAAATAAGAACGGGGTACATAATATGCATCTACTTTCATAACTGAAACAAAACCATTGCAATCTCAAACATATATTAACTCATAAAAAGATCCACCACAAAGGTATTACATAGATGACCGTAATCATGTTCAGCAGCTCATACGGTACTAATTAGTGAAGCTCAAGAGAGAGAGATACATAAGTTACTTCCACAAACCCATAGTCCAGAGGTGGACTACTCCCTCTTCATCATGGAGACGGTGGAGAAGTCGTTGGAGAAGATGGAGACCACGCCGGCAGCGCCCCGCCGGAGTTTTCCCCCTCCAATCTGCAACTCCAGGTCTCTGTTTCGGTGTTTCTGTGTTTCTGCGGCGCTCCTTCCAGAGAACGTCGGGGGACTATTTTTATAGGCGGTTTTAGGTCAAAACGAGTCGGTGGAGGAAAGATCGACGGCAACGGAGCTCCGAGGCCAAAGGGGGGTCCCACGCGGCCAGGTACATGGGCCGCGTGGGCCCACTCACTTGGCCCTCGGGCCTCCGCTTGTTTGCTTCCTTCGCTCCACGCTTTGTTCCTTCCAAAAACTGATGCTCGTAAATTTCAGGTCATTTGGACGTCGTTTGGGTCCCTGAAACATTAAAATATAGAAATAGGGTTTTCTGCCTGCGCAGGGTTAATTCCATAAAAATAGGAAACATACAAATATTCCCAAAATCATTATAAAACAGTGATATAACCCTTATATGATGCAAATATGACTGGAATATAAGTAATAATGCAAAGTTCATGTATGCATTTTACATGCATCAACATCCCCAAGCTTAACCATACTCGTCCTCGAGTATGAAGGTGATAAAACTAACATGGACTTTGCAATTTAATACTATCAATGGATATCAAAGATGATTACTATTGCTACATAGAGTCAAATGATTCATTCTTAAAAGGAGTAGCAATATGCAAGATAGTTTATGAAGTGATATCAAGTATTCAATGCAAGGATGTTCAATGATAATTCACAAAGTGTAACATAAAGAAAGTACTATGGACCACATGTATGCATAATGATAAGTAAGAACATCCTACAATGGTCATAGAGTATTGATGAAAATCTGAATATAAAAGGTGGACACTTTGGAAAGATATATATGAGTAGAGGTAAAGCATGAATAAATTTCATCTAACTTCTGAACTTCTCTACTTAAGTTAATGATTGTAATGTGGTAATCCTTGGTGTCAAGCTCTCATTCCCCTATCATAGCATCTTGAATGATTAAGTTTAAAGTGAAAGCAAATATGAGTAGTGTGCTTGACAAAGTACAGGTTGAAAGTCTCATGCCCCTTGAATACAAGTACCTACTCCATGTGTTACTCAACTTGGGAAACAAAGCAAGTTCAAGTTAAATATCATTGTAAGTAATAATAGTATCATTAAGAGCGTCAACTGGGGTACCTCTTGTCCCAGGATATGGAACAAGCCCATATCAAAATGACAAGACAAACAAACACAATGAACAATCTCAACACCCTTTTTATTTACCATTAGATAGCTTTTTATTGTAAGGTGTATCACAGAAGGTTCACCATAGCATGTAAGTAAATTTCCACCATGAATGATGCATGGCTTAGATTAGCGGCCCAGGCGTCTCTCTAACCATTTATACAAACTCATTTAAACTCACTTCATTTCCACATTTATTTCACCCATGGTAAGCATCCATAAACAAAAGTACATGATATCAACTAAATGAATGAAGTGCATGTTGAAAGCTTGCCATGTGACAGCACATATGAGCTAACTCTCAACCAAAGACATTTGTCAAGCCACAACATCATAATTTTAATCACAATGGGTCATATTTTATTTATGCAATAAAAGTAAAGTGTGCATCAAGTTCGAGAGAGCTCTATAACCAACTTTTCCCATAACAATCAACAACATAAGCATTTTCATTCAGAGGTATAGATAACACAAATATCATGATAAACATACTCGGAATAGCATAAAGCTAATAGGTAGATATGGTGGACTCACTGGAAAAACTTTGGTTGAAGGTGTTGGAAACAAGTTTTTGCTTGTTGGAATTTTTGGGCTAGCAAGAGGGAGAAAGTTGACCATCTAAATGCATGCATGAGTGTCCATAGAACTAACTAATCCATGTTAAAACAAGGTAAATAACATTCAGCATCAAAACATGAATAAAAGATAGCTCTTGATAAAATACTTGCAAATTATTACTCATTAACAAGCTCATGAATCATGCAACTATATGTATCTTTTAAAATCAACTCAAACATCCCTTTTCCCAATCTATAATAGCATCCAACATAATTCAACCCAAATTTCCAGTAGCTCTCTCATATATAAATGATAGTGTGGTGGTCTCACAAAATAAAAATCAAACCAAACAAACAAAAAGACGCTCCAAGTTTATGCGATAAAGTGTTTCGATCGAAAAACAGAAGTTAGACGTGTGCAAACCGAGAGTGTGTAGGTCCAGTGGGGTTGTCTTCACATCCCCAAGCTTATGGTCTTCACCATCCTTGGATAGCTCTTGGTGCATCTCCTCTAATCCCTGTGAAAAAACTTCAAAACACCGTTTCTCCCATTTCTTTTTCTGTGGGGTGCATTAGTAGTGATAAACAAATAGATTTCTTGCTGCATATAATCCTTGAACAAAAATTCATATGAATGTCCAGAAAGTGTATAATGTTGTATGCCTACTCATAAACTCAATTGGATCAAAAAGATTCAAGTTAAAAGTTCTAAGCATGCATCAAACAAAATGGGACAGAATCTGTCCAGAAAAACAGCAGCAGCTAAACGTATTTTTCTACCCTACTTAACTTTGTCGAAAATTCCGAAAAATTCATGCATACAGAGGATGAAAAGTTGCAACTACAGTTCAAATATGAGCTCATTCGGAGTTACAGAATAAGAATTAAAAATCATACCGTGCACAGATTCGTGCAGGAATAAAATCTCCGAACGCTATAAGCAACTTTTCAAACCAAAATGAGTAAAACTTGGCACTTTATTAAAAATTCCAGAAACTAAACTAAACACAAAGTCTCTTGTTACAGCAAGAGGACACAAAGAAAATCACAAATAAAAACAACCGGGTTGCCTCCCGTAAAGCGCTTTCTTTATAGCCATATAGCTAGGCTTCTTACTTGATGTTTATTGTGGACGAAGCTCATGAGGGAGCTTGAACTTTGGTGTGTCCCTCTTCCTTGGGAAGTGTTCCATGCACTTCTTGTGTGGAAACTGAAACTTCACATTCCCTTCTTTTGAATCAATGATAGCACCTGTAGTACGAAGAAAAGGTCTTCCAAGAATAATTGGACTAGAGGTTTTATTCCCCATATCCATGATTAGAAAATCAACAGGCACAAATGTCATATGTAACTCTACCATAACATCACTTACTTTCCTAAAGCATGTTTAATGGAATCATCAGCAAGTGCAAGTTCAATAGAGCATTTTTCAAGATTTTTCAATTCAAGTACTTCATATAGTTCTTTAGATAAAACAGAGACACTAGATCCTAGATCAAGTATAGCATGGTGTGTCTCTTTTCCAATGGTTACTAGGACTTTGGGAATCCATATATCCCCAAGCTTAGGTGGTATCATAGCCTCTTGGTTGTACCTAGCAATCTTTTCTTTCAACACATGATTAGCAATATAAGAACCAAAACCAGCTTGGTTATAGTTGATGGAAGGATCACTTGCAAATTTTTGTAAGATAGATATTAATTCATGCAAGCTACAATTCTCTAAGTCAAGCAATGGTTCCTTGACTTCAGTAAGCATTTTAACTTCCTCAACTTTTCTCTCTTTCACATGTTTAAATGATGAGTCTTTTCTTATTGAATCACTAACACAAACCAGATTTTCCTCAATTCTATTGAGGTAAACATCTTTTTCAAGAAATTCCTTCTCACATAATCTTAGTTTATGCATGACATTAACTAATTTATTGTTTATCTTGGGAATAATGTTTTCAGAATAAGATACTAGTTGTTCAAAATCCTCTTTACTTGGTAGCTTCTCTAACTTAGTTTCAAATTTATCTTTAGATAATGCAAGTGCTACCACGGTGTCCTCCAACTTTTTCTTGCTACCCACAAAGCTACCAAAGATTCTTCTAAGTGTCATGGCTGCACAAGGTGGTGTTGACAACACAAAACTTCCCCCTGTAGCCCCATCTAAAGCATTTTGGTACCAAGGGTCTATTCCATAATAGAAGTAAAGGTTTAGCATTTCATCTTCACAAGGTGTAGGATCTTCATAGTGCATCCTATTAATTCTTACCCAAGCATCTTTTAATGTTTCTCCATGATATTGTTTAAAATTAGAAACCGAATTCAATGGAGGACTCACTCCTTGTTTGTTTCCCAGGACCATGATTGCAAGTTTTTATGTGTTTTTTAATTATTTATGCAAAACTGAAAATAAATATGCAAACCGAACTTAAAAAGGCAAGACAATGACAAAACAAGATAAATTGCTTTGAAGGTAAAGATGGATAAGATGATGCTCACGTAGGTGCAACCTCCCCAAGCTTAGGTATTAGCACAAGTTGGTGATGAAGTTGACTTGGTGAGATATCCTTGGATAAACCTTTCAGCAATGATTCTCCGGCAACGGCGCCATAAAACAGTCTTGATGGCCCTTCACGTAGTTACCTGCGTGAAAAGTAAATGGGTTAGGTTGAGACTCCAAGTGCAGAGTGTGTAGTAAGTGGAAGACGTGTTTTCCCCACGAGGGGTGACTCAAGTGTTTAATATCGAACTCTCGGGAAATCAGTAGTGAAGATTTATCTTTCCTATCCTTCTTTTGGTTACCTACAAAACAAAGTAAATGTTTTGGTCCTCAACCTCACCTAGTGGTTGTCAAGCACAAGGTGTGAGAATGATATCAAGATAATATGCAATGCAAACAAGAAATAAATATGCAATGGTGGTAAATAAATATGCAAGGATGGTGGTAGCAATGATAAATGATATTTTTGGGTTTATATGATGAATGCAAGATGTAAAAGTGTTTTTATATTTTCGGATGTTTAAATGGCAGAAAATGGAAAAGTGGTAAAAGTGGTTGGAAGGGTGTTTCTTATGATTAAAAATGGACCGGGGTTCATGGTTTCACAAATGCACTCTCTCTTTAATAAAGTGGTAGACAATGGAACACTAGAGTGACATATGAGATTGCAACACAACAGTTTAATGACAAGTTATAATTATATGGGCATCACGTCCTAACATAGAGACCTTTTGGTTATTAGTCTCTCTTATACTCCACCAAGATGCGAACTAAATCATAACACCTCAGTAATTAAGATAACTCAGAGTATAGCAATAAGTATCATGACATGAAGTTAAAATAAGAACATGCTAGATCTAGTCATGGAGGAAGTGGCAATGGTCACACCCACATCTCCGGTAGCATGGTATTTCTTTTATCCCTATTTCTTTTTATCCCTAGTGAGGCAACAAAGTAAGGTAAAAATACCCAAGTGGATCGCAGAACTTTCTCTCACGTTCACTGCACTAGCCACCCCCCGTTACTCCAACTAATGCACACGTTCCTCCTCACACGCTCTCATAAACATGTTTGATCATGACAAGTAAATAAGAACGGGGTACATAATATGCATCTACTTTCATAACTGAAAAAAAACCATTGCAATCTCAAACATATATTAACTCATAAAAAGATCCACCACAAAGGTATTACATAGATGACCGTAATCATGTTTAGCAGCTCATACGGTACTAATTAGTGAAGCTCAAGAGAGAGGAGAGATACATAAGTTACTTCCACAAACCCATAGTGCAGAGGTGGACTACTCCCTCTTCATCATGGAGGCGGTGGAGAAGTCGTTGGAGAAGATGGAGACCACGCCGGCAGCGCCCCGCCGGAGTTTTCCCCCTCCAATCTGCAACTCCAGGTCTCTGTTTCGGTGTTTCTGTGTTTCTGCGGCGCTCCTTCCAGAGAACGTCGGGGGACTATTTTTATAGGCGGTTTTAGGTCAAAACCGAGTCGGTGGAGGAAAAATCGACGGCAACGGAGCTTCGAGGCCCAAAAGGGGGGTCCCACGTGGCCAGGTACATGGGCCGCGTGGGCCCACTAAACTTGGCCCTCGGGCCTCCGCTTGTTTGCTTCCTTCGCTTCCACGCTTTGTTCCTTCCAAAAACTGATGCTCGTAAATTTTCAGGTCATTTGGACGTCGTTTGGGTCCCTGAAACATTAAAATATAAAAAATAGCCTGCGCAGGGTTAATTCCATAAAAATAGGAAACATACCAAATATTTCTAAAATCATTATAAAACAGTGATATAACCCTTATATGATGCAAATATGACTGGAATATAATTAATATAGTGCAAAGTTCATGTATGCATTTTACATGCATCACAATGCACACCGTTATTATATTCCTTACACTTGTGAGTTGGGAGTACTTTTCAATAAATCACTTGAGAATATTCCTTTCATTAGGGAAATCCAGAATTTCTCACTCCATTATTTATGCCACCGAAAAGCCCCATTTATCCCAAGTATATATCATCCAGAAGATTTCTTTTAACCATGGAGGTGAAACATTTTCCTTTACGCTGTAAGGAGAACATGAAAAGTTAAATGTACCCCCATGTCGATGTCTTTCAATTCTACTTAGATAAGTACACACATTTTTTTTGTGTTGGTAGTAACTTTGCTCGATGTCAGAATGTCGGGTTATGCTTAGCAACACACATCCTTGTCATATCCATTACATTTTCACCGATACAAGCTAAAATCACGAACCATGGCGGTGAACCACTTTTGATTACTTGCATGACAGAAATAACAACTCCTCATGACAAAGATGTAAAAGAAGAGTAGCAAGTTTGACACACTTTCAAAACCTAGTGCACATACCCGGTTTGAGACATGAACTATCGAGGGAGAATTACAAACATATTTACTAATCTCGAAACATGAATCATCGATGGAGAATTACGAGTATATTTGGAAAGAGAAGAGACCAAACATATATCAAACCTCATAAACCTCACAAGTGAAAGCACCTTTGTCCCAAGGTTGCTATTCGAAAATGGGAAGTCAATCAATACCAATTGAAATGCTTTCCACGACCACTGAGGTGAAATGTTTTCCTTTTGGCGGGGAACAAGTAGGTGGAACGTTAAAGTTCCATTTGTTGATGTCTTTCAATTCTAGATCAAATGCCCATACATGGTACTGCAACGTGAATTGTCGAGATATACCGGCATATTTACCAATCTCGAAACATGAACTATTAATGGAGAATTACGAGTATAAGAATGAGAAGAGCCCGCGACCCTTCCCATTTTTCTTGACGGTTTTCCTTTTGGCACGTCTGTCGATGCCTTCTACTAGATTAGGTACACACAATTTCCGGAGAAGTAGTAGTAACTTTGCTCTCATGTAGCTCGCTATTGTGCATGTCGGCTAGTCGCTTAGCAACCAACACCTATATCATACTCTTTTCACCTTTTACTGCTACAAGCTAAAATTTTGACCGTGGCGGCAATCATCTTTCCATTACTCGTGTAGCAGAAAGAACTCCTCCTCATGAGCAAGATGGAAAAATAAAACAGCGAGTCGGAGACACCCTCGAAAACCTAGCGTCGGTACACGACATCGCAACCTGAACTGTCGAGAGATAGTGGCATATTTACCCATCGTGAAACATGAACTATCAATGGATGGAGAGTTAGTGGAGAATTCCGAGTATAAGAAAAAGAAGAACCCACAAATATATCATATGAAACCACAAAAGAAATACACGAATATGCCTAATACTACTACCGAAAATAGTATACTACTGCCGGTACTAGCCTGAGTTTTCAGCTATCTGTTGATATGTCTGTGCTAGCAGTTGGTGCAATTCCCGAGAGGGCTAACTCGTCTGATTGTCCAGCGCCAATCACAGGCCTCTTTGGATCTTGCTCTTGTATTTTTTTCACGGCATTCTGTGGGCAGAGGTCTCCACCGGGCCCTTTTGCTCTTAAATAATCGCAAGTTGGACGATTCCATTGCCAGTTCGATGCGGTGAATCTAGCAGATTTGTTGTTTCAACCTGCCACGAAACAGATCAAGTAACTCCAGGAGCTTCATAAGGAAAGGAATAAAAGGTTATGATTGATTTCTTGAGGATCTTTTTCTTCCATTTACGGTTTGGTATCATAATGCACTACGTTTAGTTTCCCGTGGCCCTGATTGCAAGCATATTAGTCCAACTCGACGCATGATGTATACAATGGAAAGATGATATTTGTAATTACAGCTGTTAGGATACGTATCGAAAGAGGTAAATGGGGTACCCCAAGGAGGCTCCTCAGGCCTCAGCGATTTTCGACCGTCGGATCGAACAGTTACCGCGTGATCTGCGCCGTCCATTATTTGTGGCTTGCTTTTTTTTACTGCCCATACCACTCACTGCCGGTGGGCCAAACGTCGCCGGTCCCATTTGTCAGCCACACAGTGGGTCGCGTGTCCGTTTTTCGGTCGCATCTCCTTCCGAGCCTCTTCCGTCGTGATGTACGTTTCTACAGCGCTGGGAGCCTTATCCGAGCCGCGCGTCCTCCTCGCTGTCCTCCTCGCTGTCGAAGTTGAGGAAGAGTCTCGCTGTCCTCCTCGCTGTTGGTTTCTCCATGGTCGTCGGGTACGAGCTCTACAGTCATCGCTGCCCTACTCTTCGCTTCGCTCGGGAAGAGCAGCTCGCACGGATCACTTTTCTGCTTCGCCTCTCCCTCGCCTCCTCGGTTCCGCTTGCTCCCACCTACTGTTTGGCCGACGGATATTCAGATCCACCTTCAGATCCGCCGCCGTCAGGTGATCTCTGGTCGAATCTGGCGCTATGCAAGCCTCTTGCGGTGATTTCGGTTGAGGTGAGACCCTGCTTGACTCGTGGGGCTTCCATCTCATTGTCTTTTTTCGTTTCTTTCGCCCGCGTTGTCCGGTTCGTTTGCTTCTTATTCTTCCTCTTTGTTTTCTTCTTCGTTCTAGGTTTGGCTTTTACTTTTGTTTGTTCTTTGGCCTTTGTTCGTATCTGTGATTTGGCATTCTTCTTCTTTTTCCAGATTCTTTGCCTGCTCACTTTCGATTGTTTCCTGTGATTTGATTTTCTTCACGTTTGTTTCCGTCCTGGATTTGGATTTGTATGATCTTCTTGCTTTTGTAGGTTCTTTTGCTGTTCGATTTTGGAGCTCTTTTGCCTTTTATCTTTTCTGAGCTGGAAGCATTTTCTTTTCTTTCTCGGCTTTGTTTCTTTGTTCTTCGTTCTCTTATTCACCTTTCCGTTTTGTTCGTTCTTGATTTTACGGTGTTATGTTTGCTCTTGGGCTTTCCTGATTTGGTGTGCTCTTTGGTGTCTTCATTTATTTAGTTTTGCTTTCTTTTATTTCTTTGTTCTGGTCTTATTTTATTTTCTTTCCGTGGCTATTTTTTATTTCGTTTTCCTTTAGGATCGTGTGGTCAAGTTTGGATCTTTCTCTCCTCGCTTCTGTTGGCTTTCTTTCTGGTTTATTTTAATCTTTCGTGCCTCTTTGATTTGGTTTTCCTTTAGGTTCGTATGGTTAAGTTTCGATTTTACTGTTTTCACCTAACATGTTTGTGGTGTTCTCTGTTTATTTACAGGTCCTCGCACGGTAGGTGATTTCTGTCTGAAGATTACTGTCTGAAGATTGCTGCCGCCGCTTCATCTGTGATTTCTTTTCTTGCCGGTAAGTTCAAGATTTGTGGGACCTAGGTGTTTTTCTTAAAATTGTGTGATTGTATGTTCTTAATAACAGGAGGAGAGCATTAAAATTCAAAACGCAAGTGAATACTGTTCTTAGTGAAAAAGAGTACCCTAATTATCTATATTTCATAGGTGATAATCACCAGAAGTAAGTAGATCTTCTAGCATATACTTCAACAGATTTTATTAAACACCCAATGTGCTATTAGATGTGGAGTTGATCTATGTGTGTTTTACCTACTGATATAAATTAGCTCTTCTGCATTTATGCTTGATTAATTCATATTTTAGTATGTGGGGCTGGGCTATCTGCGCTTTAGGTGCTATTAGGTGTGGGGTTGATTATGTGTGTTTTACTTGCCGATAGAAATTAGTTCTCTTGCCTTTATGCTTCAGTAGTTGGTATTTTAGTCGGTTGGTGGTTAGTTACTCAGGCAGGTACGTTGGTTCTTAGATTATGATTGTTTTTTGGAACACCAATAGTTAATTAGGCTGATTACCTCTTGTGGTGCTAAGCCCATGTTACCGTTTAACTGTTTGTTTTACTTTTGCCAGTTTGGGATTATGTGGACATTGGTATCTTCTTGATGCTTACTGTAAAAATACATTAGCTCTGTCCATTACAATTCATGCTTCTCATTACAAATGATTTTATGTGCTAGATGTACATGCCCTCTGTCCAGTCCTGCTTCATGTTGTATGCTTTAAAAAATCTGGAGACACATTCAGTATAAATAAATGTAATATTTCCTTATGGACTTGGTTGAAAGAGCTATCCATTTATTTTGTCTCCATAAGCCAAGCCAGATTACTGGCCTTGGTTATCTGGTCGAATTCACCCCTCTTGGTGAATGAACTGCATCTTTTCTTTCTGATATTATTGAAATAGTTTCTAAATGTAAAATCTGAAATTTAATAAGAAAAAACTTTTTGCAATCAAATGATTAATGAGCATATAGTTTCCATATGAATAAAGCTATAGTTTGACAGTTCCTATTTTACTGGTGCTTATAAGATAAGTAGTAGAATTGATTATTCTCATGATTATTAGTGTTTTCTACATGCTTTCTCTATCTTTGGGAGTCGTGTTAGCGGCTTCTGTTTATTTGTGAGCATCTGTTTGTATTTTTTAATGTGTTTCACAAAATCACCTTTTCTTTTCTATCTTCCAGGTGTTTTGGTCGATTGGTATCATCGGTCTTTCTGCCAGGTATATAGCTGTCATCACTTTCTATTTCCGCATTGTTGTTCTCTTCTTACATATTCACTTTCATTTTACGTATGCCTTGATCGTATCTATGCACTGTTGTTAATATGTGAGAGTCTTACGGTATTCTTTTCATTTTTGGGGTGTGTTTTCCTGTTTATTTTGCGTGCGTTATCTACCACAGGATGTTTGCTGTGTCCTCTTCTTCTGTTGCTTTGCTGGAGATCGTTGCATCCCAATGTTGTTTGCCATTCCATTCGTACCTACGTGAGGTAGGTGGCGATGGCTCCGTCCTTGGAGGTGTGGAGCTCGAAGTCCATATTTTAGAAGGAGCTAAGCCCGTTCGGCTCTTTTTTTGGGCCTGCGCGTCTGTTGGTTCCCGCTGTCCTTACGAAGATTCTGCATTCCAGGCCGTCCGATTTTTACAGGCTCTGTATGGGTTTGTAGTCCATGACCTTAATTATGAGGGGATGTTAGCTTATAGGGAGATCGCTCGGTCTGCTGTATTTCTCGCAAGCTCGCTAGCCCGTTATGTTAGTGCCGTGGGTTGCGTTTCTGTTAGTGGTGATGTGGATGAGACAAGTGTGGTCCACTGGCAAATGTTATGTAATCAGTTGCTCTCATCTGTGTGTAACATTTGAATTATTTTCTTGGAGACCATGGTTTCTTCAATTCACAGTTGTAAAAGAGATTTTTATTATTTCTGATGTTCTTTCTAATAATAAATAGAAGTTCTATGTTCCTTTTGTTCTTCTGGACATTATCTGAAGTTGTTTGTTTACCATTTTGTTAGTTCTTTTGTTTCCATCTGTTGTTTTTTATTTCAACGACATGCCTTAAGGTGGCTGACTGTGTAAGAGATGTGAAAACCAAGTGAGACATCATGGCTTTTTCAGTTCAACTATATCTGAGTTAAAGTAACTGTGGTCTGATGAGTAGTGCTTGTCCTGTGGACACTTTGCCTCTCTTCTTTCCTCTGGATATTCTTTAGTTCATTTGTTTAGAGTTTTACTTTCTGTGTTACTGGTCTTTGTGGAGAACGTTTGTTCCACGTTTGATGTTTATTGTTACAAGGACACGCCTTACAATCCCTCATTGTGGGAAAAGCACGAGAAATTATGGCCATGTGTATTGTAATTGATGAGATGAACCTTAAAACCCCGATGAGGCTGCTTCAAGCTTAGGGCATTTTGACTCTCCAGTCAAAGAGTCAAAGTAGGCATCTTGATCATTGTTGCTGGATTTTGTTGTGTTCTAGCCTCTGTTTCTCTGCTGGAGTTTGGACCAGGTTTGTTTTTGCTATTTCTTCTTTGGGAGTCATTGCTTGATCCAGGGTGTCTTTGTTATTTCCTGCTATTTATCCTTGGCTCCTTCTGATGTCTATGTCAGAATGCTGTGTGGTTTGGTTTGTTTCTGTTAACGCTGCTCCTTATGGCGCCTCGACGCCGTGTAACTAAGCGAGTGATCCCTCATTGGGTTCCCCAACCTCCGCCTGGGTTGCCAGCTCACAAGAGAAAGAGTATGTTTTATTGCAGAAAGTTTCTTTGCTATGTTTTAGCATTTTTATTTTCTATCTCACTTTCACATTGTTCGGAAATCTAGGGGATGGTTGGCTTCCATTTCTAAGTGCTAATATCACTACGATAAATCGTGAAAGGCGAAGGCTTAGGCTTCATTTAAAACGGTCTAATTATGCAGGTGTGATTTCTAGAGTTCTGATTTCTCTTTTATTTCTTGGTTTTGTTTCCTTTTACCTTTCTCTTATTTGCTTTGCTATACTCTCTCCGTAGAACATATTATCCAAGGACCATTGAGTGATGATTGGACTGGGTTTGAAGTTGCCTTTGCTGAATGCTTAAAAGGTAGTTTGTTTGGTCCATTTGTGGTTAGGTTTTCCTTTTTCCTATATTATTTGTTGCCTGTGCTGATGTAGGGTTTGTTTGTGTGTTTTGTGTGTTTAGTGTCTTATGCAGGACGTTCGTATTTTGGCCCCCCTGAGTTTCAGTGTCAGCTCTGTGGTTCAATCTTTTGGTATGCGGAGCGTGTCAAGGCTAAATCTTCTGTTCCGTTGCGGCGTGTTCTTTATACCCTTTGCTGTAAGGGTGGAAAAGTCTATATTCCACCCTTTAAAAGACCACCTCCTTTCCTTGCTAAGTTGCTTCGTTTTAATGGTGACCGTCGTGCTAAACGTTTTGTCTCCAAGATTCGACAGTATAATTGTTTGTTTGCTCTCACTTCCATGGGCGCCACCATTGATCGGTCAATCAACAACTCACGTGGTCCTAACATTTTCAAAATCTGTGGTCAGGTCACTCATAGGCTGGGTTCTCTTGTGCCAAAGAAAAAAACTTTACCTACATTTGACGGGGAAAGAGAAAGCCCCAAGTATATTGAACTATATATACATGACACCAGTAATGAGGTTAACAACAGGATCAATGCTGTTAATCCAGATAATGATTCCAATGCAAATTTAGATGAGTCCATAGTTGCTGGTCTACTTGCCATGCTTAATGCCTGTAACCCTTTGGTACAGACATTGCGAATAGCTAGCGAACGAATAAAAGGCAATGAGAATGAACATGTCTCTATACGTTTGGTCGCTCCTTCTGATACTGATGGACCTCAATATAACTTGCCAACATCTAATCAATTGGCAGCTTTGATTGTTGGTGATTTTACTCTTGAGGCATCCACCCGTGATATTTTCATTGACAACAAAGTAGAAGGCTTGCAACAAATTCGTTCTTTACATCCTGCTTTTATGTCCTTGCAATATCCTTTGCTGTTCCCTTTTGCTGAAAGAGGATTTCATCTGAATATTCCGTACATTGGCGATATAGCTACTAAAAGCGGTGCACGTAACACTTTGACAATGCAAGACTATTACTGTTTTGTGTGCCATTATCGACTGGACCAGACCAATCCTTACTTGTGTTATGCCCTTCTGTCTTCACAAGCTGTTGTTGATGCGCGTGCTAGCATAGATGAAGCACGGTTGTGGTTCATCCTTAGAAACCAGGACAAGCTTAGAAGTGACCATTTTCAAGGTATTGCAGATGCCGTTGGTCAGGGCTTTGTTGATGGTGAAGCTGTTGGTAAAAGAACCATCTTGCCTTCTAGCCACATCGGAGGTCGGCGTTACTTTCAGGAAAATTTCCAGGATGCTCTAGCTGTTTCCCGCGTTCATGGCTGTCCTGATATCTTTTCTACCTTCACCTGTAATCCCAAGTGGCCTGAAATAACTGAAGCTCTTTTGCTTGAACCTGGCCAAAAGCCTTCTGATAGGGCCGATATTGTTGTTAGGGTGTATAACATGAAACTTGAGGAGTATCTTCATGACATTAAGTCTGGTTATGCATATGGTCCTATAAAAGCTGGTACTATTTGTTTTACCTGATTCTGTGTTTACTTTCTGTGCCTTTGGCTGGTCATCAAGTTTGTGGTGTGCTGACTGCCTCTTGTCTCTTACAGTTCTCTATACCGTCGAGTTCCAGAAGCGAGGACTTCCACACGCTCATATCCTCACTTGGCAAGACAGGCCGCAGGACGCCGAGGTGACTGCAGAGGTGATTGATTCTTACGTTTGTGCTGAGATTCCAGATCCTGTAGAGGATCCACTTGGATATGTTTTAGTTTCTGAGTTCATGATGCATGGTCCTTGTGGGGAACTTAATGATAAATGTGTTTGCATGCAAAAAGGGCTCTGTTCTAAACATTTTCCAAAAGCATTTCAAGATGAAACTGTTATTGATGAGAATGGTTTTGCGCTTTATAGACGTCGTGACAATGGCCGGCGTGTGTTTAAAAATGGTCACTGGCTTGATAACGGGTGGGTAGTACCGTATAACATGGCTCTGCTAAAAAAGTACCAAGCTCACATGAACGTTGAATGGTGTAACAAAACTCAGGTCATGAAATATTTATTTAAGTATGTCACCAAAGGCCCTGATTTTTCTAATGTGTATCTAGAGAGGGTTAAAGGGAATGGTGTCCCTGAGGACAGTACTAAGCCTGTCAACATCGATGAGGTTCGAGAGTATGTACGATGTAGGTTTATCTGTGAGTACGACGCTCTATGGAGGATCTATGGCTATACTATACATGGGAAAACTCCATCTGTTGAAAGATTACCGGTGCACACACTTGATATGAATGTAATCATGTTCAGAGCTGATACAGACCTCACTAAGATTGTTGACAGTGAATTCTTAAGAAAAACCATGCTTACAGAATGGTTTGTTGCCAATGACTTATTTGTTGATGCTAGATTGTTGACCTACTGTGATTTCCCAACACAATGGACATGGGATTTAGAAACTAGGTCTTGGCATGTAAGAGGGGGCGGTGATAGAATAGGCCGTATCTACTATGTGCATCCAACTGCTGGCGAGCTGTATTACTTACGTACACTTCTCATGATTGTTAAAGGAGCGACATGTTATGCAGATGTTAGAACCTTTGAGAGTAAAACTTTTCCTACTTTTAAAGAGGCCTGTGCTGCTAGGGGTCTCCTTGGAGATGACGCCGAGTGGTATCGTGCCTTCGATGAAGCTGTCATCTGGGGTTTTGGGCACGTTTGCGGCAACTTTTTGTGACCATGCTCATTCATTGTGAGGTGAGTAACGAAAGGGCTTTCTTTGAGCGGAACTGGGTTGCTTTGGCCGATGATATACAATATGGCCTTAGGCAGGCTCTGTTCAAACAAGATTATGTTGTTCCCGATGAACAGCTAAGAGACCTTTTACTTGCTGAACTCGGTGATCTTTTTGTGAAGAATGGTTCTAGAATAGGAGACTTTAATTTGCCGCCGAGGACAACTTGCAGTGGTCCTTTTCATGAGAACAGAATGATTCAAGAAGAACTTGCTTATGATTCAGCTGCTCTTGCAAAAGAGGCAGTTTACCTATTTGGTAGACTTAATGCTGAGCAACGTTCTGCTTTTCAAACGATTGTCCGTTGTGTGTTGGAGCAGGACCCTGGTCTTTACTTTGTTTCTGGCTTTGGAGGGACCGGAAAAACTTTTTTATGGAATGCCATTGTCTCCTTTCTTAGAGGGCAGGAGAAGATTGTTCTCACTGTTGCTTCTTCTGGCGTTGCGTCTCTTTTATTACCCGGTGGTCGAACTGCACACTCCCGCTTTAAAATTCCTATTGATATCGATGAGTCTTCTTTCTGTGATATCAAGAGGGGTTCTCACTTGGCTGATCTCATGAAAAAAACATGTTTGATTATTTGGGATGAAGCGCTGATGACAGACCGTGTGTGTTTCGAGGCGTTAGACAGGAGTTTGCGTGACATCTTATCAATTGGCAATCCTAAGCTCGCTCTTATTCCTTTTGGTGGTATTGTCGTTGTTTTGGGAGGGGATGTTCGCCAGATACTGCCTGTTGTTACAGGTGGTTCTCGGCCACAGATTGTTGCCGCTGCAATTACTAATTCGCCTTTGTGGTGTTTTGTCACTGTTTTGACCCTGACCGAAAACATGAGGCTCTCGGTGCCAAACGCAGATGTTGCTTTGTTACAAGAGATTGACTTATTTAGCAAATGGGTGCTTGCTCTTGGGGAGGGAAATTACCCACGGTAGCACGTGGTACTGAGGTTTCTCCAACCTGGATTGATATACCAGATGACATGCTGATTCACACGGACGGTAATCCTATAGCGGCCATAGTAGATGCTGTCTATGTAGACTTTGTCTCTAATTATCAAGACTCCATGTATTTGCGGCAGCGAGCTATATTAGCACCCACAAATGATATAGCTGAAGAGATCAACACTCATGTAATTGAAATGGTTCCTTCTGATGGTAGAGAGTATCTTAGCTACGATTCTAAAGTTAGTCCTGCTGGTGCTGTCCAAGAAGATGATCTCTTTTATCCTCCTGAAGTTCTCAATGCAATTGTTGTTCCTAATTTCCCTAGACACAGGTTGTTCCTAAAGAAGGGTGCTCCAATTATGCTTCTTAGGAATATTAGTCAGTCTGCTGGTCTATGCAATGGCACACGCCTGATTATCTTGGATCTTGCTGATCGTGTCATTAAAGCTGTTATAATTACAGGGTCACATATTGGAGATGTGGTGTACATCCCTAGGATTGAGCTAACGACAAAAAAGTCTAAGTGGCCTTTTGTACTCCAGCGACGCCAGTTTCCTATCCGACTTTGCTATGCAATGACTATTAATAAGAGTCAAGGCCAGACTCTTACCTCTGTCGGTTTGTACCTAAAAACACCAGTCTTTTCACACGGTCAGTTATATGTGGCTGTGTCCCGCGTGACTTCTAGAAAGTTTCTGAAAATATTAATTCTAAATGAAGACAAGACCTGTGGATCACAGACAAAAAATGTTGTGTATCATGAGGTCTTTAAGGCTGCTGGGTTGCTTCAACTGTGAAAATCTATATTATGTTTGTACATATCTTTACGGTTCGCGTTGTTTTACTACATGCTATATATAGTTGTTTTGTTGGCTGGTTTTTGCCCTTCGTTATTTGATATTATGTCAGTTGCCCTGTAGGATGCGTGCTTTCACTATTTGTATCTATAGTTTCAGACCCCATGTCTATATGCACCTGTGTTTGGTGACAACACAGTTTGTTTAGCTTTTGTCCACTGGATGTTGATTGGATCATCACGTTTGTGATGTTTTTGCTATTTTGTGTGGTCTCGTGCCAAATATTCTTCGAAACGATTAGTGCACGTATGTAAAGATATATCTCCTTTTTTATATGCTGTATTGCATCAGTTTTTAGTTACTCACTGAACTGACTGTTTGTTATCTCTTTTATGTGTAGATGCCGATTAGTCCATTGAGTGACCTCAATACTGGCAGTCGCCATTGGACCATTCAGGTCTATGTCTCTAGGCTGTGGCAACATCGTGGAGCCACCGATGATGGGCCTATACAGCACACAGATATGGTGCTTCTGGACACTCAGGTCTATATTTGTCTCCTGTTTTCTTCTGTTGGTTTGTGCTCCAATTGGCTGTTAAGTTGTCTTTTTATCATTTGTTTTAGGGAAACCACATGTATGGTGAAATACTAGAGGCATTTGTTGAGCAGTTCATCGACAGGATTTCCGAAGGAAAGGTTTATGAGTTAAAAAGGTTCGTGGTGGCTCCAAAGAAACGTAATTACAGACCGGTGGAGGGTCAGTCCATGATCAGGCTCGGTAAATATACATCTGTGGTAGAGATGAATGAAACCATTATGGATTATCCACTATGCACTTATGCTCTGACTCCACTTGATGAGCTTCCAAGGCCTGCAGACACGCCAGAGTGCTTTACAGGTGCCCTGAGTCTTATGTATTCTATTCCTATCTACAGATGGTGGGTTTTCTACTTTCTTTTCATGGAATCAGGATCTTAGATAGCTTACTATCGCTGTTTTGTCATTTGTAGATGTTCTTGGCATCATCACCGGTGTTTCTCCTGCTACTCAGTTCCACAGCGCCTATCGTGCTACACCATCTACCAAGAGGTTATTCATCTGAGTGATATAAAGTATGTCTGTTTAATATAAGTTTCATGCTCTTGCTCTAGATTCTCTACTTTCTTTACTAGATCTATATCTTTTTTACCTATGTTCAATCTGTTTACAGTGGTTACAAAATCGACCTCATCCTATGGGGAGAACGAGCTCTTGCCTTTGAGGGAGAAAGTTTGCTACAGGCTGCTGAAAAGGAACCAATTGTGGCCATCTTTGTTGGCACCCTGGTGAAACTTTATCAAGGTATTTCAATCAAAGCCCATAAAGTGTGAATGCAACCTTTTCTTGACCTTCTTCTAATCTTTGTTTCCATTATCTTGCTCACAGGTCAGAGGGGACTTAGCGGCAGCGCTCCATGTCGTTGGTACATTAATGAAGACATATCTGAGATCAATGAGCTGCGTACAAGGTAACTATGGCACGGGTAACAACAGGGTAAATTACATTTTATCTACATGACGTGTGTTTTTATTACTGACAGTGTCGCTTTTTTCCCACTTACATAGGTTAAAGGATAGTATTCCTGCTGTTCAAAACATCTTGCTTCCAGGACAATCTGCCGCTGAGATCAGTGCCCAAGTCGATCTTGAAACGAAGACAGTTTCTGAACTTCTCGAGCTAAACATTTGGGACCATGATGTATGGGCCTCTGTTATTATCATCTTGAATTGAAGATGTAGTTTTCTCCTACGCATGACCAGTCTCCTATTTCCTTGCAGAAAACCAAGTTCTTCTGCACTGTTGTTATCACAAGGCTTAGTCCTGGTCAGCGGTGGTGGTTTTCCTCATGTACAACTTGCCACAAGACAACGCTGCCATTCGGTTCTAAATTTAGGTGCACTGATGCAACTTGTGTTGGCAAAGGCGCAATGCCTAGGTAAATGTCTTCTCTTGCAACCACATGGTCAGGATCGTTTGTTTCTTATCTCCTGTCTGATCAACATTTGTGTTTTCCAGGTACCGCATTTGCTATGTTGGTTCTGATGGAACTGGTGAAGTAGAGCTTGTGTTCTTTGACAGGATGGGTAAAGAGATAGTTGGCAAGCCACTAATGAGTTTGTTGCGAACTGGACATGCCCAGAGTACCGCTTTGGAAGAGGTTATCGCATCTGCACGGATGGATCAGTCTACTCCCAGAGAACTAGCAGCTGTTATCTCAAAGAAGTACCGTTTTGTTGTTTCTGTGACAACAAAAAGTTTTGAAGCAGCTTCAGAAAAACCATCCTATCAGGTTCATAGGATTGATGAGAGCTATGGAAAGCAGCCACATTCTTCTACTCTCCGTCGTACTACTGGGCTCGCATTGGCATCAAGCAGCAACTCTGGGGACAGTGGTTTAGGTCCCTCTGGGATGGCTCTAGCAAATCTAGCTGCGTTAAGCCAGGCCACTGCCTTAGACGTTGTGACTGCATCTGCTGAAGCCCCACCCACCAGTCAAGGTGGCAATGATAGGGTAAGACCATTTCTTCCTGTTAAGACATTAGTTTTCTTATACTACTATTAGGAGTAACAAATCGTATTAGTTCTTGGGAAGGCATGAATAATGATTATATTCAGTTAGTGTAGATTTTTAGGGTACTCCTCATTCAGATAATTAAATTTTGTTTGCCATGCCAAGAAAATCAGGAAATTCTGCATGTAATCCCATAACAAAATTTGAAATGACGGTCAAAGTCTTGAATGGCCTAGCTGGCTGCAGTTTTACAGTTCACGAACTTGGTCACTCAGCATGCCACTCGCCGGTGTGGTGGTTACCAAATGGTCCTCTACCAGTGACTGTTGATTCAGTCATGTGTGAATCAAGTTGTGTTCTTGCATACTGGTACTATAGATTTTTAGGGTACTACTCATTCAGATGGTAAAATTTTGTTTGCCATGCCAAAAAATCAGGGGATTCTGCGTGTAATCTCATAATGAAATTTGAAATGGTGGTCAAAGTCTTGAATGGCCTAGCTGGCTGCAGTTTTGCAATTCGCCAACTTGGTCACTCAGCATGCCGCTTACCGGTGCGGTCACCAAACGGTCCTCACCGGTGACCGTTGATTTAGTCATGTGTGAATCAAGTTGTGATCTTGCGTACTCACAAACATATTGATTCTCATTTACCTCCTAAGCACATGGTATCATCTAATGAATTTTGTCTCCAAAAATACTTAGATGTGCAATTCTTCTTCACAAATAAGTCTATACATAATAGAGAGGTCATTTCTTGATAAAATGATTAGATACAGTGCCTTCGACCTCTTCTAATTTTCAGTAAGTGGTCAAATTCTTCTCTATTATGTCATGAGAAGTTGCATAGGAAGCTCCCGTCTATTTTTGCCATATGTTGCGTTTGTTCTCCAGATCATTTGCAACGAGCTCTAATAATATTGTAGTGTATTTTTTCTCCATGAAACAAATATATTGCGATTGTCATTTGATCTATCAGCTACTAAACACTATTGTGTTGGCTGAAGGAACATATAGGCTTGCCTATTATCTGTTTAAAGGAATGGGGGAAATGATGATGTACAAATTTTTGCACGATATTTGCTTCCTTTACCCCTTGCAGTTGTTAATAGGCAACAAGACTTTATCGACATGGTTATTCTAACATCCTGCAACTGCAATTAACAACTTTGCTTCCCAATATACCTATGTACTTTAGCTATAGTCTATAAGATACTTCCTTTGTTTTCTAATTATGTTCTGGTATGACCATTTAAGAGTAGATAGTCAAGGTTTTCTATATACCCTAAACTGTTGTTTGGCTAATTCATATATTCTGCATACCACTATGTTATAAAGCTTGTGTTCTATATTACTAAATATTTGCACTATGTTATAAACAGACTCCTCCTCAGATGACTCTTCTAGAGTCGCCACCATCCGTTGTAAAGCCACCTGGACTCAAGTATGTTTATACAGTGCAGAAAATCTAGCAGTACCTTTTCTTACTAATGTCTCTTCTTGCTATTTGCATGACCTGATACATGTGATATATCTTTTTGTCTAACAGGATGAAAGAAAATAAGGGCTCAACTGTAAAGAGGCCCCTGTTCCAGGACCTGCCTTCTAAAGTTGTGACTAACGAGATGTCTCAGGATGTGGATGCAAAGGTCGAAGCTTACGTGATACATCATTTTCGTTCTTATAGTTTGTACGGTTTAGACCCTTCATGTGATTTTTACACTTGGGTTAAATCTAATTCCAGGCCAGTGCTGCTCTTCTTAATGAACCAGCTGAACACCTAGCAGCATCATCAACAACTGCAACAGAGGTTGGTGTTTCGATCACACATACATCTGTCTAAATTGATTTAGTTCTTTCATATGGTATTGTGACAATCAGACTAGCTTCATTCATTTGTGATACAGGATCAAAAGGAAGAACCGTTGCCAGATAGCACAGACAAGAGGTAATTAGTGCTTTACTCGTGTGTATGTGACTATGGCAACTGTCTGTGTTTTATATCTACTTTACGAAGTTGTGTTAACCAAATTTGCAGGCGCAAGATCCAGACCGCGAAGGGGCTGGCGAACACTGACACGAAGAAGAAGAAAGTTACCTAAACTCAGTTTAGGTAAATGACCCACAGGACATTTTCAAGTGTTCATACCTATTTGTACTCTTTAATTTAGTACATTCTACTACTGAATTGTTTTAGAGAAAATGAACAAAGGTCTGCCATTAGTACTCTTTAAAGAAGATGAACACCATTTTTTTCCCATAAACATGAGTTTAATTGCTGGTGGGTTTCATCCGCCGAAGGTCCACGGATAATTTTGAACAATACCTAGAGAGAAAGAAAATCTATAACCTCCTGGTTTTAGACAGTACAAAACTAATTGATTATCAACCATATGCAGATCTCTTATACAGTTTGCATAATAATTGACACAAAGGTATATTTAATTAGGTAATACCAGTAGATTTAATAAGTACCTAAGTACTATCTCTATATTGACAACTGATGAGAGTACTTAAATAATTTGCCTGTTCTTCTGAGATAAAAGGAGAAAAGATACATACCATGCTGTGCTGTCTAGCTAATTCTTGTGCTCTTTTGTCAGGTACGGACACTTCTGGCGATGAAGCTACAAGCAAGTGTCTCTTATGTATTAGTTTGCATACTTTCGACTTTAAAGACTCTGTTCCTTCATTTTGTGATCATCCTGTAAATATAGACTAGGTGCCGACCGAGGCATGGTCCATAAGCACCTTATGTGGTTGCTCCTTTTGTATTCCATTCACATCACGATCTTGATGTGTTATGGTTTGGAATGGTATCAGATGATTAGCTAAACTTGTGGATGGTTCTAGCCTATGTTAGGCACTTAAGTTAGTCAGGAGACAAAACATTTGTATGCTCTTGATTCTGTGCCGTTGGCTACTCATAACTGAAACTGCTTTATTCAGTTATATTCTGTAGCGTCCTGTTTTCATATATAGCATGTGCCATCTTGATCATTGCCGAATGCACCTCTTCGTCGGTATTTATCATTTGTGACCCTTTTTCCAATGTCATTTCAATTTTGTGATTTTCTGGTTCCTTTACGATGTCATTCAAGTTCTGTGGGGATATCTGAGTTCCAACAGCCTTCTTATTTATAAAAATGCTGACACTTGTGTCATCTGATTTGTGAACCAGACCAATGCACTAATGTTATTCGTTAAGTACTTTTATTCAACTGCATAAGCTATATACAAAGAGAAGTTCATAGATGTTTTGTGCTACCGATCAGAAACTAAAAATAACCCATCCAATTCAAGGATCAACTTTCTCACGGGAACACGCCATCGGAAACACGGGAACACGGCATCGGAAACACGGTAACACAGGAACACGAAATCGGAAACACGGGGACACGGCATCGGAAACACGGGAGCACGGGAAACACGGGAACACGGCATCGGAAAACGGGGACACGGCATCGGAAACACGGGGACACGGCATCGGAAACACAAAAACACGGGGACACGGCATCGGAAACACGGGCACACGACATCGGAAACACAGGAACACAGGAACACGGGAACACGGGAGCACGGGAAACACGGGAACACGGCATCGGAAACACGGGGACACGGCATCGGAAACACGAATACACGGGAACACGGCATCGGAAACACGGGCACACGGCATCGGAAACACGGGGAACACGGCATCGGAAACACGGGAACACGGGAACACGGGAACATGGCATCGGAAACACGGGAACACGGGAACACGGGAGCACGGGAACATGGCATCGGAAACACGGGAACATGAGAACACAGGGACACGAGAGCATGGGAACACGCATCGGAAACACGGGAACACGACATCGGAAACACGGGAACACGACATCGGAAACACGGGAACACGACATCGGAAACACGGGAACACGGGAGCACGAGAACACGAAATCGGAAACACGGGGACACGGCATCGGAAACACGGGAACACGAAATCGGAAACACGGGGACAGGGCATCGGAAACACGGGAACACGGGAGCACGGTAACACGAAATCGGAAACACGGGGACAGGACATCGGAAACACGGGAACACGGGAGCACGGTAACACGAAATCAGAAACACGGGGACACGGAATCGGAAACACGGGAGCACGGGAACACGAAATCGGAAACACGGGAAACGGGAACACGACATCGGAAACACGCGAAAACGGAACACGGGAGCACGGGAACACGACATCGGAAACACAGGAACATGAGAACAAATGAACACGGGAGCACGGGAACATGCATCGGAAACACGGGAACAAGGCATCGGAAATACGACATCGGAAACACGGGAACACGGCATCGTAAACACGGGAACACGGGAACACGGGAACACGGGAACACGGCATCGGAAACACGGGAACAAGGGAGCACGGGAACACGCATCGGAAACACGGGAACACGGCATCGGAAACACGGGAACACGGGAGCACGGGAACACGAAATCGGAAACACGGGGACACGGCATCGGAAGCACGACAACACGGGAACATGACATCGGAAACACGGGGACACGGCATCGGAAACACAGGAACACGGGAACACGGGAGCACGGGAACCCGGCGTCGGAAACACGGGAACACGACATCGGAAACATGGGAACTCGGGAGCACTGGAACACGAAATCGGAAACACGGCATCGGAAACACGAAAACACAGGAACACGGCATCGGAAACACGGGGACACGGCATCGGAAACACGAAAACACGGGAACACGGCATCGGAAAACGGACACATGGCATCGGAAGCACCGGAACACGGGAAACGGCATCGGAAACACGGGAACACGACATCGGAAACACGGGAACACGGGAACACGGGAGCACGGGAACATGACATCGGAAACACGGGAACACGGGAGCACGGGAACACGACATCGGAAACACGGGAACACGGGAGCACGGGAACACGCATCGGAAACACGGGAACAAGACATCAGAAATATGGCATCGGAAACACGGGAACACGGCATCGGAAACACGGGAACACGGGAACACGGAGCACGGGAACACGCATCGGAAGCACGGGAACACGACATCGGAAACAAGGGAACACGACATCGGAAAAACAGTAACACGGAAACACGACATTACGATAAAAAAAAGTAGGTAATTGGGACAAAATAAATAACTATAATCTTAAAGGTAAGCATTTCCTCTCAAACATCCCAATTCAAGGATCAACTTTCTCACGGTAACACGACATCGGAAACACGGGAACACAGCAACAAAAACACGGTAACACGGGAACACGGCGTCGGAAACACGGGAACACGTCATCGGAAACACGGGAACACGGGAGCACGGGAACACGAAATCGGAAACACGGGGACACGGCATCGGAAACACGAAAACACGGGAACACGGCATCGGAAACACGGGGACACGGCATCGGAAACACGAAAACATACGAACACAGCATCGGAAACACGTGCACACGGCATCGGAAACACGGGAACACAGGAACACGGGAATACGGCATCGGAAACACAGGAACACGACATCGGAAACACGCGAACACGGGAACACGGAGCACGGGAACACGACATCGGAAACACGGGAAAACGGGAACACGGGAGCACGGGAACACGACATCGGAAACACAGGAACATGAGAACACATGAACACGGGAGCACGGGAACATGCATCGGAAACACGGGAACAAGGCATCGGAAATACGACATCGGAAACACGGGAACACGGCATCGTAAACACGGGAACACGGGAACACGGCATCGGAAACACGGGAACAAGGGAGCACGGGAACACGCATCGGAAACACGGGAACACGGCATCGGAAACACGGGAACACAGGAGCACGGGAACACGAAATCGGAAACACGGGGACACGGCATCGGAAACACGAAAACACGGGAACAAGACATCGGAAACATGGGAACACGGCATCGGAAACACGGGAACACAGGAACACGGGAATACGTCATCGAAAACACGGGAACACGGCATCAGAAACACGAGAACACGGGAACACGGGAACACGGGAACACGGCATCAGAAACACGAGAACACGGGAACACGGGAACACGGTATCGGAAACACGAGAACATGGGAACACGGGAACACCGGAGCACGGGAACACGCATCGGAAGCACGACATCGAAAACAAGGGAACACGATATCGGAAACAAGGGAACACGACATAGGAAACACGGGAACACGACATTACGATACAAAAAAATAGGTAATTGGGACAAAATAAATAACTATAATCTTAAAGGTAGGCATTTCCTCTCAAACATCCCAATTCAAGGATCAACTTTCTCACGGAAACACGACATCGGAACCATGGGAACACGGCATCGGAAACACGGTAACACGGGAACACGGCATCGGAAACAGGGGAACACGGGCACACGGCATCGGAGACACAGGAACACGGCATCGGAAACACAGTAACACGGGAACACGGCATCGGAAATATGGAAACACGGGAACACGGCATCGGAAACACGGGAACACAACAACAAGGTTTGCTATGCATAATTATTGTGTTATATTATGACCGTTTGGTCGCTGCCTACTTAGTTGTTGTAGTGTCAAAACATGCTGTTGTTTTTACCATTTCCTAGACATTTTCTAAATTGATTACATTCTTCGTTCTGACCCTGCCATACATGTCAATACATTAGTGTCCCAAAATGTAAGACATGTTGCAGCAAGAACGTTGTTAATAGTGTTTATCATAGCGTTTTGCACACTGCGTATCAGTGTCATCGGCGGGTGGCGCGCGGCAACGCCGCGCCGGGGGATCTAGTGTGATATGATTAGAGATAGACTAGGATCTTCTTGTATCCAAGTCATTAGGCATCTTGGCAATGGCAATCAAGTTATGTACTCCTATATATACCCCATGAGGGTCACCATAATAAACAACAAATTTTAGGGTTCTACAATTTCCACAATAGCGACTAAAGAGTATCCAAAACATGCCACCGAAGCTAAGAACTTCTCGCTCCATTATTGATCCAGTTGAAATCCCTCGTGTCCCGAAGTTGTTATTCTAAAATGGGAATTTCATATACAGGTCAAAGACCATAGAGGTGAAACGTTTTCCGTTTGGCGGGAAACGAGAAGGTGAAAAGTTAAAAGTTTCATTTGTGGATGTCTATCAATTCTTGGTTAAATTCACACATAAATATATCATATGAAACCACAAAAGAAATACTCCCTCCGTCCCAAAATAACTGTCTCAAGTTTGTCTAAAAGTGGATGTATCTAGACATGAAACATGTTTACATACATCCACTTTTGTACAAACTTGAGACGGTTATTTTGGAACGGAGAGAGTACACGAATAACCCTAATACACGAATAACCCTAATTTGGATCCAAATCACCGCTTTAAATTGACTATGACGCTCACCAGTCACCATGGCGTGGGGTGACGAGAAACAGAGTCCGCCGCCGTGGCCGTAACTGCAGCAGCCAATTTTTCTTCCTCAGAACAGAAAAGAAAAACAAAAGAAAACTCGCGATATTTCCTGGCGGCGGGGCCCACGGCCGTTTCCCCACTTTCCTCTCGCATCATATATTCCCCTCCCAGCCCCAAAATTCCATTAAAATCTCCACCAAAAACCCACGCAAAATCGATTTCGGATCCCCTTCCACCTACGCAATGGACTCGGTTCCGCCGGCCTCCGGCGGCGGCGGCGGCCCAGGCCCCGGCTACCCGGAGTCAACGGACTCCTCCCCGCGCAGCCGCGGCGGGGACTCCTGGGACGAGCCCTTCCCGTCCTCCGCCGCCGCCGCAACCGCGGGCGGCGGCGGCCGCCTCCGCCTCATGTGCAGCTTTGGCGGCCGCATCGTTCCCCGCCCCACCGACAAATCCCTCTGCTACCTCGGTGGCGAGACTCGGATCGTTGCCGTGGACCGCAACGCCACCCTCGCCGACGTCCACGCGCGGCTCTCGCGGTCCCTCCTCGCCGGCCAGCCCTTCACGCTCAAGTACCAGCTCCCCAACGAGGACCTCGACTCGCTCATCTCCGTCTCCACCGACGAGGACCTCGACAACCTCGTCGACGAGTACGACCGCGTCGCCGCCGCCTCCTCCGGGTCCGGGTCCGTCTCCTCGCGCACCTCCCGGATCCGACTCTTCCTCTTCCCGGCCAAGCCCGAGTCCTCCTCTTCCCTCGGCTCCCTCCTCGACGACTCCTCCAAGTCCGAGACCTGGTTCGTCGACGCACTCAACTCCGCCATCTCCACCGACGGGTCCTTCGACGGAATCCCGCGCGGGATCTCCACCGACCTCCTCGGCCTCGAGGACGACCAAGCCTCGCAGCACTCTCGAAGCGGAATACCCAACTCCGCTCCCAATCCGGCCGAGGCCCACCAGCAGAAGCTCGCCGCCGCCGCCGCATCCATCAGGCACGACGCACAGTCCGTGCCCCCCGACTCGCCGATGCTGGATAAGAACTCATCCTTCGGCTCCACGTCCTCGGCGCCGTCGCTCTCGAACCTGCCGCCGATCCGGTGAGGCCTGACGTTATGATGCAACCCGGGATCGCTCCACAACCAGTCTCCTCCGTAGAGGATCACTTCGCCCAGATGGGGATCTCGGAGCAGCAGCCTCCACCTATGGTGGGTTATACAATGCAACAACAACCGCTGCAACCGATCCCTGCCGTCATGGGATGCCGGTGGCCAGCGGCATGCCTCCACCCGAGGCGGCGCCCACCCGAGTGTTCTCCGATGATGAGAGGTCCGATCATGGCGGTGGAGTTCGGATGCCACCAAAGCAGGAGGTTCCACCTACTGCCGACCCCAACAACAGGTATCAGTTTTTGCTTCATTCTCATCTGTAACTATGTATTATTATGCTTGGGCTGCTGATTAGAAGATCAAAGACTTATTACGCTGCCTATGTGTTGGATGAAAATTTTCAGGGCCATGTACTACAATGATAGGTCACCTCGAAGTGAAACTGATGCCGCCAGCTATCACGCTCCAGCGCCAGCTTCAGATGCTGCAGTAGCTGCCGCGCAGCCTCCGGCTGGCTATGTCTATGCACAGATGCAGCCACAGCAGCAATTGCATCAGCACCAGCCACAGCAGCAATTGCATCTACAGCCGCCACAGCAGCAATTACAGCAGCAGCAGCCGCCACAGCAATTACAGCAGCAACCACAGCAGCAAATACAGCAGCAACAACCACAACAGCAATTGCAGCAGCAGCCTCCGCCGCAGCAACATCAGCCAGCTCCGCAGCAATATGTCACGGCTGGGAATCAGCACTTCATTCA
This sequence comes from Poa pratensis, assembly GCA_947311845.1. Taxonomy (NCBI): domain Eukaryota; kingdom Viridiplantae; phylum Streptophyta; class Magnoliopsida; order Poales; family Poaceae; genus Poa; species Poa pratensis. The sequence continues at coordinate 35,511,984 of CAMZMU010000110.1, read as the reverse complement.
CAACCCAGCCACGGGAACGTTCATCCCGATTCAATCTTATTACCACCAGCCTGTTCCCCAGGCAGCGCCGCAGCAACAGCAGGCTCCTGCGTTCGACCCGAACACCGGCATGTACTACATCCCTATGCGTCCGAATGCACCTCAGCAGTATACCATGCCTCCTGGTGCTGCTGCCCCTATGCCTGCTCCGACGCTTGTTGAGAGTGCGCCGAAGCCTACTGCCGTGCCGATTCCGCAGCAATATATGAAGCCTGAATTGCAGCAACAACAACTGGTCTGTACCGAACTGCTGCGCCGGCCGCCCCTCTTCCAGGGTCTAATACAGCCCCTGGATATGCTGGAATGGGCTACCATCAAGTAATTCAACCCCACCACCATCCCGCGCAGCAGCCTGGAGCGACCATGGCGGGGAACTATGGGTATGAGCAGTATGCTGATCCCCGCGCACAGCTCTACGCCCAGGCAGGAGCACCACCTGGATCATTGCCACCTCAGTATCAGCCCATGGGATCACCTGATGCCGGCCAGGCTGATTTGAATCAGAACCGTGGCTCATAGCCCCAAAGGAATGGTGAATTCTGCCATGCTGCTTGCTTATCCTAGAGGTAATCCTGCTGTTACTTATCATTATTGTTTATTACAACTTACACAAGTCGATGGCAAGCTGTGGATGGTGTAATCGTGCTGCTGTGCATTTGGGATCATATCAATCATGCATCTGGGTCTGTGATTAGAGGGGGTTCAAAATAAGATCGAAATGGTATGTTGGTTCTTGTGCTGTTGACACTGAAAGGGATTGTTTCTGATTGGTTCTGTCGAGAGCCCAATTTGCCGACGTCGGAGTAAGTGGGGGGTGGAAGACCGTGAAGTGTTGGATTACAGTTCCAATTGCTTTGTCTTATTTTTGAATAAATATAGTAGTGTCCAAAAATCTCAGTAAAAATCCGGAATCGTGAACTCATCATTTGTGTAGCACAGTGTATATTTAAACTCATGGAAGGTACTGAGGTTGATGTCCCAGATATGTGTTTATTAGCTTGCTTGTACAAACTTCATTCGAGTTAAATATGATACACTCTCTGTCCCTTATTTGTACTATGGATATTTGATGTTGATACGCATCTTCTGGTTTTAATACATTGACTTGAAGCCTTATCTGTGTTTCCTTTTGCTTGAAGCATTCAACTACATTTGAGTTGTTATATATAAGTGTAACGATACAGTTTGGCAATCCTACATATGCTACGTGTAGCTGTAATCCTCCATAACTGTGTTAGCAAATGCTTGTGTTAGGTAGTGTTCCCATCCTGACTTGTTGCTGCTGGATTCACATGGTGGTTGAAGTAGATTCTTTATGTGTGTTCATCCAAGGAGATTATCTCTTGGGAGAGATTGTGATGGACCTCCAACTACTAGTTGAACAGGAGCATGTTACTAGCAATCTAGCATAGTTAGAGCATCTCTAGCAGCACCCGCAAAACCGGCAAAACCGCCAAATTCCGGCGAGTTTGCGGGTTGGGTGCGAAATTTGGGCCAGACCAGCGCCTGCAAATTTGGCCCAACCTGCAAACGTTTTGCGGGGGCCCGAGAAATGAGCGGCCGGAACCCTATTTAGCCGGATTGCGGCGAGTTTGCGGGTCGAAATCCCCATTTCGCCTCGCACGCTCCGCCGCGCCGACAAGCAATCCCTACACCCACTCCGCCGTCTCCGACGCGATCTGCCGGGGATCTTATTCTCCGGTGGTGGCATGATCCGAGTGGCGGCGGCTTTACGATCTCCAGGAGATTGCCCTTGCCGATATACTTAGATTGCTTCTCCTCAAGGGCAACACCAAATTCCTTGTGTTGCCAGTCCATCCCATGGTACAAGTGGATGCGATGATCACCATCCATCTCGTTTCCTTGCCTTGCCGGCATGTCTGGTGTAAGCTGTTGAGTGGTCCGCACCATACACAAGCTTTCCTGTGGATTAACAAACAGTTTGGCGCAACCGAATGATACACGCACAGTGCCAGCTGGAATCGGAATCGGACATAGGTGTTCCAAGTTGGAGAAGACTGGCAGATAGGTGTTGGATCCGGAGATTGGAGTGAAAGCTGGGGGCTGGGTGGGAGGCCGCTGAGTGAGCCGGCCTCGGGATCCGCGCAGAGTTTGGCTCCACGGCGTCATTGGCGCTGGCAGAGGTCGGCCTGAGCTGGTGGTACACGATCCAAGCTGGACTGATGGATACCCAAGTGCGGTGGCAGCAGTAGATCGTTTGCACGTGGGGGCTGGCCGTGCGCTCCCATGTACAGTAGTAGTACCAGTGCTTTGCTTCATCGATCTGAGCGACTTCCTTCCAATCAGGGGCGGGGTGGATTCTCTGCTCCGCTGCCTGCCGCAGGGAGCCGTCAAGCGTGGGCGGTGCCTCGGCCGCGTCGCCGGAGAGCAGCACACGCATCGGCCCGATCGAACCGCCATCGCTCATGCCCACTCCACTCACCCTCTACCCTGCTGACATGCTCGCCTTTGTTTGCTTCCTTCCAGAGCTGGACCCGCAAACCCAACCACACATGCTCCCCGTCGGTCGATTCATGCCTGGGTTATTGCGCTACTAACACGTACGGTGGGTGATCATCATGCCTCCTTAACCGCGTACTCCCTCCGTTCCATTTTAATTGACTCCAATATAGATGTATCTGGTACTAAAATATGTCTAGATACATCCGTTTTGAAATCAATTAAAATTGAACGGAGGGAGTACGAGGGAGTGGCTCCTCCAGTTGGGGGAACATATATACGCTGTTTACTTTGCTGCGTTCCAACGGCCAGTCTCCTCCAGTTATTTGTTTTCGTTTAGACTATAGTGGCAGGCACACAAACTCGGACTTTTGCTCCTCGCCAGTCATCGCCGTCATCGTCGATGTCGACTGGCACATCACCGATCGATTGCATAAGTTAGCCGAGTGTTGCTGTCTTTGCGCTGCTGTGCACACTTCCGACTACTCCGGCGACTTAACACACACGAGGGGGGCTAGTCCTGCTACTATCGTTTTCAGCCGGGGGAACAGACGCCGGGTCGTGAGTAGTGACCAACTGTTGCTAGTGCAGCCAACTGTGCATGCATTGCGATATGGAGTATGGACAAGGCAACCCAAAGCTGACGATATGTATTAACCGTTACTTTGTGGGCATATATAGAACAGATACATTGTGCTACACCGCTTGTACTGGCATCATGCATGCTTTCGATGACCAACGCCATTTCACCAAGGTCTCCGTGGGATCGCTCCAGTTTCTGCGTCCGATGTATGAACTGCGTGCGTGCGATAGACAAGCACATGCTTGCCCCTGTGATGTCAGCGTTTTCACCTCTTTTTTTTTTCGGGCAATCCGAATCGATGATGATAGGCAGTGAACTATGCTGAATAGCGTTTTCACCTTGTTTTCTTAATTTCACGTATTATCTTTTCGGCATGACAGAGATGGTTGATTGTTAAGAGGTAATACGACTGAGAGGTAGGTCACCCGAGGAGCTAGCTAGGCGTCCAATCCGCTCTTTCAGACTGAGATCATCTTCAGTCTGAGGGAGCATCATTTTAATAGCCCTATTGTGATAGCCTAATACTACAAAACTCGAAAGTAGACAACTTCCTTCCCCGCGACGTGATCGATGACGGTGCATTTCAGGCCACCTTGCTTTCATTTTCAGCTGGAAAAAACACACACATGGACGGACTTGGTCCTGACGACGTACGTACGTTGTATCCTGCTGCTAGTGGAGCGGACTGTGCATGGACAAGACAGCCCCAAAGCAAAGCAAAGCAAAGCTACGTTTGCATCATGGACAAAAGCTAGCGTTAATTACACCCAACACTGCACGAAGCTGCTGTCCAATAGACAAACAGATGGATGGATCGGTCGATGTGTCGCCCTGTCAGTGCTGTCATCTCATTGTTATCTTTTTCAGGCATGACGGAGGTGCTTAATTATGTAATCCAAGAGGTGAGGTAGGTCACGCGAGGAGGCGTCCAATCCAATCTTTCAGAGTGAAATCCATCATCTTCGATCCAGAAGGAGCTTGCTCCGACACAATCACACCAGGCACTGTTGGTTACCTCAGCCTCAGGGAATATAATCTCTATTCATTCATGGTGGAGCCCGGCCGTGTGTTCTTCCTTTCTTTCCATGGCATTCGATCCATGGAAAAGAAGAAGACGAAGAAGATGATGCAAAGAAGAGATCACGCACGCACACACACACCATCCTACGTAAAGTGCACGCCTCCAAAGATTTACCGAATCACCGTATCTACAGTATGATTACATTTGCCACATCAGTCGTATCTCCTTTGAGTTCAGGTCAGCTTATTCTGGACCTACGTGTATGTACAGTAGAGTATAGCCTGATAGTTTCTGACGAAGCTAGTTGGCCTGTGAGCGGTGCCATCCCTGCATATCGCTCGCCGTCGTCGCCCCTTTGGCCCTGGGGATCTTCTTCAGCACGCCGGAGTCCATCCGGGTGACGTGGGTCCGGAAGTCGTGCGCGCCCCTCGCCGCCAGGTGATCCACCTCGTCCTCGTACCGCTCGTACAGCGCCGGCACCGTCATCACGCACACCACCACTGCCAAACACACAAACAAGTCCCATCTCTCTCAAGTTGATTCTATTCTGAAGAACTTTTGCAATCTCTGAAACTTGTGCATGCTACTGAAAGTCTGAAAGTGTTGGTAGTTGCTTACCGAGGTAGAGCAGGGTGAGGGAGCTGAAGCAGCTCGCGATCACCGACCCGATGTACAGGGACACCACCGTCTGCAGTAGCATGTGTGTCGGTCAGATACCCAGATACAACAGGTCAGGCAGCCATGTCCATGTGTGTGTCTGAATGAAGCGAGTGAGTTACCAGGATGAACATCTTGACGTCGCCTCCGCAGGCGATGTCGTAGAGCTTGTGCACGAACCAGTTGAGCCTCCCGTGCAGGCCCAGGATCAGCTGCCTTGGGCTTCTCTCCGACAGCACCGTCTCCGGGATCCTTGGAACCGGCCTGCATTCAGGTTGCAGTTGGCGTCACCAAATGATAGAAATTTTACAGCAGTTTTCGTGGCCCAAGATTCAGAATGATAAATGTTTATTGGGTGGGTCTGATTAGTTGGTGATATTCCCTGAATTGCATGGCATGGAAAACGTTGCTAAAGTGCACGCAGTACTGTACTGAACCAGACCCAAATGTCTCCTAAAAAAGAACAAGAGTCTGAAACAAAACTGTAAGACTGAAGAAAATGGGTGCAGACTGCATTACAGGTTGAGGAACGTGGAGGCGTTGGTCCAGATGAAGAAGGTGAGCATGGCGATCATGGATGCGTAGCACGCCAGCGTCAGGAAGTGGTACTCCGCCACCTCGAACAGGCCCCACGCCGCCGTCGCTGCGACCAGGATCGACGCCGACACCTCCTTCCGCCTCCACAGGATCACATCCGCCGCTGCGAATGCGTACACGAACGGATTCAGAAAGCTTGAACTCCGAGCGGGTGTACCGCACATTGCTTGGAATGATCTCGTTGTGTTCAGTAAATCCATGATCGATCCAGATTACCTTTGCGTCCACCTAGGGTGGCATGGAGAGGCCTCTCCCTGCCGAAGAGCCTCGGCGCCCTGTGCCCGTGCGACCCTCCCGTTACCATCTTGGAGTTTGTTTGAAGTTTTTCAATGCAGCTTGCTGTTGAGGTTGTTTGTTATTGTAAAATACCAGCATGCATATATAGGATTGAGAAAACGTTGGCAATCTTCAAGGGAGAGAGCAAAGCATAACTTTGGCTCAGGGCTAGCTTTTCTTGGATACTTTGGTGTCCCGGTGTCTTTTGGTGTTCGGATCTGATCCAAACCTTGCTATTCTGGATTCTGCAGATAGACCCCGTATCTGGTTTCTTTTCTTGGATGGATGAAACATATGTTTCTTGCGCTACAAAACACCAATTGTCACAATTTTTAAAATTCTTCAGAGTTGGTTCAGTTCAGGCTGTGCATGCAAATCATGATCATGAACATTTTTTTTTTGAAACAAGCCAAAAGATTTTCCATTTTCGTTTGAGCATTTACGAGTGTTACAAACCTTGCCATGGCCGAAACAAGGCCAAGGCGAAAAGACGAAAGTCTACTCTCACGGAATTACATTACTCAAAGCCTTAGCCACCTTTTGGCACCACATAGCCGCCTCATCGATGATCTTTATCTTTCAAACGAGCATGGTGGTAATCATTGATTGATTTCGAAAAACTAAGAAATTTCTTTCCTTTCAATTTTTCCAAGAAACTAGCATGGCAAGAAATGCCAAGGCCTTTCTCAAATCCCCATTCTTATGAATCACGTCCCAGGCTCCCACCACTCCTTGATGGTACGACTCACTTGCTAATCACCCAAGCCAAGTGTCCAAAGAGGACCAAATTCGAGTAGTGAAGAGGCATTGAAAGATAAGGTGCACGGGCGATTGTTGCACTATATTGCATAGTTTACAAATCCTGCAATTTAGACATCCACTCTGATCAAGTCTATCCGCCATCCATACTCGGTTTTGGAGGATCAACCAAGTTAAGAGATTGCATTTGGCGGGCGCCCAATGTTTCCAAACCAAAGAAGGCATCATACAAGGGGTATGCCCCAAAGTTGCATCTTGTAGGCCTCCAACGAGTAACACTCATTCTAAAAAAAAAAAAACACTCATTCTTTGTGAATGTTCAAGTGAGCCTACGGGTGTCGTAGTCAATTTGGACGGCGTCAAGCATCTCCCAAAGTTTGGAGAATTGAGCGATATGTCAAGTGAGAGCCCCCTTGAGTATTGATTGCAACACCCAAAAATCATTTTACAGTGCTTTGCGAACCGTGCTTTCCTTTTCTTGGCAATGTCCAAAAATAGATGGGCAATACCCTTTAGGCATTCCCTCAAGCGAAATTGACTCCCAAAAAGCGCCTTCTTCTCTATTTCCAATAATGACCTTGTAGCCACCATGAAAAGATATTGGTCACTAGAGTAGAAGTGCAAGGATTTCCGATCCCATCCAGGGCTTGTTGTTCAATCCACTCAAACCAAAGCCACCCCAAGCAAAGTACCGAGGCAAACTTTGTGAGATTGTTTCCCAAGTCCTCCAAAGTCTTTAGTCTTCTACAGCCTCTCCCAACTAATCACTGGAGACCTTCTCATAAGCCGCCCAAAGAAAGACCTATCTAATGTTATCAATCTTCGAAAGCACCACCATCAGAGCATCAAGTACGGCGACAAAATAGATCACAATATTAGCTAGTATTGCCTTAGCAAGAGTCATACGCCCGACTATACTAGCATGTCTTCCAATCCAGAAAATAAGTAATGTGATAAAACAGAATGAGAAAACAACACGAGGCCATGGAACGAAACTGTACGTACCACACATATGCCACGTGGCGCCCAATCCTTCTTAATCATATTATTTGTAGTGTATCAGCCTGGTATCTAAATATATTTATCATATATTCTCTAAAAATAGACCATTCAACGGACTGGTTCCAAAAATTAGAGATACTCCCTCCGACCCGAATTACCGTTCGCGGTGTTTTTTTTGTGAAAACCCCCTGCTCTTTTTCACGTGAAGTCACACATCCTCCCCCAACCTCTCCCCCGTCTCGTGCACACTCTGCTCTTCCCCGGACGGCGTCGCCTGCTCCATCCCTCCTCTGGACCGCGCTGCCTGCTCCGTCCCTCCCGCGCCGCCTGCTCTACCTTCCTCCTCGTCTCCCCACCTTTCTGTCACGAACCAGAACCCAAGGACGAGGGAGATCGAAGACGAAATCGATTCCTTTTTCCCCCAAGATCCTAACTTTGCCGATGTGCGTCGGTGTGTGTCGGTGGCGACCTCACCTCACTCCCACCACCGCCACAAAGCTGTGGCTGCGGATCGCCAAGGGGATGGCGCCGCCGGACGCGGGCCGCGGGCTGCTGGAGGGAACATCCAACGAGGGAGCGTGGGGAAAATGTGAGGATCCCGGATTAGCTATCCGAGATACTCGTTATGTTTTCTGCAACAATCCCATGATCAGTCTGTTGTTGCACATAACTTGAATTGGCATCACAGGTCATCCATAAATACCGAATAAATATACTTACGTGATTGAAGTCATAAGCTTCAACAGGTACTTGCAGCGGAAATCACCAAACAACGTGGAGCCCAAGTCATTCGCCTTAACCCTACAGGCAGCAGACTGGGAAGCGCCCTAGTTCGCAAAGACGCCAGTGAACCCTTCTTCTTGGACTGCTCTTCTTCTAAAATCTGGCTAAGACAATAGCCAGGGACGAAACCAATATGAGTACATTTGATTGTATTCGCAAACTACCCCAACTTGAGCATGCACTACTTTTGATAATCTTTCATAAAACCTTTATTTTTAAAAACATCTCTATACCTTTATTGAAAAAGGGAAGAGTAGATCTTTAATCTTGTTGAAGTCAAAACATTTTGGAAAGTAGTTTTCTCGCTATCTTTGTTGAAGAAGGTAAGAAGTCTTTTTAAACCTTTTTCAAAAAAAAAACCTTTGTTTGAAAAGGCAAGAAATCTCTTTTAAAACTTTTTCCTCGAAAATCACCATCTTGTCCATAGCCCCATCCTGGTCACTTATTTTCCAGCAACCTCATACCACCCCTCGGTATAGTTGCATAAAGCATCTCCATTTTCTTTTCAAATCTTTAACTTTGTAAAACTTGCACATGGCCTTAGGACAGCCTCCCAACTGTCCATATCCGAGGACTCGGCTATTCGAATAGTTTTACACTCTGCAGAGGTAGCACGCTTTTCCCACACCCATCCGGTCACTCATCGTGTCAGCCACGTCCCGCCATACCAGGGGTATGCGAAGTTGAGTTCCCGGCCATAGCCTGTCCTTTGCTCCTGCTAGTATAGGACCCTGCCTCTACGACACTTTCCATCGACACTTAAATCCTCAGAAACTAAGTGTGAGGACTCGTAGTTCTGCCCGGCGGACCCAAGGGAGCCCTTCAATCCTCTTTCTCTAATACGCTTATACCGGCCTCCGGTAGACTGCACTTAAGAGGACCCAGGTCAGGGGGTAGGTCCTCAGACCATCCCCTCATGGAACGAGGTTATCCTCGTTATTGAGGCATCCAGTACTAACACGAGCAAATTATATGACTACGCCCCGCCCCATATGGGGGTAAATGTGGTCGCACAGGGTATTGGTTGGTCGTCATAGTACTAGGACACAATGTGCATTTTTCAAAAACATCACCATACTCCACTTCTCCATTTCATCACCGACATCTCGGCATACCATAATTCATCCAAGGATTTTCAAAGGAGTTTTGAATAAACAATGTTTTTCCCATCCTATAGTTTATATAAACAAACTGATATTTTTACATAGAGTGGCAAAATAGTTTTTCATAAACCTTTGAAAAGGTTTTCACAATCATTTCCCATTTCCATAGCAAAATACTTTTGACCAAAACTTGGGTGGATCGTGATCTCACCAAAAGATTTTTACAAAAGGCTTTTGAGTAAAAACAAATACATTTAGAAATTGCACATTACTAACACCTCTATATCGGGTGTCTCAATAATGTACTTGTATTTTGTAAAAGGGTTTTCAAAATCATAACTTTAGTGGCAAACACCACATAAATCACTTATGCTCAAAACATGTGAATCAAAATAGATGTATATAGATGCAAGCTCAGTGAAGTAGCTTGCCTTGCTCCACAAAGTGGTACTGGTCCTGATCTTCTGGTTCAACAAATTCCCTCCTTCGATAACTCCGGCAACGTTCTCGTCTAAACGTTAAACAAACAATACAAACAATCACTACACTAACTCAATCAACATCACAGCATTACAATCGTAGTTCTACAAAGCCACTGCATAATCAAGCAACACCATTTGGTTTCATTTAATTGAATTCACCAGTCTTTAGTTACTTCCTAAATTTGGCAGAACTGGTTGTACATTGTTTAATTCACCATTTATTCTAGGTTGGTCACAAAAATCCAAACTAAGCCTCTATGGATAGCTACTGATGTGTAGGAGACAACCCAATTGGATTGAGGTCATTTGGAGTTATCAAACTCCCTACACATTTGTTCTAAACCAGAAACTCACTAATCAAGTTTTAGCCACTAATTAATTTATGATGTTTAAAAAATTAAACCCTTTTAGGGGTAGCTAACCTTGGTTGAATGTGACCTAATAAAATTTGTTTCAGCTCAAATGGATCTACCATTAATTCACACTAATTGATTTAGTGCAGAAGGGTTTACTAAAGTTCAACCAAATGCTAAAGATTCTAAACTGTTCCAACAATTCTACCAAAATTTGGGGAGCTAAAGGATCCTAATACAAAGCTACCAAAACTGGTTTCAAGTCATTTGGACTAATATAACTCCAGAATCAAATGGTTTGGTGTTTCAAACCTTCTGGAGCATTTTTAATAATACATTTTTATTATTTATTTAAATGAGATGAGACCACTTTGGTGAGTTAAAGATTTTCATAAGCTTTCCAGAACATTTGAGTTTGATTTATTTGGATTCCTAAATATCGAGATATTGAATTTATAAACTAGGTCCAGTACTGAAATTCCAGAGAAAAAGAATTAGGAAATTCCTCTCCTCTGGATAATGTTGAAAATCCTGACATGTGGGGCCTACTAGTCAGTGACTCAGTGGATAATTCCCGCGTGTGGATAATGTTTAAACTTATGACAGGTGGGGCCAACCCTGTCAGCCTAACAGGAAATGAAACGGTATGTGGCCGTTGGATCTAGATCCAACGGCTCACAGAGCCCGCGATGATCAACACGTTACCCGCGGCGGCGCCGGAGCTCCGGCGACGGCGAGGGTGGCCAGGGGGTGTACCTGGGTGTCCTAGGGACGAGGCAGAGGATGGCGTTCGACGGCGGAGGGTACGGGAAGGCTCGGGGGCGAACTTGTGCGTGCTGGGGAAGGCTGCAACGGCGTCGGTGAAGTTCTCCTCCTCCGCGGCCGTGCGTCAACTCCGGCGGGTCCTCCTCGACTCGTCTGTGCACGAAACAAGAGGAAACTGCGGCGGGTGAGGGTGGTGATAATGGTGGTGAGGATGCAGGCCAGAGAGGAAAGAAAGAGGGAGTATCACGGCCGGGCCGTGATCGACCTCCACCTTCGGCTCCGGCGAAGCTCGAGGAAACTCAGAGGCAAATGGGGCTTCGAGGGAGGGGCTCCTCCCTCCTGGAGGTGCACGGGGTGTGTGGGGAGTGCGGGAGAGGGAAATGGCGGGGTGTGGAGGCACGGGTGCGGGGGTGGCTTTTTATTGCCGAACGTCGGCGTGCCGTGGACAGGGTGCACGAGAGGAGCTAGGGGGTGGGAGAGCACGTCATTTGCGGTGGTACTGTGCGGTTACGGAGTGGGGTTGCTCTGCTGGGGCTCAGAAGGAGAGAGTGGTCGCGTGTGGCTCGGGAGTGAGCTCGGGACGCACGGCATCCATGGCGGGTCAGCGGAGTGCGATGGATCGATGGCGTCGCTGCAGGGCTCCAGAGGTGGTGTGGGCGTGTCCGCGAAGTTGAGGGGTGACAGGAGCGCGTCGGTGATGAGTCACACGAGCTGGGGTGCCGTGGTGGTGAAGTTTGGCGTCGGCGTCCACGCGCGGCCAGAGCACGGTGAGCGGCGCACGGCTGCAGGGGTACGGCGCCACAGAGCGCATGGTTCGGTCTCCTCCTGCCTGATGAGTGTGGTGAGAGGTGAGGTGATGGAAGACGCAGAGAAGGGCCAGCTCGGCTGCTCTCCTCGACACGCATCCATCGCCGGCACGGTGCAGTGCGGTGGCGTGCTTCCTTCGACGGCCACGGGCCTAGTGACCAAGTGGCACGCCTCCTCCTTGCTCTGGTGACTGAGTGATGTGAGTGAGGGAGATTGGGTGAAACAATTCGATGAATTAAGCACTAAATTCCTCGATTTGATTTCGGTTTCGAAGAATTGGGGAAGATCTCGGCAGTGTCCACCATGTGTTCGTTGAAATGCTTCAACGAATTTTAAATTCAGTTTTCTACAATTTTATTTTATAATTGGTTTCCTGTATATTGTCCAAGATTTATGGTATGGTGGTGAAATTTATTTGATATGTGCAACATAGCACATTTTGTGATTTGAATTTACTAAAGAAAGAAATGAAATTTAAATTCAAGATTTTTAGAAATATTTTTGGAGAGGGAAAAGAATGTAAGAGCAAAGTGGGAGTGATCCTTATGTCACCCCACTGAATTTGGTTGGAAAGATAAAATCAATTTCTCATTTGGAGAATTTTGTGACATTTGTCACACATGGTTTTATGTGTTGATGTTACTCATGATTTTATGTGTTAATCTTTTTATTTTGATTTTCTTTTCTTTCTTCAGGTCCTTGTTTAGCAGACAAACAACACAAGCAATCAATTGGGCAGGAATTAACAACCAACACTAGACAACCATGTATAAGTTTTCAACCAAGTTTTAATCACTCAGATAAGTGGTGGGGTGTGATCTAGTATCGTCCTGACAAGAATAAGGTGGAAAAGCTCAACTTCATAATTTGATATTTTTCCAAAAGGGTTGCTAAAATATATGGGCAATATACTTCCCACCTTTATTGTTTTCAAAGAAATGAAAGTACGAGTTTAAAATAAGGGCTACCAATACAAGGGAAATATCAAGATATAGACCTCCATATTTTTGGAAACATATAATTTTGGAAAATACTTTTATTCTCTCAAGGAGTGGGTATTTTGGTTGTTGCTAAACAAAGCATCATTTGAGAATAAGTTGGTCCAAATAAGAGTGGAGGAGATATATGGAATATTTTGTTCTTGTCATGACATGATCACCAAGTTTAATATATAGTTATATTGGTTGGGTCTTGGATTTACTAGTCAAACAACTCAAACAACAAGTCACACTAGTTCAATCATAGCAATGGGAAGGAAAACACAATCATCAGCAAAACATTTCAAAAAGTTTTTGTTGGTTCTGAATTTTGGGGTCTGGTAAAACTAAGTTTTTCTTGGTTCCAAAATTTGGGATGTTACAGATCCTTCCCCCCTTAAAAATAAATCTCGTCCTCGAGATTTGCCCGGGGGTACAGGGGAGTACGAGGGCACGGGTTTTGGGGAGATGCAGGGGTTCTTTTATACCAAAATAACCGTGCCACCAATAATTGGCTCGAGGACACAGTGGGGATTGGATTATCCAGAGGGATTTCTTTTGCAAAGGATACTGGGAAAACGAGGGATACGATTTAGAATTAAAGGATAGAAGAACACGGGGTTCAACCGCTTACTCACTGACGTGTGGGTCCGAGGTCCACCTGGCAGTCTCTCCTCCTTTCTTCTTTTCTTCCTCCTGCTCACCCTGGCTTCGCACTCGCCCAGCTCTTAGTGCGCGAAGCACTCCCCTGCGGCACTGCTGCGCGTGCGGTCCGTCGATGCAGCGGCAGACACGGCTTTAGGACTCGACGCCTAGATGGTTTCGCGCCATTAAGGCGAGTACTGCTCGGGATTCCTCTTCTTTCCCTCGCAAAGCGGTGTCGAGGAGCGGCATCCGAGCTCCGGCTATAAATCGGAAATTTCCGAGGCTTTTCTCCTCCTCATCTCCACCATGAGTTTTATTCACGCCTTTTTCAAAGCCTACTACGAGATGTTGGAGAGAGCGGGCTTCATCGAGCATGTCATCATTGTCGTGCTCTTTGGGATCTCGTCGTCGGTGGTGACCGCACTGCTGCTTGCGGCGGTGGTCGTCTTGATCCTTGGCTTCTGCAGTTGGTGGTCTGACGCGGGTGGTGATGCTGCGGCAGTGGTGCCAGCTGCGCCGGAGGAGCCAGTTGCGGTGGAGGGGCCAGCTGCAGTGGAGGAGCACGCGGCGGCGGTGGAGCAGGCTGTGGTGGAGGAACCAGTTGCAGTGCCGGTGGATGAGGTGGCAGATCTTCCCGCTGGAGGTGAGCCGGCTGCTCGAGTCGTTTATCGCCGTCGCGCGACTCGCGACTCGGCTTCGGGTGAGCCAGGCTCCTCCTCCGGGGGCGTTCTGGAGCTCGAGAGGGAGTAGGAATCTCTGGGGTGCCGTTGCATCCGTGCTGAGTACTGGCAGTGTTCTTCGTAGGAGTAGAATTTGTATCCTCTGTTTTTTTCTGAAATTTCTCGCTTCTGTACTGAACTTAGTTGAGGTATCCACTTTGCCTCCTTGGATGAATTTTAAATGAGACTCGTATCTCTGAATTTTCCTCAGTCATAATAGATCTGATCTTGCAGCACAGATAGGATGCAGAGGTACTAGAATAATCTTGCTTTAGTGAGAAAATAGATTTTTTTTAGGGAAATAACACTGCATTATATGGTCTCAACCATTTGCAGTGGTAGCATAACATTTCAACCATATAGGTTGAACACAACAACTAAAAACACCCTACAAGAAATCCTTCTGTGTTTCAGCGAGCATTGACACTCAGCAAGCATTTTAAGGCTTGTGAGGGTTACATCTCGTGGAGGGCTCGGGCCCTTTCTTTAACATGCAGAGTGCACAAGGTTCATATTGGGTGAGGAACCTTGTGACGGAGGCATGTAGGAGACCACACACAAAATAATTTGCATACTACAAAATAATCCCATTCAAAGTTTGCATTAATTCACAGGGGGGGGTATATGCGTCTGGGGTCACATATACGGTTCCTGGTTTAAGTGATCTGTTGTTTCTTTTTAAAACCTTTAACTGAAGAAAGAGCATGACATTCCATCAGGTGTCAACCAAGTGGTTAACAAGATGATAAGAACACCAAGTTTTTATTTCGGGCTGATTTGACATCAGCCGGGGAACAGACAACAACCTTGCATTACAAGAAACACGAGAAAAACAAACAACAAACAAACATCCTCCTGCTTCTCACCTACCAACATACAAACGTCACTCAGGCTAACTAAACAGGGGTTCTACTCCGCTTGACGGCCTCTGGTTGTCGGTGGAGCGTGGCCGAGACAAAGAGTGGTGTCCACATCTCCATCTTCCACGGGGTGGGGAACTACAGGCACGCCTTCGAGGATTACACCTTGCTCTTGGGGTTGCTGCTGAACTCGGGCTAGAACTTGCGCTACAGATGCATCAAGGCTGCGGTCCAGCAATTCATCTGGGAACGGTTGTCCTGTCTCCTGAGCTTGCCCACGATTGAAAGTGGGTGGGTTCCTTGCTTGACTCAGTTCCAGGTGGGCACGACCAAGGTGGCGCCTTGTGTTCATGAGTTCCGCCATCAGGGAATGGAGGAATCTTGTCATTGCGGCTCCATAGGTGACCAGGGTGATTACGGCAGGGTCGACTTCCCTTCCGATGGGAATTTGAGCAGGCTGCTCTCCATGCGGGGGAGTGACTGGAAGAAGGTGGAAAGCTCGACTCTGCGCCATTGCCGGTTCTGAGTACCGGAGACGGACAAGGCCTTCCCAGGCTGCTACCTGGAGGGCTTGATCTAGGGTAGGCATGCTCCTACCATGGATCAAGTAGGCCTGACTTGTGCCCAACGGACACGAGCCGATTTGCACGTCGACTTGAAATTCACTCCCGGCAAGCGAGAGGGAGTTCTCGAACACCACATATCGAGGGCGGGCAGGCCGACCAAGAATATGGCAGACGGCCTTCCAAAGCATCAGTGGAAATCCGCCATGCTCCTCGGCAGTGGTTTCCAGAATGACCCTGGGGTTTGCCATTGGGTTATTTTGGCTCTGGGTAAAGGATAAGAACGCGGGATTCCTGCCTCAAGAGAGTTGGGTTGCTACGGACGGTGAGTGAGGGTGGGGATAGATGGCAGATGGAACGGGGTCTTATATAAGCTAGGTTGTGTCGGCTCTTTTCTGTGGAAGAACCCGGCGAGCGTCTCTCCTGCAGTGAGACAAGTTCTACTGCACCTTACTGTGGACCGACACCAGCCCATGCCGGTTAGGCGGGGATGGGTCAATCCATCGGGCTCACTGTAGGGGAAAATCACAAACAAACAATAAACACACAAGGTACATTTTGTACCAATGGACGCCTAATACTCGTGGTAGTCGGGTAGTATAACTAAAGTTCCTATCATATGTTTTTCCTAGGGGTCGTGGGTAAACAGGGTTGGTGAAGTCTTCACTTTGTCGCCTTAGGCTTCAGCAGGAAAAATTGAGATTGTCGAGGTAGTAACTGAGTGGAATTGTTGACGTTGAGTTGAGGTCTTCGGAGGTCTCTTGCTTTGTTGATATCGACGATCCTGGTATTTGCAGATCGATCACCCTGATGTTGAATGTTGAATATTCAAGATGGATGTTTCTTCTTGTAGGTGCTAGCTAATTAGGTCTCCTATTGGGTTCATCGTCAAGTATTTTGAACAGGTACAAGAGAGTAGAAAAATTCTTGGAAAATCTTAAAATAGAGGGGTAAGACTCGGAAATATTTGAGAAGATGAGAAGAGTGGAAGTCATTTTTGGACTTCCCTAGATAAAGATATATTTTTGGTATTAATATATTCTTAACAAAATATTTTCTTTCCTAACTAACGTCCATGCTAACTAAGGTCTGTTACAGTCAGGATGGCTCTGATACCAAGTCTGTGAGGACCCCGGATTAGCTATCCGAGATACTCGTTATGTTTCCTGCAACAATCCCATGATCAGTCTGTTGTTGCACATAACTTGAATTGGCATCACAGGTCATCCATAAATACCGAATAAATATACTTACGTGATTGAAGTCATAAGCTTCAACAGGTACTTGCAGCGGAAATCACCAAACAACGTGGAGCCCAAGTCATTCGCCTTAACCCTACAGGCAGCTGACTGGGAAGCGCCCTAGTTCGCAAAGACGCCAGTGAACCCTTCTTCTTGGACTGCTCTTCTTCTAAAATCTGGCTAAGACAATAGCCAGGGACGAAACCAATATGAGTACATTTGATTGTACTCGCAAACTACCCCAACTTGAGCATGCACTACTTTTGATGATCTTTCATAAAACCTTTATTTTTAAAAACGTCTCTATACCTTTATTGAAAAAGGGAAGAGTAGATCTTTAGTCTTGTTGAAGTCAAAACATTTTGGAAAGTAGTTTTCTCGCTATCTTTGTTGAAGAAGGTAAGAAGTCTTTTTAAACCTTTTTCTAAAAAAAAAACCTTTGTTTGAAAAGGCAAGAAATCTCTTTTAAAACTTTTTCCTCGAAAATCACCATCTTGTCCATAGCCCCATCCTGGTCACTTATTTTCCAGCAACCTCATACCACCCCTCGGTATAGTTGCATAAAGCATCTCCATTTTCTTTTCAAATCTTTAACTTTGTAAAACTTGCACATGGCCTTAGGACAGCCTCCCAACTGTCCATATCCGAGGACTCGGCTATTCGAATAGTTTTACACTCTGCAGAGGTAGCACGCTTTTCCCACACCCATCCGGTCACTCATCGTGTCAGCCACGTCCCGCCATACCAGGGGTATGCGAAGTTGAGTTCCCGGCCATAGCCTGTCCTTTGCTCCTGCTAGTATAGGACCCTGCCTCTACGACACTTTCCATCGACACTTAAATCCTCAGAAACTAAGTGTGAGGACTCGTAGTTCTGCCCGGCGGACCCAAGGGAGCCCTTCAATCCTCTTTCTCTAATACTCATACCGGCCTCCGGTAGACTGCACTTAAGAGGACCCAGGTCAGGGGGTAGGTCCTCAGACCATCCCCTCATGGAACGAGGTTATCCTCGTTATTGAGGCATCCAGTACTAACACGAGCAAATTATATGACTACGCCCCGCCCCATATGGGGGTAAATGTGGTCGCACAGGGTATTGGTTGGTCGTCATAGTACTAGGACACAATGTGCATTTTTCAAAAACATCACCATACTCCACTTCTCCATTTCATCACCGACATCTCGGCATACCATAATTCATCCAAGGATTTTCAAAGGAGTTTTGAATAAACAATGTTTTTCCCATCCTATAGTTTATATAAACAAACTGATATTTTTACATAGAGTGGCAAAATAGTTTTTCATAAACCTTTGAAAAGGTTTTCACAATCATTTCCCATTTCCATAGCAAAATACTTTTGACCAAAACTTGGGTGGATCGTGATCTCACCAAAAGATTTTTACAAAAGGCTTTTGAGTAAAAACAAATACATTTAGAAATTGCACATTACTAACACCTCTATATCGGGTGTCTCAATAATGTACTTGTATTTTGTAAAAGGGTTTTCAAAATCATAGCTTTAGTGGCAAACACCACATAAATCACTTATGCTCAAAACATGTGAATCAAAATAGATGTATATAGATGCAAGCTCAGTGAAGTAGCTTGCCTTGCTCCACAAAGTGGTACTGGTCCTGATCTTCTGGTTCAATAAACTCCCTCCTTGATAACTCCGGCAACGTTCTCGTCTAAACGTTAAACAAACAATACAAACAATCACTACACTAACTCAATCAACATCACAGCATTACAATCTAGTTCTACAAAGCCACTGCAAATCAAGCAACACCATTTGGTTTCAATTTAATTGAATTCACCAGTCTTTAGTTACTTCCTAAATTTGGCAGAACTGGTTGTACATTGTTTAATTCACCATTTATTCTAGGTTGGTCACAAAAATCCAAACTAAGCCTCTATGGATAGCTACTGATGTGTAGGAGACAACCCAATTGGATTGAGGTCATTTGGAGTTATCAAACTCCCTACACATTTGTTCTAAACCAGAAACTCACTAATCAAGTTTTAGCCACTAATTAATTTATGATGTTTAAAAAATTAAACCCTTTTAGGGGTAGCTAACCTTGGTTGAATGTGACCTAATAAAATTTGTTTCAGCTCAAATGGATCTACCATTAATTCACACTAATTGATTTAGTGCAGAAGGGTTTACTAAAGTTCAACCAAATGCTAAAGATTCTAAACTGTTCCAACAATTCTACCAAAATTTGGGGAGCTAAAGGATCCTAATACAAAGCTACCAAAACTGGTTTCAAGTCATTTGGACTAATATAACTCCAGAATCAAATGGTTTGGTGTTTCAAACCTTCTGGAGCATTTTTAATAATACATTTTTATTATTTATTTAAATGAGATGAGACCACTTTGGTGAGTTAAAGATTTTCATAAGCTTTCCAGAACATTTGAGTTTGATTTATTTGGATTCCTAAATATCGAGATATTGAATTTATAAACTAGGTCCAGTACTGAAATTCCAGAGAAAAAGAATTAGGAAATTCCTCTCCTCTGGATAATGTTGAAAATCCTGACATGTGGGGCCTACTAGTCAGTGACTCAGTGGATAATTCCCGCGTGTGGATAATGTTTAAACTTATGACAGGTGGGGCCAACCCTGTCAGCCTAACAGGAAATGAAACGGTATGTGGCCGTTGGATCTAGATCCAACGGCTCACAGAGCCCGCGATGATCAACACGTTACCCGCGGCGGCGCCGGAGCTCCGGCGACGGCGAGGGTGGCCAGGGGGTGTACCTGGGTGTCCTAGGGACGAGGCAGAGGATGGCGTTCGACGGCGGAGGGTACGGGAAGGCTCGGGGGCGAACTTGTGCGTGCTGGGGAAGGCTGCAACGGCGTCGGTGAAGTTCTCCTCCTCCGCGGCCGTGCGTCAACTCCGGCGGGTCCTCCTCGACTCGTCTGTGCACGAAACAAGAGGAAACTGCGGCGGGTGAGGGCGGTGATAATGGTGGTGAGGATGCAGGCCAGAGAGGAAAGAAAGAGGGAGTATCACGGCCGGGCCGTGATCGACCTCCACCTTCGGCTCCGGCGAAGCTCGAGGAAACTCAGAGGCAAATGGGGCTTCGAGGGAGGGGCTCCTCCCTCCTGGAGGTGCACGGGGTGTGTGGGGAGTGCGGGAGAGGGAAATGGCGGGGTGTGGAGGCACGGGTGTGGGGGTGGCTTTTTATTGCCGAACGTCGGCGTGCCGTGGACAGGGTGCACGAGAGGAGCTAGGGGGTGGGAGAGCACGTCATTTGCGGTGGTACTGTGCGGTTACGGAGTGGGGTTGCTCTGCTGGGGCTCAGAAGGAGAGAGTGGTCGCGTGTGGCTCGGGAGTGAGCTCGGGACGCACGGCATCCATGGCGGGTCAGCGGAGTGCGATGGATCGATGGCGTCGCTGCAGGGCTCCAGAGGTGGTGTGGGCGTGTCCGCGAAGTTGAGGGGTGACAGGAGCGCGTCGGTGATGAGTCACACGAGCTGGGGTGCCGTGGTGGTGAAGTTTGGCGTCGGCGTCCACGCGCGGCCAGAGCACGGTGAGCGGCGCACGGCTGCAGGGGTACGGCGCCACAGAGCGCATGGTTCGGTCTCCTCCTGCCTGATGAGTGTGGTGAGAGGTGAGGTGATGGAAGACGCAGAGAAGGGCCAGCTCGGCTGCTCTCCTCGACACGCATCCATCGCCGGCACGGTGCAGTGCGGTGGCGTGCTTCCTTCGACGGCCACGGGCCTAGTGACCAAGTGGCACGCCTCCTCCTTGCTCTGGTGACTGAGTGATGTGAGTGAGGGAGATTGGGTGAAACAATTCGATGAATTAAGCACTAAATTCCTCGATTTGATTTCGGTTTCGAAGAATTGGGGAAGATCTCGGCAGTGTCCACCATGTGTTCGTTGAAATGCTTCAACGAATTTTAAATTCAGTTTTCTACAATTTTATTTTATAATTGGTTTCCTGTATATTGTCCAAGATTTATGGTATGGTGGTGAAATTTATTTGATATGTGCAACATAGCACATTTTGTGATTTGAATTTACTAAAGAAAGAAATGAAATTTAAATTCAAGATTTTTAGAAATATTTTTGGAGAGGGAAAAGAATGTAAGAGCAAAGTGGGAGTGATCCTTATGTCACCCCACTGAATTTGGTTGGAAAGATAAAATCAATTTCTCATTTGGAGAATTTTGTGACATTTGTCACACATGGTTTTATGTGTTGATGTTACTCATGATTTTATGTGTTAATCTTTTTATTTTGATTTTCTTTTCTTTCTTCAGGTCCTTGTTTAGCAGACAAACAACACAAGCAATCAATTGGGCAGGAATTAACAACCAACACTAGACAACCATGTATAAGTTTTCAACCAAGTTTTAATCACTCAGATAAGTGGTGGGGTGTGATCTAGTATCGTCCTGACAAGAATAAGGTGGAAAAGCTCAACTTCATAATTTGATATTTTTCCAAAAGGGTTGCTAAAATATATGGGCAATATACTTCCCACCTTTATTGTTTTCAAAGAAATGAAAGTACGAGTTTAAAATAAGGGCTACCAATACAAGGGAAATATCAAGATATAGACCTCCATATTTTTGGAAACATATAATTTTGGAAAATACTTTTATTCTCTCAAGGAGTGGGTATTTTGGTTGTTGCTAAACAAAGCATCATTTGAGAATAAGTTGGTCCAAATAAGAGTGGAGGAGATATATGGAATATTTTGTTCTTGTCATGACATGATCACCAAGTTTAATATATAGTTATATTGGTTGGGTCTTGGATTTACTAGTCAAACAACTCAAACAACAAGTCACACTAGTTCAATCATAGCAATGGGAAGGAAAACACAATCATCAGCAAAACATTTCAAAAAGTTTTTGTTGGTTCTGAATTTTGGGGTCTGGTAAAACTAAGTTTTTCTTGGTTCTAAAATTTGGGATGTTACAGAAAAACCATGGGCGGCAAGCGGAGTTGACCTCCGGCGACCTAGTCGAGGAGGTGCATGGCGGCAGCCGCCTCGTCACCTTCCTCACCTGCTTCTTCCCCTACCTCGCCGATTGGGAGGCCGTCAGGTACCTCCTCCTCGCCGAGGCCGACCCGCTCGTGGCCGCGCGCATCGTCATCAAGGACCGCGACACCAGGTGCTTCCGCCCTGACTCCGCCGCCACGAGCGGCGCCCTCAAACTCGCCCTCAGGTGCGCCATGGTGGCTGCCAAGCACCCGCAGCTCGCCGACGCGTGGCTGTCGCTGATCTCGTCCCTCGACAAGGCCGTCTCCCTCCTCTGCGTGAGCTCTGGGCCAAGTTCGATGCCGCCACTGGTATGGCCACCAAACCACCTGTTGATGCTGCTTTACTGTAATACTGCCTGTCAGCTATTCATTTCAATGAGCTTACATGGATTCAGAATATTTAGAGCTGTGTGAGCTTTTGTTGTTTTACATGGTATGCTAAGCTTAAGCAAAGAATGAAGACTAGAATGATAACTTGATGTATCTTGCTTGAAACGAAATCAGGATACTCCACTCTGAATGAGCTAAGATATGGCTTCAGAATGTTTATGGAGGGTTTGAGAGATATCATTTGTGCATAATTATTTGTCTTTAGAACCAATATACTCCTTGTGTACCATGCTTATAATTTACAATTGTTTGCTCTAGTATTACATGCCAGCTAATTTAGGATGGCTGGCTGTTTGTTTTGTGCCTTCCTTGGCTTCTTGTATTGCCCTTCATCTTCTCCTCCTCTTCTTCTTTTGATCCTCTTCTTCTCCTCAGACTTCTCTTCTTCTATTATTGGTTGTTTTCCCTTCCTCTTCTCCTGCTCAGGCTTCTCTTCTTCTATTCTTGGTTGTATTGCAGCTTCAAATTCGCCTATTTGTGTTTCCCGGATGAGATCAAGTTTCTGCAAATAGTAAACATAAAATTCTGTCAGTAAGATGCATCAGTATAGACCTATCTTAAAACAGATATTTACAAGCAATAAGACATTGGCATACACTCTTGACTCGATGGCATGGACGGACAATGCTTGATGGGTCCTTCAACCATGTGCCATATTCTTTTGCTGCGATAATTGTGTCATCATCCAGGATTACTTGGGACCTTCCTTTTCTCTTTGATGCTTTCTTTGCTTGTTTATCCTTCATCTTCTCCTCCTCTTTCTCCACTTGTTGTTTCTCATAGTCGGCTATTAGCTTTAAGGTTTCTTCATATAGTTTGCTATCAACCTCTAGTGTGTTAGGTAGCTTTCCCTCTTTTATTAGCTTGTCCTTGCCCATGTGGGGTGGCTTATATGTGTTTCCACCTTGGTCTTTCATAATCTCCACCAGGACAGACTGCAAGGTGACATACACTTTGGCAAGTGTCTTCACGTCATATGCATCATAAGCTTGTTCGACTGATTCTATCAGTTCTTTGAGAGTGTTAGGTGCACTCTCAAATGCCAAGGATTGGATGGAGCTGAAGAAGCAAAGATCCAAAACATTCACATCCGGCGAGTTTGGAGGTTGGAAAGTCAACCTAATATCTAGTCCTGAAGCTTTTACGGCGGCCAGAAATACATGAGCATCAGGCTGAACATGCGTTCTAGCATTGTCTTGTTGTATCCATATTGTTCCCACATCTCCATCGTCAGGCCACACTTCTACAATTGCTGGAATTACCTTCTCACAGAGGTATTCCCGCATGAAGTCTCTAGTAACATTGACGTTCTTTAGTTCCATTGTGCCTTTTGTCCTATACTTCGAGTTGTATTTGGCTGCATCTTCTGTGACAAAAGCCCAGATGCCTACCTTTCCGTCAAATGTCACATTTCCTTGCACATCATGTCTAGGTCTTGCAACTATAGTTAAGAACATGACCTTCCCGATGCTATTTTTGTTATGGATAGTGCGAACTGGATCTGGTTCTTCTCGTGTTAGGTAGTAGGTCCGATCTCGCTTAGTCATATCAAACCATTTTTCATCCATATGCATTGTGTTCCCCATCTTTTTAACCAAAGCTTTGCTTCTAATATTGTTGTTTCATCGATCATTGAGATGCAATATAGGAGCCTTCTTATTCTGTTTTCCAAAGTTAGATGTGGTTTCAGGCTATTGGTATGGCGCCTTAAATCGCCCCATTCCAACCTCCTTTGCAGTGTTGAGAAAGGGATATCAAGGGACCTTGCCAGCACCCTCAATGTACCCCTTTTGTTCAGTGCAACTTGAGGCACCCTTTCATCGAGATTAAGCTCTCTCCTCTTTCTTCCGCACCTGCCCTTCCGCTTATTTGAGAAATCAAACACTTCATTTCTGCCCTCTTGATCTATGGCCTTCTTCCATATCTTCTCGACAGATCTAAGACTTATTCCCAAAAGTTGAGCCACAATTTCTTTATCCGCCTTCACCACGGGTCTATCTTTTCCTAGAGCTTTCAGTGCAATATATGCTGCAAATTTATAACTCTCCGGCAGATCTTTATGGTGCCTCTGCACAGCATGTTCTTGTTCTTCTTCTTCTGGAATGTGGTCTGGCTCCGCAGCATGTTCTTGGTCTTCTTCTTCTGGAATGTGGTCTGGCTGAGAAGCTTGTTCTTGTTCTTCTGGAATATGTGGACTGAAGTTGAGATCCAGCTCTTCTGGAGGAGTTAAGTTGATATCAAAGAGGACCATCTTGTCCTATGGTGGACTGGGCAAGCTGCAGAAAAGCAATTGAAAAGATAGCTCAAACTACTGCATATACAAGTCTTGATATAGGATGTTTAAACTACTAGCGTAACTAGCACTTGTATAATTGTGTCTCATCTGGAAACATTCTTTTGCTATCTCAGCTGGACATGTTTTACTACTCCCCGTCGGTTGGACATGTTTTACTACTCCCTGTCAATTGTTTTGATTCCCATCCTTATGTGGTATGCCATTTGCAGAGTATCAATGCTCGGAGCGACCGGTGGTTGCGCAGTCCCCGCGGTGGCAGAGGTCGGACCCAGCGTCTGGGCCCGTCGTCCTGGCGGAGGCGTCGCGCGGCGATGTGAAGGGGAAGCGGCCGCGATGGGAAGGGGATGCGGCCGGCGGCGGGAGCCCTCCGAGGGAGCCTCCCAACTGCGGGCGGAGCCGCCGTGGACTAGCTCTCTCCGGCGAGCTGTGGACGGCAGCGGTCCGCCCCGCGAGGAAGACACCTGCGATTGGACTTGATTTCAAAACATTTCGAACTGGCAGGGGGGTTTTTGTAAAAAATAATTATAACACTGGTCCGCCCAGTAATTCGGGTCGGAGGGAGTACTATATTTACACCCGTACATTTAAGCTATGATCATAATAATTAATTAGCATATATTACTATTAAATGGACAAATATCTCATATCCCAGCCCTGCTTATCATACTATATGTACACAATCCCTTCCTGTCTGAACTTTGCGCAAGAGCACACACAATATTCTTGATACAGGTAAACCTAGCTAGTAGTATTGGAGAGCTAGCACTAGCTGTCGATGAGGGCATCCGTGGGTAAGCAGCTTGTCCTTGCTGCTCTTGTTGGCGCTATCCTCATTGTGACCGGAGTCCATGCAACACCACAGACAACATGCAAGGCAGTGGCCAACGCCGACAAGCGTGTCAACTATGATTTTTGTGTATCGGAGCTTGGTGGTCACCCTGACAGCCCCAACGCGGACGCATGGGGCCTTACCAAGATCGCATTTGGAGGAATCAATCCCAAAATCCATTTCGGTTTCGTCTCCTCCTTTCCCCTTCTACAGTAAAAAGGCGACCGCGGAGGCGATTTCCGGCGATCTCGGGGTTCCCTCTCCCTCCGCCGGCCGCTCTGGCGGCGGGAGGGTGGGGGAACCCTGGATCTGGTGTCTGGTGTACATAGGGTGGTGTCTAGGTGCTTCGGCCGTCGGCGTTGAGGGGGAAGCGGCGGTGCTGGAGGTGGTGTTTTGGTGCCGCAGCTCCAGTCCTTCTCCGCCTCTGGCGAGGAGCTGCGGCGTGTTTCGTCTCGCGGATCTCTGGATCTGTCGAGTTGGTGTGTCCCCTTCGTGCTCGTCGTGGCGGCGCCGGCGAGTGCTTCTCATGGCGTTCTCGTCCTCCGTCCCTGCTGTCGCGGCGTCGTCGTCTTCTCCTGCGGCGACGTGGGATTGTGAGGTAAGTTCTGGAGACTTGGTGGATGCGGGTTGCTGCTCTACTGTTCCGTCGTCTCCGGCCGGCCGTGGTGGCGAGGGGAGGTGTGGGTTCGTGGAGCTGCTGGTTGCTGCTGCTGGGATGCGTGGTCAGCTGGTGAGGGTTCTGGCCACTTCCTCGGAGGTGGGTTGCCGTTGGGCTCAGATCCGGTGCAGAAGAAGCTCGGGGTGCGTCCCCGGCCGATATCTTTTCTTCGGCTTTAGATCCAGTTCCCCGGAGCTGGTGGAAGTTGCGGCTCGTCATCGCCTTTGGGCTAGGAGCTCTTCTTGCTCCGCTGTGCGACTCTGCATGCGTCGGCTTCGACGGGAGGTCTGCCTGCTCTCTGGTCGCGAGGAAGACGAAGGACTTTGCTGGTGTTCTCTTTTCCTGGGTGTTCTTCGTGTAGGAGTGTGGCAGCAGTGCCGTGTTTCGTATCCTGTGTGTTTCTTGCTTGTATCTGGTTCTGTAATGTTTTCCTTATCGTTTTAATACAAGTATGAAAAATCAAAAAAAAAAAAAGATCGCATTTGGAGGCTCTCGCAGTCGCAGCTCTTCATCCAGTCCATCTCTCCCCGGGAGTGGGCTAGTAGCTTCACCGGCAACATGCTCCGGGCAGTGGCGAAGGACGAAAAAAAATCGAGATCGGGCGAACTCTAAGTTAAAAAATATTGATGCAAAAAATCAAAATGATCTAGGTACATTGATATTTTTTATGAGCATGATCACTTAGTATGATGATAATAACAACATATTAAAATATAAATATAACCTAAGACCATACCGATAATGACTCTTTCATGCCGTCTAAAATCCGGCAATAACAAAGTATACTTTTGAAAAAAAGTATTAATTTGTACCAAGAAACCATAACATGCCAGCCACCAGTCCGGAATAACCATAGCTTGATACCGGTTGGCGGCCGCCATCTTCACTCGAGCAGAGCCGCCGACCGAAGGGCATTGAATCGAGGCGAGGCTGTTTGGTTGGCCTTATTTATAACTTTTCAGACTTTGCCTTATAACCAAAAACGTATGTAAATAGATGTTTTAGGCTTTGAATTTTGTCTTTTAACTGAATAATATTGTATGATGATATAAGTAAAAAAGATAAAAACTAAAGAACATATATACATATATTTGTGCATTAGCTAAAGTAAAAAAGGAAAAATAAGCCTAAGCGAACCTATATCCCGTGTACCGCGGGACCGAAGTAGCGTCCGTGTACCCTATATGGTCCGGCCCAATTCCATGCTTTTGCAGTTTTGGGAACTTTCTAAAGGTTTCGGCTTTTTTTGTCGATTTTCCCTGGTTTTCTCTTTTTTATTTTCTTTTGTCCTTTTTAATTTTGAATTTTCCCTTTTCCTTTATTTTATATTTTAAAAAAATGTTCAAATTTAAAAGTTCATTTTTTGAAAAATGTTCAGATTAGACAAAATGTGCAGAATCAAAAATTGTTCATTTTGAAAAATGTTTAGATTTGAAAATCTTCATTTGGATATTTTTCAAATTTTATAAAATGTTCAGATTTGACATTTGTTCATTTTGAAAAATGTTCATACTTGAAAATTGTTCAGTGGGAAAATCTTCAGATTCGAAAATTGTTCATATCTGAAAAATGTTCAGATTTGAAAATTGTTCATATTTAAAAAATATTTATTTCTTTTTATTGTTTACTTAAAAACAGAAAATAAAAATAATAAATTCAGTCCATTTCATGTTTTCAAAAGCCATCAGATTTGTCAAAACATAACGCGACGAAAACAATTGACCGCGACGCGTAAGAAGAACGCGACAGCGAAACGGTCGAAACGCGGAAACTGTATTGCCGATGAGATTGGGTCGAGCCCACTAACATAGAGACACACGAAAAGGTACGCGGATGCTACTTCCGTCCCGCGTGACGCGCCTTATAGGCACTCCCCTTGTCGAGGCCAAATTCTATATCTTGCCCGCAAGCGGCGCTAGACGATCGGGCCGCCTGAAGCGCCGCGTTGCTGGGCCGGCCCATTTCCTTCCTTTTCTTCTCAGTTTCTATAGTTTTTTTCTTATTTCTTTTTCTTTTCTGTTTTCTTTTTCTTTTTTGTTCTTTTAATTTTTTTCTATTTTTTATTTTCTCATTTTTTTCACTTTTTATGATTTTGAAAAATGTATAAAAAACTGTTCACATTTAAAATTTGTTCACATTCTAAAATTGTTCAGATTCAAGACGAAAATTGTTCCAATTCAAAGTTAGTTCATATTCGAAAATTGTTTAAATACAAGATTTTTGTTTATATTCGGAAATTGTTCCAATTCAAGATTTGTTCACGTTAGAAAATTGTTCCAACTCAATATTTTGTTCACATTCGAAAATTGTACCAACTCAAAATTTGGCCATATTCGAAAATTGTTCCAATTCGAGAATTTGTTCACATTCGATAATTGTACAATTCAAAATTTGTTCATATTGGAAAATTGTTCATTTTCTAAATTGTTTATATTCAGAAATTATTCAAATTCAAAATTTGTTCATATTTGAAAATTGTCCAGGATTTAAAAATTGAATTTCCTTTTTGTGTTAAAATATAAAACGGCAAACCTGTTATGGGTCGCATAATTGCAGTCCATTTGGTGGGCGCTGCAGGCGGTGGGAACCTCCCGCGCCGCCAATGGCGATATAGGAGCTCCCCTCGTCGAGCCGAGCGACCTACGGAATATTTGCTCCGCTCGTGGCCCACGAAGCCCATCTCGGCTGAGGCAGCTTCCACTGGCCTAATTAGCCGTTTCTCCTCTCTTTTTGCCAGAAAATGAGAAGAAAACAGCCAAACTTGTATATACATGTGAAAATACCTATATACATGTAATTTTTTTGCAAAAAATCGAGGTAAGAGGCCGCCCTACCTTGCCCTATCGGTAGTTTCGCCCCTGCTCCGGGGATACATGATCGGCGGACAAATTGGTTCTGCATGTTACATTGCCACGGGCCGATTTTGCCCCGGCGGAGGGCCGTTTATCGGTGCTGGTCTACCTACCGCCTGCATACACACTGTCAACATGTTCGATGAAATTCCTATCTGGCCATGTCCCCTCCCCATGTGAGCGGTGATTCTTGAGATCAGGCTGAGTGCAGCCCCTCTTGCTGCAACGGTGAGGGCTCACAGTTTTGTCTCCGTGGATTGAAATTATGTTTTTGTTTGTGATGACTTCACTTACTGAAACTGGAGATAGCAGTGTGCTGCTCTCTTTACATTTGAACCTGCGCAATAAACTGCCGCCAATATACAGCTGCTAGCTTCCTAACAAGTCTCGGAATAGTAGATAAGTAGGTAGATGCGTGAATATCTCAGTCAGCATATATCCACAAGTTTTATTGCTCCATCACTGAATTCTCTTGTGCAGAAATTTGAAACCTATTGGCAGCATACAGTCAAGGGTTAATGGATGCTTTGGTAAGAAAATGATTACCAAAAAAACAGCTAAGAGCATCTCTAGCAGAACCCGCAAAACCAGAAACCGCAAAAGCATTTTGCGGTCGCGTTTTTGCTCGGTATTTCGTGTAGCGAAGAACAAAACCCACAAACGCAACCTGCATTTCTTCGATTTGGAAATTTGAGAATTCGCGGGAACGAACTAGTTCATATTCGACAGCAGCAGCAGTTGATTCTTACACAAAATGCGGCCTAGTTCGCCGTCGATCAAACCTAGCCTACATCTACACTAGCCTAGGTCGCCGCCGATCAACCCAACTGGTCAAAATGCGGCTCCTCACCGGAGCCATGGGCGCGCGGCGACGCAGCGGCGGAGGAGCTTCACTCCTCGTCGGAGTCGGTGACGAGGTCGACGACGGGCGCAGCGTGCTGATGACCAGCGCCTGCTCCAGGAGCCCCTGGTTGACCACCGCGGCGAGCTTGGCGGCGGCGGCCTTCTCCTCCTCCTCGTACTTGGAGCGCATCATCGTCGCCGCCAGCTGCCGCTCCATCTTCTCGTCGGAGACGAAATCCTCCGTCCCGAGCGTGAACCCAAAATGCTCGGGGTCGTAGTGCTCCGCCCGTAGTCCTCCGGCGGCGGAGCACCTGGGGCCGCGGAGGAGCTGCTGGCGCCCGCGGAGGAGCTGCCCTCGCCGTGGCGGAGGCGCAGCTGCTGGTGGCGGCGGATCTCAATCTCGCGCTCGCGCCGGAGCCGGTCGAACTCCGGCAACTTGCGGACGTTCCACCCGGCAGGAATCGGCTCCCCGAGCTTGTACTTGCGGAGCCGCGCTTCCGGGCGCCGTCGCTGCGGACGACATGCGCCTGCTTTTCGGCGGAGAAGTCTCCGCCGAACTCGGAGTCGTCGCCGGGGAGGGGCGGAGTAGCCTCCCTCTTCGGCGCCATGGCGGCTCGGGGACGCCGGATCTGCGGGAGGGGCGGTGGATTGCTCGTCGGAGACGGCGGAGGGGCGGGTGGATTTCTCGATGCGTGCGAGGAGGAGTGGGGATTTCGACCCGCATCAGCGGTCGCAATCCGGCTGAATACGGGCTCGCTGCTTCGTTTCTCGGGCCCCCGCAAAACGTTTGCGGGCTGGGCTAAATATGCAGGCTTTGGTCTGGCCCAAAACGAGCACCAAACCCGTAAACTCGCCGGAATTTTGTGGGTCTGCCCCTTTTGCGGGTTCTGCTAGAGATGCTCTAAGGCAGGAAGCCGGCTTTTATCATAATAACAAATTAGAAAGAGATAAAGAAGAAAACATGATTGTCCGGTCATAGGTGGATAGCCCATAGCATTGCATTGTATGTTGGATAGCATACAAACGCCAAACTGAACTTGTTAATTTACTTCTCTTTTGATGCCTCGTATTCTTAGCATATGCTTCAATCGGATCCAAATTGGCAAGCACAAAAATTCACCATCAGAAGATTCAATTTTGAATGTGCAAATTGGTGCAACGCAGGCCCAATGTACAAGGGTTTTACCACTTATTCTACCAGTACAACCCCAAGGCAGTTGTGTGTGGTTACTGCATTGTGTGGGCCCATGCAGTGTCAAAGAATCTGATCACCGACATTGCCGAGCCGGCCATCTTCCGGTCGAAACAGTTCACCAAGTGCAAAAATGTCGCGTATCTGGCTGATCTAATTGGCCCAGTCACCCAGAACGTACAGCTAAGTCACCGAAATTCCATGGTGAACAATTATTTCTTTTCTTTTTTGACGAAAAGGCAGCCTGGCCTGCTTTTTCTATTAATAAGATAGAGGGTACAAGACGTACAAGGGTGAATCTAAAAAAGAAGAAAGGGAAAAAAAACTACTACGGAGTGACTGAGGAACAAATCAGTCAGGCTCCCTTGGTCTTTGCAGCAGACTAAGCGCTTTGTTCTTTCCTGCAAGACTCCAGCTGCGGGCTTCATCGATGATACTGTCATGGATCCTGCTTAGTGAGGCCGCCTTGTTTTCAAAGATTCTAGAATTACGCTCCTTCCATATGCACCACCAGGTGAGGTGCACAATAGTCGTCCAGCTCTTGCGGACCGCTGGCTGCTGGGTCTGCGTGGTTCTGGTGAGCCAATCTTGCAGGGAGTTGGTGTCTTGTCTTGGTGCTAGGGTAGCCGGAAGCTGCGCAGATCCCAGCAGTTTTCTCCAAAGTCTGATGGCAATCGGGCAGGTCGCAAGTAGGTGGAGCGCAGATTCAGGCTCGGCAAGGCATAACACGCAGACAGCATTGTGTGGCCGGCCAGCCCTTCTTCATGAGGCAGTCGGCCGTGTTGCATTTTCCTAGGATAGCTGGCCAGCCAAATATTCGACATTTTAGTGGTGCTTCACTACTCCAGATGATTTCTTGGAAATTGAATCTCATCGATCCCTCGAACTGCATCTGGTATGCAGAGGTAGCTGAAAACCCCATTTGTTGTCCATTTCCATGACACCTCGTCGGCCATGCCAGGCTCCAGATGAATTTCTGTCAGGCTTTCATAAACATTTATGAATTGGGTCAGGGTTTGAACCGTCAGATTTTGCTTGAAGTGTCGTAGCCATTTTCCATCAGTAAGGGCCTGTGCAACTGTCAGGTTGCGCATGGTGCACTGCTTGTACAGGTCCGGTGCAATGGCAGCAAGTCATTGTCCTGCCAGCCATGGATCGTGCCAAAAACTGAAACACGCACTATTTCCAAGCTTGAAATTTGCAGCATTGAACAAAGCTTTGGCTCGATCATCTACACCCAGAATATATGAACAACTAGTATACATGACGCACACAATCAGTTTGGTTCGACGTCGTCCCAGAAAGAAAGGTTCACGACACTTGTAGTACCAACCAAAATGCTACACAAGATGCAGCAGGAAGTAGGATGAAATAATGTGAAATATGCATGTACATCAGCTAAGCCTGAAACCTAAAGATACATATACACGCCAAATGTCGACACCACAAGCATCAACATGAGAGAACAAACTCCTAGCAAGCTAGCCAAGTACAGAAAGAAAATGCAAAGCATACATCAGCCAATTCTAGAGCTACAAATATAGCAGTCAACCTATCCCACTCGACGCACATCGCCAGCCTGTACATGGAGTAGCATCCTCTCCAATTAATCACAGTCCCGTACGAAGGCATATATACATTTCTCCTTTTGGCATCTTATGACACGATTTGCTACTATCAACCAAAACAGCCCAACAACGGGCACACGGCTACCGGCTCAGTCCATCAAATCACCTGCACAGCAACAGACCAAGAAAAGGTTCAACTCCAAGTACAGCCATCCCAGGCCAGGCATCAACATGTAATGTTCAATCAGTGACTATAAACAGACAGCAAATAATTATACAATCAATCAACTGATTATCAAACTACAATAATAGGAATATCCAGGAGTTCAAACTTTAGCATCCAGCAAACATGGCACACGTTTCACAAACACGACATGCTTAAAAAAATGATGATCCAAGACTAGAACCTGCTACAAATAATCCAAACCATTTTTTGCAAGAAAGTGCCAGACAGTAAAAGCAACGTTTGAATCACCGCCACTAAAAGTGAAAAAATAGCAACACAAGGTAGGGAAGTCATCTTTGCAACTGGAAAGACACTAAATGACATGTATGTGGGTCATACATAGTACCCTAGGCATGGTACTTAGAAAAGCACGTGTAATCTCAAGGAAATACTATAGGACTAGAAATGTACTCAAGGACCCAATGAACTAGATAAGACTAGAAATCAAGCTAGCGGGCCGAACAGTACCCCTATAACTCTAGATGAGGTAAGCAAAATCATCAGGTGTGTATATCACACTAATCAGAAATAATCAAAGCAATTGCACGACGGCCATGTCCACAGAGCAAGGAGGGAACATACTGGACAAGGTGAGCAGCTCGATGGCCGGAGTGGGAGCCGACTGACATGCATGGCACCAAGTCCTAAAGATAAAAAAAATTCATGTGGTTTTTGTATCGGAAAGTCTTACTTACTAAAGACAATCTTGCTAGGAGAAATTGGACAAGTTGTAAAAAAGTGTGTCTTTTGTGATAAAGAGGAATCCATAGAACACTTATTTCTAGACTGAATTTCTCAAAAATGATATGGAGAGTAATACAGTTTACTTTTAATATCGCACCACCAACCAATGTAACTAATATGTTTAGTACATGGTTAAATGGGGTTGATAAAGTAACAAAAGCAATAATCCGAATTCAGATGTGTGCTATTCTGTGGGCCATTTGAAATTGTCGAAATGATATTGTCTTTAACAAGGAACGCATACCAATTTTTTTGCAGGTACTACACAGGGGTGTACACTAGATAGGCACATGGGCAGTCCAACTGCCTGTGTCACAGCAGGAGCTTATGGAGTCCGGATGTACCCAGTTGTTGGCCCTTGTGAGGGCCGTCTGCTGCACGGCTGGATGGAGGCACGACAGACGCATCCAGGATGCCTAGTTGCTTCTTTTTGATGCTTTTCTTCTGTTGGCTGATCTTTGTTGCCACGTTGAGTGACCCGTGAGGTGTGAGGTACTCATTAGTTTGTAATAAGCTACTTAAACGTGTTTATGTTTCAATAATTGGCTGTGTGCATCATCTAGATGCAGAGGCCAAGACACCCTATTTCGAAAAAAAAGTCCATGCCTGCAGAGCAAGGAAGGAGGAGATGGAGATGAACCAGGAACTCACCTGAAAAGGTTGTAGCCGAGGCGGAGCATCATCGCCTCCACAGTCAACTCTCCGCCATCGAAGCCAAGGTTTGACTGTGGGTGGCCCGGAAGGCCACAGCCAGCACATCTGCACCACCGGAGCTAGAACAGCTACTGCTCCTGTGAGAAGAGGCGTTCATGTTAATTAGGAGCAACACAAGATGATCAGATGCAAAAGACATGACCAATGACCGCTTTGGAAATATGAGTACAAACCATGCGCACCGGTCAAATATACTGCTGAATACAAAATACACTCGTTTACACTACTTCGTCAACTCACCACACTAGGCTAGGCTAGCTGATCATTACACACTTTGCAAAAATGCAATGCTGCCATTACCTATGTATGTACGTAGTAGTACTAGTATTTCAGCAACTCAACAAACAAATCTTGCAAAGTTAAACAAAGATCTTGCAAAGGTAAACAAATTGTAACCAGCATGACAAAAGGTCAAAACACTTGATCTGTTCCACTCAAATGAATTAATATAATTTAATTTTGATATGCTTTTACAGAAGTAATTATCTAGACGTGGTAAAAGTTAGCACAATTTATTACAAACACTAGTAAGATTTTGACATGCAACAATACAAGAGTTACTTTTTTTAAAAGAAGATCCATTGCAATGAATACCCCAGATGGCATACATGAATATACAAAGATCGAACCCAAGCTAGAGGATCACATTGACATCAACATCAATGCATTCACCATTCAAAAGGACATGTTCCAGTCTGATATGTAGCAAAACAGAGAGGAAGGGAGGGAGATTGATCAGGTTCACTTCTGAATTCTTTACCCCCTTATCGCTCCCGACAACATTGGTACCAGGAAGACGTAGGGCGTGGGAACAGTGAGGTTCCACGACATCCTTTTCATGATGCTCTGTAAAGGTGGGTGCACAGTTTCAATGTAATTAATTACTAATCACTGCCAGAGTTCCGCACAACTGAGGGAAGCCTAATCTTTAGCTTACCTAACCTATATAATGTAGGTGTAGATGGGGGAGGGGGTAATTGCCCCCCCCCCCCCCCCCCCCCCCCCAGCTAGCCCATTTTGCACATGTAGAAGGATTGAAGGAGCACACCCCATGGATTCTCGATTAGCCCCACCATGATTACTGATGAACACACATTAATGAATGGTTAATCAACATCTAATTAAGTTTGTTAACAATGTTTCTGCAAACTGATATGGAGGTGTAGATGTGGGAATGCCTAGATTTCTATCCTGTGGCAGTCACTGGCGGCAGCCTCCCTTACAAACATGGAGTTGACAATGTGAGTTGTTCGACAGAGTTGTTGCCAAAGAGGTTAGATGTGTGCTCAAGGTGAGCCTTGATCTGAAAAGGTATGAGTACTATACTATTGGAAGTTACAACTATGTCAACGGCCAGTATATTCTGGACCCTGAGTTACCAGACAATTAATTTGGCCTTTGGTATGACTATGGTAATTTTAATGCATCTATGACAGCCTATGACCTGATAAAGCATCGTCGCATCCTTTGGGAGTGGGCGAACTAGTTTGACAATTACCCGTGATGATTACCTAAAGGGTTGGGCTGGTACTCAGGTCATTACTACATTTCACAAGTCAATGTTACGTTTTACTTATATGTCATCAATTGTGGTTGTCAAGTAGACTGTCAAGGAACATGGTCGACCAGGGTGTTGCTAGAGCCGGTATGACAGTTCTCATGTTAACCTGTATCAATCAGAGTACATGCCTAACTTACTTCTGTACTCATTGGACCCCATCTCTCCCTTCCATTGGTGTTAAGAAAAACCGACATGTAGATGTTGTCATCGACCGGGGTTTTATGGCAACCAATGCACATAAAAGGACTTCATTGCCAAAGTATTACACTTTCTAATACTCCCTCCATTTCTGAATGTAAGGCGTATAGTTTTTTGCACGGATATTAAGGCGTGGGAATTTTATATACGATGGACTCATTTTCTCATGGAAAAATTAGGATAGAGGAGTCCCTAACAGCCACAAATTGAAAACAATCCTTTAAATCTCTCCATTATAGATTGAAACTCATTTTTTGATGCGTAAAATTATCTATAAACAGCTAAACATCCTATATTTTGGAATTTTCCTCAAAAAACTATATGTCTTATATTAAGGAACGGATGGAGTATATTTTTAATGGGTAAAAATTATCGGCACATCTATTTATGGAAAATTGCATGAATATTTCAACACCCTATATGGCTATTGCATAAAAAAAAATACTTAGGAACCCTAAAATAATATTCTGGCAATATTTAGGTCCAAACTAGAACACGCTTGTAGTTAAATTCGAATTACTTTGGGAAAATCCGTAGAAACTCATTTAAATGGAAAAAATTAGTTAGAAGGCGAGAAAATTCTAAATATATGGGAGTTGCACATCTAATATGGTATAATTTGTTTAGAAATAGGAATGGCACCATTTTTCACTATATTCTTAACACGAGCTTTAGTAAGTAAAAATGAAAAAAGTTGCTTAGCAAAAAATTGGAAAATATTTTTGGCAATATTGTTTGTCATTATACACAAAAAATTGGAATTTTTTTTGGCAATATTGTTTGTCATTTGTCTTGAAAGCCATCAATGTTCATACATGATATTTCATTTTGTAATTTTTTGTTTGAAAATTATCGAAATTCAGCATTATCATTCTCATGGAAACCGGTACACATAAAAAGATTCCATGCCAAAAAAAAATTGCACGTCTCTTCATTTTCTTTGATTTTTATTTAAAAATAGGGTTAAAATTGTTAATTTACCTATTCGTCGTGCGTCCGCTGGAAAAGCCCGGCTAGATGCGGCCTCTGCCGACCGCTTGCTCACATGGGGAGTCCTCAACTGGTCCCGGTTGCCTGCTACCATGTAGGACACATGGAAGACCCACCACACTTTGCTGCACCACGCTCCATCGCTCGCGTCACGCCACCGGCATCAGCAGCAGTAAGGGCACCTCCAACCGAGGCCCGCAAATGGACCAGCTGTGTCCGATTTTGTCTGAACGGACAAGGGAGGGCCTCCAACGGGCTACCGCAAACAGACAGTGTCCGCACGGACACTTGTTCTGAACCAAACTCGGCCCAAATTTGGGCGAGGTTTGGGGGGGGCGTAGACACGACGTGTGTCCTCCCTTGTCCTCCCCTGGCCCACCTGCCAGTGAGAGTGGCCGCTTCGGCTACCTCGCTAGGACCTTCTTAAATGGGGACCGGTGGTGGCCAGTGTCGTCCCAATCCACTCCCGCCTCGCCGCATCTCACTCCCAAACCCTAGAGCTCGTCGCCAGCCGCGATGAAGAAGCCCTCGTGTGGAAGGGTAGCCGGAACAACCATGAGGTGTCGAGCTCCCGCGGGGCCGCCGCCCGCGCACGGTGGCAGGTGCCGTGATCACCGTGGCCACTGGACGGGGAGGGCCAGGCGTACGGGCCGCCACCGGCGTGGCCACAGGATCCCGAGGCGCCGGGCACGCCTCCTCCTATGGCGCCACCGGCGTGGCTGTACGCGCCGCCGCCGTACATCATCCTCTCCGACGACGATAATGAGTAGGAGGCCGCCATCACGCCGTGACGCCAAGGGGGCAGCCCGCGCCGCCCATTTTCTCCTACGACGGCGCCGGCACCGCCCATTCCCCACCGACGGAGCCACTAGCTAGGCTCTTTTTTTTAGTTTTTGTGTCACTAGCCCGTGTGGCCTTCGAACCTAAATATATGTAATATTAATTTTAGTTCGTCTTTTTTTCTTATTCGTTTTGCGCTGGGTCGTTGGGACACCCCCACCCCAAACGGACAAAGACCCAGAATCTGTCCTCGGTCCGCTCTAAACGGACGGATTCGATCCGCTTTTGGTGTCCGTTTGGGGGCTGGAGATGCCCTAACTGCAAGCGACCCTTCTCTAGCTAGCTAGCTCAACGGTGCAGCTGCATGCCTGCATGCTAATCAAACTAGCGTCGTACGACGATCGTGTTCCATGCTTGCATTGCATGTCTTTTTCTAGAAACATCAAATCGATCATGATGTAGGGCATTGATCGGATCGTTTAGTCGATTCTCATATAAATCTTTTTGTTGTTGGATAGTTACACACTGTCTGCTCTTATAATCCGAAAGTGTATCGATCGTGTTCCGTATGCTTGTACATTAATAAAATTATTTGGAAAATGCATGCAGTCATAACATATACAGCTTTATTCCCAAACAAACCACCGGCCGGCCTCTCTCACTCGTCACTCATGCTCTATCTTTCTCCACCAAAAAAGACGGAGAACTTGTCCTATTCCTCCCACGTTTTCGGAGAATAAAGCTATCGCGCTAGCAACGATTTACAACTACTGAACAATGCTTATTTTAACACTAAACGCGCGCGTGCAGAAACTGCAGCTAGCAGATAGACTCCACGTACTATAATAGAACTGAATGCTACCCGGCCTTTCGCTGCAACGTATAGCCAAACTAAACATAGCGCCGTTCTTCTCATGCTTAGACGATTGCTAGATAATTATGATTTGGTAGATATAAATGATTGCACTGCACTAAGGATCAAGCTATATATTAATTTCGCGAGTCAGTCAAGATGGAATACCACGTACAATTAAGCACGCGCGCTGGGATGTAGAGTTCACATCAGCAGCTTGGGATAACAACCAAACACGCGTCGACCACTACTCTCTCACTACTCACAGAGTTTATCAAAATCCACTTAAGTTAAGCGACTAATTTGTCAATGTCTAGTGACCGAAGCAAGTATAGCACATGCTTGTTGCTAATTAAGCGTATGCCTCGCCTCCTCTAAGTTCAGAACACATGATTATAATTAAGTTTTACTATGACCGAGAGCATATTCCTCAAGGAAACATTTGCAACAAAAAAAATGCCTCAAGGAAAGAACATGGTCTTTCCCTCCATTTAGACAGTATGAGAAACGCAAGTTATCTTCTCTTGTAAAATATTAATTGTGGGACAAATATGTTTATCAAACAAAATATGGAGTATGGAACAACTAATTTTTAGTTCTTGCTAAAATATGGTGGCAGCGTTACTTACCAAGCACAGTTTTGAATTAGTCTATTCCATTGGGTATATAACTTGAAATAAAACTTAAATATAATTTACAAACTTACTATTGCTAAGTCGAATAAGATTTTCTCAAAT
The DNA here is from genome assembly GCA_947311845.1 of Poa pratensis. NCBI lineage: Eukaryota > Viridiplantae > Streptophyta > Magnoliopsida > Poales > Poaceae > Poa > Poa pratensis. The sequence continues at coordinate 35,472,853 of CAMZMU010000110.1, read as the reverse complement.
ACCGGTCAATGAAAACAGGTTTAACCTTCATATTCATGTTTCTAGCGAGGGAACCCCACCATCGGCAGACACACACGTGGTGAAGAAGGCGGTCTGGAGGTTAGTGCAAGGTGGAATGGTCAGTGGAAAGCAACGAAGCGAGGTGTCGCCTCGCCAAAGTGGTTGTATAGGGTTGTGGGTTGTCGGAGCCACTGTTAATTAAGAACCCAAGGGAGCAGATCTCGACGAGTTAATGTGTTTAGTAGAGTTTGAAAGATACACGTTGATGCTTGATGCAACAACGACAGTCAAAAGGGGTATAGATTCGGAGTTGTTTCCATGTCATCATGGAATTAAGACAAAGAGGTATGAACAATCTGGGTTGTGCGATATACGTTCCGCTATATTGTTGAATATGATTTTTTTTTGGATTGAAAGAAGTTTATTACTCCCTCTGATCCGTCTTAAATGCCGCGAAAAGAAACTAACAAAGTGCAAATGCATATTATAAGTGGCGACAATATATTGGGCTAAGAACACACGTACAATGAGAGTTCAACCCCGAACATTTTGTCGGTTCTGTTGCCCCACTCATCGCCCAACAAACCTCACGCTCCGTTCACTGACCTCACAAGCAAACCTTTGTCCTCGCTACCGTGCCGCTCAGCTCCATGTCGTCGTCGAGGCTCAGTCATCACGAACCATGAATGAATCGTACGATCTAGAAATCAACAGCATTTTAACGAAAACGCAAAATCCGATATTCTATTGGGGGTGCATCTTGCAATATTTCACCACGCCCCTTTGACTTCCATGTTTGCACCCGGCCCCTGGTACACACGTTGTACTTAGTTAACGAATTGTATAGGCCGAAGTTTCTTCCTTCTCCCGCACATGGTAAATAAGTTGGAATTTGGGCAATAAATTGTTTGCACTCGATTTCGTGATAAGATGGATGGATCATCATCCGACCCAGTTGCTTATAAAATAAGCTGCCCCTCCCCAGTTTATCTTATAAGCCACCCAGCTTATTACTTGGAGGTTGTAAACTAGCTATAACATAACAAAACTAGAAGCCTCGAGTGCTAACTTGGGCGGCTTATGAAAGAAGCTGGAGAATGGGGCTTATTTTGTAAGTTGTCAAAAGAAATGGGCCAGCTACACTCCCCCCCCCCCCCCCCCCCGATTTCGTGATAAGATAGATGGATCACCCACATAATCAGCTACACTCCAATCTCGAGAGCTCCTCGGCTGATCACTTGCGATTGCGGTTCACTTTCTAGAAATATGTCCGAGCATATTTCTCGAGGAAACATTCGCAAGAACAAAATGCCTCAAGGAGTGAATATGGTCTGACCTCGAAAAGTCACTTTGGCTCCCGAGCACGACTGCTCACTCTACTTGAACACATTCAAAAAAATACTTAAGAGTTTCCGAAAATGTCAAAAAAATCCAGCACGTTCTCAATGATGCAAGTGTGCAAAACAATAGGCACAAAAAATAAAAAAATTGGAAATTTGAAACAACTATACTCAGATCTGTACATTTCTCATTCTTGTGTAGTTCAAAATGCAAAGTATTTCACATTGTGATTTGGATTTTTGCACGCATGTAGAATACATCATTGAGAACATGCATGGTTTTTTCAGATTTTTTTGAAACTTTTAAATATTTTTGATCTTTATCAAACAGAGAGGGAGCACTGGTACTCGGGAGCAAAAAAAACTTCACTCGTCTAACGTCCATTAGATAGTAAGAAACACAAGTGATCGTGTGCTCTTGTAAAATATTAATATCGGGACTAATTTTTTTATCAAGCACAATTTGAAGTATGGAACAACTGATTTTTAGCTCTTGTTAAAATAATGTGCCGACGTTTATTTGTCAAGCACAATTTGATATTAGTCTATTCCGTATCGGGCATACAACTTAAAATAATTCAACCCAAACTTAAATGTATTTTGCAAATTTTCTTCTTCTATGTCAATTGATTTTCTCAAATATCGGGCATATTTGTAGTGAGGCAACGTCGACAGACACACACATGATGATGAAGGAGGTTTGGAGGCTAGTGCAAGGTGGAATGGTCACTAAAAAGGAACAAAGCGAGGGGTGACCTCGCCAGAATGGTTTTATAGGAAAGTGAGTCAGTGCCACCGACAAATTAAGCTACCGTGACCTTGATGAGCTAATGTGTTTTGCAGACCTCGAAAGATACATCTTAATGCTTGATCCAACTATGCCGACCAGGACGAGCATGGATTAGGAGTTTTTTTCATGTGATCGTGGAATGAAGGCCAGAGGGTGTGAAAAGTCGGAATGTGCAATATAAGTTTTGCTGGACTGAATATGCATTATTTTGTGTCGAGTAAGTGGAGTTTATTAGCTAAGAACACAAGTACAATCAAAGTTTATCGCCGTCACGATCTTCTAAGCATAGTTTATCATCCACACAATTAACCAACAACATTGACAATATAAATGCATACATTCGGTCCTCCTAAAGCACAGGCGAGTGCAATGTTAGTCGATTTGTGGTCATAGCCTAATCTTAGTCCCACTGATCCCTTTCATCTTATACCTATAGCTACACGTCCTTTTACCCAGTCTAACCTGGTGTCTCCACCACCTTTTGCTTGCCACCCCATCCTTATCACACTGACACGACCGTTGGTCCTTTCGCCACCTCGGCAATTCCATTAACCCCTGCCCCACCCCGAAAATGAAGTCTGGTCTTGTTGCACCCACTCATTGCACAATGAACCATACATCATGTTCACTATCCTTGCACATCGAACCTTTGTCCTCGCTACCGCGTCGCTCAGCTCCCCGTCATCGCCATATCTGCGTTAATCATCACAAATCACCACAAATTGAATCGTGATGTAGCTTCAGTGACTTTGTGTTTCAAAGTCACTGTGGACTTTGAAGCCATCTTAGCTTCTCAAAGCCAATCCAGTAGACAAAATATATGCATTTGGAAAACTCAAATCAAAGTTCTCAGAAAAATTTAAAAAATTCCATTACATACTGGGAAAGTCTTATTTGATTCGGAAATACGGTTTGTGAATAAACCTCGTTTTAAGTTTAAAATTTGGTGCGGGACTTAAAACGAGGTTTTTCATAAACGATATGCCCGAATCGTACAGAACTTTCCCACAATGTAGTATAATTCAACATATAAAAATTACTGGAATTTTTCAAATTTTTGAGCACTTTGGTTTTTGAGTTTGGTTGATGCATCTATTGTTGTCTATTATATCTCCTTTGAAAGGCAGATATGTCTCCAATGTCTAGCCGTGAATTTGAAGCACAAAGTCATTGAAGCTACGTCCATGAATCGTACGGTCTAAAAATCAACCGTGGTTTGACGAAAACGACAAATCCGACACCTTTTGGGGGTGCAATTAGCAATATTGCGCTACCTTGGTTTTTTTTTTTTTTTTGCGGGGCTTAGGCCTTTGATTTCAGTGTTTTGCACGCGGCGCCTTGCCCAAGTTTCCTCCCCCCGCGCATGGTAAACACACTTCAGTTTTGGCAATAAATTATTCGCACCCGATTTCGTGATCAATCGATGGATCATCATCCATATATTCAGCTATACTCTCGATCGATGCCTTTCTATAAATACCTCGATCCCAGATGCAGCCTCCCCCCCACAAATCCAAACACCCACCGCCATTGCTATAATCTCAAGAGCTCCTCGGTTGACACTTGTGATCGCGGTTTACGAGGCAGAAACAGCTAGCCAACCATGTCTTCTTCCCCTGACCTGTCCCGGATCCTGCCCCGCGTGCTCATCGTCTCCCGCCGCACCGTCCGCAAGAACAAGTTCGTCGACTTCGTCGGCGAGTACCACCTGGACCTCGTCGTCGGCTACGGCGTGGTGCCGGTGATCGTGCCGCGTGTCGCCGGCGTGCACGCCATGCTCGACTCCTTCGAGCCATCCACGGCGTGCTCCTCTGCGAGGGCGAGGACATCGACCCCTCTCTACGGCGGCGACGATGCGCTCACGACGGAGCAGCAGGAGAGGTGCGGCGGCTCCACCCGAGCGACGCTTCCTTGGACCACGAGAAGGACTCATCGAGCTCCTCCTCACGCGCCGCTGCCTCGAGCGCGGCATACCCTTCCTCGGCATCTGCCGGGGCTCGCAGATGCTCAACGTAGCCTGCGGCGGCTCGCTCTACCAGGACGTCGACCAGGAGCTGCCTTCCCATGACACCGCCGTGTGCCACATGAACTACGCCGACTACGACGGGCACAGGCACCCATTGCGTGTCCTGCCCGGCACGCCGCTGCACGACTGGTTCGCTGAGTCCCTCGGCGGCGGCGAGGAGATCATGGTGAACAGCTACCACCACCAGGGCGTGCGGCGGCTGGCGGAGCGTTTCGTGCCAATGGCGTTCGCACCGGACGGTTTGGTGGAGGGGTTCTACGACCCAAACTCGTACAGCCCTGGCGAGGGAAAGTTCATGATGGGTCTGCAGTTCCACCCGGAGCGCATGCGCAAGCCCGGCTCCGACGAGTTCGACTACCCTGGCTGCCCCAAGGCCTACCAGGAGTTCGTGCGCGCCGTGGTCGCCTACGAGGCCACGCTCGCCGCCGTTCCCACACGCGTCCACAGGGCGCGGTCACGGCGTTAACGGCGCCGAAGCTTAGCCACGACATCGAGAAGCAGCGCAAGGTGCTCGTCAGGAGTTTCTCGCTGGCCAAGAACATGTACTTCGGCGGCGGCGGTGGCAACACGCAGAAGCCGGCGGCGAGGTGGAGCGCCGGGACCTCGACGCGGGAGACGATTTCCTGGAGACGGCGGCCGCGCTGAGCTCGCAGCACGAGAAGCGGCTGAAGCAGATGGGCGCGACGGTGCGGAATGCGTCCGGGTACCTCAACAGTAGGCTCAAGATGAGCGAGGACAAGGAGGCGGTGACAAGGGCGCTCATGGCCAAGATGTCCGCCGCGCAGCTCTCCAGCCTCGCCGCATTCTACCGCGCCATGGGTAATATCTGTGCCGACGTGCTTGACGCCAAGCTCCAGCCAGCCGCGACTCTGCACGAGTAGTCGAGTAGTGACTGAAAACCCGACTCGAGTGTTGCAAACTTGCAAATTATTTTTCTGATGTTGATATGGTGTAGCTCGAATCGACTTAATTATGGACAAGCGTTTGTTTTACTTTTTTCTGTGCCCGTACAATTTATCTGCTCAGGCGTCGGGCTCGCTGACATTTTTCGTACGGAAGGAGAACGAAACTATTAAGCAATCTATATGTAAGTCGTTTGCTATTGAGGTGTCATTTTCATCCATTGGACATCCTTGTGATAAACCAGTGTTTAAACCAAAAGTTTGCATGTATTCTTGTTTGAATCCGGGTCACCAAAAAAATTGTGGTGCTGCTGACTTTGGGAGTAGCCATCAGTTGGAAGAAATCAAAACAGCTCCTTGATTGTTGGAGACTCAATTTCATTGCAAAGTTCTTGGGTCACATGGGAGTTGTGAAGGTGGACACTCTAGGATCATCAAGTTGGTTAAAGGTGAACTGCTAGTAGCACCAGATGTGACGTCCCGGAGCAAACGCGAGATGTCAGGCATGCCCGGTGAACAGGTTGCAGTTCCGCCCCAACACTAGTTCAATGTACGAGCATGTTCAGTTCAGTTCGTACCATCCTCAGGCTGCAGCATGTTCCTTTCACTGTCGCCTGTGACCGGCCAGGGACATGAAGCTCTCGCGCGTTGCATTCTCTGATACATCCAAGGATTTCAAGCCAAGGACTTATCCATGTTCTGGTGAGCGGTAAAATGGAACCAATAGTGTTTTAACCAAATGTGCTTCTGTATCACACACTCACTGAAGAATATTCAGTTAACATGTTTTGGGCACTGAAGTAAAGTTCAGTCTAGCTGAACTATTGCTGTACCCACTAACATATAATCTTGTTAGTGAATAATTAGGTGAAGTAAACCTCTGATGCTAGACTCCATGTGTTAATAAACAACTAGAATTAAGGTGCACATACCCTCAACTTCTGTGCTAGCATTTTTTACTCTACCATAGATGTACTCCTCTGTTGCAATACTAACCAAAATCCATCATTTGCACCTGCGGACAAGTATTGGGGGAAAAAGTTAGACTGACATGTATGTTCTTCATGTAAACAGATGCATTATCCCTGGTCATGTAAAGAATCTCCGTGAACTTTGGTAGGCTACCAAGGAATAACTTCACTTATGGAGAGGGTGCGCATAACAATACAAGAATGTGCATGTGCTCCATGTCAATATCTATACTTCTTATAAAGCAAAACCCCACTAATGCATTTATTATTTTTCTATCTCAACATGCAAGCTATCCACATCATCCACTTTCTTAGCAAATCAAATTGTCCATGTCATCTCCATTAATATTTATTAATCTTTACATGCAAACTCCACATTATCCATTTCTTTAACCATCTAATTATCCACATTAATAATTTATAATACACACTCATTTCATGTTGATTAAATTTACTATCTCCACTATGACAAGTTGAATTTTGCATATTCTCTTAGCAGACATATTGTACCATACATATTGTGCCTTTTTTTTCCAAAATATAATTTCTAAATGGATTCCCGCTGCAACGCGCGGGGTATCTTTCTAGTTTAATTTAATTGAAGACTCCATCGCATGGTTGTTGCAACAAATATTATCTTATACTATGTCAGTGCTGCTATTTAAAGGCGCAAAGAGAGACGGCGTAGGATCATAGTCCAAAACAAAGACATCTTGTGTACCCTCAATCATGGTGTAAAGATCAATCGCTGCTAGGTTTATATCTGCATACTCCATCTACACAATGTACGCAAATTCTCCATTTATTTGGAATTTATTTTCAAGATAATTGAAACCCACACACGTTGGAAACATCAGGAATTTCTGTTGCACCGATTTTTAAATTCATACCAAGTAACTAAAACATCATTGCACTATTGTTACAAAATCTTCTTGTACCACGCAATTTTAATGTGGTTCACCTTGAATTAGTAGTAACCAGTTGTATTAATTTTATATTCATAGTCAATCATGGCGTGGATATTTCATTCTTCTATGTAAAATAGCTCCTTGGTGTTGTTTTACCCTTTTTAAAGTTATTTGCTTATTTGTGATTCTTTGCTCATTATCGGTGTTTGGGGCTATCCGAAGTGATGAATTTGGAATTATTATATATCTTCCTCTGGCTATGACACAAGCCTCAGCTTGTTGAACCTCTAATCTATGTTTCTGTTCATGTCATAACATTTGTGTTCTTAAGATTTCAACTAGTTTATTTCGGTATGTTACTTTTGTGGAACTTTTTTCCTTCTCATAATTTTAATTTTTGTCAGATTAGAGAATTTTGTATGTATTTTGCTGGTCATGGCCAGTGGGTCAGGACATTAGTTTTTATTAATCAACTACACAATCAAATTAGTGAGATATGAGCGTAGGGGTTTGATGCCAACAGATGAATTGTTTGACGGGTGATTAATCATGTTACACTAGCCTCCTTGAATCTCTCCATTCATTCGCAGTTTGAGTGTTGCAGTCGATTTCATACGTAAGTCTAGTCAGTAGTCAGGGGTGGCCTCCTCTGAAAAACTTAACATCGATACACTTTCCATTGGATATGTGTGGTTAACCCCACTCTAAGCAAATTAAGTTGACGTTTGGGTGGGCAACCTAAAAAATAATTGTTTGATATGCCATGTTTGGTGTTGTTATGGATATTGTAACATGATTTTTTTATGGTTGACTTGGTGTGGCTCGCTACTCATTTAAAATGTTGTTTAGTTCACCATGTTGTTACGTAATTGACATTTTATGTTTATTTATACATTATATTAATTTTTGGTTGTGTCAATGGTATCATTTGTTTCTTATAATTCTAGTTGCTTGTTTCACCCGGTTGGCTTAACGATTCCAGTTGTGGTTTGTTCACATGGCAGGGCTGTCATGTTGGACTTTCTTTTCTTTCCTCCGTTAATTTTGTGGACAACCTTTGAGCCGCTCGTGTGGATTTATCTAGTGGCTATCTAGTAAGAGAATTTAATTATGTATCTCTAAACCTTCTTTGGAGCCGTGTGTTTACGATATAAAGTACATGGTATTTTTTCCAGAGTTTGGGGTTCATTCGAATGTGCGAATACACAATGACGTCTTCGTTGTCTTGAGACGTCTTTGTTGTCTTGAGACAGGTGAGCCCTTTCCCGTGATGTGGTGTATATTGTTTTCTGTTGCTTATACTGCATCATGGGTATGTCCCTCTTAGCGAGCTAGTGTGGGGCGTCGCCCCACAACGGTCTGCAGATGGGCGCGCTTTGGTCCGGCCCAATGGCATGTTTCGTTTTGTTTTAGTTTATTCTGGAAAATTACTTCACTCAGTAAGACAAAATTACTAGAAAATGAAAATATGCCAGTTGTTACAAATAATTCATGCATTAATTTTGCATTTTATCAAGAAATTGATTATGTATATTACAAAAGTCATGGACAAGAAAAATGCTCATGAGATTTGAAAAATTGCTTACGGGGTAGACAAAAATGTCCATGCATGAATGGGGTCGAAAGAATGGTTAAGGAGGTTCTAAAATTGTTAGTGGTTCGGAAAAATCTTCATTGAGTTTAGATAAAAGTTCATGCGCTAAAAAAAATTCATTGGTTCAAAAGAATATATTTACAGGTTGGAAATGTGGTCACAATTTTGAAAAACCTATTTGCAGTTTAAAATATCGTTCATGGGATTAAAAAAATATTCGCAAGTTCAAAATAAGTTCACCTGTTCAAAAAAAATGGTTCATGTATCACTAACAATATGACAGACAAAAAATACAAGAGAAAATAAATTGAAGAAAAATGAAATAGGTAAAAATATAATATAAGTAAAACCTAAATGAAAAATAAAAAATAAACGAGAAAGAAAAAATAAAAAGAACATAAAAAGAAAGCGAAAAAAGAAAAGAAAAAACGAAGAGAAGGAAAACCATCGTAATAGGCTGGCCCGTGCTAGGCACGGCCACGGGAGAGCGGGTACTACAACTCGCCCATAGCGAGAAATAGTGCCACACCGTTCTGCCTTTCCTGTCGATTGGATTTGTGGTGGGCCGAAGGAGCAGCTGGCCCAATAAGGAATCGGGCTGTTGATCCCATCACGAAGTTTCAGGTGTGTATTTATGGGAAATACCACGATGAACCTGGGTACATTTGCTCCTGCCCAGGACGAGCACCTTCCGAATGTTCAAAAATTCCGAAAAAAATGGGGACATGCATACACATGTATGCAGTAATATTACAAAATTTCGTGGAGAAAAGATCTTTCATTTGGCCTGTGTAAAAAAGACAAATCTATGACGTATATACACTGCTATACAACATACTGTAGCATTTGCACTTTTGTCTTTTTTACGTAGCCAACGTAAATACAAATTCTTCACGAAACTCACTTGCCGGCGCATTGTATTTGCATTACCTATGCATCTGATTTTTTACAGATTTTTTTGACTTTTCAAAAGTGGTTTAAATCAAGATTAAAAAAAAACTAGGCAGGAGCAGGTGCCCGCCGGTTCACTTTATTCACTCTCGTGTATTTATCCCCTTATGTACTCCGTACTTATTTATCACATGCTTTGTATCGAGAGGCTTGAAAGTTGAAACCATGGATCGTAGCCTGGAGAACTACTAAATTTTATTATGCCATCGGCGATGTTGTCACTGCTGATTTACATGATGCACTAGCCAAGTACCGAGTATTACGGAAAATGAACTTGATCTCTATGATATACACATAAGAGAGAGTTTTGTGTACAGAAAAACCCAACTTTATATAATTTAATATTTTTACACAAGCCATGAAAAATCAAAGGCTTACCTGAAACTTACCGTACAATACTTCGTCCTCAATATTTCGGAACGGTTGTCGAGAAAACACAAGGCAAAACTAGGATGCAACTACAAACACACAATACAATTCAAATGCATTCACACGACCCCTACTGAAAACCATAGCCGCAAAGCACTGAGATTAACTAAGTCTCACCTACCCACAAAAAAAAAAAGTCTCACCACTCACGTCTCGCTACCAACCAATGGGTATGGTTCCTACTAGTGAAAGGATAATCTACATGTTTTTCGAAATGACGAATATCATTCAGCCTCTGCATCATTGATGTCTGGATTCATATATTATTCATTATTTAAAATACAAAAGCACACATATTGACCAAGCAAAGAAAGAAAATAAATCCGAGGTTGCATGCAGGGACGGAGCCAGCCACAGTGCTTGGAGGGGGGAAAATAGCTTAGAATCATCAAGTATAAGTGTGATTTGTAGCATGATTATGAAGAAACTCAGATTCATGGGGGTGGCTTAGCCTCTGCTCATCCCCCTTCCTCCATCTCTGGTTGCATGTCTCGCGACGGCCATTCCACCGGGCAAACTCTAGCCCTACGATATATATGACCCCAAAAATTGAATAGTACACTGTATCAAAAAATTGAATAGTACACAACTCTTATAATAATCTACATATGCATGATATTTCAAATCTAAGTTCAAATCCACAATATATCAAACTCGAGTTCAACTTTAAGCCTAAGCCACAAGCATTCTTCATCACAAACATAAAGAAAAGTTCATAGAAAAATAATAAATAGGCTCTCAAATGTCATTGATTCCATTGCCATCGCTAGTGCTTGCATTCATTTCTCCCATGCCACCATTTCCACCATTGTTGCATTGCCACCCATGCCTTCCATTGTCATTCCCTAGTGCTTGCATTCATTTCTCCCATGCCACCATTTCCACCATTGTTTGCATTGCCACCATGCCATCCATACCTCCCATGCCTCCCTTGCATCCCGTGGCACCCATGCCTATCATGCCTCCAAACCCTCCAATGAATCATCCACGAAGGCTCCAATATAGATCACCTTGACGCCAACACTTGATCATGCATGCCAAAGTATCTTCATCCCTTTTCACCGAGACCACTTGGGTACATGAACACGAGCTTTTGTTCATTCTCCACCTCTTCAGTGTTTCGTCGAAGGTCGTCTTTCTCTCCTTGATTTCCGCCATCCTCTCCTCGGCTGCCGCCCTCCTTCGTAAATACGGTCCCAGTAACTTGAACTTTGTTGCTCAACACCGACGACCGGTGCAAGAACAATTTCCTTCCATGCGTCACACAACAACTTATCTTTGTTGAGGTTGTAATTTGCACCCCCCCCCCCCCCCCCCCCCCACACACACACACGAATGAAGTGGGATCAACAAAGCACTCATCTTCCATGTCAAGAAGGTGCTCTTCTTGTGATGTATATCAACAACAAAGCCGAATGACTATACTGCAAAAAAGTTTCAACACCCGTATTAAATACATCAAAGTGAACAAAATACACACATATGACATCACAATTCCATACAAATGGAAAACACATGCAAATTAATTATAAATAGAAAAACATTACCTCTCGGTCATTTGATCGAGTCGAGAGAGCTGGCGGCCATGGCGACGGGAGACGCCGACTCGACCTCGGATAGCAGCGGGAAGGAAGGGGGAGGAAACTAAGGCAATGCTGGAGGAGAAGGTGCGCCACAGGGGAAGGGATCGTCAAACGCTTGTAGGGTCGTCGCAGCCTTCTTCTTCGTGCGTGGGGTTGTCGCCGATGCATTTTTTGGCAGGTTTCTTCACCTTCGTTGGAGCCGTGGTGGCGGCGGGGTCTTGTGGCGCTTCCTCGGTAGCCCCGCCTTCGGCTGGTGGCGGCTCAAGCCCAATGCAGTGGACATCCTTCGACATTAGCCCAGCGACAACGTTCGCATTGGGAATTACTTCCATGGTGTCCCAGTTGGCGGCGTCGCAGCTTGAAGGGAAGTTTTGGTAGGAAGGACCCTAATAATTGTCCCGAGTAGCAAAATTTTATTTGGCTGCCAAAATTTTTCTGTCGCTATGTAGTTTTAGGTGTGCTATTGGAGCCTTTTTGGGCCAAAAAAATTAAAATTTTACTTGCTCTCTTCCATAATTGTCTTGTTTTTAGTTCAAATTTAAAGTACAACCACGATAAGAATTATGGAACAGGAGAGCAGTTTTTAAGGCCTTGGGCCGTGTTTTAGTCTGTCGATGGAGATGCTCTAAGGCCAACTGAATGTGTTACATCAATTATTTTCAATTCGTACGAGGCGATCTTGGGAGCGACCGAGGGTCCCTTGCGCGCCGCCGGCGACGCCGCCGGTTCCCTCTCTCTCCGTCGGCCGCACCGGCGGTGGGAGGGAGGGGGAACCATGGGTATGTGCGCTAGGCGGGTGCGTGGTAGGGTTAGGGTTGAGGGAGACGCCGCCAAGGCCGTTGCGGTGGTGTCGCGTCAGAATAATTCTCTCCGGGCTCCGTTCGCGGTCAGGCGAGGCTTCTGCCTTCGTCTAGGAGCCAGCGGGGTGGGGGATCCCGGATCTCGTCGAGGTCGCGGGCTATGGTGTCTGGAGGTCCATCGGCACTGGCCGGTTGGGTCCTCAGATGGGCGATTGATGCATGGAGACGAAGACGCTTCTTCCTCCTTGTCGGTATGATTTGCTGCTGCTGCTCTTCTCCTTCCTCTGCGCTGATGCTGGAGGGAGATCCTGCTTTGCCCGGGCGGATAGCCCGGCCGCGGTGCTGGACCGGTCGGTTGACTCGAGTTCTCTTCCATCTGGAAGGGACACTTTTTGCGGTACTCAAAGCCAAAGATGGCGACGGCTGTTGCAGGTGTGTTGGATTGGTGTCCATGCCCTCTCGGCGCTGGTGTCAGGGAAGGAGGAAACAGCGTGGCGGCAACTGTACCGTGGTCGAAGATGATGACCTGCTTGCGCTTGGTTGCAGATCTTTCTGCTGCAGGGGTCTTCTCTCAAGATGCTGGGATGATGACACAGAGCTCCGGAGATCTTCTTGTGTTATGGTTGTCTTAGGGTGTTCTAGGTGTTCATGGTCCTTTGTGATTGTGTTACAGCGTGCTTGTAAGGGTCAACAACTTTATATTTTTTCATGATATGAATGCAGAAAATCTCAAAAAAATAATTTATTTTCAATTCGTTTGTAGATGGTTTTTGATCGGATGGAAATCTGTCGATGGAAATCTGTTTTGTGTTTCAGCTGAGTCGTGAGATCCATAGCCGTCGATCAAAGGCCCGTAATTTGATCGGATGGCTCCGGATAGCATGCATCCTCATGCGGGGACCAACATGGAATCTGTTTTTTACCAAGTTAGTTCAGCCGCGTATTTTTTGACAAATCTGGCCTTTTTAGGCAACTAAATACATGTATGGTCTTTTCTTAAAACTATTTTCAAATCTGGCCTCTTGAGGTCGGCGCCAAATAGAATGGAGCCGACGTTGTTCAGTTCGGCGTCATCCAGAAAATCTCATAGTTTTCTTAAGGACTTAAAAAAATTAAAACAGGGGGTCGGCGCTAAATAGGATGAAGCCGACATGTACAAGGTCGGCTCCATCCTATATGGAGCCGACCTCAGGGGACAGATTTGAAAATAGTTTTGTAGAGAGGCCAGAGTTGAGATTAGTTTCGCTCAAAGGCCATATTTGGCAAAAAATACTTCAGCCGCATGCAGAGCGTGGATTCTGGTAAACATTGTTCCATACCTAGTGCATGTGGACGTGGCTATAATAACCTAGAACTACAACATATTTTAGGTTTTACATCGGACGGCCGGCGCACAACTACAAGGTGTGATGCGACGCGGAGGAAACGATGTTTTGCTTTCTACATTTGTGAGCCACCCAAACCCATGGTTTATGTAAACATAGATGTAGTTTCAGGCTATAGTGCGAGCTTATCATCAGACTGTTAGATGGATTGAGCAAAGGATTCTTGGTGGGCAAGGAGGCTCCATTCGATCACAATCGATCACTTGTTTAATCTTGTCAGTCGTCAACGCAACTAACAACCAAGTTACCTTTGTTTTCTTGATGGTAAGGAATCGACCCAGTTAACAGCGACAAGTGATGAGTAGGAAACACTCTGCTTTGTATACACTGGAACGGGTGGCCGGTCTCCATCACGAACAAATGCTAAAAGGACCCCACCGGTCAGGGAGCTCGTGTCCAGTCCACAACGGACGCGGCTCGCCTGCGCCCCCCTGCTCATGGGCCGGTATCTTTTGTGGCTTACAGAAAACACACGCTAAAGCTGTATTTACTTCTCCTTTAAGCATCTCTAGGAGATCTCTTAAAAGAGCAAACAGTAAAAGCGCTATAAGGTGCCCCTTAAAACAATTTTAAGGGGTAGAAACGGGTCGGGCAGAATAGATACGCAAAACATGCACCGCAAAATAGAATATTCTATTTTAGGGATATGATCCGGCAGAAGCTGTGAAATACCTTAAAACGAGAAAAGTTCGACATAGTTCAACAACGACAATAGTTCATCACTCGACAATATGTAGCAACGCTACCACATTCAGTGGCGGAGCTTGGGCCAAATTCCTGGTGGGGCGAATGGGCTGGGGGGGCTAAACATTGAACTTTGGGCTAATTTTTCGTTCACAAATGGGCTAAGTATCTGTAGAAACTAGTCAATTTCTTCATGGGCTGGGGGGGGGGGGGGGGGGGGGGGGCGGCCCTTTTTGCCCCCATGAAGCTCCGCCACTGACCACATTACATCTAGTTCTACTACTCAATTGGCACCACAGCTGCACCATCACATGTCCACTAAGAACAATCACCCTCCGAACAGTCACTGTACATCCCAATATCTAAATTTCTTAGACGTCCCAGCGCTGACGAATCTGCTCATCCAACGACCTTGCATTGTACAACACATGATCTTCTCCTACAATCATATGGTGCATCCATGATTTTTCAGCACTGCACACTTTGTTGACGAGGATCACAGCAGTTTAGCAGTGTGCGTTGTACAAAGACCCTTGCTCAAAGAAAATAAGGAACATATCTTCTTTATTGGGCACTGCCCATTTCTTCCAAGGAACCATCGACCAACCAGCGGAAATAACTAAAGAATAGCTGGAGTAGCAACTTGAAAAGGTGAAAGATGTGAGATCTAAAAAGGTTGAAAAGAAAATAAAGTGTGTGGAAGGTCAATGTTGGAGCCGAAGGCCTTGTTTGTGAGACCTGCCATACTAGGATTATCCAAAGCCAAGGCATAGTCTCGACGTAATGCATATCGAAGAAAACATATGTGACAATCTGTTTGGGACATTCCTTAACATTGAAGGGAAGACAAAGGACATGCATAATTCTACGATTGATTTTGGAAGATAGGGGCATAAGCATATAAAGCCTAATGACGAGAAAGAATCTTCGAAATGCCACCAACATGGTATCCAACGAGTAAAAATGAAAATCTTAAGTTGTGAATTCATAAGAGCAGTGAGATTTCCAGAACATAAGTTTATACAAAACTTTAATACTTTTTGTATGTTGGTTTTCAAATTATGTAATATTAACGAGAATAATTTTTGTTTGATATAGTTAACCATATAGCAATGTTGCTTAATGTTAGTTATAATGTTCTTGATTATAAATTGCAATGCATATCTTCAAATAAACGTGCATTGTGGTCTTGAATTATTTTTTGTTTTGCATAAGCTATATATTATATAAGTATTTATGTTAAATCTCTGAATCGTAAAACTAAAGATATCTTAAACGCAATTTTTGGTATATTTCTAGGTCATCCTATTTATTGAAACTTCTAGAGTATACATTAAAATATTGGCACGATTGTTAATAACTGTTGCGTGACAAATGTGCTTTAGAAGTTAAAATGGGTTCAATAATAAGTGGATAGTGTGCGCATGTTTTGACTTGATACAGTACTAAGTAACATCATTTGTAGTAATCACAAATCAACATAAGAGGATGGGTGTTTACTATTTCTGTATACATACAATTTAGTTATTTGACATCTCCATCTGCAATGGGTTTGTTATCATGTAGTGTATATAGGTGTTACTTTCATTTTTTTTGAAATAATAATTCTTGTATGAAATTAAATATGAAACTACAGTTAGCATATATTTCAATATGAAACTACAGTTAGCATATATTCAATAATGTGTCTTGGCCTTAATAAAATAGTAGTGTATATATATATATTTGTTTTGGGCACTCCTTTTTCATAAGCAAGGGGCGATTGTCATGTTTTTCGGCCAGTGGACTTGCCTTGTGTCCGCTCTTTCTCGCTTATTTGGAATCTTTAATTTCCATAATCACATGACATTCTGCAACATGACACACATCTTAAACCAAACAGCTAATGGGAAAATGTATAATCTTATTGAATAGTCATTGTATTAAGTAGTTGTTCCTCCTTCTTCCTGGCTATGATGCATGATTCATATAGAGAGTGGACTGCACACATTTGTTGAATGTGTTCCATAGGTTGATGACATTGTTACCTAAGATCATCTTCACCGGCCCGAACAACGTAATGGAGAGCTGAATAAAAAACGTCCCCAACGGCCAGCCCTGTGTGTCCTAACCGCCCGAAAAAACTGTCCGGCACCCCGAGTCGACCCCGAAAGTGTTTAGGGTTAGCTCAAGGTGCCGACATGTCCAACCATGCCCAACAGGTTAAACGGCCACATGTCACCCATACTAGCGTGCCATATATTGAGAGGATTTTTCGTGCCAGTGTGTTATGTTTTTTAGGGATAAAATAAAGAAATGCTTTATATGTCCACAGAGGATCAAGCGAGTACTCCTAAGTTTTCTGGGCCAATGAAAAGGCTATATTACACAGATATCCACGAGTGGATCGAGTTTCGTGCCCACTCTCAAGCCCGTTCACACTATTTTTTGTGCCTAAGCGTGCCAATATGTCATGTTTTTTCACCGGCTATAAAATAATCCGAATCTTGTCCGTTTTGTTTGGGAGGCGCCGCCGGAGGCAGCCGTCGCAAAAGATCAAACCGGACACTTTTCGAGGGCACTGGAATAATTTTGGGGGTCATCGGTGGAAATTTTCTAACCTTCTAAAGTTACTATTTCAGTCCATGAACTGTGATGACCGAGCTGCTCACTTTTTGTCCAAAACCTGATTTGTAGCAAATCTGGCACAAGTGTTTGGCAGGAAAAAAAATTACCCTATGATTTACAAAAACAAAAAACACTATGATCCGAATGAGATTGGGTCGACAAATCATGAACCTTGCAAGGCCAGAGCAACTGCGCTAGGTAGATGCATGAAGGCTTGCTTTTATATGATAATGATGATGTAACTAGTTGTGCTTCTGGCTTTGGTATAAGTTGAACTTTTGTCATAAGTGTCGGTCGCATACTCACATGCATGCGTACTGTAAGGGCATCAACTAGAGGTAAACTTTTGCCATAAGTGGGACCACAAGGATTATGAAAATAACTACAATATATAAGTTATCTTTGACATAAGTTGGGACCCACATGTATGTTAAAGTACACACATGCAAGAGAGGAGAAATAGTAAAATAATTTTTATTGCTTATGGACAACCCACAAGCTTATGGATCACTCTTAAGACGATTCACTTATGTACAAGCTCCTATTTATATGGTCATCCATAAGGACTACTTTTTGCTTATGGATAGCCTTATGGATTAGAACACCAGATCCGTAAAAGTGGTCAAAACTCAATATTTACAGTTTCACGTTGAAAAATACGCACACAACAGATCCTGAAAAACGGCTCGGTCAAAAACGTTTTTCGTACTCCCCGATATGATATTATCACCTCTGTGCCCCATACATACAGTTTTGGAGTCGATTAAGGCCGGTCTTGATTTCGGACGAGCCGGTTTGGTTTCGACCAATTTTGTCATTTTGTGCGAAATCGTGGCATGTGCTCGCCACGTCATGGAGCACCTCCATGGCCACGACGAGATCACCGGAATCGGTCAGCTGGCTAGCTAGCTAGCCAACGGCGAGTCGGCGACCAAGGCCAATGCTTGCTAACAGCTAACTCCATGTACGTGAGCCTCCAGATCGATCATTGGCCTGCCAGCTTCGTGTATACGTGAGCGCCTCCGGCCACCGGCCGGCCAGCCTGCTTGCTTCGTCTACGTGTACGTCAAAGCCAGGTTTGGACGGTGGAGTGGAGGGCGGTGCCGGACCATGGGACGGGCCAGTCGGCCGGGTCCGGAGCAGGAGAAGACTGGGGAGTGGTCTGCATGTTGGGGCGTGTTTGGTTAGCCACGAAGTGCCCAACCAAATACCGTGAATGTAAAAATAGACTGTTTGGATATCCACGTTTTCGGTTGGCTCGCACGCGCATAAAACTTAAATCACCCCTCACACTGGCCTAAGAAAAACGCTCGAATCGGCCGTTTCTTCAGGACCATGTGGATGTGTCAGAATGGTGAAGTAAGTTCTCCTCACCTTCCACATCTTCTTCCTTACTTTGCACTGCTTCCTACCCACCACCCACCACCATTGACTTTCCGCTCGCCGCTGGCCGGACGTCCGCGCGCCACTCGCCATCGGCCAAGCCTTCCAGCCTGCCTCCCACCGCCGGCACCGAGCGCTTCTGCAGCACCGCTGGCTGAGATATTTCCCCTCATCTTCTCTCTCCTCCTCTTAAACTACTCCACTAAGTATGCCTCTAATCTACACATCCGTTAGTCGATTCGAAAAATGTTGAACATCAAATATCTGCGCGTCGACGAGGAGGTTTCATTCCCGTGCTCAGTTTCGAGTTTCGTCGACCGTATCTTCTGATTTTTGAAGTTCCTTTTGAACGTTTTTGGACGAAATTTGTCAAATTCGTCGCACTGGGTCGACCGTTTGAGAAACCCTTTGACATGTAGCTAGATCTCAACGTTCCGCACAACTTTTGTATCGTAAGTTTTCTGTTTCGGCGGTCGTATACGAGCAGATTTTGTACTGAAGTTCGTACATGTTTAGACTGCACTGTACAACATTCCTCAACCTCTCTCGCGGCCATGATCTGCACAGTCATGGCAGCAGTGGTTGCGCTTGTCGCCTCCCTCGTTCGCCGCTATGAACTACACTGTCACGGTAGTAACTCTTGCGGTTGTCGTCGTCGTCCGTCGTGTCTCGCTTGTCGCCGCCGTTCGCCATGAAAGCGGTCACAGGAGGTGAGAGTATCCCACGTGCAGATGCAACCACTGTGCAACGCAGGCAACCAAACACAAAAATGCAAAATAAATAGGCAAAAAAAGATATGCAGGCAACCAAACGGACTGCACAACATTGATCAGTCCACGTTTCTCCTCAGCCAGACCCAAGTGAGCCACGGAGACTAGAGGCCCAATAACGATGCGAGTAACCAAACACGCCCTTGGTTGCGAAGGTGGTAGTCGTGGGAAGAACACCAACTAAGAAAAAAACGTAAAGATTCACTTTTACAGTAAGGTTTTAGATATCTGTTCTGTCTGGAACTTCACTGTACCCTAAAATCGTTTCCGGTTCAACCAGATAACGTGTTTTCCGGTTCTTTTTTCCAGAATATGTTAGAGATTCTTTTACATACATAGTGGATGCCCTAAGGCGAACTGCTTCAAATATCCGCATCTTTCTTGGTACATCTCACCCGTTCATCAACTGATTACTTAGTTTAAGCCGGCCGTGCATTGAGCCTCGGGTAAACAAATGCTGCATCGATTGCACATGCATGCGGCTAACCTAAACCTACGCCGTACTACTAGCTTACTATTTTTTAGCTGCACCATCATTTGCAAAAAAACTTGATGTAAATTAACCTGTCCAATCAAGTAGACAAGCAAAGCGCCTCCTTGATGATCGAAGGGACAGATCATTTTGGCCGAGCAACTTCTTGTTCGCTTAGCTAGCTCCGGATGATTATAGTGGTGTTAGTACGGCCGGCGGCCAACCGTAATAATTAAGAAACAAATTTGTTTAGCTTTTGCTGATGGTGAGGCATCGACTCGGTTGACGGTGACAACCGGAGTAGATCTATATCACGAACAGTCGTGGTAGCAGCTAGTAGGCATCGGGAATAAGCAACCGGAACCGACGGCCATGTCTAGATCACGAACAGATGCTAAGAGGGCCACCTGTCAGCGAGTCACGACAAGGATTATTTCGCTGGCTTTCGCTCCACGACGAGGAGCCTCGCCGAACGTGCATGTACAGCCACGTCAGAGACCCTATTTCCACCGACAGGTGGGACCAACCTGGATTCCCTAGCGGGAATCATTCTGCCACCGCCGCGGCGAGCCGGCGATCCCGTCCTCCACGCCACCGTGCGCGGTCGCCGACGGCATCGACGACTGCACGGCCGCATGCTGCCACTGCCCGCTTTGCCAGGACGGCAACAGTTCCGTGCTCAGCTGCCACTGCACACTACCACAGCTCGACTGACGTGGCCCACCATGTCAGTGCACGAGGTGCCAACCGCTCTACTATACATAGAGATCGCTCTCGCCTGCAGCTCGTTCTTCCTCCAGACGAATCTCGCCGGCGTCACCGTATCTTGTCTCTACTTCTCCAGTCCATAGCCTACTCTAGCCATGGAAACCTCCATCTCCTCCTCTACCACCGCGTCTCCTCTACGCTTCTCGCATCCCCGACCAACCCGAGACCAACACTCAACCCCACCCCACGCCCCTCCCCGGCCGGCGGACACCGCCTACGCCAGTACGCCCTCGCCACCCGCCTCCGCGCCATCTCCCCCTCGCCCACCCCGTCCCCTACCCCTCCTACTCCGCCGATGGAGTCCTTCGGCTTCGACGCCCTCAAGGAACCTTCTCGTCGACGTGTCCTCGGCCTCGGCGCGCCCGCTCGACGTGCCGCTCGCGGCGCCCTTCACCATCGCCTCCTCGCGCCTCGAGGCCGTCTCTAACGTCGCCGTGAGGGTCGAGCTCTCCAGCGGCGCCGTCGGCTGGGGCGAGGCACCCGTCCTGCCCTCCGTCACCGCCGAGGACCAGCCCGCCGCGCTGGCGGCCGTCAGCCGCGCATGCGCGATGCTCGCCGCCGCACCGGCCGCGCCCCTCGGCGCCGTGCTACGGGACGTCTCCGGCGCCCTCCCTGGGCACGCCTTCGCCTCGGTGAGACACTGAGACCATACTCTGAAATTTTTTTTTTGTCACAAGACAGTTACTGCACAGTCCAAATCTGAATACGAGCCTGCAGCACGAAAAACAGACAAGTTGGTTTTCAGTTCATAGGATTTCATTCTTGTACTTCACACACAGCTGCTCCAATTGCTTCTCTTGGCAATTTGTCCTCAAATGTTGATCTGATATATCTATTTTTCACAAGTGTTTGGACTCAAGAATCGTATTCTGATCTGTATCTACTTGTACTCTTCTCCAACGAAGGCCAGAGCAGGAGTGGAGATGGCACTGATTGACGCAGTCGCCAACAGCATCCGCATACCTCTGTGGAGATTATTCGGGGGAGCATCAAACAGTGTGACTACAGACATCACAGTATGTGGTTATCAAACTATTCTCTGCACTGAGTCAGGCATGCTTACAATTTGTTTATAAAAATTTAGATTCCAATTGTGACCCCAAATTCTCTGAATTTAGATTCCAATTGTGACCCCGAATGAAGCTGCGCAATTGGCTGCCAAGTATCGGGGACAAGGGTTTCAGACTCTGAAGCTCAAAGTAGGGAAAAACTTGAACTCAGACATAGAAGTTCTGAAGGCTATACGGCTCGTACATCCAGACTGCTCATTTATCTTGGACGCAAATGAAGGGTACACCGCGAATCAAGCCATTGAAGTTCTTGACAGACTAAACGGTTTGTGCTCCTGCAAATTTGATTTTACTTTACAAGCTCACGGTTTTGTTCTTTCCTCAGCATGTTAAACCTTTTTATCTATTTAATATCTAAGTTATTTTGATGTTATCTGGTGCTTCAACTAATAAGTCATTTTGCCTCTAATTTGCTGTTTTCAGAAATGGGAGTGACTCCTGTACTGTTTGAGCAACCTGTTCATCGAGACGATTGGGAAGGTCTTCGCGACGTTAGCGTTGCTGCTATGGACGAATACAGAGTTGCTGTTGCTGCTGATGAAAGCTGTCGGAGTTTGCTTGACGCTCAGAAAATCATACATGGAAATCTTGCTCATGTTATTAACATCAAACTGGCAAAGATGGGGGTTCTTGGAGCCCTCGAAGTTATTGACGCCGCCAGAAAAGCTGGTATTGCGCTTATGATTGGCGGTATGGTCGAGACTAGGATTGCCATGGGCTTTGCTGGTCATCTGGCTGCTGGGCTCGGTTGTTTCAGGTTGGTTAATTGTGAAAATTTCTCCGCAAAATATCCATTTTTCTTGTAACTAAAGGCAATGATCACTAGGTAGTTCAAACTGGAAATTATGGTACAATGTCACATCAGGTGCTAAAATGGTTCTTCCCCTGTTTTGGTTGCAGTTTTATTGACCTGGACACACCTCTTTTATTGTCTGAAGATCCAGTCTATGGTGGCTATGAAGGTAGGCTTGGAAAGATGTTACTTCATTCATAGATGCAGTTATGCTTTCAGATTTGTTTTTATTAATGCGACAGATGTTTCTGTCCAAGATTTCGTTTTAGAAAACCTTCACATTGTTAAAACTATGTTGTTACTGCCAGTATTTCTTTTGCTATGAAGAATGATTATGCTGCCTTTCTGATGCTTATGCTCAGATGTCTTGAATCATAATACTGCTCAATCTTTATGTTTGTTTCAAAAGCTGTTGTTCTCTTCTTTCCAAGCTGTGGATCTTCAATGTAAATCAGATTGTTACTTCTAGTATATAGTTTGTAATTCTTGACTTACAAAGTCTTATTTCGTCAGCTTCTGGACCTCTCTACAAGTTTACCAATGCTCGAGGTCATGGTGGCTTTCTTCACTTGGACAACAATAATGGATCGGTATGTGGCAATTCATGTTTGCTCAACTCAATCCGATATCTCATGTAAATGTTTCTAGTAATCAAATGTTGTACTCAACCAAAAATGCTGCAATCGAATTAATGTTATCTAATGGGGTTGCAAATACTTTTTATATGCCAACCTAAATATGATCTGACAATAACGACTTTGTATAAAGAAATGGGTGTGAGACTTGCGAATTTAGAGCAACGTGTTCATTTATTATTGCTTTGCCCTTTGTCTAAACAGGTATATATGTAACTTACTGAACTATGTGAATATCTTTCAGAAATGAAAATGGTCATGGCATGCACCTTTGTTCTCCCGAAACTTCGGAAGGCATATCACCATATCCAGTCTAGATATTATCACGACGACTGCCGTCTGGAGCTTCGCACTTGTAAGCTAAATTTTTAGCTTCAAAAGTTCCATCTATGTACTGTTGTAAGTCTGGTGAGGCCTAGCATATTTGATCAGGCTGTAGATAGACACATTCAGAAGGCCAGTTCGGCTGTTACTGTTGTTATATCCAAATGGTTCAGTAAACTGTATTCCAAGAAATAATCATTGGATGGGGACAGGAGGATGTACCAGGTGCTTCCGGCTTTACCTTGTAGTGCATTGTCATCTCTACATGTGAATTGTTTTTATATTACTTTGGATGTCAAAACAAACTTTTTGTTTTTTAATTAACCATATACAGCGCAGAATATTTATATACTTTTGCATTGCCCAACACGCACATATAAGTTTGAAAAGTAAAAGAAAAAATAACACGAATAATAGAAGGAAAGTCGGACCATATATAAGTTGTGCGGAAATGTTTGAAGAACCACGCTATTCATGTAGTCCTGAAAGCCCATCATAGTTTCATGCCGAGCACGAGCACAGGACACATGTTCATATCAGGATGGTGCTCGCATATCTCCGACAAGGTCCCACCTCCGGTCTAATCCCCACGTGACGCCTGATACGCGCTAGGTTGACCTTGTGTGATCAGTAAAAGTATTTTAAGATATTTGTTAGCGCTTTATTTGACCATGGTTATGTTTCTGGTTGTCAAGCACACTCTTCTTCTGTAATACCGAGTGCGATAAACTTTCCGAAGCCATTGGAGAATTTAGAGGTCGATTTTGGTTTTCCGGGATGGAAAAGAACATTTCCTTAAAAGGACGATGTCAAAATAGTTGGTAATATTGGTTAATAGAATGTAAAAATTGTTGGTAATATTGGTTTAAATAGTCGGTTTTGGTTTTTCTGGATGTCAAAAGAACATTTACTCATGTTGTCTCTGTTTCTTCCTCGAACTGAATGAAACTTTCTGCTTCTGTATGTTTGCTCTTTTTCTGCCTCTTACTGAATGCACCTTGATGCTGCTGTATAGGTTTTGATGGAGAAGACGAATCTGAAGACCAGGGTGATCCCCTTAAAACTGTACTACGTCTTCTGATGAAAATTCTGAAAAATATGCCAGTGAGTGAAGTTAAAGAGCCTGTCTGGATTGTGAAATTACTTGAAAAACATCTGGTTTCAACTCCAACAACACATCTGGTCTCCTTTGCCCAACTTGTCAAGGCCAATTGGGATAACTTTTACTATCTCATTCTGTTTGGGCTGACATGTATCTCGCTCAAGATCACTCCCCTACAAGGTTTTAGGATCTTAAAGTATTACCTTGTGGAGCGGAGAGAGTGAGTTCAGAAGGTACTGAATGCATGTTGTTATTATACAAAACTTTTTTATTTCAGCATAACTCATGTTACTAAATGTATGTTGTTATTTTTTATACATATCTTTATTATTAAAGCGTGTCACACTTCCTCTTATTTACATGCCAAATGCCACCACATAAGTTGGCAAATCACGCAACCGCCCGCTCGTCTTTGGCGAACTGCAAATTCCGCTCGTGACATGCACCAGCAACTAACAACTAGCGCAGCCCCTAACAACCAGCCTACACAATCATAAAAATAGGAATAGCAAAACAATCCTAACAGACAAGATTGCAATTCTGCGGCTGCAGCCCAAAGATAACACCAGGCTACAAATATATTATACACTGTAACTAATTCTCACGTGGCCATGTACCTTGGATGCATAGAAAATAATAATTATTCAACTAACTACATCATGATCTCAACAAATTCCAACTAACTATAATAATTATGCAGTAGTCTCGTCTCGAAATATTCTTGACACAGTACTGGCACGTTTCATGATGCGCTCAGGTGAGACGATGTTACATGCACGGGCACGGCTGGTACTAGATAGTTTGCGATGCATGATGATTTAGCATATGGCCGATATCAATTCATTCATGTCTGGTACAACTGGGTTGAGAATGTTTTTCTCAAGCCAATTGCTTACACAGTTACACTGGTACGTCACACATCTTAATATATTAAGCAGTAATCTTGTACCATTTGCCGGAATAGTATGGAGTTAATAGCGTAAACCAACTAGTTTTCTAGCAAAATTTACGGATTGGTACAACTTGATTGCCCAATCTCATTTTCATACCACATTTTGCCGAAGTTTTCTCAGAAAAACCAAATCGCTCTCCGATGAGAAATTGACAGCCATTCTGACACCACGGGCCCACCTGTAAGATGACGTGGCAAGTAGACCCCACTTGTCATTCTAATTAAAAATTAAAAAGAAATTGCTTGGTGAGGTGGAATGTGGACCCCACTTGTCAGCCTAATAAAAAAAAAATATCTATAAAAAAGAAAACCCAACCCCGTACTGCTCTGTGTGCTCCGTCGTCGGAGCCGGCCTCCGTCGCCACCCGGCCACTCCGGCGCCGCCGTTCCGTGCTGCTCGCGGCCGTGGCCCTCTGCTCGCAGCCGACCGGAGCCGCCGTTCCCAGCTGCTCGTCGCCGTGGCCCGCTGCACCGCCGTTCCCAGCTGCTCGTCACGAGGCCCAAGGTCAAGAGCTCGCTGGTGGTGACGATTACGACTACTCGTACGAGGACGACGGGTTGTGGCAGGGCCGGTCCACAGATATTTGGGACCCTGGGGCGAGATGATAAGATGGGGCCCTTGTGCACAGACAAAGAGTTCAGAAATATATTGCTATTCCTTCAGATTCTTTTACTATATTGCAACAACAAAGTAAATAATTAGTACATTATATGCACAGATGCATGGTCTCTAGTACGATTGTACGAACTACATATTTTCTATCTATATGTTTCTACCAATTGCTCCTTGTCTACTCACATATATACCTTCCATTTTCCTTTATCAATAGCGGACAAATACTTTCTAGGAGACACATCATCACACAAATTGCATAAAATGGCCAAGACAAGGAATAGAAGTACCTGTATGTGGCTCGATCTGGATGTTGGCAGTTGGATCCTCAACAAGAACGAGAAGACCTCACTCTGAAAAGATAGATAATGATTTGAATGATCCGCCCCTTCCCTTTCTTTTGGATACTCACTCGAATCTAGTTAGTACATCTAGATTTTAACCATAAAATGGAAATTTCGTGAGTAAATTGATCCGTTTGCCTATGAAAAAATTAAGGAGAAGCGGAGAGCTATTTGATAGAACTGAGAAGACGATTGAAGACCGTACACCATCCTAAACAGCCCTATGAAAGAGATGAGTATAATTGTTGAGAATCGGAGAGAGGATCTACTTGCGGAATGATGCAACTGCACACTTGGTCTCCCTTGATTCTCACGACCTCGGTAAGGCACATGAGCGGCGGCGTTGTTCTGGGAAGTCGAGACATCAAGGCAAACGATTGGATGAGTCAAAGTCGAGGCAGCAGTAAACTCGACTATTTCCGAATTGTGCGTCGTGCGGGCCGCAGCTTGGCCTTTCAGTAGTTCTATTTCCGAGTACTAGACTATTGGGCCTAATTAGTAAGAGAAATACACCCGATAGGGGCCCCTGGCTCCTCGGGGCCCAGGGCGGCCGCCCCGTTGCCCCGCCCTATGGGCCGGACCTGGTTTGTGGCGCACTCGGCGCCGCTGGTGCTTGGCGGCGGCGTGGTGGCGTCGGAGCCAGGAAGGAGGTCAACCTGTGGCGGCGCCGCACCATGTCGCCTCCGACGCCGGTGCACCGCCGTTCCGTGCTGTTCGCCGTGGCCCGCTGCACCGCCGTTCTGTGCTGCTCGCCGCTGTGGCCGGCGACCTGTCGGCGAGCCGTCCATCCGGCCGCGGAACGGCAAGACCATCCACCACCCGCGCCTCCATCGGCGAGCACCCGTACTCCGGCGCACGTGGAGCGGCAAGACGAGGTTGCGGTGGCGCACGCGGAGCGGCAAGACCATCCACCACCTGCGCCTACATCGGCGGGCCGTCCCATCCGGCCGCGGAGCAGCAAGACCATCCACCACCTGCCCCTACGTCCGCGAGCTCGACGCCGTCGTCCCGCGCTTCGACGCGGCGGTCGCGCGGACGGGCCGGAAGCAGCTGGCAACCTACACGGCGCTGGCGGTGGAGGAGATCCACACGGCGGCGGAGGAGAACAGGCGCGAGCCGGGCGGGATTTAAAAAAATAGATTTTAAAAAAATTCCCCAAAAAATTAGATTTTTATTTTTTAATTAGACTGACAAGTGGGGCCTACTTGCCACGTCATCTTACAGGTGGGCCCGTGGTGTCAGAATGGCTGTCAATTTCTCATCAGAGCGCGATTTGGGTTTTCTAAGAAAACTTCGGCAAAATGTGGTATGAAAATGAGATTGGGACGTCAAGTTGTACCAATCCATAAATTTTGCTACAAAACTAGTAGTTTTACGATATTAACTCGAATAGTATGCATATTAGTTTGGGTACAGGATAAGCTAAATTAACTCTTTCTGAGAATAGGTATACACATACTCCACTGGGTTCTTGGTCTATTATTTTTTTCGCTAACGGGTTTTTATTACTCAGAGTATCAAGAAGTACAAAGTGTCTTACACAGCCTTTGCATAACAAAGATGCACACAACCACAAATAAAAATCCGACTAAAACAAAAGATGTGAAATACAAAGGTCAAAGAACTCATATTCCGCCTATGGAGATGGGGGGCCAATCCGTAGATCACGCTGCCACCCATGTGGGATAAAAATATTCCTCACTGTAGACTCCAACCGTGCAGACACCTCCATAAACAGGTCTCGAAACTTCACGTGCTGTAGAAACGACCATGAACGAATCATGTGTGTAGCCCGGTATCTTGGTCTATATATCTTTCCCTCTGAGCAGTATGCTCCAATTTTGACACTTGATTTACATTACCGCTTGAGACTTGAGTGATGCTTTTTTCTCCAAAAAGTCACTATATGCGCCGTCCTGAGGAAACAGGGGCAGACGCACAGGGAGCCGTGACCGCGGGGTGGAACACATAGATGCAGCTTTGCGTGGGGCGCCCCGGGGAGACAGAAGGCAGCGGAGCTCGGTGCGGGAGAAGCTGGACCGCGGGCGGTAGGTGGCGCAGGCGTGAACAGGTAAGGGACGAGAGGTGGGCTTTTTTTTTCGAACCCCGACGAACCGTTTTCTTTAGCGGTGGCAATTGCGTGTAATTTTTACGAAACGAAATAAAACGAACCGGTACGATGGCATTAGCAGTATTATGTGATTTGGTGGGAGTGTAAGACGGGCAAAAGTGGATTTGTGTTGAGTTGTTAAACATTGGAGCGATCTGAACCGTTGGCCAAATATTGAAGGGCTCAGATTCAATGTATCAACACAAGTTTGCTCTTTTAATAGTAGTATAGATTATATTAATTACAATATTATTTTTAGGTATAAAAGCATTTTAACAATGAAATCACATTATTGTATGTATTAAGAAACATATATAAAATAAGATTTAAACAACAAAATCACATTCTTATATATACTTACAGCATTAAGAAACATATTTGTCATATATTTCCAATATTAATTATTATAAGGACAATATATAAGCTAAATTGAAGAATTTGTTTGTCTAGTTTGGTATGTTTAATAAAAAGTTTTATTACAATGGATTTCACCCTAATTTTAATTTCATCAAATTATCACATCAATCTAAAAATGAATTCAATAGTCGTTAATCTGTTATGGTGATTTTAGTATCTATCCTGATCACTATTATCCTAAGTTATCTACATGTCTTGCTCGAGTGTTTTAGATTGTACGTATCAATGTTAGGTGTAACTAAATACATGGAGTGGCCGCCATCTCGGCCGAAGATTGCCATGGCTAAAATTTGCCGCAGCATATGAACTCCACGAAGCAGCTTCGTCGTCCTTCCCCTGAGCACCAGATCCCTCAACACGGAGAGATCTCCCAAGATCTGGAGCTCCATAGATGGCCTTATTGATGGAGG
Organism: Poa pratensis; assembly: GCA_947311845.1. Taxonomy (NCBI): domain Eukaryota; kingdom Viridiplantae; phylum Streptophyta; class Magnoliopsida; order Poales; family Poaceae; genus Poa; species Poa pratensis. The sequence continues at coordinate 35,443,720 of CAMZMU010000110.1, read as the reverse complement.
TTGGCGAGGCTCCCCACCCCATCGCTTGTAGCTCCGGCCATGGGAGCATCGAAGCAAAGAGGAGAAGTTCCAGCTGACACCAGATCTGGGCCAACAGACCCGGCGCCTCCCTCCCGAACTCACGCTTATTTGTCGGGATTCCACCAGATCCATCGACCGCCCGCATCCCCCACCTCAGGAGCACGGTAGAGAAGGGATCCGGCTGCCAACCAGCGCCGCGCGATGGCACGGTGGCAACCCCAGACGGCATGTCGCCAAACGGCCCAACTAGGCAAACCCTAGGCCTAAAGATACTATATACAGGTACCCGACCACCTACTCCATCTTCTTGCCAGCCGGCCGCGCCACCGGAAAGAGAGAAGGAGAGGGGCGGAAGCAGCGCTAGACAAGCGACTCTCAACGGGGGCGCACGCGGAGGGCAGGAGAAAGGAGGAAGTTCGGCTCACGGGTACTATCCAACACATAATTACTCCTCCCTTGTGTTCCTAGTGTGTCTGTACGAGAAACAACAGACTGCTAGTTGGACACACTAGCAGCTGGTACTATTATAATCTATGTGAAAGGACACACCACCATGGCTACGTCGCCAGTATTAGGCTACTAGTAGGCTAATAATAGTCTGGCTATTGCTTCCTAAATATTAGTACCAAATATTAGTAGCATGCCGCCACCCGCAGTCCATTACCAGCAGCGTACCTAATTCTGACACGCCACTGGTATTAGCATTTATTGGAACCGCCACTAATAAGGTGGGCCCTATAAACATATTCCTACTAGTGTATATGCCGAGTACCACGAAATGCAAAATACTCGACAATCAGCCCGAAATGCACTTGGCAAAGAAGGATACTCGGCAAAACTAGTCGCCATGTGTCCCTGTCGGCAGGGCTAACAGCTCTGATGAACTCGCGTCTTTGCCGAGTGGTCTAACGGAAGGTACTCGGCAAACTTTGGACCTGCATTTTTTTGATTTCTGCCGCTATTTTTTTAAATGTTTGCCGAGTGCATTTGGGGCAATACTCGTCACACTTTACGCATGATTTTTTTCGTTCTACTGCCATTTTTAAAGTTGTTTGCCGAGTGTTGAGGCGCGGGGCACTCGACAAACGTTAAGCGGGAAAGGATTTTTTGGCGCCTTTTTTTCCTGCCAATACCCAGCTCTTTGCCGAGTGTTGCGTCGCGGGGCACTCGCAAACAGCACTACTTTTCCCTTCAATTCTTCCCGCCATTCCTTCCTGCCATTTTTTCGCGCCTTCTCTCAGCCCTATAAATAGCCCATCTCCCCGCCACATTCGCCATGCTAACTATGTATTAGCGATATTTCTCAAATATAAGGTAATGTCCGGACTCATTAGGGGGTGCCACGCTTATTTTTTTTCTTAGAAGAAGAGAATGGCATCACCTAATGAGTTTCGGACAGTACCATCGTATTTTTACCCATCTCAAATATCCAGGACGGTGTGTGTTTTCAAATACACAGGTAGCGTGAGAATTCTTTTTGGGGACACCATAGTTTTCTTAGAAGAACCGAATGGCGTCTACAAGAGAATTTCTCACAATACCATCGTATTTAACCATCGGTGAAGATGATGTTCCTCACAGTACAATTGTGGAATACAAATCATCTGGATGAGACTGATTATTTCCAGCGGGGCATGTGATATCCTACATGCAAGGCATTCACGAGCCACCGCTGGATGTAACCAGTCTCAACGTCTGTTTTGCTAATTTGTCACTCCACCTTCTTATCCACTCCACCGACAGCCACCTACCACGCTCCACCGACAGCCACCTACCATGCCTCCTTATCCACTCCACCGACAGCCCCTCACCTACCCCGCTCGCATCCTTATCAACCACGGGTAGTCCTCAACTCACACACACACCACGCATGGCACGTGACGCTTTCCAGTATCCAGTCCGCTCCATCCCTCATGTAGCATCTTCGTCGTTGGCATGTCCCGTTGGTTTGGAGGAAATGGTTAAGGGTCGCGCCGTGGCCGTGCCTCGACACCGACCGAGGTGACGAGCCCGATGTTCTCCACCGCGTCGTACCAGGGGGCGTCAAGCTCCCCCGTGCTCGCACTCCTGAGCTTTGGTCGAGCTCGTCTTCCTCCTCTTCTATCGTGCCGCCTCCCACTCCGAGGGTCGAGCCTTCGGAATGGGCAGCCGCAAAGGAAGAGACGCACGTGAGGCGTGGGAGGCCTATGCTTTAGGCATTTTGCTAAGAAACCGGTTAAGGACCAGAAGAGGCATGAGGCGGCCCAACTCGAGGCCAAGAGGAAGCTCGACCACGATACATTAATTGCTAAGCACATCTCGAGGGATTACTATGAGATCGAATGCGCGAATTGGCTTGCCTACGATCAGTACGCGGATCTTCTCATAACAACGATGAAGGAATATTTGACGGAGGTAGCGACAACAAGCAGTAAGCCACCAGCACGCAGTCCCACGCTCTCCTGACATTTCCGCTCCACCCACAGCCACCTACCACGCTCTCCTCCTTATCCGCTCCATACACGCTTGTACCGGCGATAGGCGTCCGTAGATTGAATAAAATGTACTTTTAATTTGGTTGAAAGTTTCATTGTTGTATTAATGTTTTAAATTTAGTTGTACTTCGGTCGTTTTCTAGCACTATGTTTCGGTCGTGTGGCTTGACGTGTATGATGGGCACTCTAATTTTTACTATGTTTTAATTATGTGCGTGAGATTATCTAAGTTTACTTACTGGCTAAACTCCCATGTGTGACCCGCTTCACAGACGGCACTTTGCCCGCACGAAGATTCGACACTTATAAGGCTGAACTCCCACTTCGACGCCACTGGAAGGAATCTTGTGACAACTTGGGGTTAAAGTTGGTTTCCATGTCCCTATGACCCAACCTAACACAAAGAGGGACAAATTCCATTGGTCAAACCCCTTTCGACCCCGTCAAAGGGGTAGATGACGGTGCCCACGGATTAGGGTTTCACCGAAACGGAGCGTCGGAATCCCACCAAAACTTAGGTGGGGCCCTAATATATATATACAAGTGTGTTGGGACATGGAAAGAGCCAATATCCAACTCCCATGTGTGACCCGCTTCACAGACGACACTTGTCCCGCACGAAGATTCTGCATTTGTAGGGTTGAACTCCCACTTCGATGCCACCAGAGGGAATCTTGTGCAACTTGGGGTCAAAGTTGGTTTTCCATGTCCCTATGGCCCACCCTAACACAAAGAAGGGAAAAATCACATGTGATGCCCCCTTTTGACGCCTTTCGAAGGGGTAGACGACCCGGGGCCCACGAATCAGGGTTTTGCCCAAAACGGGGCGCCAGAGACTCGGAATCCCACCAAAACCTAGGTGGGGCCCTAATATATGTATAATAGTGTGGTGGGACATGGAAGGAGCCAATATCCACCTCCCATGTGTGACCCGTTTCACAGACGTCACTTCGCATGCACGAAGATTCTGCACTTCTAAGGCTAAACTCCCACTTCGACACCACCGGAGGGAATCTTGTGACAACCTGGGGTCAAAGTTGGTTTCCCATATCCCTATGACCCAACCTAACACAAAAAGGAGAAAATCCCATTGTTAAACCCCTTTCGACGCCATTTGAACGGGTAGACACTAGTAGGAAATTGGCTGGCAGTGGCGTGTTTTGGCCAGTGGCGTGTTTTGGCCACGCCACTACTGATACGCCAGTGGTATTTGGTACCACTGGCGTGTATCTCCCACGCCAGTAGTATTTTGAGCATTAGTGGCGTGGCAATTCTGGCACGTCAGTGGTAACAAAATACTAGTGGCGTGCCCAATATACGCACGCCACTAGTAAGAATTTTTGGATCTAAAAATAATAGCGGCGTGCCCTCAAATTGGCACGCCACTAGTATCTATTTTTGATTTTTTTTTTAAAGCGGCGGCGGCGGCTGCGGCCGTGGCGAGCGCGGTCGTTGTCGACAAGCGGAGAACGCAACGAGGATGCGTGGGACGAGAAGCCGGCATCGCGCAAGTGGGAGAGGCGATGACAAGAGCGAGGAGGCGGAGCGAGTGGCGGTGGAGAGAGGTCTTGTCGGTGGTGGTCATGGCGGCGAGGTGCGCTCCAGTCGGCGGTGGTCAAGGTGGGGTCGGAGTAGGAGGTGGCCGGAGGACCATGGCCATGGTCGGAAGGTAGCGTGTCACGACCTTGCTCGCCGGCACGGAGCGCCACCAAGATACGGTGGTGGAGGAGCTTGTGGCCGGTCAAGGAGTCATTGGGGAGAGAAGTGAGACATGGAGAGAAGAGAGGAGGAGAGGAAAAGAAGAGAGGAAAAGAAGAGAGGAAGGGAAGGAAGAAGAGAGTATATAAGGAGATAAGAGAGAAATCCGAGCCGTTCGATCTGCGACAACCAACGGTCCAGATGACTCCCTCCAGACCAATCAGAAAGAGTCACTCGGATTGATGACGACCCACACGCCACTAGTATTCTATATACCCTGCAACCCACACGCCACTTGTATTCTATATACTAGTGACGTGGCATATTAGCCCACACGACTAGTATTGTAACACCGAAATTTAAAACGCAGAAACTCTATTTTTCAAGCCGAATTTGGTGAAACTAAAATTTCGAAAACCGTTGTAATTGGGATGTAACTTTTCGTGTAGATACTTTTTCATATAGAGAACATCTCGATATGCAAAAGTTACAGCCGTTTTACCGAGAATACATTTTTTGTGAATGTTTTCTATTGCAAAATATGTCAAAATCCATGTTTGTCATTTTTCCTAACAACCAGTACACATAAAATGACACCATGACAAAGGATTGCAGAATTTGAAGTTTTTTCATTTTCTTTCATTTTTTCAAAACTACTCCAAATACTAGTGACGTGGCACATTGGGGATACGCCACTAGTATTTTGTGCCCCCACAAGCATGACCCGACGAAATTTACTAGTGGCGTGGTGGATATATCCCACACCACAACACTACAGAGATTACTGGCGTGGGCTATAGCGGCCACACCACTAGTAAATTTCGTTGTGTCACGCCGTTGGTTCCACTTACCAGTGGTGTGGATTTATTTTGCCACACCACTGGTAACCCTTTAGTAGTGGCGTGGTCTAGAACGCCACACCACTGGTATTTTTTGCCACCCGAACCCAAGGTACGAATGGCGTGACTTATGGTGACCCGCCACTGGTATGTGGCCAGCTATGAGCACTTTCCTACTAGTGAGACGACGCGAGGCCCATGGATCAGGGTTTCGCCCGAAACGAGGAGTTGGAGCGTTGGAATCCCACCAAACTCAGGTGGAGCCCTACCTAATATATGTATAAGAGGGCGGTGAGACATGGAAATAGCCAATATCCAACTCCCATGTGTGACCCGCTTCACAGACGGCACTTGTCCCTCATGAAGATTCTGCACTTGTATGGCTGAACTCCCACTCTTCAACACCATCAGAGGGAATCTTGTAACAACCTGGGGTCAAAGTAGGTTTTACATGTCCCTATGGCCCAACCTAATACAAACAAGGAGAAAATTCACATGTGATACCCCCTTTCGACGTCGTTCGAATGGGTAGACGATGCAGGGCCCACGGATCAGGATTTCGCCCGAAACGTGGCGCTGGAGCGTCGGAATCCCACCAACACTTAGGTGGGGCCCTAATATATGTGTAAGAGTGTGTGGGACATGGAAGGAGCCAATATCCAGCTCCCATGTGTGACCCGCTTCACAGTATCACCTTCTCCTTCCATGCCTTCCACGATCATCTACAATTTGGAACTACCAGCATTAGAAGCCTTGTTGTTCTGCACATCAGGTGCCTAAAGATCAGTTGTCAAGTTTCTTGGCTTCACAAAATTCAGTGCATCTAGGTCATCTTGATCTTTAAGAGTATGTTCTCTTTCCTCCAAAGCTATCCTAGTACATGCACCGACATAAATCTGCAGCCCCCCTGAGCCAATAGCTTCTTAATTTTTTTTAGCGTTTTTGGCTCTCTGCCAAAAATTCTTGAGAAACATGTCCTCCATTTCACCAAAATTCGGAATATACTTTTCCTCTCGCCTAATCCACCCATCTTCAACCACTTGGTCAACTTGTAAGTACATGTAATTCACGAGAAGCTTCTTTGTATTAAGTTTTGTCATCTAAGAAATTTTATTGTGATCAACAACTCCAACCAGAATCCTGATAGCACCAGTTTTCTTAAATTTCTCCATGTCAATCTCCAAGACTTGACCAAGAGTTGAGCCAACCTCACACAACCCATGATTGTTTTTCAGAGATTCTGGGACTCTTTTTTCCTAACCCAAACAATGTACAACTTCCCGGTAGCAAGTGTCTCATCAGACCATTGCTTCACATTCACATTTATGTGTGCCCCTATCAGAGTAACCCTGTCATAAAAATCCACTTCATTAATTCTGTTAGTAGATGGAAAATTGACAAGAAAAGAACTAGGAGCAATTTCTTTTGCCTGCCATTCCCATTTACAGGGATAGGTCCTCCCTAAGCAAATCTCCAGTATGTCAACATTTACTTGAATCCCTGCTCCTTTCTGGACCTTCACAATTGCATTTGTCTTCATTGACAGTTTCCTTAGTATGATCAGCCACGAAGCAAGCAATTTTTTGATCACCAAAGCCTACAAGGGAAGTAGTGGGATTTTTTTCCTTCGGCCAGATGCATTTGGCAGACAAATGCCTTTTTCCACAGTTGATGCACTAAGTATTCTGTTTGAAGTTCTTAGACAAATGACCTTTCTGACCGCATTTGTTGCAAATGATGTTGTCAGAGCCCGCACTAACTATTTTGTTGATCCCACTCTAAGCCCCTTCAGACCGACGTTCTGAACTTATAGCTGCAGCCCCCTTTGGGTGGAAGCTGCCCATTTTGCCACCTAAAGATTTGTTGTTCTGTGCCCAACAGATGGTTGCTTTTCTTGATAGCTCTTACGAAACTGCTTTGAAAATCCACTGTTCTGTGAACTAGATGAATTATTGTTCTTCCCACAAGAATTCGACCCCCTCATGTCATTCTGTGATAGATCTTTCCTCTGATTCTGATACTCTCGGTCCTGGTTCTGACATTGATTCCTATTCCCAAAATACTGATTATTCTCATTGCCTTGATATGAGTTACCTTGGAATGGTGGACGCTGCATATTGTTTCCGCAGTAGCTGTAGCCGTCACCATGACTACGATCACCATCGTAGAAGCCCCCGCCACCGCCACCTCCATAACGATATCCCAAGTTCCCATAATCAACCTCCTCACGCTGCTTTCCCCTTTAAAATCCTAGCGGCACCAGATACTGATCTCTCCTCTACAATTGATGCAGGCCTCCCACCGCCTACAACTCCCGATCCTCTGCCCTGCTCGACGATCTCCGGGAGTACACCATAGAAAATCGTGCCGGACTTTCCCCCATCTCCCTCGCCGCCGTTTGCAATCGAGATCTTTCTTATCCTCCGTCCAAAATGGCGGATCTGATCATGTAGGAAAAGTGGGAATACCAACCTCCTGCTTCCGCCATATCCCCCGTGGATGGGGAGACCCGATGTGAGGTCCACGCCACGCGCTCGGTGAACAGCGGCGGGCTCAGTCGGCGGAATAGTTCGGACGCAGCAATGGAAGAGCGAGGCTAGGCACCATGACGCGTGTCGGCAAAGCTCTGTACCCTTCTATCAGCCCACCTACTTAGCCACAGTAACTCTCCATAGTTTTGGCTTGTAGGGAACAACAACGGCCCATAGTCAAATCTGACATGCGTTATGCCTCCGCCTACTGGTAACGCCCTCGGTGCGCCGGCAGCCCGGCGCCGCTGCATCCTGCGGTTACCGCCGGCGGCCCGGTCGCGTGCTTCACCACAGCCACGGGACATGTCGCCGTGCAAGCGTTAGACTCGCGCAGTCGCTTGGTCGCGACGGTATTGTGCGCGAAATTCAGAGCCTTGGTGGTGATGTGACGAGATAGAGTAATGCGCTGAGGGACGGTCTGCGATCGCGGGAGTGGTCGGCGGCGAGGTTTTCGCTTGATTGGTCGAGAAGAGCAGCAAGGGACCAAGTAAGTGTGCGCCTTCCCTACTGTTACATCTGCAGAACAAATTTATCGGCTGATTTTATATGCTAGGTTCATATATTGTCCCAATATTTAGTTGGATTCACTTGACAATGATACATCCGAATTGCAGAGTCTCGACGCCGTTTTCCAAGTTCATACGAATTCAGTGCCTTTTAGGTGTTGGAACACCAGACGCATCAACCGCCCAGACAATTCTAACTCGGTTGTTTTGTTTCGGTTCCTATCAAATTCAACAATCTCTAATGGTTTCGGTTTAAACTTCGTCACAACCGGCTTCACGTTGGTTGTGGGAAGAAAAAATCACCGAGTCACATTAAAACACAGTGATTTAGACTTTCTTACGGCTGAAGGATGAAATTCTCTACTTAGACTTGACCGAGACTTAATCAATGTTTTAATAGCGGGTTATATAAAGTAGCAGGAGAACAAACTGGGCCACTAGCCTCAGGCTAGGAATGGTGCGAGTTTGTTTGGGTAATTTGGTGCGGCTGTGCGTTTGGTTTCTTTTGGGTTGGGCTGTAATGGACAGAAATACAAAATGGGCCGGGGGCAGTGCGGGTGTAGCAAAATTATGGTCTGAAGCGGAGCGGTGCGGCTCGAGAATGCACCTTCGGCCCGACGCGGCACCAAATGGCCTAGTCCCTCACTCCCTCGTCCCCAACCCGACAAGCGCCGAGGGTTTCTTGTGGCATGTGCCGCCGCCGCCGCCGACTGTCACGGCCGACACCACTGCCGTGCCAACTACAGGCAACGAGGAAGGCTGACATGTGGGGCATAGGTATTAGTGTCTGGGTGTTGGCGTGTGCGTGTGCCAGCCTGTGCGCTGAAGGGTTAAAGTGTGGGTTACTGCTCTGTATCAAAGGAGAGGAATGAAATCTGAATTTCCCCGTCTCCTTCTCTGTTTCCCTGTCTTCCTCTTTCTTCCCCAAATTCTCCAGATCCATCCGAGTGGTGGTGTTACAGTGGTATCAGAGACTCGTAAATCCTTGTGGATGTGGGTGCGCTCCGCCTCGGCCGCGCGGTAATTCCCCTTCCAGATCGATCCTCACCGTGGCGGCGAAGAAGCAGGGCGTCTGGGAACGCGGGTTCGCCGACGTCAAGCAGACGATGGAGGACCTTATCGCCAAGCTCACCGACCGCCTCGACGCCATGAACGGCGAGATCAAGGACTCCTTCCGCGACGTGCGTGACTCCCTCAAGGCCCAAGAGGATAAGATCGAGCTCATGCGGCAGAAGGCGGAGTTGCTCGAAAATTCCATGCTCAACGTGCGGGCGGACGCGGCAGAGAATCGCGGCGCCTTCCACACCGCGCCGGCCTCTTCCACCGAGCACAGCGGCAAGGGCGAAGGATTGCTGCCACGTCCTCCTCCTTCTGCACTTCCTCGGTTGGCGCTGGCGACCTTGCTGGATCCGCAGCAGGAGCAAGCGGTGGAAAATGCTGGTGCTGCAGAGCGTCGCGGATGGGTGCCGAAGATGGACTTTCCCAAGTTCGATGGGGCTAAACCGAAGGTATGGATCGATCAGTGTTTGGCCTTCTTCCGTCTGTACTCTGTAGCGGAATCTCTGTGGGTGACGGCGGCTACCATCAACATGGTTGGCAACGCTGCACTCTGGCTGCAAGCCTACAAGACGGAGCATGCATTGGGTAATTGGGCACAATTTGTCGAAGCAATTCTCGCCGAGTTCAATACAGATGAGCATGAGCGTGTGTTGTATGCACTTTTTCAGATCAGGCAGACTGGTTCAGTCGACGATTACTGGAGTTCCTTCAGTGAATTGAAATATCAGCTGCGTGTTCATGACCCATTTGCAAGCGAGAAGTCACTAGTGTTACAGTTCTTGCATGGTCTTCGTGATGATATCCGTGCCGGTGTTGAACTCCATGGCCCAGCCACAATTGCTCAAGCTGCGTCTCTGGCACGCAAGCAGGAAGGTATTTTGGAGCGTGGGCGACGTCCTGTGCCACGAGCGGTTGCACCTCTGCGCCTACCAGCTCCAGTTCTTCGTCAGGATGGACAACCACCACCTGTTAGACACAATGCTGGTGATCTTTGGCGCGCTCGGCAACTGAAAGAGCACCGCCGAGCGAATGGCTTATGTTATGGATGTGGTGATAAGTATACTCCAGGCCATGTCTGTGCACCTCGTCCTCCTGCTGCTCCAGGTGCACCACAGATTCATGCTATAGTGGGCGACGATGGGGGCAACATCCTCTCTGATGAGACTCTAAATGAACTCCTGGCTGAGGACAAGGAGCAGCTCCCTGACTGCACCATTTCTCTTAATGCTATGAATGGTGACAGAGCAGCCAATACGATTCGTCTGCGTGCGCTGAGTACAAATCAAGTGTTGCTTATGTTAGTTGACAGTGGCTCCACCCACAGCTTCATCAGCACTGCCATGGCTCATCGCCTGGGGTGTCCCACAATCAGTATCCCTCCAATTCAGGTGCGTGTGGCTGGAGGTGGCATGTTACCTTGTGACAAAATGGTGCCCAATTTTCAGTGGCTGGTCCAGAATCACACTTTTGCAGCTGATCTCCGTGTTGTAGATTTAGGGGGCTATGATGCAGTGTTGGGGGTTGACTGGTTGGCTCCATTTGGTGATACTGTGTGCAATTGGAAGGCCCAAACTATGACCATCCAGCATAATGGGGAGACAGTACAATTGCAAGGAGTGCAAGACAATGATACGTGCAATGCGACTGAAGTTTCTGCAGAGCAAGTGTCCAAGTGGTTTTCTGGGAATGATATTTGGGCCTCTGCACTTGTTACTGCTACGTAGTCTGTGACTGACTCTTCTGTTCCCCCTGAAATATCCACGGTGTTGCAACAGTATGATGGTGTGTTTGGGGAACCTACTGAACTTCCTCCTCATCGAACTTATGACCACACCATTCCTTTGACAGCTGACGCGCATCCTTTCAACTTAAGGCCATACCGTTATACACCTTTGCAGAAAGATGAAATCGAGCGTCAGGTTGCTGCGATGATCAAGGCAGGTACAATTGTTCCCAGTGCCAGTCCATTTGCATCACCAGTGCTGTTAGTGAAGAAGAAAGACGGCAGCTGGCGTTTTTGTGTTGACTATAGGCGTCTAAACTCCCTCACGGTCAAAAACAAGTTCCCATTGCCAGTTATTGATGAGCTTTTGGATGAACTTGCTGGCACTCGGTATTTCTCTAAACTGGACCTGCGAGCAGGGTATCATCAAATTCGAATGTGCCCAGATGACGAGACTAAGACAGCATTCAAAACTCACCATGGGCACTTTCACTTCAGGGTTATGCCCTTTGGCTTGACGAATGCTCCTGCAACCTTCCAGTGCTTGATGAATTCTATATTTGCTCCCCACATTCGTAAGTTTGTTCTGGTTTTTGTCGATGACATCTTGGTCTATAGCCGCACCCAGCAAGATCATGTGCAACACTTGACTACAGTCTTTGAGACTCTGGCTCAGCATCACCTGTTTGTCAAGCGCTCAAAATGCTCATTTGCGCAACAGTCCATGGAGTACCTGGGTCATATTATTTCAGTGCACGGTGTTGCTACGGACCCTGCCAAGACAGAGGCTATGCTTCAGTGGCCTCGTCCCTCTACAATCACGGAATTGAGAGGCTTTCTTGGGCTTACTGGATACTATCGCAAGTTCGTGAAGAATTATGGTATCCTTGCTCGTCCTTTAACAAATTTACTGAAGAAAAAGTCCTTCATTTGGACGGATGCTGCAACTGAGGCATTCGACCAGCTCAAAAAGGCGATGACCACCACACCGGTCTTGGTGTTGCCTGATTTTTCTGTGCCATTTGAGGTAGAAACAGATGCATGCGATCACGGAGTTGGTGCAGTGCTAATGCAGCGTGGGCACCCTGTGGCTTACATGAGCAAGGCCTTGGGCGAAGTTAACAAGAAATTATCAATTTACGAAAAGGAGTTTTTGGCAGTCATGTTAGCTGTGGATAAATGGCGCTCTTATCTGCAGCGAGGACCTTTTGTGATTAAAACCGATCACCGCAGCTTGTGTCACTTAGAGGATCAGCAACTGCACACTGATCTTCAGCGTCGTGCCATGACCAAGCTTGTCGGACTGCAGTTTCAATTTCAGTATAAGAAAGGAACAGAAAACTCTGCTGCAGACGCACTGTCCAGAACTGGCCCTTTGTTTGCCCTCTGTGCATTGTCTGATTGTGCTCCACACTGGATTCAGGAGGTCATCCATTCATACGATATGGATACAGACACTACTACATTGCGAGCTGAATTGGCCATCACTCCCGATCCGGTTCGTGGTCTCAGTCTTGAAGGGGGCTTAATCAAGCGTAATGGTCAAGTCTGGGTGGGGGCTAGTGCAGGCCTGCGCACAAAATTGATTCATGCGCTCCATGCCAGCGCGGTCGGCGGCCACTCTGGAATTCATGCAACTTATCAGCGTGTGAAACGCTCCTTTTACTGGCCTGGCCTCAAAGGAGATGTTGAGAACTTGGTAAAACAGTGTGAAACCTGCCAGCGTGCTAAACATGAACTGCTGCCACCTGCAGGTAAACTGCAGCCTCTACCCATTCCAAAAGGGCCTTGGCAGGATATTTCGCTCGATTTCATTGAAGGACTGCCTTGCTCGGACTCTTTCAACTGCATTTTGGTCATTGTGGATCGTTTTACTAAGTATTCTCATTTTGTTCCTCTGAAACATCCATTTACTGCTCAAACTGTTGCAACAAAGTTTCTGGATACAGTGGTCAAGTTGCATGGGCCACCCCTTTCCATTGTGTCTGATCGCGACAAAGTGTTTACCAGCAATTTTTGGCAAGATTTATTCAAGGCCATGCACACTCAGTTGAACATGTCCACTGCATACCATCCACAATCAGACGGCCAAACTGAGCGTGTGAATCAAAGTTTGGAAATGTATCTGCGGTGTTCTGTCCATGATCGCCCCAAGAAATGGGCAGCGTGGCTTTCCTTGGCGGAGTACTGGTATAACACCTCACACCACTCTTCCTTGGGTTGCTCTCCTTTTCAGGCTCTTTATGGTTATGCACCCAATGAGGCTTTGATTCCAGTTTCTGCTGCTACACCTGTTACTGATGCACAACAACGGCTTGCTGAACGTGCACAACATCTGGTGGTCTTGCATCGAAATCTGGAAATGGCACAGGCTCGCATGAAGCATTACGTAGATCTGCACCGCACTGAAAGACAGTTTGCTGTTGGTGAGAAGGTGTGGCTTCGCCTCCAGCCTTATGTGTAGAATTCAGTGGTCAACCGACCATTTCCTAAGCTTGCTCATAAGTTTTATGGACCTTACCTTGTTCGGCGCCGTGTCGGTCAGGTAGCATATGAACTTCAATTACCAGCTGGTTGTCAGGTACACCCTGTGTTCCATATTTCTCAACTGAAGCCTTACACTGCTGATTACACTCCTGAGTTTGTTGAGGAGGCACCTGCGCCGGCCAACTTTGACTTGATGGTGCAACCCTCTGAAATTCTGGAGCGTCGCCTTGTGCATAAGGGAGGAGCTGCTGCTGTGTAGCTCAAGGTCGCCTGGTCAGGGATGCCTGTATCTGCTGCTACCTGGGAGGACTATGAGGTCATGCGACAGCGTTTTCTGACTTGGTATGCTTGGGGACAAGCATCATCTTCAGGGGCGGCTACTGTCATGGCCGACACCACTGCCGTGCCAACTACAGGCAACGAGGAAGGCTGACATGTGGGGCATAGGTGTTAGTGTCTGGGTCTTGGCGTGTGCATGTGCCAGCCTGTGCGCAGAAGGGTTAAAGTGTGGGTTACTGCTCTGTATCAAAGGAGAGGAATGAAATCTGAATTTCCCCGTCTCCTTCTCTGTTTCCCTGTCTTCCTCTTTCTTCCCCAAATTCTCTAGATCCATCCGAATGGTGGTGTTACACCGACGTGCACGGCGCCACCACCTCACCGCCTACGCGCGCTCCGGTGACCTGGCCGTCGCCCTCTCCCTCTTTGCCTGCTCCCAACTCGCCGCCGACCACCGCCTTGGCCGCGAGGGCCAGGCCTCTGCGCTCAATAACGGGTTCGTCGACGAGGGCCGCGAGAGATTCCCCTTCATTGTGCTGCTATAGTATCGATGTACGCGCGTCTCGGCCTCGTCGACGACGCCCAGAGGCTCTTCCGCACTGCCGCCGCTTTGTCTCCAGGCTACGGTGACGTCGTGACCTGGAACACCATGATCAGCCTGCTAGTCCAAGGCGGCCGGTGTGATGAGGCCGTCGAGGTGCTCTACGACATGGTGGCGCTCGGCGTGTGGCCGAACGGCGTGACCTTCGCGAGCGCGCTCCCAGCGTGCTCGCGGCTGCCGTTGCTCTCCGTGGGCAGGGAAATGCACGCCTTCGTCCTCAAGGACGACGACCTCGCCGCCAACTCGTTCATGGCGAGCACGCTGGTGGACATGTACGCCGGCAACGAGAAGGTGGGGAACGCACGGAGGGAGTTCGACATGGTGCCGGGGCTCGGCTAGCAGCTCGGGATGTGCCGGCGCGCGGTCTGAGGCGTCAACCGGCAATACCACTCCGGCTTGGTGGACCGTGGTCTGGAGCTGTTCCACGAAATGAAGAGGGACCACGGCGTCGAGCCCACGCCGGACGTCCATGCCTGCGTGGTCGACCTCCTGGGGCGGGCGGGCAGGCAGGCTCGACGAGGCATACGGGCATCATCACCTCCATGGAGCCAGGGCAGCACCAGGTGTCGACGTGGAGTAGCATGCTGGGGGCGTGCCAGCTGCATCAGAACGTCACCCTCGCCGAGCGGCTGTTCGAGCTGGAGCCCGACGAGGTGAGCAACTACGTGCTCCTCTGAAACATCTACTCAGCAGCCAGGATGTGGAAGAAGGAGCGACTTGCATCAGTGCAACTGCGCAAGCATCCAGGTCAACTTGCATCAACTGCGCAAGCGTCTAGGTCGACTTGCATCAACCCCAGGCCGTGCCAACTACAGGCAACGAGGAAGGCTGACATGTGGGGCATAGGTGTTAGTGTCTGGGTGTTGGCGTGTGCATGTGCCAGCCTGTGCGCTGAAGGGTTAAAGTGTGGGTTACTGCTCTGTATCAAAGGAGAGGAATGAAATCTGAATTTCCCCGTCTCCTTCTTTGTTTCCCTGTCTTCCTCTTTCTCCGCCAAATTCTCCAGATCCATCCGAGTGGTGGTGTTACACCGACGTGCACCACCCCCGCGGTCCTGATGATCTCCTCCTCCCTCTCCCGTGCCAGGGCCAGCGCCACCACCTCACCGCCTACGCGCGCTCCGGCGACCTGGCCGCCGCCCTCTCCCTCTTTGCCTGCTCCCACCTCGTCGCCGACCACCGCCTTGGCCGCGAGGCCCAGGCCTTCGCCCTCAATAACGGGTTCGTTGACGAGGGCCGCGAGAGATTCCCCTTCATCGTGCTCCTCTAGTATCGATGTACGTGCGTCTCGGCCTCGTCGACGACGCCCAGAGGCTCTTTCGCACCGCCGCCGCTTCGTCTCCAGGCTACGGTGACGTCGTGACCTAGAACCCCATGATTAGCCTGCTAGTCCAAGGCGGCCGGTGTGATGAGGCCGTGGAGGTGCTCTACGACATGGTGGCGCTCGGCGTGCGGCCGGACGGCGTGACCTTCGCGAGCGTGCTCCCGGCGTGCTCGCGGCTGCCGTTGCTCTCCGTGGGCAGGGAGATGCACGCCTTCGTCCTCAAGGACGACGACCTCGCCGTCAACTCGTTCGTGGCGAGCGCACTGGTGGACATGTACGCCGGCAACGAGAAGGTGGGGAATGCACGGAGGGCGTTCGACATGGTGCCGGGGCTCGGCCAGCAGCTCGGGATGTGCCGGCGCGTGGTCTGAGGCGTCAACCGGCAATACCACTCCGGCTTGGTGGACCGTGGTCTGGAGCTGTTCCACGGCATGAAGAGGGACCACGGCGTCGAGCCCACGCCGGACCTCCACGCCTGCGTGGTTGACCTCCTGGGGCGGGCGGGCAGGCAGGCTCGACGAGGCATACAGGCATCATCACCTCCATGGAGCCAGGGCAGCACCAGGTGTCGGCGTGGAGCAGCATGCTAGGGGCGTGCCAGCTGCATCGGAACGTCACCCTCGCCGAGCGGCTGTTCGAGCTGGAGCCCGACGAGGCGAGCCACTACGTGCTCCTCTGCAACATCTACTCGGCAGCCGGGATGTGGAAGAAGGAGCGACTTGCATCAGCGCAACTGCGCAAGCGAACATGTCAACTTGCATCAACTGCGCAAGCGTCTAGGTCGACTTGCATCAACCCTAAGCGTCCAGAGCCAACTGCGGCAGCAACATGCACAACCCCACGGGCTGAACCCGCGGGTTCAGTCCTCAATTTCCATGCGGTGTGTTGCGGGTGCGGGTGGACTTTTCAAACGGTGCGGTGCGCTATGGTGTGGTCGAACAGAACAATGTTTTGGGACGGTGTGGGTTGGGAAATTAGAGCATCTCCAACAGCAGCTGCAAAAACGCAGCACGCTGTAAATAACTGCTTTTTAGCGTGCGCAGGGCTAAAAATACCCCTCTAGCAGATGCTTTATAAACCAGCGCGCTCTAAAAATCATCCAGCGCGGGACAAAGCTGGATATTTTGCACCATATCTGCAGCCTGGCGTCCAGCGCGCTGGACCAAAGCGAGCTCACGCGCTAAGAATAACTGCCGGCTGAAACTTCCCCCGCGGACACGGAGCCGCTGTCTCCTTCCGAAATCGCCACGGCCACCGCCGGCGGTCGTCAGAATTGGGCCGCCGCGCTCATCTGCCGCCCGTCGCCCTCCTCCGCCGCCCTCCCCTGACGCTCGCCGCCATTCCCCGCCATGGCCATGGCCACGGAGACCACGACCACTACGACCATGGCCACGGCGACCATGGCCACAACCCCGGCCTCCCGTCGCCCGCTGCCCTCCCCCACCACGGCCATGGCCCCGGCCTCCCGTCGCTCGCCGCCCTCCCCTGCCCCCCGTCGCCCGCCGCCCTCCCCCACCCCGGCCATGGCCCCGCCCTCCCCCACCACGGCCACGGCCCCGAGCTAGCCGCCTCCTCCTTGCCACCGTTCCTTGCCCCGCAGCCTACCTCGCTGCCGCCGCTCCTCGCCCCGCCGCCCTTGCTGCTCACCGAGGCTCGGAGCCATCGTGGCTGACGCCATCGAGCCGGTGCCTGCCCCGCCTCCTCACCGGCCGCCCCTGCCCCGCCTCCTCCCAACCCCGCCTCCTCCCCGGCCACCCTCCCCCGTCTCCTCCCCGGCCGCCCTCCCCCGCATCCTCCCCCGGCGCCGTCCACGACGACCGGCGACGAGGCTAGGCCGGAGCATCTAGGGAGCTACGGTGTGGTGGTAGACAACAATCCAGGGACCCAATTGCTTTTTGAAAAAAATTCGTAGGGTCCATTCTGTAAAATCCAGGGAGCTGTTTGTTATACTTCTATAGCATGCACGCTGTATTTTAGTGCGTCTGGTAAACTGCTGTAGCACGCGCGCTATATTTTAGCGCGTCTGGTAAAGCAAAACACCCGACCGGCGTGCTAAAACGTTATTTTGGAGCTGTAAAAAAATTTAGGGCGCCGACGCGTAGTGCGTCTGTTGGAGATGCTCTTAGATCAGCATCCTTCGGTGTGGGCTGGATTAGGTGTGGGCTTTGCCCCATTCCCAGCGTGACACTAGCCCATGCCTGCCGGCGTTCGTCGGCGTGGATTCGCATTTCGCCATCGCTGGCCGGCCGGCAATGCCTCCGATTCCCCCCTCCATCTCCTGCCGCGCTCGTCCCCGCGCCGGCGCCGCTGCAGCCTGCTGCTGCCTTCGACCTCTCGTGACCCCACGCAACGATGATTCGCTAGCCTCTCCCCGGTAGTCTGCCTCCACGAGGGGAATCGCCGACCAAGACCAACCACTAGCCTCCAGCCCCGTGGACCTGCTCCGCGCCGGCGGCTAGGGCGGCGAGTGCTGGCCCTGGAAGTGTTGTTTCGTACGGATTGGCGCAAACTATCGTTGAGCACGGCGGAGGTCGGCGGCGCGGCTGTGCGTCTGTGAGGGGACAAGGCGGTGCTGTTTGCGTTTGCCTGGGTGGTCGCGAAGAGCAGGTTCAGAGGAGGCCTTCAGCTTCCTTCCACGATTATTTGTTGCCCATAGGGATCTGCATATATGTAAATATGTTTAGATGGATATACAATTTTTTTTAGGGTCTTAATTACAGCCTAAATGGCGTTTTGTAAGTTTTGGGCCAGATTTCTGTCGGTGAAAGTCTCGGTAGCTGTATGAATCTGACGACGTACGCCTGTTTGAACTTGGAACATCAAAATCACTGGAACACACAACCGATTCTGGTTCCTGTTTTTGGTCCGTAACTTTGAACAAAATGCAGTAATCTCAGAACAGCTTCAGTTATCACCATGTAAATTGGTGTGTGTCTGTGTGGGTGTGGCAAGTGTTACAACTTAACAACCATTGGTGATGATCTAAACATCAGACCTCTAGCAAGCTATGTCCCCCTTTTTCAGTTTCCTTTTGCGTCGATGCCACGCTACTTCTGAACAGAAGCTAATGTTGACTTTTTTTTTGACAGAACTGACTCGTATATGCAAGAGAATCAACACCTTGCAACTTCACCATCAGTCCATCGCTGCTCCTATGATCCTATCTATGACCAGCAAAAAGGTATCACATCATGCCTCTTATTCTCTGCACCCCTTTCCCAGTAACAAGGATGTGTAGTCAGGATGATTTAATCTTTACATGCTCCATCTGATGAAGTAATATTTTCTAACTTGGACAGTATTATTAAAACTTTAACAATACATTTATCCGAGTCTATTAATTGGTTCCACATAGAGCTGCCCTTAATCTATTACGTACATGGAGTTTGTTTTACGAGACAAAGTAGAATTTCATTACTTTTGTCTAATTTGTGAATCTGGTACATAGACCCACCCTTCTCAAAGACTTGGCAACTCTTGAAGGTTTTCTGAATTCACAAGGCTTATGTCTTCAGGAATGGTAGAACTTGCATCTTGTACAGTAGCATTGTGAGCTGAATCTTCGCTGGAATATCCTTGCAGAATTACTTACTGAAAAATAAAAGAACATAAATATGTGCATAAATATCTTACAGTACTTCACAAAGGTTCTGCTTCGGTGGCATCTCCATTTCATCTAAGCTTCTCTCGAACATTTCTAGAACTTTGGCTATAGTAGGGCGATAAATAGGTAATATTTGTATGCACCACAAACCAATGCAGGTCATCTTTCTTGCCATTTCCTCAATTTCACTTGTGACATCACATGCCTGCAATTCGTCATATTGTTCAAAGTGGTCATAAATCCAGTCTGGGAAATATTGTTCGCTGGATTTTTCAGCCATCGAGTTCACATTTTTCCTGCCCCCAACCATCTCTAACAACATCATTCCATAACTATAAACATCTGACTTTGTTGAAACAACTCTGAACGTTCGAGAGTGAACTTCAGGAGCGATGAAACCAATTGTTCCTCTAGCACCATTCATTGAAAGCTTGCTCTCCTTTGTATGGCTCAATTTAGCTAGACCAAAATCGGCAATCTTTGGGCAGAAATCCTTGTCTAGAAGAATATTTTGAGGCTTGATATCGAAATGAACAATCCGTGTATTACAGCTATGGTGCAAGTATTCCTGGCCATGAGCAATCCCGATTGCTATCGAATAGAGCCTCTCCCATCCTAAAATTTCTTTGGGGTTCTCTGAGTAAATGTACTTATCCAAAGAACCATTGGGCATGTACTCATATATAAGCGCTCGTTTCGATCCCTCCAAACAAAACCCAAATAAGTTAACAATATTAACATGAGAGGTTCTACCAATGCTCATAACCTCATTCACAAACTCATCCCCATTTCCTTTGCAGTCGTGCAAGAATTTCACAGCAACCAGACGACCATCATGTAGTCTTCCTTTGAAAACCACACCATAACCACCTCTTCCAAGCTGATCACTCCAAGAAGACGTTATCTTCATTACATCTGAGTACATGTATCTTCTTGGAGCTAGGGATCCATAAGCTACTATCATGGCCTCGTATTTCCTTTCAGTGCTGCTGCTAGTCTTTTTGGAGAGGAGAAACCATAGTCTTTTCCCCTTTCTATGCCATATCAGCACATAAATACATGGAAAGAGCAAGGCTGCAGCCGCCGATGTCAAAGCTGAGATTGAAGAAAATGTTACTTCCCTTAAGAAATATATATAGTTGCCACTCCCACCACACGAGGCGATCTCCATGGCGACTCCCACCCCACCTCCGTCTAGGGGATCTCTTCGGCGGCGATCATGGCAGGGGATGGCTCGGATCCCTACGCGGATCCCACATCCATTGTCCACCAACTGGATTTCTCCTCGGGTCACTCGATCCGGGCCAAGGTTCGTCAAGTATTCGCCTCCTCGGTGAGCCCTGTGTCTAGGTCGCACCGTTTCTTTCTCGTGGTCTCATTTGGTCGTTCTTCGTTCCGTCTGTCTGATCTGAATGCTGGCATTGCCCTCTCGGCATGTTTGGGGGTTGCATTTGATGAAATTGAAATTTTGAATCTGAGAGATCGGGTGTTCAGGTTCTCTGTCAGTTGCAAAGCTGTGGGCTTCTTTATTCAGAATTTACGATCATATTCTTGTCAGCAGTTTGCATGTTTCTTCCATCTCTGGGGTAATGGTGGACCGAACTGGCAGAAGGAGGAACATATCTGGTATTCACAGACTGAGGCTGAGTGGATCACCCCTAGTAATTCACGTCGAACTCGTTCTCATGCCCATGTCAATCATAGTCTGCCTCTTGTTTCTAATGCTTTCAATCGCATCAATTCGGATTTGAATAGAAACCATGCTTCATCAGTCCTCACTAGAGCTAACTTGGTCCCTATTGGATCTAGATCAGCCATAGACCCCTCTTCCGCATCGGCTACTCGATCATCGTCACTTGATCGTGATTTATGCGATCCGCAATCGGCGCGGGTGGCTGGTAATTCATATTTGAATGGAAGGCCTAATCTCCAGTGGGTTGCTGTGACCCGGCCCACTAGGCCCACCCTACTTGAGCTCACTATCGACTCGTCTTCCACTGATGATCCGCCGGCCCCGCAGCTTATTCAGGAACAGAGGATTTGCCCTCGATGCTTTGACCATAGACATTTAAGGAAAGATTGCAGGAATAAAATCAGGTGTCGTGGTTGTTGGAATTATGGTCATACTTTCCGTTTCTGCTTATCTAAAAACAAGCATAAGCGAGTTTTTCGGCGTATCGTGAGAGAATCTGTTTCTATCTCTGCCCCTCAAAACCCAAACGTCGCCCCTGTTTCCGCACCAGACCAAACCCTCGTCGTCTACAGTAAACCCTCCTCCGGCGACTCCGCCGTGCCACCATCGCCGTCCACGGCCATTGGCGACGACATGGCAAACTACCCATGTGACCCTGTCCCTCATCTGCCGCCTGGGGCTGGCTTCATCACCTTCAACCCGCTCCGACCTCAACGCGCCTATGTCGTGGTCGGAGGCTCAATGCCAGAGGTCGGTGACGACTGGGCCATCATCCTTCTTGAACCAGAACTTGCATGGGAACAATTCAAAGGTACGGCTGCTCTGATTACTACTCAGCTCCTCCAGCGTGGTTATGAGATTAAGCAGATTAGTCGTTGTGCTATGGGTGCTGCACTTATCAGATTTGAGGGGGTGATAGACAGAGATTTTGCTGTGGCGAACAGTCCCTATTTCATTGGGGATTCTATTATGCGTGTGATAGAACATGATAAGGGGAGAAATTATAGATCTGCAACCTTCACTCACGATGTCTGGATCATGCTGTTGAATTACCCACCTGAATGCTGGAACCTGAGAACCATAGTCACCACCTTTGCTGCTTATGGTAGATTCCTGATCTGGAATAGAGATGATAATAACAAGGCGAGGATTCTGGATAAAATTAGGGCTTTTGATATTGATAAAATCCTTGGTAGTATTGTTGTGCTTCAGAATTTCAGTGAAGAGGGCAATGGTGGTTGCTGGTCCTGCCCATGTGTCCTTCTGCGCTCTCGTATGTTGGGGGCTGGTGCTGGAGATGAGGACCCCCTACCTCCGGATGGATAGAATCCGCACCCTATCCCTATCGTTGTTGATGATTTTGCTATGTGGCATGCTGATAATGAAGGTGCTGCAGCAGATGTTGCACCTGATGTTGCACCTGCACAAGAAGGGGAACCTGTCCTTATGACTCTGCCACAGAGCCCTGCCCTGATGCAAACCCTGCTGCAAATGCTGCACTAGTTGGAGGAGATGCTGCACATGCAGAATATGTTGCACCTGCAGAGAATATTGCACATGAGGATGGATTTGCTGCTGCTTCCACTCCTATCCATAATCATCTTGCTGCGGTCCAGAACAAGTTGACTCACCTTGCTGAATCACCTGCCACCATCATCTCTGTGCTGTCCAACTCTACTGTGGTTGGCCATCATGCAAAATTGTCGAAGTTGAGACTGATAACGGAGTTCAGAGCAAGTTTTTCTTGCAAGTGAACAGTGTTATGGATGATCCAGTGATGCAGTCATATGTGCAGATTTCTGAATTAGAAGATGCATGCACTATTCTTGTCCCAATGCCCAACACTACCAGGAAGAGAAAGCAGAAGGAAAATGCCCCTAACACTGTGGAATTTGTCAGGAGAAGCCTAAGGATTGCTAAGCTCAAGGATGGTTCAAGGATGGTGCTAATGATGCCGAGGCCAGCTCAAGCAAGATCTATGAAGCTGCTGTCAGAGACACAGAGGCTACCCCCACCTCACCTGTCACTCGAGACGATCCAGGCAATTGCCACTGGACCCTGTCAGATGCATCTTGATGATGTCTCTGAAGATGATCTGAATTACGACAATACCAATTACAGTATCGAATAAGAAGCTATCTGTGTCTGACATGCCAGTCTGTGTCCTTTTGAATCCACTATCCTATCCTTTATCAGTTGCTGTCGTTTTGCTCTGGCATGTAATAAGTTGAATTCTGTTTTTATCATTTCGATCCCTGGTACTTCTTGCGTAAATCTGTCGAGTTATGGTCTTGTAAGGCAGGCACCTGGCACTGCATTGCACTATTTGATGATGATGTTATTATCTATATGCCACTGCTAGATATCTGTTATTGCCTATTCATATGTGCAATTCTGTCATCTTCTTGAACTCTGTATTCATGGATGAAGCCATTAATTTGGTGCTGCAACTGGGCATTTTAATTCTGCCCAGTCCCCAACTCCACCCCCAATTGGTTATAAAATGAATCGCAACTGGATTGTTTTTTATTGGAATTTAAGAGGCATTAATTCTCAGCTGCGTTGGGACGATATCAGGAAAAACATTGATGAATCTAACTGCAATATCATGTGTTTCCAAGAAACTAAACGGGAGAGTTTTGATCATACTTACCTCAGAAATTTCTGCCCACGTAGATTTGATCAGTTTGCTTTCTCTCCGTCAGTTGGAAATTCGGGTGGCATCATTACTATCTGGAATGGTTCTTTGTTTGATGGGCAGCAGATTAGTATATCTCGTTTCCATGTCACTGTTCAATTTATTTGCAAAATGAGTGGGCATGTTTGGTATTTGACCAATGTTATGGACCTACGTTACTGAGGACAGATTGCTATTTACAAACTGGCTGCAAGGATTGATACTTCACTAATGCATTTCTGGATGATTCTTGGGGATTTTAACCTTATGAGAGGGCCTGAAAATAGAAGTAGACCTGGTGGGATATAAATTCTATGCTTCTGTTTAACAGGATTATTAGTCAGCATGATCTTGTGGAAATTCCTCTGAAAGGTAGATCTTTTACATGGAGTAATATGCAGATGACCCCCTGCTTGAGAAGCTTGATTGGGTGTTTACTTCCCCAAGTTGGACCAATGCTTTCCCAATACGTTTGCTAACCCACTTGCCAAGTTGTCATCAGATCATGTCCCAATTCAAATTAGGATTGGAACAGATATCCCAAAGGCCCAAGTATTCAGATTTGAGGATTACTGGATGGAATTCCAAGGCTTCATTGATATTGTTTCCCTCAATTGGCAGCATTCTGGCAGTTATAAAAATGCAGCAAAGATATCACAGCTAGACTCAAGTCCCTTCGGTATGGTCTCAAGAAATGGAGCAGACAGTTCTCTCAGCTCAATAAGATTATTGACGCTTGCAGCTTTGTGTTAGCCTTATTGGATGGCCTTGAAGATCAGAGGCAGTTATCTGTTATTGAAAGAAATTTTAGAAAACTCCTCAAAGCCCATCTTGCACACCTGCTAGAGGCAAAGAGGATTTACTGGAGAAATAGAGCTAAAATTAGATGGGCCAAGCTGGGAGGTGAAAATACGAGATTTTTTCATACATATGCAACAAAATCCTTCCGGAGCAATTATATCTCAAGTATTACAACTGAGGATGGGCGTCTCATTTGTGATCATGAACCCAAAGCTCTGTTATTTGGCGTGCATACAAGGAACGGATTGGAATATCTGATAATCCTGTGATGAGATTTGATCTACGAACCTTATTCGCCAAATCCTGATATTGATTTCACTGCACTTGAACTGCCCTTCACTAAGGAGGAAATTGATGGCATTGTTAAGAACATGCCAAGTGATAAATCACCTGGACCTGATGGTTTTAATGGAGCTTTCTTGAAGAAGTGCTGGGGCCAAATAAAGGAACAATTTTATAATCTCTGCTTCAGGTTTTATGAAGGGAATCTGGACATTCATAGCATTAATACTGCTTTCATTACCCTCATTCCAAAGAAAGCTGATCCAGAACTTATTAATGATTATAGGCCCATTTCCTTGGTTAGCATTACGTTGAAACTTCTCACCAAGCTGTTAGCAAACCGTATGCAGAAGGTGATTATCCGGCTATTCATAAAAACCAATATGGGTTTATTAAAACCAGGACTATTCATGACTGTCTTGCATGGGCTTTTGAATACATTCATTTATGCCATAAGTCTAAGAGGGAGATTGTTATACTTAAATTGGACTTTGAAAAGGCATTTGATAAAGTGGAATACTCGGCCATTTTGCTTATGCTGAAGCACTTGGGATTTGGGGATAAATGGGTCAGTTGGATTCGATCCATCTTATTTACTGCATCAACATCTGTTCTTCTCAATGGTGTTCCGGGCAAGAAGATTAGCTGTCTGAGGGGAGTTCGTCAGGGTGATCCTCTTTCTCCATTACTGTTTGTATCAACGGCCGAATTGTTACAATATGTAGTTAATGAAGCATGGAGAGAGGGGCAGTTGGATTTACCCTGGATTGTTCATTTGGCCTTGATTACCCCATCATTCAATATGCTGATGATACTCTGCTCATTATGCCTGCATGTCCTGAGCAACTTCGGAGGTTAAAGATATCTTGATTAATTTCTCTGCATCCACTGGACTGAAAGTAAATTTCCACAAATCTTCCTTGGTGCCTATCAATGTAGATATGCCTAGAAGCAATGAACTTGCCACTGCATTTGGTTGCAGGTTGAGTCCATGCCATTTACATATCTTGGCTTGCCTATGGGTACACAAAACCAAGGATGGAGGATTTGATGGTATTCTACATTGAATTGACAGAAGACTGGTTGGTATTGCAGATACTCTGTCTTATGATGGTCGTTTGGTTGTTGTCAAAAGCATTATCATGGCTATTCCAAATTTTGCTATGTGTACTTTGAAACTTCCTTTGGGCTTCCTGGACTATGCGATGGAGTCACTCGAGGTTTCTTCTGGAGAGGAAAGGATATTCATGCAAAAGGTAAATGCCTTGTGAAATGGGAAAATGTATGTAAACCAAAGAAGCTGGTGGCTTAGGGGTTCTCAACCTTAGAACACAGAATATAGCCTTACTGATGAACACTGTTCAAATTTATGAATAATCATGATATCCCTGGGTTAAATTGATTTGGCAAGCTCATTATGCTGGTGGTAAATTGCCACAATCAGTTGGTCCATGTGGGTCTTTTTGGTGGAAGGATTGTCTCAAATTGTTAAACACCTTTCTTGAATTGGCTGCCTGTACACCTGGGAAAGGAGACACAGTTAGACTGTGGTTGGATACATGGTCTGATGAGATGCTTAGAGAGAAAATGCCCCATCTATGCTCATTTGCAAAGGAGCTGGATATCTCGCTCAGTAAGGCTGTCGATATTTGTAGAGATGAGGATATTTACAGCATGTTTCATATCCCAGTGTCCATGATGGCTGCTCAGCAATGCAATGTACTTGTCGGGATCCTGAATGACAGAGTTGCTATTTCCTCATCTGACAGCTGGAATATGGCAAACACAAGAAAATTTATTCATGTAAAAGGGTATACGAGCTTTATCTCCCTCTAATCTTGCCCCAGCTCCAATGAGATGGATTTGGAAATCTTGTGTTTTGCCGAAGCATAAGATTTTTTTGGCTCCTTTTGCAAGACAGATTGAATACCAGAGACCTTCTTGCTAGCAAAAACTTTGAAATTGAGTCATATGAGTGCGAGTTATGCACAGAAGGGGAGACGGAAGATTTTATGCACCTATTCTTTGATTGTGATTTCAGTAAAACGTTCTGGTGGCAGCTAAAACTTGAATGGAATGCTGATATGGACCTAATGAACATGCTTTCTGATGCCAAGAGAAGATACAACCTCATTTGCTTCAAAGAGTCACTCATTGTGGGACGCTGGGCGCTTTGGAACCACAGAAATCGTTGCATTTTCGACAATGCTCCTGTTGATCTTGAGATTTGTTTTCAGGGCTTTACTTATTCTTTTAAACTTATCGTGCATAAGGCCAAACCTTCTCTTAAAGAAGGAATGACCCAATGGTTGGACACTTTATGAACTTTTCGTTGTAATGGTGTATATATGATGAGAAAATAGAAAATCAAACAGTAGGGATTTTTCCCTACTATTTTGCGCCTAAAAAAAAGTTATAATATGGTCATTTGGATATCTAGACCATAAATAGTTTAAATTTCTCTCTCTATATGTATACAACACAACAAGCTAAAGTCCATAGATATTTGTTCTGTAGTGATGAGCCTTGGTATTATGCACATGCTAAGAGTTGATTTGTCTCAAATTTTATTTTTGAATCAAAGCCCAATGATTGTAGACCATAATTTATAAGTGCTAGTATTGTGTTACAAATTCACTAAGGATCAACTACTGAGCCTTAAATTATTATATATGAATAGTTTAGGTGCATACCTATTAGTATTATCTTCCTGCCAGTCCTTTTACTACCTGGAATATTGCATCATAGTTAGTTAAAAAAGAAATACCGTCCAATAGTGCAATTTTTTGGTTGTTTTCCAAAAGAATGAAACACACACACCATATTAGAATCCTGAATATTTGTCAATAAGATACATCACAAGATAGTGAAGACTTTTGATTACAAGGCTTTCCTTTGTTTTGATTGAACAACTATGTCGCTTTAGAGCAGGTTTGATACGATACTATGAGTTATAGGCCCGTGTGGATTTCATATCCCGATAAATGTGGGAAAAGTAATCTGTTAGTGTTAGGAGCAGTAATGGAAAAAATTTAAGGACACTACTAGCACACACTAACAAATGCGCTAGGATTTTGTCCTTGTTGATTTTGGATTTTCTGATGCCTTCAAAAGCTTGACTGATAGCCTTTGGGGCAATGTTCGGCCACTCATGCATACCTAATTTACTCGGCAAGGCAAGACCTGGGACAAAATTATGGGTGGCTGCAGATCAGGTTGAGTACCAATTTCCTTGGAAAATGTTGTCTTTCCAGAGGACTTTTCAGATATATGGAACTTATGGAAGGTTCTATGTTGATTATTCTCACTCACATATTTGTCAATTCAAAGGATCATCCAAGGAAATTGGCACTGATTCCAATTTGCATGCTGGTTCACATATTTGCCACATCTTTGCATCCTGAAGAACATGGCTGCTGGCCAGTCCTGGGAAGAATCCCAGCAGGTGCGTCCTTGCATGGGTCATTCCACCCAGGACTGATTCCACTGATAGGTGATGCCAGCACTGATCATCTGGATGTTTGGGCTAGCTGTAATCTTGGCAATGAATTTTTTGGGCGACTTGCCTATTTTTGAAGATTTTTTTGCCAAACCGATCCATGCCTATGAATTCGTAACTGCAATAACTGAGAAGTCACTTTCGCGGTGGCATAGGGAACGCACCACCCCCACCTTCGTCGAAGAGGGACTGAAAGGACATTTCTATCCCTATATGTTTCGATGTTTGTTGACAACACAATAAGCGGACTAATTGTGTGCTAAAAGATTTACAGGTTCATCTTATATATTCACACATGATGGTGGGATTTCTCCTCTACAAGCGTCAAGCGAGAAGTTGTAGTTTTCCTAGGTTTTACCTTATAGGAAAACCGTACTATCAAGAGGGGGTCCGCTGTGGAGGTTTGGGCGGAATCAATCTTGTGTACATATTTTGCACAAACCAAATATGCACACCACAACCATCCCATTCCCTGAAATCTGTTGTGTTTGGCACACTTTCCTGACTCCGGTAGTACCAGATGAAATGGCCCGGTAGTACCGAGCTCGCTCGGTAGTACCGGACTTGGTACCGAGCCTGGTACTGGGGAACGCCAAAACGCTACTGCATTTGGGGTAATTCCTAAGCGGTAGTACCGGAAATATTTCCGGTAGTACCGATCCCGCGCTTTCCGGTAGTACCGGCGGAAACTCCGGTAGCACCAGGCGCTCGCGTCGCTCGGTCAAACTGTCTGTTGACTGCTGCTTTCTGCCGTTCAGTAGTATCGGGCCTTTTGGCCCGGTAGTACCGCGCGTCTCCAGAAATCTGGCCAACGGCCATTTTTAAGTGGAGCTATATATACTAGTCTTCTTCTCCAAAGAAGCTAAGTTTTCTAAAATACTCTCTCCACCATTGTTGCAAAGCTTCAACCTCCTAGATCTCCCACTCCATCGGTCCAAACACCTTCATACTTTGAGGAGTGACGGAGGAGGTCTAGATCTACACTTCCACCAAAGCAATTTTGATTCCCCCACTAATCCCTAGCGGATCTTGTTACCTCTTGGGTTCATTGAACCCTAGACGGAAGTTGCGTTCTTCGTGGCTTTGGGAGTCACGGGGAAAAGCCAAGAGCCTCCAATTGAGTTGTGGATGTGTGCCTTGGCCTTGTGATTCTTGTGGCTTCGGGAGCCGTGGGAATTTGGTGAGAGCCTCCAATTCAGTTGTGGAGTGTGCCTCATCCTTGTAAAGCTTTGTTGCCGACCTCGAGGGCATCATATAGTGGCTCGTGGAACTCCTCATTGGAGGATAATACGAGGGAGATACGGTGTGCCATATCACGGCTACTCGAAGTTCACTTTGTGACTTTGCACCGGTCCAACGGAGACGTAGCTTTCATTGGGAAGTGAACTCCGGTGAAACATCTCTTAACCTTCCTTTACTTGTATTGCTAGCTTATCTTATTAAAACTATCTTGCTAGCTTGTCATTTGCTCATCATATAGGATTGTTCACCTAGTTGCATTTCTAGAGAACTTATATTTGAGCAAATCCTTAACTTTATTAAAAGAAAAAGAAAATTTGTAGTTGCCTATTCACCCCCCCTCTAGTCAACCTACTCGATCCTTTCAATTGGTATCAGAGCAAGGTCTCTTTATTAAGGGCTTAACAACGTAAAGAGGAGGATGACTACCGAGGAGGAAGTAAAACTTGCTAAAGAACAACAAGATAAAATTGATCAAGAACAACTTGAGAAATAACTAAGTGAAGCGGGGATAACCCCACCCGATGATGACACACCGCTCACCATGAAAGCCATGAAAGACCTCTTTGGGTTCATGAGGGGCAAAATGGTGGACAAGGTGTATACTCGGGTCATTAATAATCAAAATGCCTCTTCATCAACCAATGCCTCTATTTGTGAGTCCTTGGTTGATAAAGAGAAAGCTAAAAGTAATGAAAAGCCCCCCCCTTAACTTTGCTCCACCTAGTTCATATCTCACTCAAATTTCACCAACCCAAGGGTGGGGTCTGGAGAGGGATTATTGGAACCTTAAGACGGGACAAAGAATTATCTTGTTGACTGAAAAGGACAGACCCAGTGCATAGAGGTGCCCACACAAGGTGGGGTCTGGAGAGGGATTATAGGAACCTAGTCTTACCCCTGCAAAGTGCAGTGCAGGGAGGCTTGTTTGAATCCAGAACCTCTTGGCACAAGTGGGGAGGACGTCCCCACTGCACCAAGGCCTGCCCTCAATTATCTTGTTGACTGGTTTTAGGAAATATTTTTAAAGAGAATGTAAAGTTCGGTAGATCCCAATGGATCATTCCACTGAGAGTATAGTCAAAGTAGTGACCAAATCAAGTCTCACTCGATCCTTGTCACAGTTATTATTGTTCAAGGATACGTCCTGGATAGACGTATCTGTTTCATAGAAGAAGAAGCCAAGAGGCTAGATTACAATGCGGTCGACACAGACATTGAGAACGCACCCGTGCGAGGCTGCGACGTGTCATTGATTCCAAGGAAAACTGAAGACCGACATGGGACTATGTCGCCTACCGATCGGAAAAAAAATCTAATTCCTAATGAAACTCAAGACACATCCTTTATTTATTTTTATTTGTCGTGAAAACTATTTATCATTTGTCGACCCGTTGCAACGCACGGGTATTGTGCTAGTATTTTTTGGTTTTGGAAAAAAAAAATTAGTCAAAGAGTGTTTCTTCTATTGATTTAGCTGGGTACAGTACACGTCAGAAAAGGAGGTACATCATCCCACACCTTAGTGGCCTGAGCAAAAACAGCACCCTTCGCACATAAGTGAGAAGCATAGTTTGCAGTTCTAATAAAGACAAACTTACAGGAAGAGAAAACTCTACAGATATCTTGGATTTCAGATAAAATAAGCTCGATAACAGAATGATGATCAGCCCTAATCTTCAAGAGATTAGCCAGCATCAACAAGCCAGTCTTCACCAAGATCTTCAGAACACCATCAGAATGGCTGACGATGAAATAATTGCGTCGACTGAGATGGGAAATGAAGTCGAAGCAAATAGACTGGTTGAGAAATGATTTTTTTTAAGAAAATACTAAATAGTTCATCACAACTATTGACTGAATGTGCTCCTTTGATTCGTAGCACCTCTATATCTCTCTCTCAGCGTTTCAAGTTTATTTACATGATTAATTGTTAAAGTTATGCAAACATGAGTACCCGTAATTACTCGTGGTTGAGCTATTACACTGAAGAATTAGTTTATTATTACTTCAACATTTTAAACCAAAGAGAAGGGATGAGCGGGAGAGAAGAAATATTGCTCTATTTTAAAAGCTAAGAAATAGCTTACAGTAGTTGCCCATTGAAGATGCTCTTCTCAGTCCATAAATAAGTTTGATGGAAAAGAAATATATTAGAACAATTCGACGAGTGAGCTTACCACTACCAGTAGGAGGGGGATCCCATGTCAGGAGGAAGCCATCCCGGATGAGCTGCTTGTAGTCGCTCGCATTCGCCTTGCCAGACGTCCCAAGAACCGACACGGAGTTGGAGGTGCATCCATCCAGATAGTAACCCTCGTAGTTTCCAGAACTGTCGTGACGCCCTCCGGGTCGGACAAACACGCTGCTCTCGTCCCCACACCTCATCGTCGTCTCCACCAGTTCTCCGTCCCTGCGTGCCGCTGCCGCTGACGCATTGGTGCAGTTGTATATTATCAGGTTCAGGTTGACGGGGTCGATCCTAAACCGTCGGCCCAACCGCTCGGAGGTGTTCCAGATCGGTTCGTTGCAGCTGTTGGAGTTTGGCAGCAGCCTCAGCTTTTCCAGATCGACGACATGCATGCTCTCTTCCTCGTAGGAGATGTCCATGATCTCGAATCCGAAGCTGTAGGTTATGGCGCTCCGTAGGACTGGAGTGTTGTTGAGGCACGCTGTAAGCGTAATAGGATTGTATGGGTATTGCACGGTACCAAACTGGTCTGGCCTGGTGTCTATATATATTAGCATATGGAGTTACATGAGTCGGTATACAAGTCCTAGTCTAGTACGGTTCAACACACGTACATACAAGAGTTAGTGCTAGGTACGTTACATAGTTTATCACCCCCCTCAATCTCAGCAGGGGTACCAACGTTGAGATTGTGTCTACAGAACTGAAACAATGGTAGTGGTAGAGGTTTAGTAAATATGTCTGCCAACTGATCCTTGGATAAGATGAAACGAATTTGCAACAGCTTCTGCGCAACCCTCTCTCGAACAAAATGGAAATCCACCTCAATGTGTTTAGTCCGTGCATGAACTACTGGGTTCGAAGAAAGGAACGTTGCACCAATATTGTCACACCATAATACTGGTGGACATCCCTGAGAAACACCAAGTTCAGCTAACAAAGCTTGTACCCAAATCAACTCTGCTGTAGCATTGGCAAGCGACTTGTACTCAGACTCAGTACTGGAACGAGACATAGTAGCTTGCATTCTAGCACTCCAGGAAACCAAATTACCACCATAGAAGATGGCATGTCCCCCAGTTGATCGCCGATCATCAGGATTACCAGCCCAATCCGCATCAGAGAAAGCGGACAAAAGATCAGAAGACAAGGTAGGCCGTCTCAGTAGTAAACCGTATGTCATGGTGCCATGACCATACCGCAATATACGTTTCACTGCTGCCAAGTGAGTACAACGAGGGGCAGAGAGAAACTGACACACCTTATTCACCGCAAATGCAAGATCAGGTCTGGTCATGGTAAGGTACTGCAACCCACCAACAATGCTGCGATAACGAGTAGACTCATCTGCTGAAAGTAAGGTGCCATCAGTAGAACTCAACTTATCAGTAGAGGTCATAGGAGTAGTCATAGGAGCACACTTCAGCAGGCCAGCACGCCGGATGAGCTCAGCCGCATACTTCTGCTGACTGAGATGAAGACAACCAGGGGAACGCTTCACCTCTATCCCAAGAAAATAATGCAGCTCACCAAGATCCTTGAGAGCAAAAGAAGAACCCAGCTGAACAAGCAGGCGATCAGTAGCAGTTGCGGAGGAGCTCACCACAATAATATCATCGACATAGACCAGCAAGTATATGGTAACCTCAGGCTTCTGAAGAATAAAGAGGGAAGTGTCGGCAGTAGATGCAACAAACCCAAGTCCAGAAAGAACAACACTCAACCGTGCATGCCAAGCACGAGGAGCCTGTTTCAGTCCATAGAGAGCCTTATCAAGTCGACAAATATAACCAGGACATGATGAATCCTCGAAACCAGGGGGCTGACGCATGTATACCTCCTCCTCAAGAACACCATGCAAAAAGGCATTCTGAATGTCTAACTGGCGAAGGTGCCACCGGTGGGTCAGAGCCATGGTCAACAGTAAGCAAATAGTAGTAGGCTTGACAACAGGGCTGAAGGTATCCTCATAGTCAAGTCCATAACGCTGCTTAAACCCTTTTGCAACCAAGCGTGCTTTGTATCGCTCGATTGTACCATCGGATTTTTGCTTAATTTTGAAGACCCACTTGCAGTCAATGACATTAGCACCAGAGCGAGGAGGAACTAGTCGCCAAGTCTTGTTGGCTTGAAGAGCAGAGTATTCAGTCTCCATAGCAGTACGCCAGTGAGCACAAGTCATAGCATCACGATGAGTGCGAGGCTCGTTATGAACAAAATCAGTAGCACGAGATGTATTCCAAGCCACCATATCATCGGGTATTTTTCTTGGCTGACGAATACCACGCATTAGTCTGGTGGTAACACCAGTAGGAATTACAGGTTGCAGTGACGGCGTAGCAGCGAGCGGCGAGTCGAGAGACGTGGAGGAGGCCGTTGTGCCGGGCGATTGCTCAGACGGAGCGTCGGACTGCGGCCCAGTTTGAGGCGGCCCAACAGGAGGCGAGCCAGGCGAGGGTGGGCTAGCCTCGGATGCATGGCCAGTACTGGCGCCATGCATGCGATCGTCGTGATCGACGTGATCACTCGCCGAGTCAGCTGAATCTTCAGCATCCAGCAATTCAAGACGAGCTCCTCTTCCAACACCTGCACCATGGTTAGGCAAAAGAGACGGTGTATATGCAACATCAACAAATTGGTCAGGAGTTGGAGGAGTGTTGGAGGTAGATGGTATTGTGGAGGTTTGTGATAAATGAGAGAATGGAAAAACTGTTTCGTCAAAAACAACATCACGAGAGATGTACACTCGGTTTGTAGGAATATGCAGGCACTTGTAGCCTTTATGAATAGAGCTATAACCTAGGAAGACACATTGCTTAGAACGGAACTCAAGCTTGCGATGATTATAAGGATGGAGATGCGGCCAGCATGCACAACCAAAGACTTTCAGAAAAGTATAATCGGGCACCTCTCCAAGGAGGCGCTCAAGGGGAGTCTCCATGTTGATGACATGACTAGGCAAACGATTTATGAGAAAACACGCCGTAGAAAATGCATCACTCCAAAAACGGTAAGGCGCAGAGGCATGTGCAAGAAAAGTTAAACCAGTTTCAACAATATGTCTATGTTTGCGTTCAGCAGTCACTAGTAGGGAAGTGCATTTCTATGGAACGACATTTTGTGGCGCACCAACCTGGCAATGCGCCACAAAAACATTTCAGTGGCGCGCTGAGCACAATGTGCCACAGAATACTGTGGCACATGCAATCTGGCGTGCGCCACAGAAATATGGTGGGTCCCGCATCAACAAAAATCTGGTGACATTTCTGTGGCGCACAGGACTAGATGCGCCACAGAAAGCATCGTTTCTGTGGCGCATCCAGTCCTGTGCGCCACAGAAATGTGGTGGGCCCCATCCAACGATTATCTGGGTGCTTATTTTGTGGCGCACGGTTCTGGATGCGCCACTGAAAAGAACATTTCTGTGGCGCATCCACAGCCGTGCGCCACAAAAAGTATTGTGTATACCACCGACACCTCCACAGAAAAATCTTTTCCCCTTTCCTTTTCCATCCGCATCGATCGAGCACTCCCCGCCGCGCGGTCCGCCGTCGCCATCGACCACCACCGCCACCTCTCGCGTCGAGCCCTCCACGCGCCGTCGCTGTCGACCACCACCGCCACCCCTCTCGCATCGAGCCCTCCCCGCGCGCGTCCGCCTTCGCCGTTGACCACCACCGCTCCACGCGTACGTCCGCCGTCGCCGTGACCACCACCGCACCTCTCGCATCGAGCCCTCCCGCGCGCGTCCGCCGTCGACCACCACCGCTACCCGCGTCGAGCCCTCCCCGCGCGCGTCCGCCGTCGCCGACGACCACCACCGCCACCTCTCGCGTCCCGGTACGTATTCCTCCTCATCGCCGCCCTGCAGTACCAAAATCATAGTTTTAAATCATAAGATTAAATTCTTTGTCATAAGATGCATGTCTTCCACTGAAAAAATTATAGTTTTAAATTATAAGATTAAATCATAAGTTTTGATAAGAAAGAAATTTGTGGGGTTAATTTGGTTGACCTAATTAATGTGGGGTTAATAAGAAAGAAATTTGTGGGATAAGAAAAAATTATAGTTTTAAATCATAAGATTAAATTCTTTGTCATAGGATGTGCAAAGAACATAACTATGTTTTGATAAGAAAGAAATTTGTGGGGTTAATTTGGTTGACCTAATTAATGTTGAACTCAAACTTGATATTTATTTTGTATTGGCTAAACTGGAGCTTGAGTTGTTCCGCTTGCAGGACCTGATCTTTTTTATCCTTTTACCAATGTTCTTGTATATGTACTATAGGCCGATGATTTAAACTATGTCATGTTAAAGGGAAAAGAGTATCTACAATACCTTGTACTATATACAATTTGAGTGCTTGTATTAGAACATGGTCTTGTAGGTACTCTTTTTGCCTTGTTTTGACAATGATATATGAGGCCTCTATTGTATTACACCGATGACTCTGATTCACAGTATAGCTAGGTTGACTCTGAGCCTGAGCATGACCGAACCTATAGAACGAATGTAAAAAATGGGCCAAAGATCGACGGCGTCGCACCGTCGGTCTGTAGTTTCTGTCAAGCTCAGGCTCAGGGCCACGCTACTGTTCTCTGAATCAGAGTCATCGCTGTGAAACATCATTTCATAGGATAGCTAGGTTGACTCTTACACTTGGAAGTTCCGACACTTGGAAGTTCTTGATGTGCACTCTTCATATGAGGCACCTTTTTATGTATGATCTTTGCTATTGGTACCCCGATCGAGAAGTTGTGTGTGCTTGTGTTGATCTGTGCTACCACGACCATCGTGTCGTGGTTGTTTGTGCTCCGACCATCGTGTCGTGGAGATGCCGGCCGGAGATGTGGATTTTTTGTGAAATGTCTGCAGGTACCCCGAGAGGCCCTTGAGTTTGCCGGAACGTCGATTAACTTCCGTTACGGCAAATTCGGGTACTCCATATGTCCCTTTTTTAGCAAAGGTCATGCCAAAAATTTTCGTGAATTTTGGCATCACTTTGCTAAAAATAGGACATATGATTTGTGAAATGTCTGCAGGTACCCATGAGACCCTTGAGTTTGCCGGAACGTCGATTAACTTCCGTTCCGGCAAATTCGGGTACTCCATATGTCCCTTTTTTAGCAAAGGTCATGCCAATTTTTTCGTGAATTTTGGCATGACTTTGCTAAAAATAGGACATATAGTTGTGTAGCTTAGATTGTAGATAATTTTAGTTGTGTTCATTGTTGGTTTATATTGTGTAATTTTCACATTGCTAAAAATGAGTTTGAAAATTGTGTTATTTGATAGTTGCTACGAATTTGTACTTTATTTAAATTTGCTTGCTGGACCAGAGGGGCGATGTCACTGTTGGACCAGAGGGGCGATGTCCGCGACTGGACTCCACCGGGCTGGCACTGGGAGGTGCTACCTTCCGGGACGCGTATCTTGGTGAGGAATCCGGGTGACGTCGTCGACCCGGATCTTATTTGGTGGCGGTCGCGTGGGCCATGCTCGGTGCAGAGGGAGCCGGCCCCCGAGGAGGTGGTACGTCGCCGTATCAGGGAGGAGGACGAGCACGTCCGTCGCTACATGACTTTGTTGGATAGGCAGTACAACAATGGATGGTCGTTTCTTCAGAGGGTTCCTCGTCACGTGAGCTATGACCCTGTGAGGGTTCCTTATCTTTGGATGCGCAGCGCCCGCGGCTCAGCACCCCGCGGCTCAGGACCCGGTCGAAGTTAGTTTCAGAGGTTCATGCATGGGAGAGGAGATGTATTAGTGATATTATTCGCGATGTATTAGGGTTAAATAAAAATGGACCAAATTATTCATGGGATCAAGATGTATTAGTTATACTTATGCATATTTGATCAATGTCCCTACATGCATGAATATAATTTTGGCATGACTTTGCTAAAAATAATTTTAGTTCTGTTCATTGGTTTATATTGTGTAATTTCCACATTGTGTAGTTTGTAGTATATAGTTGTGTAGTTTTTTGATTCTAATGAATTTGTTTTTAATATGTTTTAGTTTCACGGAATGGCCGGGTTTAAGGGTGTGAGGGCGTGCTATAGGAAGAAGCTTGGTCGGTACGTGTATGGATGTCAGATCCATATCAACAAGAGGAAGCACTGGGCTGGGCAGTTTAATACAGCGGAGGAGGCGGCGCGCGCCTATGATTATTTCGCCGTACACGAGTACGGTGATAAGAAGAAAGATAAGGATCTGAACTACCCAGCGGATCGCCACCGTGTGAATGAGTTCATACCGGATGGGATCAGACAGGTGGAAATGGCCAAGGAGATGGAGCACAGGTTGGCTGAGGCGCAGATCGCACGTCGCAACGCACGCCCCCAGGACGACCCGTATGTGAGGCATCTCCTGCAGAACGAGCCAAACTTGATGTCCTACCAGCAGTTCGGCGCTAGTCCTTTTGACAGTGCTGGTCCTTCGTACGGCACCGGTCCTTCCCACGGCGCCGGTCCTACTGACGACGACATCACTTCTCTTGGGATCTGGCGGAGGAGGAGGAGGAGCAGAGGAGGAGGAGCAGCAGAGGAGGAATGGGAGAAGGACTGGGATTCCGACTCTGAGCAGCAGCGGCAGCAGGAGCGGCAGCAGGCGTCGGAGGAGCGGCAGCAGCAGCGGCACCAGGAGTGGCAGGAGTCGGAGCAGCAGCTATTGCGGATGTTCGGGCCGCCGAACCCCGATGCTTATCACCACAACGACCCTAGGCACTGGGTCGAGGTGAATAGGCGGGACGGCATACCTCCGTTCCGCACTCTTTCGGGTCAGCCGTGGGGGAGCGAGGACACTGATGACCCCGCAGATCCGATGTACTGGGCTCAGCTGGATAGGCCTAGGGACGACGACCCATAGAGCGACTTGTCCACTTCTTTCCGTACTATGTTTTATGTTGACTTGTCCACTTATCTATGTAGACTGATGTTTCCACTGTACTTGGTTAAGACTAATGTTTTATTTTCATGCATATGCCAATGTTAAATGCATATGCTTGCACTACGACTTATCCCAATGCATATGCCAATGTTAAATGCATATGCTTGTACTATATATGTATGTATCTCGGGCTCTAAGTGGTGATGTACATATTTATCTGTCTGTTTTAATACTGTGTCAAAATATATTACTGTTTCTATTATTTTCTGTAAAAATTCTGTAATATACCTGTATTATTGTCAAATACAGCAAATAATCGATAATATACACGGCAAATAATTTAGTGGCGCACGGTAAATAATTCTGTGGCGCACGAACAAAGTGCGCCACAGATACATTATTTTCAAATACAGCAAATAATCGAAATTCTTTCTGTGGCGCATGGACAATAATTTAGTGGCGCACCGCACTCTGGAGGTGCGCCACAGAATTGTATACTTTCTGTGGTGCATGGTTCCGTGCGCCACAGCAATAATATTTTTGTGGCGAGGATTCTGTGGCGCACCGACCATGCGCCATAGAAACAGTTTTTGGTGCGCCACAGAAATGCACTTCCCTACTAGTGAGTGCCATTCTGTTGATGTGTATGAGGACAAGAAACGCGATGTGAGATACCAAGACCAGTGAAAAACTTATTTAGCCGATGATATTCACCCCCCCAATCCGACTGGACATGAATAATTTTCTTGTTTAAGAGGCGTTCAACATGTTTTTGGAACTCAATGAAG
This sequence comes from Poa pratensis, assembly GCA_947311845.1. Classification (NCBI taxonomy): domain Eukaryota; kingdom Viridiplantae; phylum Streptophyta; class Magnoliopsida; order Poales; family Poaceae; genus Poa; species Poa pratensis. The sequence goes on along the minus strand of CAMZMU010000110.1, from coordinate 35,404,513 downwards.
ACATGAAAAACATCAGATTTTCATTTTAGCAAGTAAAGCCATGTAAAGCGACTGTAAGCATCAACAAAACTCACATAATACTCATGTCCACTGGTAGAAATAGGACCAGGGCCCCAAACATATGAATATATAATCTCTAAAGGAGAAGTAGTAACACGAGTGGACAACGAAAACGGTAACTGATGACTCTTGCCTTGCTGACAGGCATCACACACTACAACTTTATTAACTGACAATGAGGGTAGCTCATGACGATGAAGAACATGTTGAACTATGGGGGTGGCTGGATGTCCTAAGCGTGAGTGCCATTGCTCACGGGAAACTTTAACACCGCTGAAAACTTGCTTGACGGACGCCTCATCAAGCCTGTAAAGCTCACCACGGCAACCTCCACTAAGAAGAACATTTCTCGACGCCCGATCCTTAACAAGAAAATACGAAGGATGAAATTCAAAGAAGGTGTTATTATCACGTGTAAATTTTTTTACGGAGAGGAGATTGCGTGTGATGGAAGGAACATGAAGAATATTTTTAAGATGAAGTGTATGTGACGATGAAGGAATAGTAGAATGACCAATATGTTTAATGTGCATACCTGAACCGTTCGCAGTTTGCACTTGATCCTTGCCATTGTAGGGCTCGTGTACAGAGAGCTTGGCGAGGTCGTTGGTGAAGTGATCAGTAGCCGCCGTGTCTGCATACCAGGCGGGGTCGATCGGGTAGGATGGAGTCGCGCCGTAGTTGGTGTTGTTGGCGAAGTTGGTTGCAGCAGCATTGGCGGAGCGTTTGGTGAAGGCAGCGAGCTGCTTGTCCTTGTAACAGCCGTCGTTGCCGGCGCCGAGGTAGTCGGGATCATACCGCTTGAAGCAGCAGGAGCCCACATGTCCAACCTTGCTGCAAATCTGGCACGTGGGACGGTTGCCACCGCCACCACCGCCACGGAAAGAACCACCACCGTCGCTGCGTTGCTGTGGAGGGAAGGACGGCGGTGTCGGCTGGTTGTAGAAGGAGGCAGAGGAAGCAGCACCGCGCGCCCTGAAGTTGACGTTGGCCATGTGGACATCGGCACCAAGGTCGGCGCGACGCGCGTTCATGCGTTGCTCAGTAGCAAGGAGCTGCGCGTAGACATCGCGGACCGGCATAGGATCGCTGAGCACCCGTGCCGAGACCATCTGGACGAGAGCATCATAATCACCATCTAGCCCCGCACACAAGTATCCAGTAAACTTGTCGAGGCGTAGTGGCTGGCCAATGGACGCCAGTACATCTGCCATGGACTTGACCTCGTTGAAGAACACAGTGGCAGTTTTGTCCAGCTTCCTGGCCTTGTTGAGTTCGCCACGGATCTGCATCGCACGCGCCGTAGACTGCGAGGCGAAGCTGGCAGACAGGGTTTCCCACGCCTCTTGGGACGTAGTCACCATCGTCATCATCCCGAGAACACTCTCGTGGAGGGAGCAGTTGATGGCGGTGAGGATGGCCTGATCCTGTTGATGCCAGGCAGGGAACTGCGGGTTGGGGATGGTCAGCAGCGCACCATCGGTCGCGGCAGCAGGGTTTGGGATCGTTGCAGGCGGACACGGGAGAGTGCCATCGACGAACCCAAAGAGCAGATTGCTCCTTAGCATGGGAACAACCTGGGTCTTCCAGTAGATGAAGTTGTTGGACTTGAGGCAGACAGTAATCCGCCCCGTCAAGTTGATCGGCGACGACGGGATGACCGAGGTCGCAGTGGAGGCGCCGGCCATCGTGGAGCCGAAGAGGCCAGGGAAGGCGGCGCTAAAGGATCCCGAGGAGACAGCCGAGGAAGCGGTCAAGGTAGAGCTCGAGCTCGTCATGATCGGCAGCGAGGTCGGGAGGTAGGCGGAAGCGAGAACCGGCGGCGGCGCCGATGTAAGTTCGGCGACAGCGGCGATTAGGGTTTGGCCGATTGCGGCTCTGATACCATGTAAGCGTAATAGGATTGTATGGGTATTGCACGGTACCAAACTGGTCCGGCCTAGTGTGTATATATTAGCATATGGAGTTACATGAGTCGGTATACAAGTCCTAGTCTAGTATGATTCAACACACGTACATACAAGAGTTAGTACTAGGTACGTTACATAGTTTATCACACGCGACCTCGAAGTCCGGGGAGCCACATGATCTTCCCGGCTGCCAGTCGATGAACCAGAACGGGTCGGAGATGGGGACGTTGCCGCATCTGTTGGGAGAGCCCGAGCAGCCTTCCACTTGGTCCTGAGCCGTCGTGACGGCGAGCATCAGCAGTAACCACCAAGCCCAGAAGAACAAGTAGCTGGGAGCCATGGCAGCACAGGATTTGGAATTTGTTGCTAGTGAGCGGGGTGTTGGGGCCAGGCCGCCTGGCAGATAGAAGAGAGAATACTCTGCTAGTGAGCGGAGCGCTGGGCTATCTTCATCCACACGTCCTGGGAGACGGTTTTCACACGGTGCCAACCAGTGGACAAGTCTCCAGCAATTGTTGACTGGTATTAGGGAAGATTTTTCAAGAGAATGACAGAATGTATAGTTCGGCAGCAGCGCCATGACATGTAATGTTGCAAAAACTTATTGTAATGTGTGCCTTGTTGTTCATCTTAGAGAGGCCGACATGTTAATTTGATGTTTGTTTTTCCTATGGTAAGAGAAAGCTTTAGTGATTTCTGAATACTGTTTACATGACCGCTCTAAAGAGAGAGCCTCTTTTTTGTGTGGTTTGTAACTCTGTATTCTCGTAAACCCCTAGAGTACTTTGTTGCTTTCTATACATTTTACCTCTAGCCAGTTGTTACCAAACCATATGACCAAGTGTTATCACCAACACGAAGACACACTAATTTTTTGTTCATCACCATTGCTTATATAAATTTTATTTTTGAGGCTAGAGAGTTTGCTCGATTTTTTTTTTACCAACGAGCCTTTCCTCATCGGTTTCCATTAAAGAAACCGCTAACAATTTTACAAAGTCAAACCGAAGAAGAAAGCAGGAAAAAGAGAAGTGTAAATAACATGCACCGCATGAGGGGCTCGCGTAAATGGATGCCAGTAGGAAGAAGTTCACACCATATATGCCATAGGAGAAGGAGAAAGAGAAAGTGGATATGTTGCTGGTGGCGAATAAATCTTACTGGGATTCGCCTCGTTTATCTTCTAGCAGTCCAGGTGCAACCCAACCTAGCCGTCGGCTCCGCAGCCCAACACGCATCCGCCGTTGTCCCCAGGGGCCGCGTGTTCCCGCAGATGGCACGGATGATGCTCCCGGACCCGGCCGTGATTCAAGCAGAAGCTCTTTGCGGCGTTGTTCCCTTTGCTTCCATGCCTAGACCTTCGTTCCCGACCTCACCATCTCGTCCCCGTCCAAGGCCACCACCGGGTAAGCCCTAGAACCTGTCCCCTCTTCCCAGCTCACCCCCAATTTCACCCAGCGCATTCACATCCGTCATATCCCCTGACATATAGAGCACGCAACAAACAGAAAGGGAAATGTCAGAAGTACAACCCAGAGTTAAACAACAGCGGAATCAGCACAGGGCGGCGGCTTTGCAGCGGCAGTCCGTCACTAGAAGACGCAATGGGCCGACACGTACAACACATGCAAAACTTTGTAAGCGGTTACGTCAGTGACAATAGGGCCCATGAGGCAGCACGAATGGCGGAGAGGATGACCAAGTAAGTTTGCGCCTTCAGCTTCCACGATTAATTTTAAATGGATACACTTTATGCACCGAGATTTTGAAATTTTAGGGTCTTGATTAGATACGAAATCTCTTCTTGCATTAGAGGAAATTTCTAGTCTTCAAGGTTTTAGTAATAGTGGTAGCTATCTGGCTCTAGCATTAGATCCAATGCCTTTTAGCAGCAGGAACACAAAACTCATCGGACACCTGAATTATTCCTTTTAATTTCATAACTTATGTTCGACGATACAATGCGAAATTCGTTGCTCTTATTTAATTTCTGAATGTACTCCAGTACAGGACACCTTCTCGAAGAGTTGGAAATCATTGTTGGGTTTTAGGATTCACAATAATAATCTCCTCAGGTCCGGTAGAACTTGCACTTTGTACATCCATATTGCGAGGTGAATTTTCACTGGAATGAGAGATACATGCGTAAGTCAAGTTACTGAAAAATTTCTTTCGAAATAATAATTTCACCGAAAAACAAAGGAGCACAAACATGGGAAGAAATATCTTACAGTAGTTCACAGAAGTTTTGCTTCGGCGGCATGTCCAGATCATCTAAGCTTCTCTCAAACATTTCTAGAACTTTTGTTATAGTGGGGCGATACATAGGTATTACTTGTATGCACCACAAACCAGTTAGGATCATCTTTCTCGCGATTTCCTCTGTTTCGCCTGTGACTTCACATGCTTGTAGTCCATCATCGTGTGCAAGATGATCGTAGATCCAATCTGGAAAATACTTTTCGCTGGATTTTTCAACAATTGATTTTACGTTTCTCCTGCCTCCAACCATCTCCAACATCATCATTCCATAACTATAAACATCTGACTTTGTTGAAACCACTCCAAAGGTTCGAGAGTGAACTTCCGGGGCGATGAATCCAATTGTTCCTCTAGCACCAGTCATTGAAAGCTTGCTCTCCTTTGTATGACACAATTTAGCTAGACCAAAATCAGCAATCTTTGGGTTAAAATCCTTGTCTAGAAGGATATTTTGAGGCTTGATATCAAAATGAACAATTCGTGTATTACAGCTATGGTGCAAGTATTCTAGGCCACGAGCAATCCCAATTGCTATCGCATAGAGCCTCTCCCATCCTAAAATTTCTTTAGGGTTCTCTGAGTAAATGTACTTATCCAAGGAACCATTGGACATGTACTCATATATAAGCGCTCGTTTTGATCCCTCCAAACAAAATCCATGCAATCTAACAACATTAACATGAGAGGTCCTGCCGATGCTCATAACCTCATTCACAAACTCGTCCCCATTTCCTTTGCAGTCGTGCAGAAATTTCACAGCAACCAGACGACCATCGTGCAGTCTTCCTTTGAAAACAACACCATAACCACCTCTTCCAAGCTGATCACTGCGAGAAGACGTTATCTTCATTACCTCTGAGTACATGTATCTTTGTGGAGCTAGGGGTCCATAAGATACTATCATCGCCTCGTAATTCTTTTCAGTGTTGCTGCTAGTCTTCTTGCAAAGGCGAAACCTTAGTCTTTTGCCCTTTCTATGCCATATCAGGAAATAAATACATGGAAAGAGCAAGGTTGCAGCTGCTGATGTCGAACCTGATATGGAATTGAAGCACATGTTATTTCCTTTTGTAAATCGGAAGTTATAATACAGTAATTATGATTCCCAAGATCATCAATAATTTAACTTCCTCTTTCTAAATAGTACATACTACATGGTGGAAAAAGTAGCAAGAAGCTATAGGCCATATATTGATAATTCTTGTATATGCACAAATGAGAGTTTCTTGTTTCAATTTTTAATTTAGAATCAATTTTCATTGATTACTGACAAGATAAATCACTATTTGTGAACTACTGATTTTCAAATTATTACATACGAAAAGATGGAAAAAAATTTAGCATACCTATTAGCACGATCTTCGTGAAGGTCCTCTTGCTACTTGGATCTGGAATATAACATAACATTTTTTAGTAAAAACAATGTCGTCCAATAGTACTATGTTGGTTGTTTTTCCAAAAGAAATAAACATGCACCGTAAATGAATCTTAAATATTCTTCCATGAAAAAAAAAACACATTGCAAGATAAAGAAGAACTATAGAACATGAACTTCATATCTGAGTTTCTTTTGATCGAGGCATTGAGCAACTATGTTTAATAGGCAGTATAAGCGATTGCATACACTGTGACTTCTAAGTATGTGTTTCAATGATATTGCATTGAATGTTACATTTCAGCCTGCATAGCAATTGGCAGGAACATGCGTGCTCTGTTAACTTTTTCTGCAAATGTCCTATGTACAAGCATGATCCACAGCGTGCCAAGACCGAAGAGTACTTACTTAGGCTACAGAACTAGACCGGTAGCATGCGTTCTGCTGAAATCAGTATGCGTAGTGTAGTACTAGTAATTAATTAGCTTATACCTAGGCTACAGTGCACTCATTCCGCATTTCCGTGTCCATTTTTCCTGTAAATCTCCTCTATAACAGAACTAACTTATTGAACCCAAACCAAAGAATGCCACCAAACTCGTTCTGAAGCCTGAGTATTAAACTGTTACATGGCGGTTGTAAAAAAAAACTGTTACGTGCCTATATATTGAACTTAGAATCGTGTCGGACAATAATTAAACTGTTACGTGGCTATTGAACTTTCATTAAATCTTAGCCACAAATTGTAGATCCAGCGATTAAAATATTTTTGATAATGTGGATCAACGTGGTGTCTCTATTCTAGACCCGTATATTGCTTTTAGTATATAATAGATCTCCTCTATACCAGATCTAACCTATTGAACCCAAACCAAAGAATGCATCCTTCCGCAACAAATCATGTCTGGAGTATACTTTGGAAAATGAAAGTACCGGGGAAAATCAAAATATTCTGCTGGAGGAGTTTGCATTGTCGCCATATTGGTACTAGTGGACAGTGTCCAATCTGCAGTCAGGGAGCAGAAGATATCATGCACCTCTTATTCAAATGTAGCCGTGCAACTGAGATGTGGAGTGCCCTTGGTTTATCTTCATATATCAATGAAGCTTGTATTAATGACAGGGCAGGATCGGCAGTTCTGGAATTTATGCTAAGAGAACCTGATTTACCAATGCCAAATGTTCCGAGTATAGGTCTGAAAGAAGGTATAGCGATAACCTGCTGGTACTTGTGGTGGAACAGACGACAGCAAACTCACAATGATCAGGTCCCGTCCTTGCATAGAAGTGTTATGGCAATCCGAGCTATGTGTCTAAAGTCTAAACTATAAACGAGCAGAGACTACTCGAGTGGGATGGACTGATCGATCAGAAGAGAAGTGGAAGAGACCTACTGCTGGGTTTGTTAAGGTAAATGTGGATGCATCTTTTTTCCTGGAGGAACATAGAGGATCCGCTGGTGCTATCATTAGAGACAGATATGGTTCGTTCTTGGCGGCATCATGTGAACATATTCCACACGTACCTGATGCTCACATGGCAGAAATTATGGCGGCAAAAAATGGCCTTATATTAGCAAATTCATTGGGATACCATGCTGTTCAGATCGAGTCGGATGCTTCAGAAGTGGTGAAAGCTTGTAATTTATGGACTGAAGGGATTGCAATTTATGCAGAATGCTTTGAAATTGCTGGGATGATTGGTCGTGTTGATTTTATTCATATCCCAAGGGAAGCCAACGAATCAGCTCATAATTTAGCTAGGTATGCTTATGATAATAATTTATCTTGTACTCCGTAGTTGGGTGGATGATCCTCCTGATTTCCTTGTAAGCAGTATTGTAAACGATGTAGCCATTATTTCAAATCAATAAAATTGCCAGGATGGCTTAAGAATGCATCCTTTTTCCAGGTTAAAATTACTGCCACCAAACTCGTTCTGAAGCCTGAGTATTAATGCGGAAAAAACGAGTTAAATTTATTACTGGCGCAGATGGTGAGGTTGGACACGCCGTCGGCGCAGTGGCACTCGAAGATATCGTTGGTGGTGTTGACCCGGCAAAGCCCGCCGCTGTCGGCGCAAGGGGCGCAGTTTCCCGCCGTGTAGTTGAGAATAAACCCGCCCTTCATCAGCTGCCGGTAGTCTTTCCCGGAGGCTCCCTCGTACCCCAGCACAGGCATCATGGAGACCGTGCAGTTCCCCTCCACCGGCCACCAGGTGTCGTCGGACCTGTACCCGCCGGCGAGCCACGCGAACAAGTTGAACGTCGCGGACGCATTGGACCCAAGACCGTCCGCGCAGTTCACGGGCGCCCAGATAGACGGCGGCGGCAATGATCGGAGCGCGGTGCAGTTGAGGAAGAAGAGCTCCTGGTTGGTGGCGCTGATGCCGAAGGGCGCGAGGCCGAGGTGGGAGGACGCGTTCACGCCTAGCATCTCGGTGTCGCACGCGCCGTCACGGGAGAGGTTGACGTTGGCGACCCGGAAAGAGCTGTCGTTGTAGGAGATGTCGCCTAGCATCTGGTACATCCAGAAGGAGTTGTGGAGGTAGGCCGTGCCGTTTGCGTCGCAGGTGACCTGGAAGGCGTGGTAGCCGCACTCCGGCGGGTGCGTCCCGCCGAGCCAGAATGGGTACGCGATGCGCTGGCCCCCGCAGGCTGCCGGCTTGCATGCGTCCGACGACGACGAGGACGGCGTCGTGGTGACGTTTAGGGCGTCGGTGGCCAGAACGGTGGTTAGGAGGAGTGCAGCCGAGCAGAGCATGGCGGCGGCATGGACACGAAGCGGATTCATGGATGGATCAACCTTGCTGCAGACTGCAGTGGAAGGGAGGAGAGGGTATGTAGAGAGGAGGAAGCTAGCTAGGTGATGTGTGCGGCCGGGTACAAGAGGCTGGATCGCAAGTTTAGAACATGTTGCCGAATGTGTTCACTGGACTCGTGCTGAAGTGGACGCCGAGCTAGCCGTGCATGCACCTGAAGAGGGAGTGGGAGCTCGCCGGCCGGAGATGGTCGTCGTTCCGGTTTTGCGTCTGAACACATCACGGTGCCCTAAAATTTTAAAAACACCGGTCTCTCATCCATCCCGATCGAGTGAAGAAAAAAGAACCGTCCTTCTCCGGTCGTGGGACGCGGTAACATATTAATTACATACATACGCGTGGAATTTTTTAGCCCACGCGCGTCCAGCTGCGAACAGAATTTCTTACCACGTGTATCGCCTGATCCTGATCCTGATCCTGATCCTGAAAATCAGAATTTCTTACGTTTCGCATGCATGACTACATGCATGACTGCATCCCGAGTGAAGCGTTGTTCACTGATGACTGGCAAGTAGTGGTCTCGTCGTGCCACGTATCTTTGGCAGCGTATCGTTTCCTGCCACGTATCTTTATTCTGTCGGCCGACCTCCTTTTCTGGCCTTTCCTTGACTCTTTCCTTTTTATTCTTTTCTGTTGATTCCCCATTTTGTTTTGTCCCTTGCGTGGTCAAAGCGGTGCTCCATCTTTAGCCAGTCAAGGCGCGCGGTACAACAGCCGAGATCTTCCGTGTGATATTTTCTCTCCGCATTTTATTTCATGTTGTGATCGCTAGCAACAGACTCGATAGCATGGGAACTACCGTTGCGTCCGCTCTTATACAAGTCAGTCGTTGTGGATGGCCGTCAACACAAGACACATGGAACGATCCGTTCGTGGTTTCCTTTGTTGAAACGATATACGATCGTGGTTTCGGAATGGACTAGGGCAGTTCAAAGACAGCAAAACACACGGCAAAGAGCACACGGCGAAGAAATGCACGGTAACGAACTCTTTGCCGTGTGCCGAAAGTCGTGGCACACGGCAAAGCTGCTAGGTGGGCCCCACCATCACTTGACGATGGCGGCGGATGGTGACGGACGGTGGGACCCACAGGGGTCGTTCTTTGCCATGTGTTGAGGATGGGTCTTTCCTTTTTTTTCCCTCAAATCCCTGCAATTCAAAACAATATATATACTGGTCTCTTTACCAGATAGTTCCCAGAACTCATTTTAGCGCATATATATATATGCATATAACCACATAATTCACATCCACAACCATATAGAAGTTCACAACACCACATAGAAGTTCAAAAAACCACATAAACATCCACAAGGTACATAAATTCATATACAAGCACAAGGTCCAGCTCCATCCATGCATGTTGCTTGAGCTGGACATGCCGACAAACTAAAATTCAGCGAGCCAAGCATTGCAAGAGAATGCCAACACTTTGAACATGAGAATTCAAACATTGGAGATCAAATGGTACTGAACCAAGTTTAGCACTTCTACTCTTATCAGTACTACGCAAGTTCGGATGCTACTAAACCAAGTTTAGATGCTAGTAAACACTTTGAACATGAGAATCCATCTAAGCAAGTTCAGATGCTACTCAACCAAGTGTAGCACTTCTACTCTTATCACTACTATCAAACATTGGAGATCAAATGGTTTTCATATGTGGATCTAAGTGAGACATCAAAGTAAGTTTTCGACAGTATTGATAACACAGCTACGAGGGTTAAAGCTAACTAATCTCTAGTGTCCTAAAGGCGGCGGAGTAGGGCCTCCTGTGTGGGACATGGGCGATTCGTTGGAGCCCGCGGCAGAGGCATTCTACATGAAAGATTAAATGGTTAGCACTGGTTAGAAGGAAATGGTAAAAAGACACAAACACTTTGAACACGAGAACTTACGGTGTTCGGTGAATGAATCACCATCGCTTCTAACGATGGCATCTCCGGAACGGTCATACCGTTGGCGCGGAACAAACTCTGCATATTATTTTTGAGAAGTAAGGTTAGTAAATGAAACAAAGACTACCGCTAGTATATAATGCGCATGAAACTCACCGCTATCGCCGCCATATGTGCCTGCATAGTCTCTTGCATCTGCCTCTGCGACTCCTCCAGGGCTCTGTTCCACGCTGCCATCGCCTCCATCTCCTGCCTCAACTGCTGGGTCTACTGCCTGTTCGCCTCCATCTCCTGATCCGGTGAAATGGTTTGTATTAGTTAGAACGAAAACATGCAAATAACAAGAAGAGTGTCTATTTAAAGAAAGTAACTGCTCGTAGCTCACGTGCAGGCTCGTCGCGCCTCTGGATCTGGAGGCTGGAGCTCGTAGACCTAGCCCTGATGCTGGATAGGCTCTCGGTCTCTAGAGGGAAGGCGCTGGCTCCAAGAGAAGGCCTACCGTGCTTCTTCCCCTGACCCATGACCAGGACTAGCTCCGGGATGAGGTCCTCGGAGCTCGGGTCAACGTCCTCCCCCCGGGTCTTCTTGAACCCAGCATCGTACTTCTCCTTGCGCAGGACTATGGGCTTGTTGTAGGAGGACGCCGGAATTGTGGAATCATACGGCTTAGCCTTCTCGGCGGATGCCAGCTTGGCCATGTGGAACGCCTGGTACGTGTTAGGCACTGGCACCTTATTGTGAGCCGCCTGCAATTAAAAGTGATATGGTTAAAAGAGGGTATCTTATTCCGCCTAATTAAGCATGCATAAAGAACGTATGAAAAAGAAACGCTTACATATTTCTGGGCGTACCTAGCCACGGCCGTGCTTCCCTGATGGTGCGTCCATTTCACGGACGCCCGCTTTGCATGGCCGGCCCTGTTCTTCTCCTGCCACGCGTCAGAGTCCCACATGCCAGCCAGCTGCCTCCAGCATTCCGTGTGGGAGGCGCACCAGGTTGGCTTCGCCTACATAAACGTGTATGTCATTAGTATGCATGAAGAATAATTCAAGTGTTAGGCATGTACATAAGGAATAATAAGAAGTAAATTTACCGAAATATACTGGGCGGCAGTGGGGAATTTGCCCATGGCCAAGCGCCTCGGGCAGGCCGACTTCTTGGCCGCCTCGATCCTGATCACGACATTCCTTCAACAACAATAGGGCGACACCACCAGCTCGTAACAACTCTCACGGTGGTGGTGGACAAGGATCAGATCGCGCCAAGACCTCCTGCCAAATCTGTGGCAAACCCGGCCATGGCGCACAGGATTGTTGGTATCGCTACAATAATGATGATCAAGAAGATCACTTTGCAAACTCTGCCTCATATGGAGTCGACATCAACTGGTACATGGACAGCGGAGCAACAAATCATGTCACGAGCGAGTTGGAGAAGATGACCATTCGTGACAAGTATCAAGGACATGAACAAATCCACACCGCCAACGGTGCAGGTATGATAATTAACCATATTGGTCAGTCGGTTATTAAAACCCCACTCATAAAATCATATTAAACAATATCCATCATGTGCCAGATGCCTCTCAAAATCTCCTCTCTGTTAATCGTATTGCCATTGATAATCATGCTTATGTTGAGTTTTGGCCAAAATTCTTTTTGATCAAGGATCAAGTCACGAGGAGAATAATCTATCAAAGCAGATGTAGAGGAGGCCTCTATCCCTTGATTTCACATGTCTGGACTCCCAATAAACAAGCTCTTGGTGCTACCAAGGTCTCCTCCTCGAGGTGGCATAGTCGTCTTGGCCACCCTTCATTTTCTACTGTTGAACGAATGCTTAAGAATAATAAGCTTCCTTTTCATGGAGAGCTAGAGTCCGTATGTGATTCGTGTCAAAAAAGAAAAAAGTCATCAACTACCTTATTCGATTTCTACCAGTACATCCGATGCTCCACTTGAACTTGTCACTACAACAAAAAAAGTCACATAGAGACGTCAAATTAGGTGCTAAACACGCTTTAAAATATCCCTACACCAATGCAGAGTCGCTACTGTAAAGCGTCCTAGGAACGTCTTCTTATGCACCCTCTCAAGATCCATAAAGACGCATTAGAAGCGTGTCTAGAAAATATGAGACGTTCAAAGAGCATGTCTATCCCTGTAGAGACGTTGTACTAAATGTCATGTCATATCGTCTCTACAGTGCATTATGGTGTCCTTAAGAATCTTGAGACGTTTTTCTTATTTACATAAAAAATGATTTTTAGGGTTGAAATTTGTTTCTCTATTCGTAGGAAGATAATCATATATTCGCGCTACATGGTAGAACAGTGCAACGCATTATTTGAAAAGGTTAACTTATTTCTTCAGAACAACACGAATAGTACATTTGTGAAATAATTACAACTTGACTAGACAAAATCCTCCGAATCTCTGTATATTTTTCTTCAAACTAGTTCTAAATCAGTCCATAGGCTTGTGAAACTTGGGACGTCTGCTCCGGTGCTCCCCATTGCTACCCCGGTAGATTAGGGAAAATATCTAGTGATCCCACCTCCTACATGCTCCCACGCTACCATTTTGAAAAATTCAATTTTAGTTGTTTCAAAAAATTCTAGAAAAAAGTGTGAATGTTCACATGGAATGTGTCTATGACCTCTAGAAATTTCAGATCCAAATTCGAAAGGTACATCGAGAAATAAAAAAGACAAATCCACATGTGAATAGTGTCACTTTTGCTTGTTTGTCTTGTTGTGACACTATTCATGTTATATTTGTCTTTTTTTCTCAATGTGCTTTCCGAATCTAGATCTGAAAATTTTGGAGGTCATAGACATATAATGTGTGAGCATCTACCCGGCACCGATACGGATACGTGTATCGGTATTGGGCTGATACAGATACGGGGATACAACTTTTTGAACATGCGTCGATACGGGGATACGTTTTGATATTTTTGTAAATCAATAAATTTAGTAGCTATAAACTACAGAAGAATAGCAGATTACCTTGTTTTGAAGCATCCAAACTACGGAATAATAAATAAATAAATTTAGTAGCTATAAACTACAGAAGAATAGCAGATATGGGCGGCCGAGAGAGGCGACTAGGTCAAGGATGTAGTCGGGGTCGGGGGAGTGAAAATGACCGAGAGTGCACGGGATGGAGTAGGGCATCGTGACTTAACTGGGCTGGACCGTGTCCGTTTTAGGGCTGATACGTATCCAAAAGGTATCCAACATTTTTTTAAATGGTTTATTTAGGGATACCTAGCCGGTACGTATCGAACTGGTATCCGAGTGGAATCCGTATCGGGTACGGTATCTGACATGGACACAAGCTCCAGACCACGTATCCGTGCAGCATAGGTGAGCATTCAAACTTTTTTCTAGAAAATTTTGACACAAATAAAATTGATTTTTCCAAAATGGGAGCATGAGAGCATGAAAATGGTTGGGATCACTAGATATTCTCCCCGGTAGATTAACCTTGCAGTCTTGTGTTGTGTTACTTGAAAAATCTTCACAAACAAATATGCTGTAGACGAAGTCACCTGATAGATATATAAGTTATCTGGTAATAAATTTCAATAAAAAGCTCAACTTTCCACAGGCACAATGAAATACATACCACAGATGTTTTACCATCAGGGGCAGTATCCACGTAATGGAGCACAATCTCTTCACATTGTAATGTCACCTTCTTGTTTGCATAAAGATGCAGAGCTACAGCAAAAAAACAATTACTGAACCGTATTGTAGGCATGCTCATAAAAGCATTGCTAACTGCAATAGTTTTTAACATTACAAAATGCAGTTAAGAGATGTATGGAAAAGAATTATATATGTAGTCCTTTTTTACAGCAATCAAGTACCACGCTCGTTCAGAAACATAGAGAGTGCTTGTGTAGAAAAAGAAAATTTGTTCTACTAACAACACCACATTAAGGAGTCAGTGTGAAGCATGTACGAATTAAATCACAGTTGCAGAAGAGAGCAGTACTTGACCAAATAAACAAATCTTCAGAAGATTACTCATGTGCTTGCATTGCTGGACAGATCCAACTTCAAAATATTAGATAATTGCTCGCACGGTCTGATGAAGCAGACTTCGAAGTTAGAAGAAAACAAATTGGAACTTACCTTGGTATTAACTTGTACGAGTACAACTTGTTGAAGGATGGATTCTTGATGCCACAATATTTTTCTTATATCGGCCACTCACAACAAAATCGAAGTGAAATTGTCCTGAATAAATTGAAAAGGCAGTAAAAAGATGTAACAGATCTGACAGCCGGACAATGAAAAACAAGTAAATCACAGATCTCAGAACGGAGAAGAAGGAGGCTGGCGGCGGTTACTGACCTCGGGTCTCCTCGGAATCGGGCGCCATCAGTGGACCCATCGGGGAGAGTTCGTGCCTTCAGGGGAATGAAAGTTGGCGATAAGAGGAGGCTTAGGAGATCGCCAGGAAAGAGCGTCGGGACTGCTTCTGGCGGATCCCCAGACTAATCTTCTAGGCGGGCATATTTCTCTTTCCTATTTCCTTTGAGGAGAGATCGGGTGGGAAGTTAGAGCAGGAGGTGAGGTGGGCACGAAGGGTCAAAGGGATAGAGGCCCAACTTATTTGGATACGTGCGGCAATAGAGACGACGTGTATAATCTCTTCTCTCCTATCTACTCCTATCTAATAAATCTAAATCTATCTATCTATCTAAATCTTCTAAAATCTAATCTAAAATCTAAATCTAAATCTAAATCTAAATCTAATCTATCTATCTATCTAAATCTAAAATCTAAATCTAAATCTAAATCTAATCTAACCTAATCTAATCTAAAATCTATCTAAATCTAATCTAATCTAAAATCTAAAATCTAATCTAAATCTATCTAAAATCTCTCAATCTAAAACAAAAGTTTGGTTCCTACGTTTACGTCCATCCCTTCGTCCAACATTGTCTTGCCTCTCGCCGCATAGCCCTTCTCTCCGCTCGCCCCGCGCGCGATCAAATGGGCCAAAGCCCAACAAAATCCAGCATGACCCTCTCGACGCCCTCTCTCTCCCTCTTCTATCACTTCCTCTCCATCTCCCTCTCCTGGCGGCCGCCCCAGGGTCAACCACACGGGCGTTGCTGCCCCGCCAGCCTCCACCACACCAGCGTCGCTGCCCCTGGCGTCCTCCACCGCGTATGGGAACCGTATCTCCACCTCGCGTCTCCACAAAAATGACGCACCGCAGATATCAGGCGAGGCCAGCCATGGTCGCTTCATGTACTACATCCCATCCACCCCACAACTCCTGCCTTCTACACATCCCCTTCTCCCTCTTCACTCCCCCGTTTTTGCACCCTATCTGCGTGCGGCGGCGATGAAGACGACTTACGGAAGCGGTCGGACGAATACGAGCAGTGAGCGCGGGGAAGAGGGACATGAGTTCATCTGCCCCGTCCCTCACAGCGTCCTACTGATCATACTCCAAGGGCGGCCCACGACGCGATCTGCCGTGTCCGTCGACCTAGCATGAATCAGAAGCCTGCGCCCTCACCACCATGACGCCGTCTCTGTCGACCAACATCAATTTTTTTTTTTTGAGGAAAAGGATCCGATTCATAATTTCAGGAAACTCAGTACAACTTACAAGGAGGTCCAAAGGAACACAGAAAATTACAAAAGACCCCAGCAACTTGCACAGAGGCCCCTGAGTCGCCTGGAGAAGAAACAACCGGATCCACCGCCGCAAGCCCAAGAACCTAGGCGCCGTCAACGTCGCCGTACCACCGGCCGCAGGGGAGAGAGCACCTCCTCATGTTGAAGAAGACCGCAGAGCCGCCCGCCGCCACGCGACGGAAACCGAGATCGATGAACGCGCACGGCCAGGGTACGCACTCCCTCGCTTCAACCATCTTCCCGCCGACCCGCCGCCGCCCAGGCCAACCAGCAACACCACGCAACCACCTCCAGACGCCCGCTCCCCTCGCCGCCACGGCCGGCCGGAGCAGAACCACCGGAGAAGACCACCTGCAACAACCACCGCAAAAGAGGAACGCCGACCACCGCTCGCTTCCCTCCTCGCCGCCACGGCCGGCCAGAGAAGCCCAAACGGAGGAGAACGCCCGACGAACTGCCTTCACGACCTCCCCGGCTCCGGAGCCGGAACGGTGGCAGGAGGGGAAGGACCCAGCCCCACGCAGCAACGCCATCGCCGCCGTCACCGACAGCGCCGCCCGGGCACCACACACACCTAATCTACACGCACAAGCTAGAGCCGGAGCTCCCCCCCACCTCACGGTGCCGGAACGGCCACCGGAGGCGGAGGGGAGCGGCGGATCCGCCGGCTGGACCAAGAGAAACTCGAGTCGCCTTCCTCCGCCTCTCCTCTCTACTGTAGCAGGGGAAACGGGTGGGGAACGGCAGGAGAACGCCCGACCAACATCAATTTATGTTTCAGGGGATCCGGCGAACGCACCAAGAAGCCGCCGTATCCCTCGTTCTGGAGTACGGGAGGATCACCCACACTTTGCTGGTCCTTCTCGCTCAACCAGGCGAGGCCCCAGTCCGTTGTGTCGCCGTCTCCACCATTTGGTACTTCAGCTTCAGTTGATTTTTTTTTTTTCCACAAATGAGAGAAGATGGATAGGAGGCAATTTTGTGCTTCAGATTTCTGTTAGTGGACAGGTAGTGCATTGATCTGGATATCATCTTTTGCTGCCAGAAGAATACATATCTATGAGAAAACATTTCATTCGTTCTTGCAACACTGGGGTTCATTGGGTAGGGCCTCAAGATTGTGGAAAATCTCCTGAAAGCAAGTGAGTAAGAAGGTATTTGATTTGGCCATATTTCAATTTTGGTGCCATTGTCAGCGCAATGCTTTTACTAAAACTGTGTATGTGTCTGATGACAGTGCTTTTCTCAAAGTATCTGGTGTTGCCCTCCACCATCGATGATTCACCAAGGGCAGTCTTCGTCTTTGCCTGGACGTAGTTCAGCACCCACGAACCCACGATCTCCAGGTGCAGCAGCTACTCCAGCCATGGATTTAAGGAGTGGTCGAGTGGAGAGTGGATTTCCGGTCATCCTCGCGCGCACAACAGCTGGAGGAGTGGGAGAGTCGTTGTGGCAATTTTCTCTGGTAATTTGCTTCACAATCAGCATCGGGCTTCCATCTCCCGGGCTCGTTACATGTACTTTATGATCCCATTATTTTATTACCAGAGTTTGTCACCAATTAGTATTTTTTGAAATAAATAGTAGCATTTTATCATATGAGTGGGATAATTTTGTGGAAAAAAGCAATGCGATAATATCAATCTGTCAATCTGCAGTTTGTTAACCTGTGATTCTTTATAAGTGGGGTAGTGTGAATTCAAGTACTGCATGTATGTTATGTGCCATTGAAGTTCTGATGGATATTTTATAGATAACGTGGCTTGCAATTTCGTGGTGAGTGCCCTGTCTGAAACTCTGAATTGAGGCTGCAATTGTTACAAAGGGACCAAATACAGTTTTCAGAAAATCATGTTATATTCATTGCGTCATTTTGTAACCTGATACAACTTCTTTCGATGACAGAATCTTGTTTGTGGAAACAATCTACTAATCGACGTGAGCATACAGCCGGCTTAGGTAACTGCCATCTGAGCAGCCCAAGGCCTGTTGAAAATCAGTATTTCATTGGAATTCCCAGAGCGAGGCATGGTGGCGGTGGTGCTCGAGGACGGGCGGGGACCGGAGCGAGGCACGTTGGTGGCGGCGGTGGTGCTCGAGGACAGGAGGCTCCTCGGGAAGGAGACTGCGACCTCGGGCTACCTTCATGAATCGGATGAGGTCGAGCGCGAGGTCAGGGGGCTCGTCGGGAAGGAGACTACGCCCTCGGGCTACCTTCACGAATCGGATGAGGTCGAGCGCGAGGTCAGGGGCGGGCTGGAGGAGCAGATCGACTCGGCGGCGGCGGCACAAGGTGGGGAAGAAGTCAACCACCGAGTCGCCGATTCAGACCACTCCGTGGTAATTCATTTGGCGGGCATGACTACGATGATGAGGCAGAGCCTACGTGGTGGCCGGGCGAACCGGCAGAGACATGGACTTCAAGCAGTCTTTGGCTTGTGTTGACTGGGTTGCATTCACCATTTGTTATGCCGAAATGGAGGTCCTGACATATCCAACTACAACTCGTTTTGCTCCACTGTTTCTGTTTCTGGTCACTGGACAAACGTTAGGTGCTCGACAAAATGACAGAGTTTATATACTATCTTATACATCTTTAGCATTACTACATTAGCCATTCAGTTGGTAGATGCAATTTTCAGGGGATTATATTCTGAAAGTACTGCATACAATATGAATAATTAGCTGATTTCAAAGTCTAACATGTTTGAATGCTACAAGTATTGTTCATATTCTTTCTCACAATGAGTTAGGCAACATTTTGATGATGGAAGATTTGCAACTTTTTGGTAACACCGATTGATGAGTCAATCAGGACATTTCATGTCATAAGTAGTTTTGCTACGATTGGATGTGTTTCCGTAGCAATGCACGGGCATGTTTCCTAGTGTCTCAAAAATCGTGTGTATGCGCCGCACCAATTTTAACGTAGAGACGAAATTAAAAGCGTCAAACTAGGAACGTCTTTACGTGTCTTTTTTGTTGTAGTGTGTGTTTTCTGATGTGTGGGGTCCTGCTCCAATTTCTATTGGTCGACAAAATTATTATGTGAGTTTTATTGATGACTTCAGCAAGTTTACATGGATTTATCTTATCAAAAAGAAATCCGATGTCTTTCAAGTATTTCATAATTTCCAAGCACTCGTTGAACGCAAATTTGGAAGAAAAATTCTTGTTCTCCAATCCGATTGGGGAGGTGAATATGAAAAATTAAATTCTTTCTTTCAAAAGATTGGCATCTCTTATCATGTATCATGCCCCCGTGCAGACCAACAAAATGGCTCGGCCGAACGCAAGCATCGTCATATTGTAGAGGTAGGATTGGCTCTCCTAGCAAATGCCTCCATGCCTTTAAAATTTTGGGACGAAGCATTCTTAACTGCCACACATCTCATCAACATGTTGCCTTCCAAAGTCATTAACTTTCAAACACCCTTTCAACGTCTATTCAATAAAACTCTGATTATATCTCACTTCGTGTTTTTTGGTGCGCATGTTGGCCAAATCTTCGGCCCTACAATGCTCGCAAATTATCTTTCCGATCCAAGCAATGTGTGTTTCTTGGGTATAGTACTATGCACAAAGGAGTAAAATGTCTAGATGTTTCCACAGGGCGTGTCTATATTTCTAGAGATGTCGTGTTTGACGAAACAATTTTTCCTTTCCAAAGTCTTCATCCAAATGCAGGAGCTCAACTTCGAAAAGAAATCTTACTCCTTCCTAAAAATCTACATTCTTTTGACCATGGGGAGGAAAATAACCGTTTTGATCATTTGGTTAATTCTCATACTACTAATCTGTGCAAAGGCAGCTTATTCCTGCAGAAAATACAGATGAAGATGGTGCAGAATTTGGTCAAAACAATGATTTCCAAGCTCCTGTAATCAACGAACCAGCGCTGGCAGAAAACGATGCGCATGGGGGCGATCCCGATGAAGATCTGGCGGGCCCAGGTACACCGGCCCAGGTTGAGCCGACAAGATCGGCCTCGAGCAGTGAGGCTTCAGGTGCCTCTGGATCTTCTGTGACAAGCAATGCTGCAGCATCACCAGTACCACAACGTCCAGTTACACAGGTGAGCCCGAAAATTATTCAGAGGTATGATACGGTATGTGATGCTATCATCTACAGGTGAGCCCGAGAATATTGAAGATGCACTCCAGGATACAAAATGGAGAGAAGCCATGAATGAGGAATATATAGCCTTGATGAAAAATAAAACGTGGCGTTTGGTTCCATGAGAGGAAGATAAAAATATTATAGACTGCAAATGGGATTATAGGATCAAGAAAAAGGCTGATGGATCCATAGATCGATACAAAGCAAGACTAGTGGCAAAAGGCTTCAAACAACGATACGGCATAGATTATGAGGACACTTTTAGTCCGGTTGTTAAGGCTGCTACTATTCGTCTTGTTTTGGCTATTGCTGTTTCCAGGGGTTGGAGTCTTCGACAGCTAGACGTACAAAATGCGTTTCTTCACGGTGTTCTAGAAGAGGAAGTATACATGAGACAACCACTAGGGTTTGAAAACAAGAATGCACCATTCCATGTTTGCAAACTTGACAAAGCTTTGTATGGACTGAAGCAAGCCCCTAGAGCATGGTACTCTCGGTTAAGCTCAAAATTACAAGAACTAGGTTTTGTGCCTTCTAAAACTGATACATCCTTATTTATCTATCACAAGTTTGGTATCACAATGTTTATGCTAATTTATGTTGATGACATAATTGTTACAAGTTCATCAGATGAAGCAGTTGCAGCATTGTTAAAAGACCTAGGTGCAAACTTTGCCCTCAAAGACTTTGGAGATCTACATTATTTCCTCGGAATAGAAGTGAAGAAAACAAAGGATGGTATAATCTTGACTCAAGAAAAAAAATGCAACTGATCTCCTGACAAGAGCGGGAATGCAAGCATGTAAAGTTGCACCTACACCTCTCTCCAGTACTGAAAAATTGTCTGTTACTGATGGTGACCCACTAGGACAAGAAGACAGCACAAGGTACAGAAGTATTGTTGGTGCCCTTCAGTACTTAACTCTCACTAGACCAGATATCTCCTTTTCAGTTAACAAAATTTGTCAGTTCCTTCATGCACCAACTTCAGTACACTGGACTGCAGTCAAGAGAATACTTAGATATGTCAAAGACACTACCAGTCTCGGACTCACATTTATGAGATCTTCCTCCACCTTGGTTAGTGCCTTTTCTGATGCAGATTGGGCTGGCTGTCTTGACGACAGGAGATCTACAGGAGGATTTGCTGTCTTTTTTGGATCAAATTTGATATCATGGTGTGCAAAGAAACAAGCAACCGTTTGAAGATCCAGTACAGAAGCTGAATATAAAGCTCTGGCAAATGCAACAGCATAAATAATATGGGTCCAATCATTACTTGCAGAATTTGGGGTGAAACAAGAACAATCTCCTTGTCTTTGGTGTGATAATTTGGGTGCCACTTATCTATCAGCTAATCCAATTTTTCATGCCAGGACAAAACATATTGAAATTGATTTTCACTTTGTTAGAGAGAGGGTTGCAAATAAGCAACTAAGTATCCGATTTGTGCATTCAAAAGATCAAGTTGCAGACGGCTTTACCAAGGCACTTCCAGTCAAGAACCTAGAAGAATTCAGGCGTAATCTCAACCTTACCAGGATGTGATTAAGGGAGGGTGTTAGCAATATTGGAAGTTCTCCAGATTAGTTCCTTCCCTTTCATCTCCCTTCCTATTACTTTTGGAAACTGT
This sequence comes from Poa pratensis, assembly GCA_947311845.1. Lineage (NCBI taxonomy): Eukaryota > Viridiplantae > Streptophyta > Magnoliopsida > Poales > Poaceae > Poa > Poa pratensis. Next base: position 35,382,768 of record CAMZMU010000110.1, on the reverse strand, counting down.
CCATTTATTGCCTAGTGCTTAATTATTGCCTAGTGTTGTGCAAATTGTAAAAGCCATGCCAGGGGATGTTCCTGGCCTATTTAACACGTACTCGACACCGAGACAAAGGTGTACGATTCAACCAAAGTTGATAGGGGGGCCATTTGGGGGTGCCGGTGGAGATGCTCCGACATCCATGCCGGCACATCACATCTTGCAGTGTCCACCTTCACACCTCCCATGTGACCCATAAACTTTGCCGTTTTTCTTTTCTTGTTATCACGCAATGAACTGAGTCTCCTACAATCAAGGAGCAATTTTTTCAGTGAAAAGGGTCCATCAGCTCTGTATTTTTGTTGACACGGATTAAAACTAGGGTACATGCAAACTTTTGGTTTATCCCAAGGATGATCACTGGATGAAAATGACACCTCCATTGCATACGACTTACATATACAAATTGTACTAGTTCTCCGTCTTTACTGTGATCATCCAGTTCCACGACACGATATGAAGAAAGTCAGCGAGCCGGACACCTGAGCAGATACATTGTACGGACACAGAAACAAAGTCAAACAAACGCTTGTCGATCGAGCTACATCATATCAACATCGGAAAATAATTTGCAAGTTTGCAACACTCAAAAAAAAAAAAACGCTGGGTGTTCGGTCACTAGTCGTGCAGAGTGGGAGATGCTGGCTGCAACTTGGCGTCGAGCACGTCTGAGCAGATGTTCCCCATGGCGCGGTAGAATGCGGCGAGGCTGGACAGCTGCGCCACAGACATCTTGGCCATGAGCGCCCTGGCCGCCGTCTCCTTATCCCCGCTCACCTTCAGCCTGCTGCTGTTGAGGTACCCGGATGCGTTCCGCACCGTCGCGCCCATCTGCTTCAGCCGCTTCTCCTGCTGCGAGCTCAGCGCCGCCGCCGCCGCCGTCTCCAGGAACTCGGCCCCCGCGTCCAGTTCCCGGCGCTCCGCCTCTGCCGCCGGCTTCTGTGTGCCGACGCCGCCACCCAAGTACATGTTCTTTGCCAGCGAGAAGCTCCGGACGAGCACCTTGCGCTGCTTCTCCATGTCGTGGCTCAGCTTCGGCGCCGCCAGCGCGGTGACGGCGCCCCGGCCGCGCAGAGCGGCGAGCTTGACCTGGTAGGCCACCACGGCGCGGACGAACTCCCGGTAGGCCATGGGGCAGCCGGCGTAGTGGAACTCATCGGAGCCGTCCTTGCGCATGCGCTCCGGGTGGAACTGCAGCCCCATGATGAACTTGCCCTCGCCGGGGCTGTACGCGTCCGGGTCGTAGAACCCCTCCACCAGTCCGTCCGGCGCGAACGCCATCGGCACGAACCGCTCCGCTAGCCGCCGCACGCCCTGGTGGTGGTAGCTGTTCACCATGATCTCGTCGCGCTCTTCGCCGCCGAGCGACTCGGCGAACCATTCGTGCAGAGGCGTCCCCGGCAGCACGCGCACGGGGTGCCGGTGCCCGTCGTAGTTGGCGTAGTCCATGTGGCACACCACGGCGTCGGCGGCATGGGAAGGGAGCTCATGCTCCACGTCCTGGTAGAGCGAGCCGCCGCATGCGACGTTGAGCACCTGCGAGCCGCGGCAGATGCCGAGGAACGGGATGCCGCGCTCGAGGCAGCGGCGCGCGAGGAGGAGCTCGATGGAGTCCTTCTCGTGGTCCACGGCGGCGTCGCTCGGGTGGAGCCGACGCACCTCCTCGAGCTGCTCCGGCGTGAGGTTGCCGTCGTCGCCGCCGGTGAGGGAGGGGTCGATGTCCTCGCCCTCGCAGAGCAGCACGCCGTGATGGGCTCGAAGGAGTCGAGCATGGCGTGCACGCCGGCCACCCGAGGCACGATGACCGGCACGGCGCCGTAGCCCACGACCAGGTCCAGGTGGTACTCGCCGACGAAATCGACGAACTTGTTCTTGCGAACTGCGCGGCGTGAGACGATGAGCACGCGGGGCAGGATCGGGAGAGGTCAGGGGAGGGAGACATGGCCGGCGAGCTTGCTATTGCCTGGCTGTTTCTCTCGAGCTCTCGAGATTGGAGATCAATAATGGTGGTCGATAGGTGATTTGTAATCTGTATAATCTGGATCGTGGTATTTATAGAAGGGCATTCGGATTTCGGAATGGTAGCTGAATATCTGGATGGTGTGTCGATCTTATCACGAAATCGCATGCCGAATAATTTACTGCCAAAACTGCCGACGTCATTAACTACGACGACGTGTGGGTTCGTTGTGTACAACTCCGTCTAGGCGCCGCGTGCAGCCACAAGAAGTCAAATTAAGGGGCCAAGCGCGATATTGCTACATGCCCCAAATAAAATTTGGGATTTGGCGTTTTCGTTAAAACACGATCCATGTCTCATCCGTGCGATCTGTTCGTGATTCATGCTGGCGACGAAGGCGCATGGCACGGAGACGAGCTAGGAGCTTAGGGTTTAAGATTCGTTTGATACTAGCGCCGGAAAATATGTCCGAGGTGGGGGGGGGGGGGGGGGGGGGGGGGGGGGGGGGGGGCTAGAGGGGTGATTGGGGCGGCGACATGATCCACGGTCTCGTGGAGACATATAGTTCGTCGGGGTAGGAGGGCTGGTGTGGTTAGAGTTGTAAAATGGAAGGAATCAGTGTGGGACTAAGATCTAAATATTGCTGAAAATTAACTGAAATGTACATGTCCCCCGAAAAAATATCGAATTTTGCGGTTTCATTAAAGCGCAAACGGGTTCTTGACCGTACAAACCGTTTGTGATTTGTACCGATCGAGCAGGAGACAAAAGTTATGGTAGAGGTATGTCCGTGCCCAAGGTGGCTCTGCATCGTTGGAGGCACGAATCTAGTGGCTAAACTTCAGTTCATTGACACTTGAAAAAATCTTAATTAGTCAGTTGATCAATTGCAAATTTATAAAAATATATAGTAATGTCTTGTTGACCTAGTCAAAATTATATTCCCACCAAGAGAATCGTCTTATACGAAACTATGATCGATTGGCGCACAATGTTTTAACAAGATTACTTTCTAGATTGTGGGCATACCTTATTTTTTCCTCGAGACATACACACATGTGTACGTGTGTGCGTGTGTCCAACTCTTAGCGATTAAGAATAAAAACGAACCCAAAATACAATTTTAAGTGCCAAATCAACCCATTTGCAAGTTTGTGCAGGTATTGGCATCTCGAGGCCAAGTTCCTGGGTGCCCCATGTATTTAGCTAAAAAACCTTATCTGTTAATATTTTAACAAGAGCAAAACATCACCTTTTCATACTTTCTAAATTTAGGGCAGACCATATTCTTGAGACATTTTTTATTTTTGGAGATGGTTCCATGAGGAACATACTAAACCATATCCATACTCATGTACTCGGAATTTGGAGGAGATAGAGGCATATCCTTACTTAGCAAGAAGCATGTGCTACTTGCTTATGTCACTTGATTTTGATAAACTTTTATCTGAGTACTGACTAGTGAGAGTAGTAGTTTTTGGGGTCGTGCGGACTCTCGTGCGTGTTTGGTGGTTATCAAGTCTAAGCCAATGACAAAAGTCCGAGCTGGCAAACACGTCAAATGCTTAGCCCATCTTGTGCAATTGCCATGCGGGTCAAACTTGTGTGTATTAGTTCTGATCTCTCTATTTGTTTCTTTTTTTCTTGCGTCCTTCCATCTTCTTAGTTGGGGGATCTGACAATTTGCCACACTTAATTTGGCAATTTGGTTATTGACCGCACGGAGCAACTCATAAACACATAAACTTAGCCACCAGCTAAGCGTTGTTTAGCCATCATTTCGTTTCTACGTAAAGCTTTTCTGTGTTCGTAATAAAAAGAAAGCAGTTCAAATCATCTCCATACGTATATATCGTTGCTAGCTAGCCGTAATTTTCTTGTCCGGCAAGGTGGGAGGAATAAGACAAGCATGCCCGTCGCTTTCGGTGGCAAAAGATGCAACACGAGCGAGGTGGTTCAGTAAAGCAGTGTACACTCTCAATCCCAAATTACCCTGTGTTTTATCTTTAGTCAAAGTCAAAGTTTGTAAACTTTAACTAAGCATATAATAAAAAATATTTATATTTATAATACAAATAAATATTACTAGAATCATCGTAAATATATAACCGTATTACATCCATTTCGTATTATAGATGTTAGTATTTTTCTCTATATGTTTGGTCAAACTTTAAAAAGTTTGTCCTTGACCAAATCCGAAATGCAGGATAATTTGGGACAGAGGAGTATGTTATGACTGCAGCCATATGAACCTTGTACGGCGCCGATATATGCACATGCAGCATCGATCTACTAAACGACCATTTGATCTACTACTTAGTAGTGTATGAATTCACGATTGCTGTTTCTAGAAAACGACGTGCAATGTAATTAAGCATGGAACATGGTAGAAGCGTCGATTTGATTAGCATGGAACTCTCCCTCCCTGATATGCTCTGGGTGAAAACCCTAAATCCCTTGGATCGGGCGGTGACGGTACTTGGGTGCTACTCCCTTCCTGAAGGCGTCGCCTTGGAGTTCATGGTTTGTCTCTCTTCGGTGGTAGTATGGTGGCGGCGACGGTGATGTTTGTCGGAGGCGGAGTTTGCTTATGTGGTTCGGCCTATCACGGCGGGGTGCAGCGTCCGTTGGTGTGTTGGCTCGAGCTCTAGGGGAGCTCTAGTCCATCGACGCCGGTGTCTTTTGTCGAGTCGGGATATGGGTCCCTTTGGCGAAAGAGATTGAAATGGACGGCGTTGTCTTGCCGATCTGGATGTGTTCCACCGCGTCGGCGTCTTCGTTTCCTCAAATGTTATTTGTTTCGGCTTCATGTTGCTATCGTCCCGGCCTGCTAGTAGCTCGGCTTTCACTAATTTTTTTTGATAACGTACATACTTGTATTCATACGGAAAAGAGTACAAAGCACAAACAAGTACACGCAAAGAGAAGAAACAGAGGACAACGAAGCTTTGCACCCTCCATCTTCAACCTCAAGATCGACAGACGCAAGAACCCTCGACCGTCGGAGGCGACGAAGGGACCAGCCGCCTAGAATGACCACCACTGGAGCAGCAGAACCCCTAGCCCAGAGGCGTTGATGAGCCGCATCAACCACCAACTCCGAGGAGCTGGAACTGAATACGATGATCGAGCATCGGCCGGGGGAGGTTTCCAGAAATAGGACCAGCGCCACTGATCTTCCACCTTCTTGCCACGAACCTGCGAAGCCGCCGTCTTGAAGCCTCCCTTCCGGCCTTGAAAACACCCGTCACCAATCTGCCGCCACCGCCGGGAAGAACAGCGGCAGAAAGATGACTGACCTGCAGCCCGACAACGCCGTCGAAGACGACGCCGGAACGGGGGAGCCGCAGAGCACCAAAAAGGCGATGCCGGTGACCCCACCACGCCAGCGCCGCCCAAAAGCCCTCTATCTACACGCCGGAGCGCAGATCCGGGGATTCCCCATTCTCCCGCTGCCGTAGCGGCCGGCGGAGGGTGGGGAATCCCGCGGATACGCCGGCGGCCGCCGGGAGAGCCCGAGTCGCCTCTGGAGTCGCCTCTGAGCACTGTAGAAGGAGGGGAGGTTTCCAGAAATAGGACGAGTGTGAGTGTAGAGGTGTTTATAAGCTGTATCTTCACCCTTTGCGTCGTTAATCTAACGTTGGGCTATAGCATGGAACTAGGAGGACCCGGCCGGAGCGGACAGGGCTAGCTAGAAGAAGAGTCGCTTGTAGTTACTGCTGCTGACGCCGGCAGGCGATGGAGCCTAGCTAGTGCAGTGCAGTGCAGTGCAGTGCAGTGTGGTGGGCTTCCATGCATGTGTCCTCATGAGAGCAGGCAAGAAGCGTCTACATATACCTGGTTCAGTTGATGACTCCTCCAATAGAGCAAGCGGTGGACACGAGGTGGCATCTGGCCGGGCTATTCCTGCCGCTCTCGCTGCATGCCAACTCACTCGCATCTACAGTACCTGCTTCTTTCGACCACACTTCCCAGGTCGCCGGCGGCCGGCGAGTCGGCATCAACTCTAGTAGGTAGCACAACGTTTTTTAGTAGCATAGAAGCTGGATTTATACATTGAGTTGTGTGATAAATAGTCCTATACTTGTTCTTTCTTCGTGCATTCACATCAAAGTGCCAATTAAAGAGCGATGCACCTACATGTACGAAGCAACCTCAGAAGCTAGCGTCCAGAGCCCAGAGTAATAAGCCCAGTTCTTTTGGAGCTTCTCAGCAGCTTCTAGGTGAAAATAAGCCCAAGCTCAAAAGAACTGGATTTTGAGCCGTTTCTTGGGACAGCCGGCTTCCACAAATCTTTCACGGTGGAAAAAAACCCAGGTACCCCAACTTCCCGCACCAGCTCGTGGCTTCCCGCAAATGAAGCGAACAGTTGTTTTGACTTGCCCCTGTTTGACATCCAAATTACAGAGAATTGCCACGCGCTGGCCCGAACTGCTTTTCCTCTACTCATTTTCTTGTTTCCTCTCCTGTTCGCATCTCTCCCTGACACCCGAGCAAGGAGCAATCCGCCGCCGCCGCTCGCCTCCATCGTCGCCCCTCCCGTCCGCCCCCGGTGTTATGGCGGGAGGATAGCCCATGCCGAGCTCGAGCCGGGCGGTCCTGCTCCTCCTGCTCCCGCGACTCCGGCCGCCCACCCCACGCCCCCGCGACTCCGGCCGGGGCTAGGTCTGCCACGGCCGTCGACCGCCGTTACCGCCTCCGTTCCCGAGCCGCCCTAGTTCCTCTGCTCCATCTCGAGGTCGCCGTCGCCGCTCCCTCTGCTGTCCGGATTGGAGGTCGCCGCCGACGCCTGTCTCCTCCACCTTCGTCGGCCTGCTCACGGCCACCCCGTCACCTCGTCGGCACGGATTAAAGGCGAGGTCGAGCTCGCCGGCGGGGGCTCGTTCTGCCGCAGCCGTCGGCCGGTGTTGCCCTCCTCAACCCCCGCCTACTCAAAATCCAGCCTCGTCGGCCCGGATCGAGCCGAGCTCTAGCTCGTCGGCGGGATCCATATGTTGCAGCCTCCTCCCAACTCCGGCTGCGGCCGGCCGGAGCTCGCCAGCCACCTCCGTTGGAGACACAGGATCGCGCTAGTATCCGTTGCTGTCATGCATCAGTGCCTGCAGTGCTTCAACTTCAGTCTTTGGAGACACAATGTTCAGCTCTTCATGATGTTCTGGAATTTTTTTCTTTCTCAAATTGTAGAATTGTTTTCTCTCTCAAATTTGCCGTAAAAACAATAAGAAACAATTCAATATTATGCAGTCAACAACACAAAATCATCTTAGGGACATTGCAGACTTTTCATCATACAGCTTACACAATAAGCTAGACCAGTGGAAGCCGAAAAGAACTGGACTATAGTTTCTCGCGAGCTTATTTTCACTCCTGCTTCTCTCGGCAGCTCCGGAGCCGAAAAGAACTGGGATCTACCTTTAAGCCGTTGTTTGGGTTGTGGGTCTCGTCACCGGTGACGCCAGTTCTATATATAACCCTTCCAAAAAAAGCTAGCACACATGCATAAGCACACAGCTTGCTTATGTAAGAGCCTTGCATGTCTTGCGCCTCTATGCGCTTGATACATGGAATCGATCTTATCACGAAACCGTCCAGCTGCGACTCCGAATAATCAATTTAGAGTCTAAGACTGGAGCGTGTTGTCAGTGAAGATGAGGAGGAAACTAGCTCATGACGGCATGCAAACACCGTCCGGGCGCCGCATTCAAATCGGAGGTCAACGAATGTCCCATGGATATTCGCACATGTTTACTATACTACTGCTGACGGCACATGCATATCCAGCGACCAATCTTCTCTCTCCATCGTTAATTGTCAGAAGGCCGCACAATCAAGTGTACTGGAGTACTTAATTGTCAGAAGACCGTGTCTAGTTTTGAACGAATGTTTAGATACATATTATAGCTATGCATTTTAACAAAATCAGTCGTGTAGTTGATCTTGATCAACTTCCTGAGTGGTGAGAGCAGAGACCAGTTGACTTCCGGACATATCATCTGCTTAGCCCGCTCCGTCGTCCAATTGACAGCAAGTTTTGGCTCTACGCAGCGATAAATTAAAGGGCAGTCTCGATCATAGTGGAGTATATCATCGGCTAGCCGCAAATTTTGTTTTTGAACGGACGGTAGATATAGCTGCAATTCGTGCACATTTTTTAAACAAATACTGCTAACTAGTTAGTTTACCGTGCATATGCGCATAAGTGGCAGGTCCCGGGTTCAAGTTTTCACTTCTACCTTAATGACAAAGCTGGGGTGGAGTCCTCCCTCCGGTCTTGTTATTTTTTATTCTCTGCTTTTCCTCACATAGGAAAATGAGTATGACAGGCCGATAGATCCAGGGTGCCCAGGTCCAAATTCTTTCCAATCAAGTACGATAGATCCAGGGTGCCTCCACAAGAAGAACATGCAAAGCTCCTCCCGATCCCGTGGAAAATAAAAATGAAATGAAAAAAAGGCACGGTTCTTCTCTTTAAAAACAGTTTGCCAGTTATTTGTCTCAGCCCAAATTTTGTATCGGAACTTTTCGCCAGCGAAGCTACTCTGGTTAATGTATTTCCATTTTCAAAAAAAAAACGTGTGCACGTGTTTACACTTTAAACACTTGTGTCATAGTTAAGTGTTATCCGGTCATACTATTTCCATATCGCTTCATCTGCCTTGCATTCTGCATGCAAGCACGCCGGTATAGAAGAACACTAGCAGGATAGGGCCCGCTTTGCCGCGCCCGACAGATTATTGCATGAGACCATGTAAGTTCAACTAAGTAGGAGTCTAAGGTCCCGTTTGGAACAAAGGAAAATCATAGAAATTTTGGAGGATATAATTCCTACAGGAAACTTTACTATAGTTCTGCTTGGAGCAAATGAATAGAAATCCATATTCCTTTGAAATCCCTACGACATGAGCTATTTCCATAGGAATTTTGGAGGAAAACAAACATGAGGTCTCACCTCATGTTTTCATTTCCCCGTTTCTATAATTACTGTATTTTTCCTGCCTGACACCCAAACAACATTTTGGAAATTTTCCTGTGGTTTTAGTTCATGTAGGAATTTAGGAAGCATGACACCTCAATTCCTATGTTTCTCCTATTCCTATGTTTTTACTTCCCGTGTTCTAAAAGGGGTCTAACATTTTAAAAATAAAGACCCACATGAAGAAAGCATTGTAATAAAAATATAGGGTGGTGAATTTGACCACAACAATGACACTTTCGCGTAATTCCAACGTTTATGGAAAATCCGTTCTACATAAGAAGGCCACAATGATAGCTTGCACATTCTGATTTAAGAATGAAGACCTCATGAGCAGAGGGTAAACAAGTTAAAAGCTTCATGGAAGATGTACGTCTCTCCCAAGTGCACAAGTCCAATACACATTTAAGAGAGAATTTTACAAGTCAGTTTAAGACTTCCAAAAAAAAAATATAACGAATCAATATACGCAAACTCTTGGTGTCAAAGAAGTTATAGATCATTAAGAAATATTATCCAAATACAAGTTTGAGTATTTATCCCCATAGAAGCATGCTCACTTCTTCCCTTGAATAACACCATATTTTATTTGTGGTGAACTGCACAATTATTCTTCAATATGTTCTCTGCTAAAAGTTGCAGCTTGTAGCAATAAAAATAATCTAAGTCTACAACCGTACGTACTACGCTAACCAACCATGTACAGTTTGTTCGAATATAATCCACAAAACCAAATAATTATAAGCTCTTTTGATCAACTTTGTGATTCTTTGTTCTCGCAGAAGAATAATATTTATATTCCCTCTCTAGGAGCATATAAGTAGGCAGAAGCTACAGAAGAATGTAGCACATTTACCATCTTCACACTTCATAACCTCGACATGCAGCTAAAAATACATTTTTTTCTTACAAAATTATGGGTATGTATCGATCACAACCATACATAATGGAAAAATATATAACTTGCATTTACTTGAATAAAAATAGAAATAGATGTGACGAGTGGATATTAGAAAAAAAATAAAGTTCATCCTTCTTACCATTTTTTTTTGTTTGATCACACGGTGTTCTATTCCGCAAAATAAAAGGTTTCCTGCTCTTAATTTACGTGGAACTGAACTCATGTATGAAAAACCAATACAGCGACATCTTATATTATGACAACAACAATTTAAAATGACATGCGAGGCCTATTTTCACTACGGTATTCTTACAGATCTGTGTGCATAGAAAGGCTTCCCAAATATTTATAATAGTGTGTCATGAAATGGACATTGGAAATAAGAACAGGAAGCTGTTAATTGTGGAATAGGATGATAGCAAAATTATGTTCGGAACGATCTGTTTTGAACATGGACTAAGAGTTGAGACAATTTGCTAAAAATAAAGAAAGTGGGTACGTAGTTAATGACAACCCAATTCTTTTTTTTAAGAGCACGCAAATTGCGTGCCTTTGATTTATAGAAGGCAGAAATAGGTTACAAGAGTCTGAACCTGACTATCAAAATTGTCAGGACAGGGACACCACACCAAAAACAGAAAGTTACTCTCTCGAGACATTGGAGACACCAACACCACTGCCCCTACCCTTCCTAGCTAAACTCGACAGCTTCATGTCTTCGAGGACTCTCGCCGCAAGTGCATCCTCATTGCACTGTTGGCTCATATTACCGAAGACACGCGCATCTGCTTCCAAAGACCCCAGCATACAGCTGCCACAAGCGTGTCAAAACGCTGCCGATCTTGCTTATCGACTCCCCATCTGGCTGTCAGCCACCAGTCCTCCAGCTGACTGTCAACCCGCGGTATCTGAACTCTGAACTTTGCAGCCCCGAAACACCTGAACCAAACTTGGCGCGAGAACACGCAATGCAACAACAGATGGTCCGTAGTCTCATCAATCTGATCACATAGCTGGTAGGCATCGGCAGTGTCCTGCAGCCCGTGCATTACCCGCCTGTCCGACGTCCAAATCCTGCATTTCAGCGCTAGCCACATAAAGATCTTGCAGCTTGGTGTTGACCACGACTTCCAGACGCACACGTCGTACCTGACTCGGATTGCACCTTGTGTGAGCATTTTGTATGTCGACTTCGCCGTGTATGAACCTGTGGCAGACCACGGCCAAGTGAAAGCATCCGTCACAGTCACATTCCTGTCCAGCAGGTTGATCTCCCTCCACAGCTGAGCACACTGCAGCTCTCCATTCCGTGAGAGCACCTCTCTCATGTCGGCAAGCCAAGCGTTCCCCTGCAACGCCTCGGCCACTGTTCTACTATTGAGCTTCCTAGTGCAAACCAACGGGACTATGTCAGGAGCAATGTCCTTGACGGCGCGACCACGGAGCCATCTATCTCTCCAAAACAAGACGTGCTTGCCGTTGCCCACCTCGATGGCAACCAAGCTGTCGAACACATCGCGGGCATGAGAATCATGGATCATGGGCAGTCCAAACCAAGGTCTACTGGGTCCGTACGACGAAGCCACTTCCAACGAACTTGCAGAGCAAGACCCTGCAGCCTTAGGTCTTTCACTCCCCAGCCACCGAAGCACAACGGCTTGCAAACTGCCAGCCAAGCCTACATTTAGGAAGGGACTGTCTAATCTACAGTCAACTGTATTTCATTTGGGGCACAGTCATTTTTTCCACCAGTAGTAACCTGCCACGTGTGTCTGTTTTCGTTACAGAACAAAAAACGTGTGTGTGAATCAACAGAAACACAGTCAGAAAACGAAACCACGCGGGGAAATTTAGGTGTGTGTCTGTTTTCGATACAGACCAAAAAACGAGTGTGAATCAACAGAAATACAGTCAGAAAAGGAAACCACGCGGGAAAATTTAGCAAAGGCGCCCGAGCCTCAGCCGGCCCGCCAATCTGGATACGGGCTGCCCAAAAAAAAACCAAATATGGGATACGGGCTGATTGGGCTTCTTACAAACGAAAAAGCAAAATGGGCTTTCCCTTTTCTGTCCCAAGCTCCAAAGAAAAAAGGGTCGGACACCTTCTTCTTCCTCCTCAAGAAAGACAACTCCACCATCTCGTGCGACACAGATGAACCAAACCAAACGAGAAAAACGGGGGAAAAAGTGAGGGTGGAGAAGAGATTATGAATGAAGAGGACGAAGATTATTTTCTGGGCATACCTGTTGAAAAAACCAGTGCTCGAGAAAAAATGTAAACGTGATACTCCTCCTTTTTCCGGGCTTTTAACCGGCTGCCCAACTCAAGTATGCCTTGAAGAATGGAGCAGGCGGAGTTACCCACGATAAAACCCCCATTAACAGATAAAATTCAAAAAAAAAAGACAACGAAATTTCATAATACATATTTCAGATGAATTCAGAGACAACAAAGACGGAAGGGAAAGACTAAAATTATTTCAGATAACAAATTTCAGAGAAGAATTTTCATAAAATGACACAATAAACAAAACATAAATTTCAGATGAAATCAAAGACAAAAATACGGAAGGAAATACTAAAATAAAACCAATAAACATATTTCAGACAATGATAAAGAAAAAAGATGAATAACCCCCATTTCAAAAACAAATGAAAGATAAATCAAAATCAAACACAAACACAAAGATAAAGATAAAAGATGAAGAACCCCCTTTCAAAAACAAAGGAAAGACCAATCAAAAGATGAAAGAAACAAGAAGATGAAAGACAAAAATAAAGATGATAAACCCCTTTAGAAACACACGAAAGACAAACCAAATTACAACAATCAAAGATGAAAGACAAATATGAAGAAACCCCCACCCCTTTCAAGACAAAAGAAAGACCACAAACAGATAAAAGATGAAGAACCCCCTTTCAAAAACAGATAAAAGATGAAATATGAAGCTAACCTCCGCCCCCAAATCATATCGAACATCGTGCCCGGCGCCCGTACCAACAAAAATGCTCGCCACCGTCTGAAAACGAAGAAGGCGATAGAGTAAAACCGCGGGGGTAGAGCTGTGCGGGTGGATACCTCCGTCGCCGTCGACCTCGCCTCTCGTCACCGCCGTTTCTCATCATGACCGGCCGGCGCGAATTCAAACACCGAAGGGCAGAGCTCCCTCTCTGCCTCACTGCCTCCGCCTCGACCCCTTCCTCTGTTCTCCACCGCCCGAATGAGGAATGACGAGGACACGCGGCGGAAAATACTCCTCACCTCGCCGGGCTGACACACAAGTGGTGGAGTAATAACAGCAGACCAAAATTCAAAAACACTACGGGTCGAAGAAAAAAAGGCACGGACCCAAATCCAAAAAGGACCCACTAAAAAAGCCCTGACCGGAATTCCTAGGCTTAACCCGGCAAGCACGTACGGAGAAAAACACACGACGAGGAGGAGAAGGAGAAGCGTGAGCGTGCTGGGCTTGATGCGTCGGACACACAGATCGCAAAAGACATCCAACGCACAGAAAAATGAGTGTGACCCAAATGATTCACAGCTAGCTGTAGAATCCTTTAGGAAAGATGCCATATCAGATGATTGATGGTACGTAAGCAACTTTAAAGACTAAACATAAGTGATGCTTTGATTGATAAAATTTGTAGGCTCTCATCACACAATAAACCAGGAAAGAACTCAGCAATTTGTGTATGCTGAAAGAATAAGCACCTGAACATGTGGAAATTTAAGCCAATTATGTTCTAGCCTCTGTAGAGGCACTATACCACACAATATTTGCAGTTCAACAACGGTACAGATTGTTGCTCTTGATATCCTGACCATGATAAGCATAACCCACCCATTGAATTTACCCGGTGGTATTTGTGTAGCATGGCTAGAACACTATTATGTTTCGTCAAAATGACGGAGGGTTTTGATAAGAAAAGGTGTTTGGATATATTTGTGAGGGTCAGCAGGTGCACAGGAATACGAAACATGTTGTCCAGCGTTGGCCTCGCCCGGAGACGGGTCTGGTTCTTTCTGTGATAGGCGTGCAGGTATGTGTGTAGTTAGTAAGGTAGCTCTGTCGTCCTGGCGTTTCTTGGCAAACTGTGAAGGTGCACTTGAAGCTGAAGCCCATGCTAAAAAAAAATCACTGGATATGTTGCGCCACAGTGTTACATTTACATGATGGTCTGTGTAAGCATGGCTCCTGCCAAGCCTTTGACATCATATACATGTCATCTTCCAGTACGAATTATACATGTCATCTGTTGATGGTTTTAACACAAGCAATTCCCACAACAAAACGGAAGAGAAGGGGAGGCACGGAACGCTGTGATAACGAATAGGAGCCGGTTGTGTAATCAGATTAGAACATAACCATGTAGTTCAAAGCAAGATACGCGAAACCGGGCTGACAATATTAATACAGAAGCTGAAATCCCTTGATTTAGGTATCCAGATACATGCATATTACAAACATAGGTAGACCAAGGCACGAGCCTCAGTATGGTTTTCCCAGATGACATATAAACATTGCAGACCGGAATGATGCAAAATCGGACTTAAGTATTACTAGGGGAAGCTAAAACTCACTGGTTTAGTATTCAAATACATCTAGAGGCATTAGAAACTTGGCTACGCACACACTTAGCAAGACATTGCAGATAACATATTGCTAGGGGAAGCTGAAATTCCCTTGTTAAGTATGTCCAAATACATCTAGACGCATTAGAAACCTTGCTAGGTACACACTTAGTAAGTGATTTCGGATAGCATATCAACACAGCCGACCACTGACGCAGCAGACATTCCTTCACCTGGAGAAAACAAAATCGTCAACCTATTAGTAACCTGAAACATGTAGACAAACCTAATAGCAGCTGCTATGATTTATTCATGGTTAAACATAGCGTCTGAACAAGATGTGTGTGCGACTCATTATCAACCCAGCAATATAAAGATCTCTATAGCAAGTGCCATATTCCTGCATATATCTCTTAGGATGCGCTGTCCATGTGGGCAGAAAGATATTTCACATTGAAAATTCCAGATCTCACAAACTGTATGCACAAGATGTTCTTACCTGTTGAACCATTCAAGCATATCAAACCAGACAATCGGGCAACATTTTAGCTCCATCATCCACGGGCTCTACTTAGATGCACAAGAAGTCAGTCAATTAATGATCATCCCAAGGAGAAGACAAAATGGACAAAGCAACGGTGAGTCAGTTATATAGATGAAGCTAAATATTTTACGTAATAGGTGTATCTACACCTATGAGCCAAATCGCCGCCTCCCACTTCAAATTCATTTAGAAGACCGATGATTTATATGTCATTTTTCATACTAGCAATAGAGATAATCAATGTGTTGTGAAATGCAAACCATTCTCGAAAACATTATGATTAGCTACCTCGTAATCAAGAACCTTAGCTGATAATATAAAGAATGTGAGCAGAGTTTTTTCATGTAAACATGTGAAAGCAGGCAAAACTAAAAGTGCACAAACTAATAAACTCTAGCAGAAAGTGCAATCTTGGATACTCAGCTGTAAATAAATCTAGACTGATTATGATTAGGGGCAACGTGTTCAATACAAAAGCTTCAAAAAACATATTCAATACATTTTTGTGTGCTACAGATGTACTAGTCACATACAGCAGGCGTCTTTAACAGGTGTATTTTTCCAGATGATATGGACTCAATGAAAGTCGGATCAAAAAGAGAAAAATAGCAATAGAAGAATATAGCTAAATTGAGATTCCAAACATGTAAACTGAGTTACTCATAGACACAAGATTCGGTATTCCAGAGAGTGCTGTAGACAACTAAATTGGCTGATAACATATGAAACAATATGACTACAAGTTTGTCTAGTCACATACACCTTAAATAAATCGACGTAGGTTGTGATTAGAGACAAGAAATTCATTACACTAACGGATAAATAAATCTGCACTACGGTATTCACCTTCTTCGTCGTCGGAGGCGTGTGGAGTGTAGAAGGTATCAATCGGAACCAAAGAGAACAAGTTTTGATTCTCGCACACCTTCCTCACTCGCTCCGAGTGAAGCTCGATTGTGAAGATTCCGGCAGGCGTTCTGATGAAAAGGACATTGGCCCTCTGGGCAAAGTTCATAGGCTTTACCTTGTGTTCCTCGAGAGCAGCAACTGGGAGCAAATTGTGCAGGTTGATGACCCGGCTCTTTACCCATAGTGCTGCTGCGTCATTGTCGTCACTATCATTGCCGTCACTACCGAATCTCGACCAAATGTTGAGATGGGAGTCTGAAAAAATTCGGCAACTCCTAGTCTAGCGTCCTCGGTGAGAATGAGGGCGGCTGAATGGTTCCTGTTGAGCTCCAAGGGGGGCGAGATGATGGTAGCATCGTCCTCTTCCAAATCATACTCGATGATTATTCCTTGATCGGACAGGAAGTAGAGCAGATAATCCCCTAGGAGCACGCTGGTGGGGTGCATCCGGAAGCCCATGGCAAAATCTCCGATCTTGGTCATTTCTCCCCACTCACCAGTCTCCGACTCACTATTCACCGACGAGTAACAGCACGCCCATGTAACCCAGTCCAGATCCTCCTCCTCCTGGACAGCGCAGAGCATGACCAAGTAAAAGGGCGTCGTCATCCCGTGACAGCCGCGGTGGTCGCACCCGTCAGCATTGCAGACAATGGCCGCGGTTGGGTAGTCGCCCTGGACAGCGGTGTCCCACAACGCATCTAGCGCCGGCACGCGCTCCTGGTCGCCGGTGATTGGGTCCCACACCAAGAGCTCGCCGAAATCCGGAGCCATGTCGTCGTCGTTGACGTGGAGAAGGACGCGGCCATGTCGACAGTCGAGGGCCGACCAGTCTACTATGTCGTCTGGGAGGGCGATGGGGCAGGCTGAGGCTGTGGTGGCGACGATGTCTTCTCTGCTCCACATGACGTTGTTTCGCAGGAAGCCCAGCACGGGGGGTCTGCCGTGGATCTCGTGGAGGCGGCGGCGGAACCTGCGGTGCGAGACCATGCTCCTCCAGGACTTGCAGACGAGCGAGGCGCGGAGGAGGCACGACGGCTCATCGGGAGGGAGGCGGAGGAGGATCTCCTCAATGAGCTCCTCCGGCGGCGGCTCGGCGAGGCGCAGCGGCGGCGGTGGCGGCGCTGCCATGGAGCTCTCCCTAGGTCTGGGCTTCGAATTGGATTGGATTGGGGAGATCGTGCCGTCTTCCGTGTATAATACACGGTGTATTAAACGTTCGACCCAGCCAGCTATATATGTAAATTCTCGGTGTTTTCACACAGACTAGTTGGCATGTACGTGCAAACGCACGTTTTATAATTAAATGGGAAATTTATAAGTAGGAAATATTGCACATCCAATGTACGCGCTGACTAATACATACACAATAATTAAGAGGTCATTTCAGCTACATACTATCAAGTTTAAACAAAATTCGAATGTGACATCATTTGAGCTACATGTTGCCAAGTTTAAACAAAATACATTTCCCTTCTTACCTTCGACACATCTCACAAATAGAGTTTAGCATTTGAAAATCGATGGTATTTACAGAAAAGAAGACATTTCTTTAGGATTGTGTAACTTGAAATAAAAAGAAAGGATACACAGAAATTATGGGAATGCAAAGTATTGAATTCTTTAAAGACAAATGGGTAACTCATTGCCTATCCTACTATTTAGGCCAGGCCCAACAGTTGTGTAGTAGAGGCAGAAGTAGAACACATGCATGGGAAAATTGATGCTCCGCCAGACCTGCAAGAAAACAACTGGATTCCAGTGCAAAGACAGCTTTTGAATCGATCGGAGAACACTTCAAGATGCATGTACACAGCGGATAGGAAATTTCTAAAAAAATCGCTTGTGTAGTTGTCTGTACCATGATTCATATTGCAGGCTTGCAGCTTGGAGTTTAGAACCGCAGATTGACATTATTTACTTGGTTCGTCTGTAATCCAAGAATATTGCCACCTCCGTCTGCAATCCAATAACCTCGACTTAAGCAGGTTAATCCAAAGCCAGCACCGAAAATAAAAATATCTGAGCTGCACTGATTTGGAGGATGGCAGTTCTGAAGTAGAAGAAAAGGGTTTCAAACTTTCAATGGCGCCAATGATGGATGATGAGGGAGGCTGCGGATGAGGGGTGGTGGGCTGGGGATGCCTGGGTTGTGCAAATTCTCAACAAACAACTTATCTTGTCATCCATCTCAAGACAGAATTGACAACTCCCTTGAGTAATACTACTTTCTATAGTCGCTTGTCATCACAATTCACGAAGTGAAGCACGACCAACAAGGCATGCTTCTGTTGGTGCTGATTGCATGTCAAGATACATCCATTTTTAGGCAAACTTGAGACACTTATTTTGGGACGGAGGGAGTAGGTGACTGATATATTTTTCCTACACGGGCAGAAATAATCGCAGGCCCTTTATATTGATTGGCACGATACTAATCACACCCTTATACAGTTGTTATCCTAATACTACGCCACGTTCAACCAGGTTTGGGTCATTCTCATTCATACCACACTTTTACTCAGCTACCAAGATAATTGGGGAATCATGAAACAATCGTATCTAGCGACTAGAATTCGACAACAGGCGCAGAACAAAAACGGAGCAAGCAAGCGAGCAGGTTGTGTCAGCCAGACTGACCTTGCAATCAAACGAACATGACGATGCTGGCTTGCCCTTCTTGGGATGAAGGGCGCCTTCCCGGGATCCAGCATGTTGCAGAGCTCGCTGAAGACGGCCTGCGGAAACGAAACAGAAAAAAAGGGCATCAGCTCAGTGCCTTATTCCCCGGGCATGCGCTCGCTGGATGAACGGATTAGCGAAGGGATACCGTCCAAAGGAACTGCAACGGCGTGCAGCGCGGGGCTCCTCGTCCGAACGGATAGAGGGAGTCAGCTAGCGCGCCGGCGGGAGCGCCGTCGAGCCATCGCTTCCAGCCGCGCCGACAACGATATGGTATATGCTTCCGGCGGCAGGGAATTTGATGGCGTCGTAGGGGTTGGGGGCCAGTCTGTGGTGATCGGCCGTGGCGATCTTGGAGGCGCACACGGCGGAGAGAATTTGCAACGGCCGTCGACGAAGGAAGCGAAGGTAGGCCGGCGGCAGAGGAAACAGGGAGAGCTGTGGACAGACCGAAACCGGATAACTACGGATTTTTCTCCCTCCGCCTCGACTCCTCCACCATCCGCTCCTGGAGCGCCGACAACGGGGATGCACTGGACATGATTTTCGTTCGGTCAGGGAAGAAAAGTTCCACCGGCCTCCTTGTGCGTGGTTGCTTGGCCTCCTAGATCCACTCGCTCTCCGCCTGTGTGGAATCCGGCCGGATTCATTCCTCTTTCCCAGCGCCACGGCGAATACACATGAACTAGGGAAATTAGCGCGGCAATGTCGTGCCTGTGTAGTAAATGAAATTTAAATTTGGTAACGTGCACATTTAAAAATTGTGTAGGTTTGAAAAGTA
Source organism: Poa pratensis (assembly GCA_947311845.1). Lineage (NCBI taxonomy): Eukaryota > Viridiplantae > Streptophyta > Magnoliopsida > Poales > Poaceae > Poa > Poa pratensis. The sequence goes on along the minus strand of CAMZMU010000110.1, from coordinate 35,363,409 downwards.
GTGAAATTCAAAGAAGTTTGTGTAATGATGAAATCCGTCGGAATTTGCTGAAATCCGCTGGAATTAATTTAACTCTATAATTGGAGAAAATACATTTTATGAGCATTTATTAAATTCAATTTAAGTTCAGTTTCGTGATTAGAGGAAATTAATTTGTATTCTCTCCAAATATTCATGTAATTAAATATTTTAAAATTTAGCTACATAGTTAGAGAGAGTTAAGTTTGTTATCTTTAAATATGTCAAATAAATTGAATTGATGAAATATGGTTCCATGTTGTTATAATTTTTTTATTTAACACCATAATCAGAGGAAATATATTATGTGAGCATTTTTTAAATTTATTCTATATTTACGGGAAATTGAATTTGTATTTCCTACAAACATTCACGGAATTGAAGTATAAAAATATGTTTGCATTATGTCGTAAATAGGAAGCATTTATTTTTGTGGTCATTTTGATATTTCTTTCATATTTTTCTGATGGGTAGATTTAAAGGTGTTGATTTTGCAGTAGTAATCATTTTGTGGGAATTTTTAAGACGAACTGAGCCCACCTGTCATGGTGAGAGTTCAGTTATATTATATATAAATGTTAACCTATTTGGATTCATATAATACATTTGTATTTTGCCTTAAATATTTAATTTAATTCTATAATCAGAGGGAATGCATTTTATGATCATTTATTTAATTCAATTTAAATTCAATCCGTAATTAGAGGAAAAGAATTTGGCGCGGTTAAGCGCCGCACCCGTGTGGTTGTAACTGCATTATTGCATGGATTTCATACCGATAAAGTTATGTTTCTTTTTTCTTTGCAAAATATGTGAATAGGTAGTGGATAAAGTTTACGTAAGATACCGATAATGAAAATATAACCTAAAAATTAGCGGAATAATTATTCTCGAACAATTACTGTCGGGAAATCACCCTGTTGACGTTGAAAACACTCAGGTGGAAATTATAGTTGAGGAAATTGGGAAATTTACTCTGAATTTACCATGAAGGAAGACAACCGGGTCAGTATGACTGAAAATAAAGGGAGAAGGAAATAGAAATAATGTTGTTGTACGAATTAAAACAAACTGTGGTGAAAAAGATAGTGTCATAAAATTATCGTGAAGCAGTTAAAAAGAATTGACATAAAAAATTGATTTAGACATACAACCAGTTGAGAACACTTTGCTATAAATTACAGTTGAGAACATCAAAAAAATTACTTTGAATTTATCATAGAGGAATACAGTCAGGAATATGACTGGAAATTAGGCATATTAGCTATGATTCTTAGTAAATTGGATATGAATTGTGAAAGTGCAATTCAAATTAAATTCAAGTTGATTAGTCATGTAAATTGGATATGAATTGTGAAAGTACAACTCAAATTAAATTCAAGTTGTCATGTATGAAATGCAAAAGTTATAAAGGTTGTTTTTTTTTCCAAATTTACATACATTGGTTGCATACATTGTTTGCATTATTATGAATTTCAAATGAGAAGTTATATATATTACATTTTTAATTATTAAATGAAAGTGCAATTCAAATTAAAATAAAGTTGATTAATCAAGTATGGAATGCAATAGTTACAAAGTTTTTTTTCTGCAGAATTTCATATATTCTTTGCAATTCAAATTAAATTCAAGTTGATTAGTCATATAAATTCGATATGAATTGTGAAAATGCAATTCAAATTAAATTCAAGTTGTCATGAATGAAATGCAATAGTTACAAAGGTTGTTGTTTTTTCCACCAAATTTGCATACATTGTTTGCATTATTATGAATTTCAGATGAGAAGTTATAATTTTTACAATTTTTTTTGTAATTATTAAATGAAAGTGCATTTCAAATTAAAATAAAGTGATTAATCAAGTACGGAATGCAATAGTTGGAAAGGTTTTTTTCCTGCAAATTTTCATATATTCTTTGCATTATTCCGAAATTGAGATGAAAAGTTATAAATTTTAAAGATTTTAGTTTTTTCCTGTAATTATTAAATGTCGGACGGAGGGGCCCCACATGTCATTATGTTGGTAATTTTAAAAATGCGAAAAATCTGACATGTGGGCCGCTGTGACGCAATCATGTGACGTCAGGGTCGCCGGCGGCGGACGCGGCCACGCTGCCGAGCTCGCGCTCGAGCAGCTGCGCGCGCACGCCGGCCTGAGAGTGCGCGGATCCGCGAGAGGAGACGCAGGGAAGCCGTACGGGCGGTGGGATGGACCATTTGGTGGCCGGAATCGCCGGCGGCGAGCGATTCCGCGGCGGCGGACGGCAAGCGCGGCGTGGATGATTCCGCCGCGTGCGCGGCGTTCCTGCAGCCCAAACCCGGCGAGGGAGGAGAGGCAGCGGTGGCGGAGGCCGGTGCGTGCTTCGATTCGAGGGGGAGGACCGGAGCGGCGGCATCGAGCGCGGCGGCCGGCGGCGACTTCCGGGGGCGCGCGGGAGAGAGAGGGAGAGGGAGGGGTATGTGCGTGTGTTTTTGCATGGGGATCCCTGAAGTTGTTCGAAATTGCGTCTAGGTCCTTCACAACGGTAAAATGTGGACTGCGGGGTAATTGCTCGGGTTGCGAGTTTGTCTTTGCAAACTTGGCTGCGCCAAAAATCGTGCGCGAGCTCTGATTGGTAGAAAGTTCCGAGCTACAGTGTTGCTACAGTACGCGCGGGTTTGAGGGTTTCTGGACCGTCGGATGGCACGATCGGACGGCGGGTGTTCAAAGGGCGACGTGGAGGGCATAACTGAGGTTGAATCCGACGTACTTTCATATATAGTAGTATAGGGTGGAGGACAGAAAATTAACGAACCGTTTCTTTGGGCGGTGGCAAACCCCTGTAATTATCACGAAATTGAAAAGGTGTGTTTAGTTGTCAAACATTGGACCAATTTGTATCATTGGCCAAATATTGAAGTGCTCAGATTTAATGTATCAACACAAGTTTGCTCTTTTAATAATAGTATAGATTAAACAGTGTTCTACCAAAAAAACATACTCTGTACAAGATTAAACTTTAAACAGTCGTGTATTATAAGGATATCACTTTATGCACCCAAAAGCTCTCATTTTCAAAATCATATTTATAATCCAAGAGTCAACGGAAAAATATACAAGTACGAATATGCATCCACTATATATGGACGCTGCAATATTTTGGGCCACAGAAAAAAAAAATCAAATTTCGGCAAAAAAAAAGATTGTTTATGCCTATATAGGGCTAGAAATTTGTTTGTGCCTACAGCCCAAAATATAACGTCTTTTTCGCCGAAACTTGGCGAAACTGTAAAACCGTACATGTACGCATACATGATTTTTTTTTTGTAGATGATAGAATTTTTTTTAAGCTTGGCGCCCCCACCCATTTTATGCTAGGTCCGCCATTGGCACCAACTAACACCTACACTTTAGGGGGAAATGAACATGGATTTAAATTAGCATACACATTCTAGCTACATTACTCACCTAGGTTTTCCACGTGATAAGACTCTGAAGTAAAACAGTATTATTATAAAATATGTTTTCTGAATCTGGAGTTGATAAGACTGCATAGAAAAGAATACGGTAATTTCACAGCTATTTCTGTAGAAGGTCAAATGCAGAAAACATATATTCCCAATACGATTTAGTTCACAGGTGCCTAGGTAACCAAGGCACAGGAGAGCGGCTCGGGGTGAAGGAACCATCCGACCAAACTGACGTGCGCTAGCAAATCAGAGACAAGGCTACAACCGACTATTGGCTACCCAAACACGTTTCACCACGTGGGATACTCCATGGCTCGCTATTCCCGGGAGTTTAGGTTTGGAGGATAAGACTGCTTTTGGGAAGAAATTTAGAAAGAACACGAGTGTGTGGTGCATTTAGAAAAAAAAATCTTATGTATGGTTTGTTAGAATTATTGGGCTAGCCCAATTAATCTTTATCCAATAATCCCTAGTGGTAATCCGAAGTCTCACTTAACCCACTCGTAAATGGCGATAAGTGAGACTAAAATTTAGTCACACATTGCTAATATATTGTAACTTGGTCCCGAAAATGCACAGGAGAACCCGGCGATGCCCCCCCCCCCCCCCCCTCCCCCTTGACATCAGCATGTTAGCTCACATTCGTACTCCTTTCTTGTATCCGTTTACCGTTAATCCGTAGACATTTAGATAATTATACAAACCTGAGGGCAGACGTCACTACGAAATAATGTGTCACCGTCTAGCTATCTAGGGCGGCACAGTAAAGTAACAGTAACCCGCTATCTTGGTTGCTGTTCTCTGATACGACCTTCACTTTCTTCCTCGTCCACATCATCGGATCTAGCCGCCGCCACTGATTCCGAGCCACCGTCCGGCGCCGCCGCGGATGTCCATCGCCAATAGGGTCCGCTCATCCTCTTCACTCGTTTCAGGCTCAACATCCATTAATTAAATCCCTAGATTCAATCGATTTAGATATGTATATATGCCTTTTTTTTGGGTTTGGATCTGTAAGGTGGTCCACATCGATCTGTGGTTCTTTCTTATTTTAGTATTTTTTCCGCACGTGCATCGTATTAGATTTTTGGCAACTTTTCATTTCTAGGGTTCTTCAGGAAGTGCGGCATCATATCCCTCCTGTTAGGGCTCTTCACGAGCTACACATTTTCTTGCGCCACCTAATTGCTTATCTACACAAGTCAATGATATTTTAGTGGGATTAGTACAACTAGATATATTAGTCTTTGGTTATGTGTTCAGTTACACCTTATATGGACATTGTACACCATGCAACAATCCATAGACCATGCCAGGTTTTAGCTCGAAAATACTCTAATACTATCTACTAACTGGAACCCGGATTCTGGTTCTGTTACAAAAGTAATTCTTTATTTTTTTTTCACTTCTCTAGATGCAACTCACGAATTAAGTAACTAGTTTTAAACTAATATTTATGTTACCAAAGTAATTCTCTATTTTTTTCACTTCTTTAGATGCATAAAATAAATAAAGTAACTAGTTTTAAACCAATATTCTGTCACCAAAGTAATTTTTTATTGAATGGACACCATGAACTATTAAGAATTTTTTCTAAATTTCTCGAATACAGTCAAGACCATCAAATATGCTCACAAGCTCCTGCAAATGAATGTTATGGACACAAAACGAATAGTCATTTTGTTATGATCTAAACCTTTATTTCATCATCCTACTGGCATCATGCGCCGATGTCATTCCTTCCTTAAGTTTTCTTTGCACATTTTCATCATTCACTCAACAATGGACAAATGTAGACTTTTAAATGTAGTACCTATCCACAAATTAATGCACTTAATTACAATTAAATCTGTATGAATTACCCAATATGTACTGTAGTACCTATCCACAAATTAAAGCACTTAAGTACTTAATTTAGTGCTATCTCGAGACTATTTAGAGAGCATTAATATCATCTCTACTATAAATAGACTTTTCATCTCCTCTATTCTCCCTCACTACTCACTATATCTGGGCATCTCCAGCCCGGCCCGGCCCAAAAATCCAGGGCCTGGGCCTGATGGGCCTGACCACTGGGCCGGGCCTGGGCCTGGAAATTAGGCCTGAGCAGTTTGTTGGGCCGGGCCTGGGCTTCAGTTTTAGGTTAAAAAAAGCCCGGCCCGGCCCGACATCATCCACTCAGGCCGCTCCTCAGCCCAGCGCCAGCCCAACAAGAGCCAACCCTAGCCTTATGCCCTTATCGCACGCGCACATGCACAGCCGCACACACACTCCATCCACTCGCCCCTCCCAGTCCCGTGCCGTGCGAAATGGCGGCGGCGTCCAGAGCCAAAACCTAGCCCCGCCGTCTCTCCTCACCTCAGCTCACGCCCACCGCCGCCGGCAACCGTCGCCTCTGCTCATTGCCGGGACCGGGGGCCGGCGCATCTCCTCCTCGCCGTGGCACCTCCTTCCTCGCGGCGTGGCGGGCGTCGGCCACACCTTCTCTTCTCCCCACCGCGGCAGCGAGGAGACGAGGAGCACGAGCTCACCCGCCGGCCGCCTCTCCTTCCCGCGACCACAACACCTTCCTCGCCGGGGCCGCCGCGTCTATTTCCTCGCCGCGAGCTCACCCGCCCACCGCCGAGCATGCCGAGCACCTCTCCTTCAACTTCAAGGTTATTTCTTGTTGTTCTTGATGGATTAGCCGTTCTATATGCATCTGAGTGTGACGGATTTGATGATGATGTGTATTTTCTTATACAATGCTAGATGATTTCGGTCCTGTTCATGGATTTGCTGCTATTTCTAGATGATTGCGTTCATGTACACGGTAGATGATTTTCTAGATGATTTGCTGCTGTATGCTAGATATAAATGTATATGTGTGATGTATTTGCTGCTGTATGCTATTTTCTAGATGATTTGCTGATGTATTTGCTGCTGCTGCTGTATTTTTCGTGTTGCTACTGTATTTTTCGTGCTGTTCTAGATAAATTAATTCATTCTCAATGTTATATACAGATTTACCATGATGGATCCGCATGAATTAGAAGGCCTAGAGGGTTCAGAACCAGATTACCATCCTAAAGAATTAGAAGGGCATCAGGGGGAGACGGTGGAGATGTTTATTGTACCTCCAAATCCTCCTCGTACTGGGCAAGGTCGGCAGAAACGTGCAAGGGGAAAGAGGGAAGCATCAAGGGGAAGGAAACCAGCATCTAGTGGAGGTTCAGGACAGCAGCAGCATACAGCCGCAGCACAGCAGCAGCCAACAGCCGCAGCACAGCAGTAGCCTACTTCCTCCTCTAGCAATTCCAGACTGAAGTCAAAGGTGTGGAAGGACTTCACCAAGATATCCAATGATGCTGATGAAATTATAATAGCTAAGTGCAACCATTGCTCGCTGAGTTGTCGGGTCATTCTCAACATGGTACATCTCATCTCCAAAGCGAAACATATGACTGATCAGTCCACAATGAATAATTTCTTTTTGAAATCTGAAACAAATGAGGATGGAACAACTGCACTAAAAAATGTTAGATATGATGCTCAAGTAGCCAGACATGGAATTTCTATCTATCGTGTGTCCGGTTCTCATCCATTTACAACAGTTGAAGAGGATGGATTTAGAACAATGATGTCTGCTTGTTGTCCAGCATTCAAGTCTATTGGTAGGCACACAATAAAAAGAGAGATAATGGCTATGTTTCTTGACCAGAAAAATGAATTGCTTGATGTTATTGCTGCTGCCCCTGGTAGAGTAAGTTTCACATCTGACAATTGGAAATCTGAAGTCACCAAGGATAGCTATATTTGCATTACTTGTCATTACATAGATGCTGATTGGAAACTAAACAAAATAATTATATGGTTTAAAAAAATTGATCCACCATATGATGGAGCATCTATTGCCGATGAGGTCCACTTAGCATTTCGTGAATGGAGGATTGATAAGAAAGTGATGTGCATCACTCTTGATAATGCAGCCTATAATGATAGAACGATTGTTTGCTTGCGAACCCACTTGTCGAAAGGTGCTTTACCTTTATCCGGCAAATTCTTTCAAATTCGTTGTTGTGCACACATACTGAATTTGGTAGTTCAAGCTGGGTTGACCTTGATTGATGGTGCTGTTGGCAAACTTAGAGATGGTATAATGTACCCGAAGGCTTCAGGCACTAGGTTGCACAAGTTTTATAGCACAGCTAAAACTATTTTCAACTTAGAAGAATCAAGAAAGCTGAAACCTGATATGCCCATTCGTTGGAATTCAACCTATACAATGATTGGCTGCTGTTTGTACTTTAGAGAAGTGTTTCATTGGTATTCTGAGAGGGACAGTATCTTCAAGGAGTATTTTCAGCTATCCGAGGTAGAATGGGCCAAGGCATCTCATATGTATCAGTTCTTGGAGGTTTTCTTCAAGGTAACTACAGTTTTCTCAGGAACAAAATATCCAACAGCCAACCTCTACTTCATGAATGTTTTTCTTGTTCATACTGCTATTATTGAGGCTACTGATGGTATAAATAGCTACATGGGTCCAATGCTGGTTGTTATGAGAGAAAAGTTCATGAAATATTGGTCTGACTATAGTGTATTTCTGTCATGTGCTGCTGTCCTTGATCCCTGCATTAAGTTCAAGTTTTTAGCTTATTCCTACTCAAAGCTGTATACTGAGGATGATGCCCTTCGTCGCATTACTGATGTTAGAACTACCATGACTGCTTTATTTAATGAGTATGGTAGTGGCGTGCCAGTTCATGACAACATAACTGCTTCCTCAAACACTTCTGGACTGGGTGCCTTTTTTGACTATGATCAGTATGTGGCAAGCACGACCTCACATGAAGAGAAGTCTGAATTGGAGTTGTACTTGGCTGAACCTGTGAAGAAGTTGAATGATAATATTGATATATTGGATTATTGGAGCAAGTCTGCAGCTAGGTATCCTCAGCTAGCAAAAATGGCACGAGATATCCTTGCAGTTCCCGTGTCAAGTGTTGCATCAGAGTCCGCTTTCAGTTTGAGTAAGAAGGTTATAACTCCGAACCGTGCCTCACTAAAACCGAAGACGGTGGAGGCGTTGATGTGCTTGCAGGATTGGTATCGTGTCAAAATGCAGAAACAACAAGGTATCTACTTTAGCTTGCTTTGTTTCAGTTTTCACTCTATGTTCTACTTGATAGAAATTGCAGAAACAACATGGTATCCACTATATTATATATTAACCCAATATATTGGTGTGTTTGTAGATAATAAGAGGAAGGCAGAAGTTGTTGACCTAGATGATGGAGATTCTACTTCGGATGAAGAATGTAATATCCCTAATCCATAGCCTTTGTTCATGTCAACTTGTCAAGTTCAACATGTAATTTATCCTAATGCATCCTCCTGTTTATTGCTTTTGTTAGAGTTCTTGCTACAACAATGAGAAGAGCAGAAGATTTGGAGAAGGCAACCAGGAACCAGCAAGCTTTTTTATTTTGTTCCATGACTTTGCAATATGGACTGTAATAAGATTTTTATGCACTTGTGTTTGTTGCCTGTTGGCTGTTGCGAACTGTTTGTTCCTTTGTTGCCTGTTGTGAATGTGAACTGAAGTTATGGACTACTATATAACTGTTTTGCTTGCTGTCATTGTGCTGTTTTGCTTGTTGTTTTTGCTGTCCAAATTGTATTATTTACCTCCTGTTTTGCTTGCTGTTTATGCTGTCAAAATTGTGCTCTTTTATAGTACAGTTTTACTTATATTTGCTGTCAAATATTTGTTGTCATTGTGCTGTTAAATATTTACTGTCAAAATTGTTGGGCTTTCGGGCTTTTGTGTTGGGCGGGCCTGGGCTTGGAAATCGCGTAAATGTGTCGGGCCGGGCCGGGCCGGGCCTGGGCCTAGCCTTCAGACGTCGGGCTTTTTTAGGCCCGGCCCATGGCCAGATATACTACTCACAGATAACTAAAGAATCCTCAACGAAGCTTTATCAACATCACATCTAAATTAAGATGAAGTTTGCTCCTGTGCTACTACTAGCTCTCGCATGTCTTGTAATGGCATCAGGTACCATTTAACTTGTTTCTACTACTTCATAAACCCAATCAACGGTACATATATACTCATGGTATGTGTTTGTTCTTCGTGATGATACCTCTCCAGATGTACAAGCAATCAAAGAATGCAGGGTATACTATGTCGGAAGGTCAGATGTGTGCTCAGCCGGTACATGCCAGAACAACTGCCGCCAAAAGTCCAACACAGACTGCCCTTCAAGCAACGGGTGCACATGGAGTGCCATTTGTGCTGGAAAAAAGTGCGCTTGCAGGTTGTGCATAGATGTGTAGATCCTGCCTCTCTATAAAATAATAGCAGTGCCTTGATGTAGAGCACAGCGGCATGATGTTGGAAAGTGTTACATAACATAAATTTAATATTACACCTATAATTGGGTGTAGTTATGTATATGTTAGAGCATCTTCACCGGCGCGCCCAACTCCGCTCCCAATAGACGCGTTGGGCACGCCGGCACCAAAAACTCTCCCACCGGCGCGCCCAATACGAAAAATGTTGCCGGCACGTCCCAATAGAGCGTCCGGCAACCCCGCTTCGCGCCCAGGTTCTAGGGACGCAACCGGGCGCGCCGGCAACCGCGGCAACGCGGGGCTCGTCAGAACCTGACAGACGGGCCCGACGCGTCAGCGTCACGGACGCTCGGTCAACGTTATTTACTGCGGCTCAACCGCTTCCTGACGCGCAGTGACGTGTCGCGCCTCGTCTTCCCCGACGCGTGTCGCCGGAGTTAAGTCGCCTCGGGAACCGACGCCGGCGTTAATGGCTCCTTCCCGCGCCGCGTTCGCGCGCACTTCCTCTCCCCCGTCCTATAAAGAGCACGCCGCTCACCTCAGCCGCCGCACTCTCTCCCTCATCCACCGCCGTCCTCTTCTCCTCTGCCCGTCTCCTCCACCCCCAGCGACATGGCGCACAACTCCCAAGCATCTGGCAGCCGCGGCAGCGTGAAGACCTGCCTCCGGAAGGAGGAGGCGGCGTTCTTCCGCGAGCACCACATCCCCGTGCCGCCGGGGTTGCGCCTCCCTAGCGACAGCGGGTGGCAGTTGAGCAACCTCGGCTATGCCGTGCCGCCGCTGCCGACGGGGGAGCGCTTCCGCGACCTCATCCGCCTGCGGCGCCGGCAGCTGACAGCGGCGCAGCAGGCCGATCCGGACAACGCCCTCGACAACCACAACTGGCGCCATATGCTGGAGGCGCAGCACGCCGCCACCGTTGAAGACCACGAGGGGATGGTGAAGCCCAAACAGAACAATGCCGAGTGGCGGCGGCGCTGGTGGGCGGGCCGTGACTTCTACGCAGTTATGCGGGAGCACGGCTGGAACGCCCCCAGCCACGGCGATGGCTAGCAAATGTCGTCGAGCAGCTCGTCCTCTTCGAGCGCGCGGTCCACGACGCCCACGACCCCGCGCTTCGAGCCGCCGCCGCCAATCACGAACAGCGGCCGGCGGATCAAGCCCAAGCAGGAGCCTGGACGTTCGTCGCCGCGCGGCGTCACCATCCGCGACTTCGGGCCGGCGCCGCCGCCGCCTACTAGCGCGCCCCGCGCCACGGTCAAGCTCGAGCCGGGCACGGTCAAGCTCGAGCCGGGGTCCTCGTCCCGCAGCAAGAAGCGCGCTGCAACGCTGCCGCCGCCACAGCTAACGGAGGAGCAGGCGGAGGCCATCTTCCTGCGGGACCTGGAGATCGCCACCAAGCTCTCCTATGACACGGTGATGCATGTAAAATGCATACATGAACTTTGCATTATATTACTTATATTTCAATCATATTTGCATCATATAAGGGTTATATTATTGTTTTATATTGATTTTGGGAATATTTCATAGTTTCCCTATTTTTCTAGAATTAACCCTGCACAGGCATAAAACTCTATTTTCTATATTTTGATGTTTCAGGTGCCCAAACGACGTCCAAATGACCTGGAAATTTACGAGCATCATTTTTTGGAAGGAACAAAGCGTGGGAGCGAAGGAAGCGAACAAGCGGAGGCCCGAGGGCCAGAAGAGGGTGGCCCACGCGGCCAAGGAATCTAGCCGCGTGGGACCCACCATCTGGGCTCTCGAGGCTCCGTTGCCGTTGATCTTTTTTCCCGAGCCTCCGTCTTGACCTAAAAACGACTATAAAAATAGTCCCGACGCACTTCGGAAAGGAGCGCCGCAGAAACACAGAAACCACGAAACAGAGACCTGGAGTTGTAGATTGGAGGGGGAAAACTCCGGCGGGGCGCTGCCGGTGTGGTCTCCATCTTCTCCAACGACTTCTCCACCGTCTCCATGATGAAGAGGGAGTAGTCCACCCCTGGACTATGGGTTTGTGGGAGTAACTTATGTATCTCTCCTCTCTTGAGCTTCACTAATTAGTACCGTATGAGCTGCTGAACATGATTATGGTCATCTATGTAATACCTTTGTGGTGGATCTTTATATGAGTTAATATATGTTTGAGATTGCAATAGTTTTGTTTCAGTTATGAAAATAGATGCATATTATGTACCCCGTTCTTGTTTACTTGTTTTGATCAAGCATGTGTATGAGAGCGTGTGAGGGGAACGTGTGCATTAGTTGGAGTAACGGGGGGTGGCTAGTGCGATGAACGTGAGAGAAAGTTCCGCGATCCACTTGGGTTTTTACCTTACTGTCGGGGGGCTGCCCCCGGGTAGGGCAAAGATGTGGTGTTAAGTGTTGCAAAGAGCTAGCCGGATCAATATAGCCGGGTCACTTGGGCCGGATCTCTCGTGAGAGTCGGTTAGTACTTAACCGAATCAGAGGAAGATGCCAGAGAGGATCCGGTAAAGCTTAACCGAATCAGAGGAAGGAAACCGGTTAAGTTAGCCGGGTTGGTCAGGAAGGACCCGGATAAGGTAATCCGGATATTGCACAAGGGCCAAGTAATGTCAGAAAGGTTCACGGGTGTCTCCTGCCAGAGGCTGAGAAGACAGCCGGGTCAAGTCGCAGGTTTTCCGGGTCGCAAGGCCCTAGGCGCTGACTTGGCCAATTCGGGAAAGAGGATACGACCGAGACCCGGGGGGCTACGGCTGCCATTGCCCAAAGTGGCAAGATAGGCCTGCTAGGGACTTGACGGCCAGGTCAGGTCACGGGATTCCTGGGAGCGCAGCAACCTAGGAGCTGACCCGGCCAATTCGGGAAAGAGGATATGACCGAGACCCGGTGGGCTACACCTGCCATTGCCCAAAGTGGCAAGATAGGCCTGCTGGGCCTGACAGTCCGGCCGTTGGGTTGACAGGGGGCAGAGGCTTGTCCTGTTCCTCTTGTCCATGCCATTATCACTTCCAGCCAGGGGCAAAATGGTAATTCGGTTAGTGTATAAGTAAGCTACCAAATCCTCCAGAGGAGGAGAGGAGAGGCGAGAGAACACAGGCAAGGAGGGGCGCGAGAGCTCATTTCCCCACTGTGCCTTCATCTTCATCCTAGAGCTCTCACCATTGTTCTTCATACAGCTCAAGGAGCACTCTGTACTTGTAACCACTTGAGATATAAAGAGAGTAGGCTAGTGCTGCAGTAGGGGTGTTACCTCCACAAGAGGGCCCCGAAGCAGGGTACATCGTGGTGTTCTTTGCTTCTTCTTGGTTCTGCTTGTTCTTGTTTGTTCTTGCGAGTTCTTGGTTGTTCTCCATGCGTGCTTCGTGAGCGCGCAAACCCTCCCCGGATCCCCCAACGTCCTAGCGAGCCCACAACTTAAGCCATCCTATGGCATCTGCCGTGACACCACCACGACAGTTGGCGCCCACCGTGGGGCAGCAGTGGCGTTGGCTGGGGTTTCCTTCCGGACGGGCACCGTCGCTGGCTCCGGCGAGCGGGTCCTCTCTGGGCTCGTTTGCAAGATCGGCGAGTTCAACTTCATCAGCGACAACGCGGGGTGCTTCGCCAACAAGCCCTTCCCCGCAGACGGTTTCCTCATGACGCTCGGCAGCTTCGTCACCTACGTCGCCACCGAGCCTGTCCGCGAGTACCCGGCGCAGGTGCTCGTGGCTGAGGATCCTCCCTCTTTCCGCGCAGCTCTCGGACGGCGTAGCGCTCGCCCCGGGAGTAGCGTGGAGGTGATGATGACCGGGCCAAGTGCAGCAGCTGGCAAAGGAGATGCCAGCAAAAGCATGCCCGAGGAGCTGGCCACGCCAGTTGATCCGGTTGGCAAGCCGACTCGGACAGCTAAGTTCCCAAAGGAGAGACCAGATCCGGTTGGCCCGCTTGGCATGTCAAGTAGGGAGGCTCCTTAGAGGATGTCCTGGAGAAGTTATCTCGGCCAGTGGCACCTGGGGCAGATGTAGAGCTCACTGTAGCTCAGCTAGAGGCAGAGCGCCTGAGGTTGCAAAAAGAAGCCCGGTTAGTGGTGGAGTCTAGGCAAGCCTTTGATAGAGATATGAGAGAGTACAATGCTGCCAATGGTATCACCGAGGGTTTTACTCCTGTAGTGCATCGCTCGCGCAAAAAAGCCGAGTTGCGTAACCGGGGTAAGGACCTCAATGACGAGTTAGCTAGAGCTGCAGGATCGAGCTCCAGTAAGGCTACTAGTCATAGATCTGGCACAGGCAAGCCGGTGTATAGCTCCCCGGCTAAGAATCTTAGGGCTGCAGCGGCAGCGCGAGCCGAGTTGAGCACACTAACCGGGGACGCCTGGCGGAAGCAGGCAGAGAGAGTCAATGAGCTAGTAGATGTGTGTAACCGGCAGAATGAGGCTTACCGGAAAGCCAATCCGGATGCAGGTGTTTCTCGGGTAGTAGTGTCGGTTAAGGCTGTTAGCCAGAGATCCAAGGGGCAGGCGTCATCCCCGCACGTCGGAGTTGACCGGGCCCAGAGCGTGAACTCGGGTAAGAGCAAGCAGCTGCAGACCTATGATGCTGAGTATGCCGGCAAGCAGCTAGCCGCTCAAGGAAGAGGTGGCCAAAGTAGAAACAGTGGTGGACGAGGTTACCCGGGAGCTGGAAGGGGCAATTCGGCTGGCCGAGGTCAACCACCTCGTCCTCCTGGGCAGCAAGTGATTGTGCGAGCGCAACAGCAAGGTGGTGGCCAGGCGGGTTACCGCTATGATGACGGAAATTCGGCTATGGCGCGAGCCGGATACCAGACGTATGATAATGCACTTGCATCAAGACTGGGACCTCGGGCATTAGATCCGAATGATCAGCGTCTCAAGTTGGATAGAATTTACCAGTCCGAGAAGCTAGAAGAGCAAGGCCCACCGGGTCCTCCATGTTTTGGACCTCGGATCATGAACGAACCGAGTGTGCCGTTATTTCAGCTTGGCCGAAGCACAAAGCCATATAATGGCAACACAAAGCCACAAGATTGGCTAATAGACTATGTATCGTCAGTGCACATTGCGGGGGGCAATCGCCGATGGGCGGTCCGGTATCTCCCGCACATGTTGGAAGGGCCAGCCCGGATTTGGCTGAACAACTTACCGCCGGGTAGTATCAACTCTTGGATGGACTTGGAGGAGGCATTTTACAGTAATTTCTCCAGCACCTACAAGAGGCCTAACCGACCTCAGCTCCTGGCTGCGTGCAAGCAGGAAGAACGGGAAACAGACCGAGAATTCTTAACTCGGTGGAGCAACATTCGCAACTCTTGCGAAGGTGTCGTGGAGGAGCAGGCGATTTCTTGGTTTGCGCAGGGTTGCCGACATGGCACCCCGCTCTGGCAGAAGCTCCAGAGGGATATGCCCAAGACACTGGCGGAAACGATCCGGATAGCAGATACGTACGCTCTAGGTGATCCGACACAGCCCGCATTGGATGCAGTGGGAACAAGCAGGAGGCAACCGGTTAATAACCGAGTAGGACCATTGAGGCCCAATGACCGACATGAATTCGGTTACAAAAGAAGAGATCCGGATTATAGATACGGTTCAGATCAGGTGGCTGCAGTGAATATGGATCATCCTGGAGCAGGAGATGGTCAGAGACAAAAGACTGAGGGTCCAGCTTGGAGGCCGAATCAAGGTGCCTGGCCAAAGAAGGTGTGGGATGGATCGAGTCCTCCTCTAACCTTTGAGGCAAGATTGGACGGGCCTTGCTGTTATCACACAACAGACCCACGCAAGCCGGCCAATCATTCAACTCGGAATTGTAGCTGGCATCATCGCATTCAGGCGGAGGGTCAGAGAGGACCACCTCAGAGAGGTGCTCCTAGACCGAATTTCAGGCCGAATATGCCTTTAACCGGAGCCAATACAATCCCGGTGAACGCAGGAGCTCCGAGACCGGCAGCCACAAAGCCGGTTAACCTGGTAAACATGGGAGGCAATGACAATGGTGCTGGTCCAAGTCGGCAAGGTGGATACCCCGGTAATGAGTACAAGGAGGCTCATCAAAGTTATGTGGTTTTTGTGACCGAGCCAACTGACAAGAAAAGTCAGCTGCGAAGGGCGAAGGAGGTGAATGCAGTCATACCAGCAGTCCCAAAATACCTGAATTGGTCCGAGCAGGAGATCACGTGGAGCAGGGCTGATAACCCCAGAATTATGCCAAGTCCAGGAAACTATGCACTAGTGGTGGATCCGACTTTGGTAGGACCCAAGCTTAACGTGAGGTTTAGCCGAGTCTTGATTGACAATGGCAGTGCCATAAACATCATGTATCGGGACACAATGGTCAAGTTGGGTATTTCGCCGAATCAGTTGCAGCAGAGCAGTTGTACCTTCCATGGTATAGTACCCGGGGTGTCTTGTTCCCCAATGGGTAAGATCTGGGTAGATGTGCTGTTTGGTACCAAGGACAATCACCGGCTTGAAAGTCTCGAGTTCGAGGTGGTAGATTTGGAGAGCCCATACCATGCTCTACTTGGCCGGCCTGCGTTAGCCAAGTTCATGATATCCACCCATGTGGCCTACCTCAAGATAAAGATGCCAGGCCCGAATGGTATTATCACTGTTGCGGGAGATTACAAAAGCCATACAGTGTGCCACAATCGGTTCCACCTTAGCCGAATCATTGGTGATCCAAGCTGAGAAGAGCAAGATGCATGAGGTGGTGGCAATGGCGAAGTCAGCTCAGCTCGGTGTGCTGGCTATGACCAATCCGGATGGAGGTGCAACATTTGAGATGCCCAAGGAGACAAAGAAGATCCCATTGACCCGGAGAACCCGGAGCGCATGGCCATCATTGGTGCCGGGCTGGATGAGAAATAGGAAAGCGCGCTCTGTCACTTCCTCCGTGAGAATCGGGATATCTTTGCATGGTCGGCTAAGGACCTGCCTGGTGTTCCGAGGGAGTTGGCAGAGCACTCTTTATTTGTCAGGCCGGATGTAAAACCGGTGAGGCAACCGACTCGGCGTCTCTCAGATGATCGAAGAAAAGTGGTGCTGGATGAGCTGGCTAAGTTGCTTGCAGCCGGATTCATTATGGAGGTGTTGCATCCAGACTGGATATCCAATCCGGTTCTGGTAGAGAAGAAGAAGGACGAACCAGCGGTGGTCAAGGTGTGGCGCATGTGCATCGATTTCACCAACCTAAACAAGGCGTGCCCGAAGGATCCATTTCCTTTACCTCGGATTGATCAAGTGATCGATTCTACTGCGGGGTGTGAGTTGTTGTCTTTTATTGATGCGTACTCTGGTTTTCACCAGATACCACTGAACCCTAAAGATCAAATAAAGACTGCTTTTATTACCCCGTACGGGGCGTATTGCTATCGTGTCATGTGTTTCGGTTTGAGAAATGCCGGTGCAACTTATCAGAGATGTATGCAGAAATGCTTACACTCCCAAATGGGCAAGAATGTGCAGGTGTATGTCGATGATATCGTCATCAAAACTAAAGAAAAACACACTCTCCTCGAGGATCTCGAGGAAACATTTGTGAACTTGAGAAAATATCGGTTGAAATTGAATCCGGATAAATGCACCTTTGGTGTCCCGGCTGGAAAGTTGCTCGGTTTCCTTGTATCAAGCCGAGGTATTGAGGTGAATCCGGCTAAAATCCGAGCCATAGAAAGAATGAAATTGCCTAGATGTCTAAAAGATGTACAAAAATTCACAGGGTGTTTAGCCTCGTTAAGTCGGTTTGTGAGTCGGCTAGGAGAAAAAGCCTTGCCCTTGTATCAATTGATGAAAAAGAGCACCGGGTTCACGTGGACCCCGCAGGCAGATTCGGCTTTCAACGAATTAAAAAAGATGTTGTCCACTGCACCAATTCTGGCGTCACCTTTGCCGAATGAGCCAATGCTACTTTACATTGCGGCCACTAACCGGGTCGTGAGTGTGGTCATAGTGGTAGAACGAGAAGAGGAGGGTAAATCCGTGCAGAGACCGGTGTACTATTTAAGTGAGGTGATCTCAACCTCAAAGCAAAATTATCCCCACTACCAGAAGATGACATACGGGGTATACCTGGCGGCCAAAAAGTTGAAACATTATTTCCAAGAACACCCGATTACCGTGGTATGTGAAGCTCCAATCGCGGAAATCATTGGGTGCAAAGATGCGACTGGCCGGGTTGCCAAGTGGGCAATAGAAGTATCTCCTTACACCCCGCATTATGAGAGAAGGGATGCTATCAAGTCTCAGGCTTTACCAGATTTCCTTTGTGACTGGGCCGAAATGCAGTATGAGCCACCCAAGCCGGATTACAATTACTGGAAGTTGCACTTTGATGGCTCCAAAACCAAAATCGGATTAGGTGCTGGGGTGGTACTCACGTCACCGAAGCAAGATCAATTGCGATATGTGTTGCAGATTCATTTCTCAGCATCAAACAATGTGGCCGAGTACGAGGCACTGATCCATGGGCTTAATGTGGCCAGGGACATCGGCATCCGCCGAATAGAATGTTTTGGTGATTCGGATTTAGTTGTGCAGCAATCTTCTGGAAATTGGGATGCTCTTGATGCCAATATGGCACTATATCGGTTTCATGTCCAGAAAATTTCAGGATTTTTTGAAGGCTGCGAGTACAAGCACATACCTCGGTTGGAGAACGAAGCTGCTGATGTCCTGTCAAAACTCGGGTCGTCTAGGGATGCAATTCCACCCGGGATATCCTTGAATCACCTAAGGGTCCCTTCAATCAAACCTTCGCCTGATTCCGAGTCAATTTTTATCCCAAAGCAAGAATCTGAGGCTGTCCCTATGAATGTTGATGTCGAGTACATTGGGGAAGACCCGGGGACTGCATGGCGAGACCCGGGGACTGCTAACCGGATCTTAGGAAAGAGGAGCAGAGAAGAAGGTGGTGATAACCGAATCTTAGGGAATGGGCAGAAGCTGATAGAAGAAATAATGGCGGCCGAACCAGTGGAAGTAGATGAGCACTTATTCCCTTTGCATCCAGTACCGGAATGGGCTGAAGAAATCATGAAGTTCATGTCGGAGGGGAGTTTGCCAAATGATGAAACCGAAGCTAGGCGAGTGCAGAGGAGGTCCAAGGCTTACACCATCATCAACAAGGAGTTATACAAGAGGAGTGCAACCGAGGTGCTACAGCGTTGTGTGGAGCCAGCCGAGGGCAAGGAGATGCTCCTTGAGATACATCAGGGTGAATGTGGACATCATTGCAGTACAAGAGCCCTGGTGGCTAAAGTATTCCGGCATGGATTTTACTGGCCCACTGCTCACGCGGATGCAGAGGACATAGTCCGAAAATGTGAAGGATGCCAAAGGTTTGCCAAGCAGACACACTTACCCGCATCGGCACTGAAGACAATTCCTATCACTTGGCCATTTGCTGTGTGGTGTTTGGATATGGTGGGAGATTTCAAGCCGGCTAGGGGCAACATGACACATATGCTGGTGATGGTGGATAATTCACCAAGTGGATAGAGGTGAAACCAATCCGGAAAGTAGATGGTCGTTCGGCTGTGACTTTCTGAAAGAAATTATTTTGAGATACGGATACCCTCATAGCATCATCTCGGATAACGGCACAAACTTTGCTGTCGGAGAGTTTGCTCGGTTCTGCATGAATAAGGGAATCCGGCTAGATATAGCCTCGGTGGCACATCCGGAGTCTAATGGGCAAGTGGAAAGATCAAATGCCCTGGTGTTGGCCGGCATCAAGGCTCGTCTCATTGAACCATTGCTGAAAACTCCGGGATGCTGGATAGACGAGATACCATCAGTACTGTGGGGTCTAAGGACCACGCCGAATCGGTCAACTGGCTATACGCCATTTTTTCTGGTTTATGGGGCAGAAGCTGTGCTACCCACAGACATAGAACATGATGCACCAAGGGTGGCAATGTATACTGAAACCGAGGCAAAAGAGGCTCGGGAAGATGCAGTGGATCTGCTAGAGGAAGCAAGAGAATTGGCTCTATCTCGGACAGCAATATACCAGCAGAATCTACGACGATATCATAGTCGAAAGATCAGCCCTCGAGTGTTTCATGAGGGTGATCTTGTGCTAAGGCTGGTGCAGCGCAGCAAAGGCCGACACAAGTTGTCACCTCCATGGGAGGGACCTTTCATTGTGAGCAGGGCTATGCACAATGACTCGTACTACCTTGTAGATGCACAGGAACCAAGGAAGGATGGCCTGGACAGACCCGGACAAGAAACTAAGAGACCTTGGAATGTAGCTCTGCTTCGACCCTTTTACTCCTAAGGGGCGCAATGTATGTATTTCAGTTTATCATAAATGAAGTTGCAGCAATCCGAGTCTGGACTCGGGGACTGTTCGTACTCATGCATGTGTTTTTATTACTGTTTTGTCCATACCGTTCGTGTGCCGAATTGCTTTGAACCTCGTCCCAAAATTCAAGTAATGTATGTTGTGTTGTTGATCTCGTGACTCGACTGACAAACACCAAAATGGTAGTCAAGAGCAGAGATGAGGAATGTGGGAAACATGAAAATGGACTCGGGGACTCGGTCCAAAACCGATTCGGCACATGTCGTTTACTAACCCCTGTTATTTATTTTTCGTTTATGTTGAATGATTCTAAACCACAACTCGCATGTTTCAAGTATTGTATGCTATGATTCCTATCTTGTGACTCGACTGTCAAACACCTAAAAGGTAGACAAGAGCAGAGATTCGGCAAAAATAGTAAACAAGAAAACAGACTCGGGGACTCGGTTTAAAATGATCCAACATAAACCTCGTCCGGATCATGTTAAGCAAATTTAAAGTAGTCTCGAAAGAACTTAAAATAGTCTATTACATCTGCTCCCGGCATACCGGGGATTTAACGTTTTTTCACTAAGTTACTTCAGGAAGCAGCAGACTCGGTTGTAGCAGGTTCGGTGGCAGGAGCTTTGGTTGAAGGAACCTCGGGCGCGCGAGCCTCGGTTACAGGAGCTTCGGTTGGAGTAGATTCGGTTGCAGGGGCTCGGTTGCAAGGATGGGCTCAGATGGAGGAACTTCAGGGGTAACCTTGCGTGGAGAGCTTGAAGGCTGGGCGGATTCGGAGGTATCCGGATCAGCTGGAGCTTGTTTAGTAATCTCTGCCGAATCAGTTGCTGGTATCTCCGAAGTCTGGGCCGGAGTTGCTTCGGTATTCTTAGCCGAGTCAGAAGCTGGGATCTTGATAGGAGCGTGTTCGGCAGAGTTAGCCGAATCACCAGACTCGCCCTCAGAATCGGCGTATTCTTCAGCGGAGGCGTCGTCCGATTCCTCTTCTTCAGTTTCTTCTCCATCCGAGTAGACCGGAGCCTCCAGATCAAGATGCTTGGTGCGTGCAAATTCGGCCATGAAGTTGGCGGCTTCTTCACGGATCTTAATCCGGGTAGGGTCTGTAGCCCACGGAGAACCCTCGCGAAATGAGCGCACTTTGGCAAGATCAATTAGCTCATACCAGGACATGATGAATAGCAAAGCTGCGTCAGCACCAGCGCGGGCGGACGAAGACCTCCACTGCTGTAACCGGGTCATTGCTTGATCCAGGTCTCGGATCAGCTCCTCCACAGGCACAACTTGCCGCGCTTCAGGAAACAAGATTCGGTGAGCCTTGAGACTTGCATTGAGCAGACCAATATGGGAATCCTTCAAAGGAGCAATCCGAGCCTTAAGTGCTGTAATATGATCTTCGATGTCCCATGTCTCTGGTAGGGGAGCCTCGGTTAATTTAGCTCTCTCAGCTCGGGCGTTTCTCACAGCCTTGGCAGCTTGAAGCCGGATGCTAGTAAACTCTCCTACAAACAAATAAGCTAATACTGAGTTCAGCGAGAAGGAACACAAGCATATGTATTGGTTAAGAGCAGAAAGAAAAAGGAGATTCGGTGAACTTACGATCCATGTCATCGTTAAGGCTAGCAAGTGCAGCAAGCCATTTCGCACTGGCCGCTTTGTGAGCACTCAGTTCTTCTTTAGCCGCTTTGACTTCGGCTTCAGATTCGGCAATGTTCGTTTGAATTTGCTTGTCCAGTTTGGCCCGCTCCGCAAGTCCGGCTTTGAAAGTATCCCGCTCCTTCTGGATTGTGTCTTTTTCACGCTTCAGCGTATCCCGCTCTCCTTTAACCTTGTTCTTCACTTTTTCAACTCGGTCAAGCTCTCGCTGGAGCCGAGTCACCTCTGATTTTTCCTCGGATAAAGCGCGCTTGTGCTCTTCTTCTTTCTTGTCCATTTCAAGACAGAGCCCATCAAAGGAAGTTTGGAGCTTCTGATGCTGATGGGCGAGCTGCTTAAAGAGCTTGCCGCGAGCGGTCATGGTTTCCTGAAAGAAAACAGGCAAATGGCGTCAAAAGAATCTCGGGGACTGGCCCGAGATTAACCGAATCAGTTGGAAAAGAGACTCGGGGACTGGAAGTCCCACGGTGTCCTCGGTTACGGCAACATTCATGATAAGTTTTTTAGAGATTCAAGCCGAATGACTTTCTTACTCGGAGGAGTATCAGTCGTTCGACCCGAATCTCGGGGACTGGGTATAGTACTATTTGATCATGTTGAAATAAAAGCAAGATTCGGAAAAATTTACCTCAAACACCCGGTTAGCTTCAGTGACCGAGGTCTGTACAGAGTGTAATGATTGAAACATCCGACTAGGCCCAGCCGGATGTGGCGCTGAAGTAGAAAAATCTTTGGCGAGGTCAGCATCATTCCAAGCTTCAATGAATTGCTTGGCGGACTCGAGCTTATCGCTGCTCGGAGGGCGGGGATTCGACAGGGACTGGCCGAATCGAATCGCTGATGGGGCGGCAGAAACCTTCTTGCTAGCAACCACCTGCTTATCCGAGGTGGTTGGAGGTGTGCCAGAGGCACCTTGAGTCGGCTTGGGTTGCGGTGACGCACCCGGAGTCTGCTTCGGATGTGGCTCCTTGTGCTGCTTCTCGGAAACTTGCTGTTGCTGTTGCTGCTTCTGCTTTTTCTTCTTCTGCTGCTCTTGATTCAGCAGGGTTTGCGCTGCGGGAGTAGGGCGAGGATCCGGCTTAGGCAAGGATGTAGCCGATGTCTTGGCCTTTTCCTTCTCCAGCTCCTTGAGAGGGCGTGGCCAACTTGAATCTCGGATTGGAGCCGAGGTTTCCTCACTCTCCAAGTCAATAACCGGCTTTGAAATGGGAGTCGGCTGAGGAATATTGGCAGTGGTGACACGCATTGGTGAGGTGGCAGTTCGATCAGGAGACTGGGTTTCCATGACCGTATCCAGCGGAGGAATGGGAGAAGAGATGGATGAATGAGTCTGCGCGGTGATGAGGACATCACTGCATAAAGCAAAGCAAACAGTTAACTCGGATAGATATGACTCGGTTAACAGAGGAAGAAAGCAAATGAAGTTAAGTCAGTATTACCCCTTGGTGGTAGGCATCGGCTTGACGCGATTCAACTTGGAGCCAGACTTCTTTATTCTCTTGGCTTTAGGGGAATCAGATCCGGGCGCGTCACTGCGTTTCCGAGATGTCCCTTCAGCATCTTGTTTGGCTGGAACACAAGGTGGTGACCATGAAATCGGAATAGCGTCGATGGGATCTAAGATCCTGCAATCATCATCTTCCTCGTCGGAGATGTTGTGAATAGTTGATTGCTTACCCTTGCGGACTGGCTTGGCGCGCGGGATAGGCAGATAATCATCCGTATCCGGATCTTCTTCGTCCTCGCGCGGCGGGCTGAGATCCGGTCCCCATTCTTTGGTGGAGAGGTCTCCATCTTCGGTAAGTTGGCGATCAAACAGCTACAGAAAAGTCGGGGCAAATCCGGATTAGGCCGATGCCATTTTGACGAAATATGGTTAGATTCGGAAAATGGCGAACTAACCTGTGGTGGAAGGCGCTCTCGGAAAAACGGCTTTACGCCCCACCGCCATTTATCCGACATCTCGGTGGCGGCAATGGCGTTTACCCGTCGCCTGATGGAGACTTTGCTAAGGTCATGCCTGCTGATCCGGGTAGGATCTAGCACACCACCCATGTGGCATATCTTGTGTTCACGTCTTTGAAGAGGGCAGACCCGGCGACCGATGAAGGTCCGGAGCAGATCATCCGAGACCAGGCCCTTCTTCGAAGTCCTCCAGAGTTTCATGTACAGTCTGAAGTTCTACAATAGTCTCGGCCGGATTGTATCCGAAGTTCAATTCGGCTGTGGGTGGCTCGATCGTGAACTCGGGCAGATTAAGGGCGTCATGGCCTTCTGCACTCTTCACATAAAGGAAAGACCTTTGCCACTTCTTGACAGTGTCTAGGCCAGTGATACGGGGAAAGATGGATCCCTGCCTTGGCGTGATGCTAACCGGACCGCAAGCAGTCATCAGCTTCGGCTTAGTGCCTGGAATAGTATGTTTGCGGAGGTGGAAATACTTTGCCCAAATATCGACGGTCGGCCAGACACCGAGATAGCCCTCGCAAAAGGAGCTAAAAGCCGATAGAGAAACGAAGGCATTAGCCGGGAGGTGATGAGGCTGTAGGCCAAAGAAATCCAGGAAAGCCCGGAAGAAATCACTCGCCGGCAATCCGAATCCGCGCTCAAAATGCGCTAGAAACACCACACGTTCACCAGGTTCGGGAACCGGGACGAGTTCCTTCCCCGGTTTGCGGCATATAACTTGAGAGGTTATACGCCGGGTGCTTAATAGCCATTCCAGATCGTCCTTGGTCACATCAGAACCCTCCCATCTGCCGGGAGGAAGCTTCGCCATATCCGGATCAATCCTGCAAGAGGTCGGATAGGGCCGAGTCAAAATGAATCGGATAATGGTATAATCGAACCAGATCTAGAGTGATTCGGCTAATATTATCCCGGATGAAACTAGCCGGATTCAGCAGAGAAGGTGATTCGGGTGGCAATCACAAACACCTTCCGCAAAGGTCTAGGGTTACACAAGATCTACTGCAGCAGTAAAAAAGAAAGGAAATCAAGAGTAAAAATATGGTTGAACTGCTCATACGGTGGCAAACAAAACTAGGGCAGTGTAGTGCAAAATCTAGACAGGAGATCTACTAGATGCACTGAGGCTGGGCGACGGACTAATATGCGGATAAATCTACAAGAAACAAATGCGAGTTTCCCGTGGCATATGAACTCCTCGAGTTCGCCATGACCGGAGAAAAAGAAAACTCACGGTGATGACGCGACGGGGAAGAAGCTCGATGAAGGAACGGCGGCGCTGGGCACGGTGCGCGGCCCCGGTCGTTTTCCTCCGGTGCGTTGAGGACGTCTCCGGCGCGGCAAGGTTACGAGGGCGAGATTGCGGCGGCGGCGGTGGCGCAGATGGAAGTTTTCGGAGTGGGGAACGAGCGGAGAAGAAGAGGAAACCCCCTGCGCCCATTTATAGCGCCCAGCGGTAACGGGCGCACTACTGCACGGTTTTCGGAGCGTCGCACGGTAACTGCATCCTGGAACTCTGTGGCCACTCTGTGGCCGTGTGTTCCAAGCACATGTTGGGCCATAGAATTGGAAGCAGTTGCACGGATCCTGTGTGCCGGTCAACGGAGAAAACGAGAAGACGCGGTCGTTTGGTCAAATGCACTCAAGTACCCGGAGAATCCGGATGAGGTGCTGTCAGTGGCATGTCAGATCAGAGATCCGGATTATGGGGCTTTGCGCAGAGATTCACTGCCAAGTGTCCCGGGAAATCCTGAGACAAGATTATATGATATGAGATTCGGTTAGTGATGTTTATTTTTAACCTGCTACGGCTCTTCAGCCGAGGCTGTAGAACCGCACCAGCTTCGGGGACTACTGTCGGGGGGCTGCCCCCGGGTAGGGCAAAGATGTGGTGTTAAGTGTTGCAAAGAGCTAGCCGGATCAATATAGCCGGGTCACTTGGGCCGGATCTCTCGTGAGAGTCGGTTAGTACTTAACCGAATCAGAGGAAGATGCCAGAGAGGATCCGGTAAAGCTTAACCGAATCAGAGGAAGGAAACCGGTTAAGTTAGCCGGGTTGGTCAGGAAGGACCCGGATAAGGTAATCCGGATATTGCACAAGGGCCAAGTAATGTCAGAAAGGTTCACGGGTGTCTCCTGCCAGAGGCTGAGAAGACAGCCGGGTCAAGTCGCAGGTTTTCCGGGTCGCAAGGCCCTAGGCGCTGACTTGGCCAATTCGGGAAAGAGGATACGACCGAGACCCGGGGGGCTACGGCTGCCATTGCCCAAAGTGGCAAGATAGGCCTGCTAGGGACTTGACGGCCAGGTCAGGTCACGGGATTCCTGGGAGCGCAGCAACCTAGGAGCTGACCCGGCCAATTCGGGAAAGAGGATATGACCGAGACCCGGTGGGCTACACCTGCCATTGCCCAAAGTGGCAAGATAGGCCTGCTGGGCCTGACAGTCCGGCCGTTGGGTTGACAGGGGGCAGAGGCTTGTCCTGTTCCTCTTGTCCATGCCATTATCACTTCCAGCCAGGGGCAAAATGGTAATTCGGTTAGTGTATAAGTAAGCTACCAAATCCTCCAGGAGAGGAGAGGAGAGGCGAGAGAAACAGGCAAGGAGGGGCGCCGAGAGCTCATTTCCCCACTGTGCCTTCATCTTCATCCTAGAGCTCTCACCATTGTTCTTCATACAGCTCAAGGAGCACTCTGTACTTGTAACCACTTGAGATATAAAGAGAGTAGGCTAGTGCTGCAGTAGGGGTGTTACCTCCACAAGAGGGCCCCGAAGCAGGGTACATCGTGGTGTTCTTTGCTTCTTCTTGGTTCTGCTTGTTCTTGTTTGTTCTTGCGAGTTCTTGGTTGTTCTCCATGCGTGCTTCGTGAGCGCGCAAACCCTCCCCGGATCCCCCAACGTCCAAGCGAGCCCACAACTTAAGCCATCCTATGGCATCTGCCGTGACACCACCACGACACTTACTTTGTTGCCTCACTAGGGATAAAGAAAAATACCTTGCTACCGGAGATGTGGGTGTGACCATTGCCACTACTCCATGACTAGATCTAGCATGTTCTTATTTTAACTTCATGTCATGATACTTAATGCTATGCTCTGATTTAACTTAATTATTAAGGTGTTATGATTTAGTTCGCATCTTGGTGGAGTATAAGAGAGATTAATAAACAAAAGATCTCTATGTTAGGACGTGATGCCCATATAATTAGTAACTTGTCATGAAACTTTTTTGTTGCAATCTCATATGTCAATTCTAGTGTTCCATTATCTACCACTTTATTAAAGAGAGAGTGCATTTGTGAAACCATGAACCCCCGGTCCATTTTTAATCATAAGAAACACATTTCCAACAACTTTTATCCACTTTACATTTTCTTCCATTTAAAAATCCGAAAATACAAAAACACTTTTACATCTTGCATTCACAATACAAAACCCAAAAATATCATCCATCATTGTTTCCACCATCCTTGCATATTTATTTATCATCATTGCATATTTATTTACTGTTTTGCATTGATTTTATTTTGATATCATTCTCACACCTTGTGCTTGACAACCACTTGGTGAGGTTGAGGGCCGAAACAATTTACTTTGTTTTATAGGTTTTCAAGAGAAGGATAAGAAGATAAATCTTTCACTACTGATTCCCCGAGAGTTCGATATTAAACCCTCGAGTCACCCCTCATGGGGAAACCGTCTTTCCTATACTATACACTCTGCACTTGGAGTCTCAACCTAACCCATAATCTTTTGACGCAGGTAACTACGTCAAGGGCAATCAAGACAGTTTTCTGGCGCCATTGCCGGGGAATCATTGCTGTAAAGGTTTATCCAAGGGTATCTCACAACAAAGTCAACTTCATCACCAACTTGCAAACACCTAAGATTGGGGAGGTTGCACCTACGTGAGCATCATCTTATCCATCTTTACCTTCAAAGCATTTTATTTTGTTTTGTTATTGTCTTGCCATATCATATTTATATTTCGGTTTGCATTTTTATTTTCAGTTTTGCATTTTGTGTTGCATTTGTTATTTCGGTTTGCATTGTTTAGTGTCATTTTATTTTCAGTTTTGCATAAAAAATTAAAAAACACATAAAAACTTGCAAAAATGGGAGAAATAACTAAGTTGTGTGATTACGCAAACACTCCAAATGATCAATTTATTGCTAGGCCCATTGCCACACCTGAGATAAAAGCTGATAGTTATGAAGTAAGTCCTAGTTTGTTGAACTTGATAACTAGGGAACAATTTGGCGGTAGTGCTGTGGAGGATGCCTCTATGCATCTTCATGATTTTGTTGAAATATGTGACATGCAAAAGTTTAAAAATGTGGAAAGTGATATTCTAAAACTAAAGATATTTCCCTTCTCACTTAGAGGAAAAGCTAAAGAGTGGTTGCATTCATTACCTACTGGTAGCATTAATTCTTGGGATGATCTAAAAGAAGCTTTCATTAAGAAATATTATCCTCCTGTTAAAATTTTGCAAAATAGAAACAATATTCTTTCTTTTAGGCAAAATGAAAATGAACATGTTGCCATGGCTTGGGATAGGATAAAACTTATGCTTAGAACTTGTCCATCACATGGGGTTAACGAATGGACCATATTACACTCTTTTTACAATGGTTTAAATTACATGTCTAGAAATATTCTTGATTCCGCTGCTGGACGGGTTTTTATGGGAAAAACTATAGTAGAAGCTAAGAACATATTGGAAAGTATTTTGCAAAACTATAGTCAACGGCATACTGATAGAGCACCTAATCCATCTAAGAAAGTAAACTCCATAGAAGAAACAAATGATTTGTCATCTAAGATGGGCACTATTCTTGCTTTCATTAATAAACAAAATATTGAAAATGTGCCTTTGCAAGAACTAGTTGGTAATAATCCTGAAAATGTTGATGTTCACTTCATTAGGTACTATGGTAACAATGGGTATGGTAATAACAATTATAATTCCTATAATAAACCCCCGTATGTGCCAAACAAATATGCCACTAGTAGTAATTTTTCTAGTGATTTGGAAAACACCATTAGATCATTTATATCTACTCAAAAGGAGCTTAATAAGGAATTTATATCTAAATTTGAAAAACAAGACTCTTTGTTTGAAAGGGTAGATCAGCTCACTAAAGAAGTTTCCTCATTAAAGAACACCATTATAGCTCAAAAACATGAGGAAACAATTAAATATTGTCAAGAGGTTATAAATAAATCTTGGGAACATATTCATGAGCAAGAGAGAATTGCTAAGGAAACTATTATGGTAATGAAAGAGAGAAAAGTTGAGGAAGTTAAAATGCTTAGTGAAGTCAAGGAACCATTGCTTGACTTAGAGAATTGTAGTTTGCATGAATTAATATCTATCTTACAAAAATTTGCAAGTGATCCTTCCATCAATGTTAACCAAGCAGGTTTTGGTTCTTATATTGCTAATCATGTTTTAAAAGAAAAGATTGCTAGGTACAACCAAGAAGATATGATACCACCTAAGCTTGGGGATATATGGATTCCCAAAGTACTAGTAACCATTGGAAAAGAGACACACCATGCTATATTAGATCTAGGATCTAGTGTCTCTGTTTTATTTAAAGAATTATATGAAGTTCTTGAATTAAAGAATCTTAAAAAATGCTCTATTGAACTTGCACTTGCTGATGATTCCATTAAACATACTTTAGGAAAAGTAAGTGATGTTATGGTAGAGTTGCATATGACATTTGTACCTGTTGATTTTCTAATCATGGATATGGGGAATAAAACCTCTAGTCCAATTATTCTTGGAAGACATTTTCTTCGTACCACAGGTGCTATCATTGATTAAAAAGAAGAGAATGTGAAGTTTCAGTTTCCACACAAGAAGTGCATGGAACACTTCCCAAGGAAGAGGGACACATCAAAGTTCAAGCTCCCTCATTAGCTTCGTCCACAATAAATATCAAGTAAGAAGCCTAGCTACATGGCTATAAAGAAAGCGCTTTACGGGAGGCAATAATTCCATTCTCAGCTAGGAACTTGGCAAAAGGTCCTGGAATTTGCCCATAAGGAGCATGTCTACCATAATACTCTCCCCCGCGATCAGATCGTACAACTTTTATTTTAACATTCAGTTGGTTCTCAACTTCGGCTTTGAATATTTTAAATTTCTCCAAAGCTTCCGAACGATCACGTATAGGGTAAATATACCCGTATCGGGAAAAATCGTCTGTAAAGGTGATGAAATATTCAAAACTGTCTATAGACTTCACATTAAGGGGTCCACATATGTCAGTATGAATAAGTTCTAGGACACCCGCATATCTTACTGCTCCTTTCTTAATCATTTTTGCATATTTTCCTTTTATGCAGTCAACACATTTGTCTGCATCGGAGAAGTCAAATGGAAGGAGTACGTCATTTTTAATAAGTCTTTCTATTCTCTCCCTCAAAATGTGGCCCAAACGACAGTGCCACAATTTCGAAGAAGTACTAGCACCCTTCCATTTCTTCTCAACATTAGAAACATCACTCACATGTAGAACTGAATCATTCATTGATAACATATATAATTTGCCTCGTCTGACACCGAGGCCAACGTTCTTATTACAATAATTCAACTCAAATTGTTTGTTGCCAAACTTACACTCAAACATGTTATCATCTAGGCAAGAGACTGAAATCAAATTCCTACTTAAAGTAGGTACATAAAGAACATTATTCAAATGAAGACAAAAGACGGTGTGGAGCTCCAAGGTGAGTGACCCTACAGCTTCGACATCGACTTCAACTCCATTGGCGACTTTAAGTCTTCTTGCCCCCTGTCTTTGGATCATACTTAAGTCCTGCATGGAATTAGCAACATGAGCAGTTGCACCTGAATCAATCCACCATGTGGTACTAGAGAAATTAACATAAGAACTTTCATCAACAAAAGTAATTTCGTCTATACCTTTCTTTAATAGCCATTTCTGAAAATCTGGGCAGTCCTTCTTATAGTGCCCTTCTTTCTCACAGAATAGACACTTGTTGTCTGAAGACTGATCAGCCTTCTCCTTTCCCTTAAACGACTTTGGCGCATGGTTCTTAAAAGGCTTCTCTTGAGGCTTGGAAGAACTTGGCCCATCATGTTTTCTCTTGGCGGATCCAACATGAAAAGCC
This sequence comes from Poa pratensis, assembly GCA_947311845.1. Lineage (NCBI taxonomy): Eukaryota > Viridiplantae > Streptophyta > Magnoliopsida > Poales > Poaceae > Poa > Poa pratensis. Next base: position 35,332,541 of record CAMZMU010000110.1, on the reverse strand, counting down.
TGGTCCTTTCCTTGCCTCTTAATCCTCTCTTCTTCCTCAATGAGCCGTGGGGATAGTTTGTTGAGTGACCATTTTTCTTTGAGAGAATTGTAGTTTATCTTAAATTGTTCGAACTCTGAAGGGTGGGACTCTAAGATCATAATCACAAGGAGGTTATCACTAAGCTCACATTTTAAAACTTTCAACTTATTGGAAGCATTAACCATCCTCAGAACATGAGATCATACATCTCCATCATATTATACTTTGCAAGGAACTTCTGAAACAACTCTTGGGCATAGACCTTGTCGGAGCCCTTAAACTGCTCCTCCAAGGCTACCATGAACTCCTTTGTATTGTCTTTCTTGGGGAGAGCCCCAATAATATCTGGAGATATCGAGGACTTCATCAGCAGCATTGCTACATGATTGGCCTTCTCCCATTTTTCCATCTTGGAATCATAGGATTTCTTTGCCTCATCATACTCTTTGGCACCAATAGTTTGTGGCACACAGGTTTGTCCTCCCGCGAGGCATAATCAAATTCACTGAAAGCCAAGCAGAGTTCCATAGAATTCTTCCAACGAGGGAAGTTGCTACCTGTCAAATGCTCGACAGTGTCTGGTCTAAACGGAGTGGAAGCTGAAATTTTTAAATGGACACTCATAAGTATGATGAATATAAACATTACGTTGGTAAACGAAAATAAACATGCCTTAATCTTAAAATTCCAATTCTGTGTCAAAACACCGTTGGGCAGTAATGACACAAAATTAGAAGTAACTTAAATAGTTGACATGTAAAATTAACACAACGTTGGTCAGAGTTAAAAATTACTGTCATAAACATTCTCAAATTAAACATCTAAATTATTCTTAAAAAAGAAACTTCATATGATGTCTAATTTGATAATTCAACATTTAAACATGCTAAATATTCTATACAGAAAATCTCGTTGGTTAATTTCGTTCAGAATAATAACATATTTCAACTCATATTTTAGGCAATATTTTCTGTATTTAAAACAGTGCAGAAACTTTAGACATAACTTTAATATGCACTGAAAACAGAAACTAAAAACAAAGGAACTTCGGGTAGAAAATCCAACTGCAGCCCAGCTAACGAAAACTTGGACCGAAGCCCATCTCAGATTTGGCCCACTAAGCGACCGAGGCCCATAAACATGCCCGCGTCTTTCTGGACCGTCGGATCAGATCGGACGGCCGCGCTTGCATCGCGGTGGAACAAAACATGGCGCTTGTCAAATCCCTAACCCTAATTCTCATTTCCTCCCCGATTTTTCCGCGTGCGAGAGAGGCGACGCCGGAGGAGACCGCGCGTCTCCACGGCGATTGACGGCGGCCGAAGCCAGCCCCTTCCCGGCGGTGATGTGGCTCCGCTCGGCAGAGCATCGTGCACCGGAGTGATTCCCGTGCGCTGCTCGGTCGAGCGTGGCCTGTGCGCCACGTTCGGTGGTTCGGAGGAGGAGGTGCTGCACACCGGTGACGGCGGCGGCCTTTTGGTGACGACGGCGACGACCAGCGCGGCGGACGACGACGCGTGCATCCGTTCCGCGACAAGCGCGTCTTCCGCACGTCCTCTCCGATGGGAGGGGAACGGCGTCGCAGCACCATCGCCCTCGTGTAGCCTCATGGCTGCACGGGCCCCGAAGGGAACAGGCAACGACGCGGCGTCCTTCTCGGTATGAATCCGATCTCATTTTTGTGCAAAATTGCATCTTATACTGAAAATTGGGGTTCCACTGAGATGAACTAGGGTTTGGGCAGGAGAGAATTTTCCTTTTCTTATCAATTTTCGTACTCCCCTCCTTCTAATTGCTTAAACATATTTAACAATAGATCAAAATGATTAACAGAAACTAAATTCGCTTAAATTTAAACATCATTTGTTAATTAAACTTGATCATACTATTAACAGAACATCCTTATGGAGCAATTAGACTAATCTGAGACTTAAACCTTAACTTAATTGCCTAAACATGAACTTTATTAACCAAAGCTTGATCAACAGACCCTAATTAGGGTTCTAGTGCTATCACAGAGGCAACTGATACCAATGTTAGAACTAAAAACATTTAGTAAAACTAGATCAAATATGACAGGCACCTAGAACACCATAAACAGGATCAGATCAGAGGGGTTTTGCAGATTTACAGGCTCCAGCACTTGTAGCCATCGTCGCCTGCTCGGTGCAGGAGAGGTTCAGGGTTGGTGTAGTCAAAGTAGTTGATGCAGAGGTTGATGACGATCTCGGGAAGGTGCGGATGCCTTCCGGCCTCCACCGGCACTGCCCCGGAACAGCTTGTCGAGATTCCAGCTCTTCCCGTTGCTGTGCACAGGCCACGATCGGAGTGGGCTAGTGATTAGGGGAGTAGCGAGACTGGAAACTAACGAGGGTAGAATAACCAGTTGCTAGACTCCCCCTTTATATAATGTGCGCACGCAACAGGGGAGCCAGAACCATGAGTTGGTTAGGGTCCCCCCGATCAGGGCGATTTGTTACGTACGAAGAGATCCTGAACGTTGGTTCGTGGGTCTCTTCTTATCCTTTTGTTGTAACGTTATTTGACTGCGTCATTATCTGTTAAAACTGATAGATCTAAAACCAACAGAGCGTGGTCGTGTGTGTGCACATCGTGTATAAAGCTCTCCTGTGTACTGCTTGTAAGCTGAGCCAGCTAGTTGGAGAAAAGAGAAAAGAGACGTTCGTGCGCCGGAAAAATCTTGTGTCTCCTCCATCTTCTACCTCCGTCAGTGTGAGAGAGAGCTAGCTAGGGGCCGCCGGTAAGCTGGATTGCTATTTTCACCTGCTGTAGAGATAGCACGAACATTGCAGTGAATGGATGGTCTTAGAGATACAGACTAGTCTTTTTCAGCTGCGTGGCAGTCCAATTTCTGCTATTACCGTCCATTGCAATTTTTTGTACTGTCAGGTCGTTCAGCCTATTAAGCCACGAGGAATGGATGGTCTTAGAGATACAGACTAGTCTTTTTCAGCTGCGTGGCAGTCCAATTTCTGCTATTACCGTCCATTGCAATTTTTTGTACTGTCAGGTCGTTCAGCCTATTAAGCCACGAGGTTTTTTACCGTCCCGACAGTTGGATGGCCTGAAGAAGAATCTGCAGGTAGCGGCAATATGGAATGCTACTCTACTTCCGTGTTCTTAGGAACAGCAGTAAATGACTGCGAGAATGACAGCAGTCACGACCTCGGTCAATCTTAGTGCAAAGATCTGCCTCTGCGTCCCAATCTCTAGTCATGTAGGCGTACAAGTGACCTGGAGACTAGTCCATACAAACCTTGTTCTGACTAGCTTTATGCAGAACAATGTCCTGGCATTCAGCTAGTTTAACAACCTGCAATTTACTAGTATGTTTCGGTGCGCCCTATGGTTGTCCGCTATTAATCTCAACTTAAAAAACACAGAGCGCCAGTGGATCAGGAGTAAAGGACCACATTACACAGACGACCATAGTAAATCTTAGCGCAAACCTTTGAAACTGGTTCAGTCGTTCCCGTAGGCAAAGATTATATAGCACGACGGATCGAGGGAACAGATGCAGATTGGATGCAGATTACATAGTACGTTCAGCATGCTGCTTTGCTGTAGTAAATAATAGTGTCCAGTAGTATTTTGTTTGGGTCCGCCCAACGGTTGCAGTAAATAGTAGAGAATGACCTGACATTCTCAGTGAACAAAGAAAAAAAACGCTCTGGTGGATCATGAGTACATATACATTACAAATCACAGCTACGAGGAACACATAGGAATACAAGTTCAGGTGCTACTTTGAGCCTGAAACTCTCACGCCTGATGAGAGGAGCTGCCAAGCACAACCATGCAACAAAAGAAAGAAACTACGATTTTCGACTTCAAATGATATACTTGGGGAACCAGAAATTCCCTGGATGAGGTATTCCAAAGCATCTTGCTACATCAGAAATAAAACTAGACTACAATATGGTGAATTTGTTCTACTAGACACAACCGACCATATCGATGCAACGCGACAAACTCGGTGAGAAATACAGCAGCCATCATTTCACCTGGAGAAACAAACTAATTATAAGCTGATCAACATAACAAAGAGCTCTGTAACAGATATCATATCCCTAGCTATTAACTCATTGTCAGCTCATCAACATGAAAAAGAACTTTAACAGATATAATACCCCTGTCTATATCTCCTAATAATACTAATGACAACAAATAAATCTTTGAATCATTTTAACACTATAATTCGCTGGCTTGCAGGAGTTGAATACAGCCACTTATGTTTGTATAATTAACTAATGACAGGATGAACTAGTAACTTTTTAGGACTTCTCCCACCGGAGCTCCAAAGCTGGTTCCTCCACGAGGTGAAGCCAAAACCTTACCTTAAATTAACAAAGCCTTTTGTCCCAAACAAGTTGGGGTAGGCTAGATATGTAACCCTTTCACGAGGACTTCCCAGGAGGTCACCCATCCTGGTACTACTCTCGCCCAAATGGGTTTCATACCCATAGGACTGGCTAGTTTTTACGTTGGTTCGCCAAGCCTATCACAACCCTTAGATATGAAACCTTTCACGAGGACTTCCCAGGAGGTCACCCACCCTAGTACTACTCTCGTGGGTTTCATATCCATGGGACTGGCTAGTTTTTACGTTGGCTCGCCAAGCCTATCACAACCCTCCTCCTTTACCCGGGCTTGGGACCGGCTATGCCTAGAAGACATAGGCGGAGTTTGAAGCCAAAAGGAAGGAAGTAATATATTGCTTTGAGCTTACAGACTATTAAACAGCTAAACAAAGGGGAAGCTCTAGGCATGTCCAGATAGGCACTCACGAGTAATCTCAACACCAGAACCACATTCAACATTTTGATCATCGGGGTATCACTTTACCATCTACTCCCTCCGTTCCATTTTAATTGACTCCAATATAATGGAAAGTAGCCTGTGGCCTTGTGGATGTACGCTACGCATGTTATCAGACATATATTTCTACATATAAAAAAAATCTAAGAGTCTGGAATCCAGATCTCAGAAACGATACAAAGATCTTCTTACCTGTTGAGCTATTTAAAGCACTTTAGCACGTCAACTCAGATAATCATCCTGTTTGCAACATTTTGGCTGAATTCAATCCACCAGCTATGCCTAGAAGCATAAGAACTTAGGCAATTAATATCAGTTGCAAGGAAAAGACAAATACATAAGATAAGGAAACAGTGAGTCAATTACATAGATGAGCTGACAAATATAACTTAAGCAAAATGACTCGCTTTTATAGATGACTTATATCTCGCTTCTGATATTATTGCTAGCAATAGACAAACAAATATACTCCTTTGTTGTAAAAGGGAACGAATAGTTCTCAGCAAAGAAATATACTTACATATTAAACATTAAATATTTAGCTCATAAGACATGGTGTGCAGTTTATAATTATCTCATGCAAACTATGTCAAGCATACAAAATTAAAACATGACAATACTAATAAATTCTAACAAAAAAAGTGATATTGGGTCTTAACTTCTAAGTAAATGAAGCCTAAGAGATAGGAAATGTAATTTATTTTTGTGCACTTAAAATGTATTATTCAACTGCAGGAAGGGCCATCGACAAGTGACAAATACACAATTATTTAGCAAAAATTGTTCTTATGGACTTGTGAGTAATAAGAGGATCAAAACAAATATCTATTTGAATCCAAGAATTTAGCTAGCTTTGAGTTTCCAACTGAGTTACTCATTTGACATTTCATCTCGTATCTAAGGAGAGAGTGATCATAGCTATATTTACTGATTACATATATATACTAAAGAATACATCTATAAGCTTGGCTATCTAGCAAAGGGACAATTGGTAAGTTAAAGGTTTCAACGAACACATTACAAATCAGGTAGAGGGTATTCGAGCAATAATGTAAAACAAACGTAACTAGATTGGGCTACACCTACAATATACGTACCAAGAATGAAAAATCACCTGGTGTAAAGAAACTCCTGAAAGGAAAATAGCGAATCTCAGTAGAATGGATTTCATCAAGTTTCCTGAACTGCATCGATTTGAGTTGAACCATGTAGACACTTTTGTCATAACAAAAGAACAGAGCATCATCCTCATCATACCCTAGCAGCTGTACATATATTCTCTCATGCGTAGAAGGGAGCGGAAGAATTGCGTCCATTTCGATGGCCTCCCGCAGCTCCCATGTGGCAGCACCATGACCATTGATTTTGCTGTGCCACATTTCGAACTTCGAAGAGAGGATAAGACAACACAATGTAGCCAACAGCACCATCCTTGGCTCGGATGATTTGACGGCTTCGAACAAGGGTATCATCCTCCGCTCGGATGATCTGACGGCTTTGAACCGGAGGCCCTCTGACCATGGTTAGCCTATGCTCACCAAAATCAAACTCGAGTATGCCATCCCCCATGGACAACCAGTAAAGGCAATTACCAAATAGGACCGCAGGTTCTGGAGAGATCTGACAATGAGCCTGTGTCAAGATGTGGTCGCCCCATTTGCCGGTCTCGGAGGAGTAAACACGGGCGAGCGGTTGGCTGCATTCCTTGTTCATGGACAGCAGCACCACCTTGAATGTGCTCGAGTGGCAGCCGCCATGCATGTGGCCCGGGTCGCCGCCGGCAGCACAGAGCACCGCTGCATTGATGTCGCACAGCTTGTGCTCCCCTGGAATGGCCACGTGGCGTTGCTCGCGGGTGATGGGGTCGCACACCACAAGCGCTCCCTGTTGTAGTGTTGTTGTGGAGGAGGACGCGACCGTGGCGGCAATCAAGCATGACGGAATGGTAATCGTCATCGCGGAGGACAGGACCATGGCGGAAGATGCGGTCAGGAGGATAAAGCATGGGTTTGAATGCAATGCCTTGGTGGTCGCGCGAGAGGAAGGCGCCTAGGAGCGGCGGCTTGTGGTGGTGCGCGTAGAACTGGCGGTGGAACTTGGGGTCACTGACGAGCCCTCGCCAGCGCTTGCAGACCGCGGCGGCGCGCGGGAGGGAGGACGGCTGCGGCAGGAGGCGGACAAGGATCTCCCGGAGCAGATCATCGTCTTCAAGCGGGGAGGCATCCGCCGCCGCCGGTGAGGTGCCGGTGCGGCGGCGACGGATGCAGCGGGCCACTACGGCGCCCACCTCGGTCGAGTGGACTTGGGGATGGAGGCGGGGGCTGCGGCGGGGTGCCATTCCCCGACGGCCGTCGTCTCGGTCTGGGCCTTCAGCTTTGTTGTGGACGCCTGCACGAGAGAGGGGTTTCAGTTTCGTCAGACTATGCGAGTTCAGCATCACCAGAACAGATGTACTCTAGGTTACTCCGCATTCCCCAAATTAAATTCCGTGCGGTGCGTGATATGCAAACCCAATACCAGATCAATCCACCTGTGGTATGCAAAACCAAACACATGTGAACCTCCTCAACCATGGACTAGCTGTATTTCTAGGGTTTGTACCTCGGCTTGTGAAGAGGGAAGCAGCCCTCCTACAGTCCTACTGATCTTGTCCCTCGCCGCCTCCTGCCCGTGTCGCTGCAGCCTGCAGGGAAGGGAGAGGTCAGAGAGACAGCAAGTGAGAGAGGAGGGCGAGCACCTGTAAGACGACGCCGGTGCCGCAGGAAGCCGCTGCCGGCACGGCCGCTCCCGCCGCCGGATCGAGCCGGGAAGCCGGCAACGCCGCGCGCCCCAGATGTGATAGCGGGAGAATTGAGGAGAGAGGGCGACGGGGGATAGGTACCTGCTTCCCACGGCCGCCATTTCCTTCGCCCGCCGGTGTGGATTTGACCTTCGAGGATTTGACCCTCTCTGCTTACTTTGGAACTTGCCGAATTGCCCTACTCCCTCTGATACATAATAAATGTCATGAAAAGTGAGTGTGGTTTTGTAGACCGGGATACATTTAGCCCCTTTTTTTGAAAATTTTAAAAAACAACATTTTAAAGTTTCAAAAATTCCGGAAAAATCCTAGATGTACATAATGATGTATTATATCAATGTGCAAAATTTTAAATCAAAATGCATTGTATTATAGCCTGTGAGATTTATCACAGGCTATAATACAATGCATTTTGATTTGTCCGATTTGAACAGTACACAAATCTGAATCTCTATAATTTGTCCGATTTGTCTTTTTATGTGGCTCAAAATACAAAGTGTTTCAAATTGAGATTTTGCACTTTGGAATAACTAGTTGACATGTACGTGCAATACACGTCTTTACATGTAGCAAAATACACAACTTAACCAACGGTTGGTCTGTTGGTAGACACATAAATGAACTCATGAAACTGAAACTATGTCAGGAATGCCTTCAGCAACAGCATCCGGAAGAGGGAAAACGTTCACGAATTAAGTGACCAATGCATGCACCCATGAGGCCATGACCCATCTTCCTCAGGAGTAGGCCAAGAGGCTTCCTGCATGGTCATCGTGGACTTAACCACTGCTTCTTGCTTCTGCAGTTCTGCTGTCTATCCCTACCTTGCAGATAACCCTCTTGGCGGGATCTCCTGCTATAAGGTTTTCAGAAGTGAAGACGAACTGCACAATGTACTTGGCGAAAAAAAATGAACAATTGAACTCATAGTTTACCTATCTAGTGTTGTGTTAATGTCAGAGGAATCTGCTGCAACCTAGCCAATTATGGAGAATGACAGGGGCCATCTGAAAGTGCATGTGTTGCCCCATGTGTGGTTTTGGTAATTAATGACAATCCTTATGGACTAATGTTTGCATTGAGATATTCTTGTAGATCTTGTCCATAGGAAAAGATTGGAGTTCATGTGTTGGACTCTAGAAGATTACATGATGATCAATACTCTATTCAAGGTTTTATATGAAGAATGGTCATATGTAGAGAAGTTGAAGTGCAAGTTCAAGAGAAGCATCTCGAAGAAATCATATGCGTGAAGCTTACCACCCATTTGGAGATAATGGTCAAGTGAAGATGTTCCTAAGAGTGGCACTCCCATCTTGGTGTATGGGGGAGCAACATTTGAATCTTCACCAAGCAAAGAGCAATCAAGAAAGGTGTTCCATCTTGAGAGAGCAAGATCGTCATCATTGAGCTCAAGTGGAATGCGCAAGGCAAAGGTATGATCTTGATAGGTTTTCTATTTTACCGGTCTCATGTTGTTAGTGGGAGACCGGGTTTTTGGATAGACGGCGTACTATCAAGAGGGGTTCTCAAGTGAGTAACTTGATCGCATCTTTGTGGAGAGCTCATACCGTTGCATACTTGGCATATCATCTTTCTTGGTTCTTATTTGGCTTTCTCCTTGTTGGGTTTTGGTGCTTGTCGTGATCTTCATGATAAGCCCAAGTTCTTCGAAAACGGATTTCTTATGGAAAACTTGTTGCGTTTTCGTGTTGGAAATATTATCGGTCCACCTTCGAGATAGGGTCCACACCTCTCCATGTGTGGTATCCCCTCTATATTTGTGGCAAAGCTCTCGTCGTTACCTTTCCAACGCAATTGGATTCACCTCTTTTGGAGTTCGTATGAGAAAGTTCTTGCAGTTTTTGTACCAGGCAGAATTCCCATCTCGGTAGTACCGCTCCTCCCAGGAGCAGTACTGCTGTGGTACTCCAGGTGCTTCCCTCGGGCGGTAGTACCGCGGACAGTACCGTGCCTTCCAGGCAGCGGTACTACCGCTGGTACTACCGCTAGAGGTACCGCCAGAAAGTATTTCGCCTCTGTACTCCTTGCGGTACCCGGCGGTAGCGACCACGTAGTACCGCTGGAATATCTCGAATTTATTCGAGGCTTGTCCAGCGGTAGTACCGGCCGTCCACCGGTAGTACCGCCCCCTGGCTGCGACGGTTGTACCGTAAGGTACCGCTACGCCTGGGAGCAGTACTCACCTGAGTACCGCCAGGAGTCCCTTGTGTGGTCAATTGAAGCCGTTCGGGAGCCCCCAATCCCTTTGTGGGTTGTGCCTCGGATTGTTGTTGAGAGCCGTTCGGGAGCCCCCAACCCATTGTGGGTTGTGCCCCGAATTGTTGTTGAAAGGCTCCGGATTCCGCCTCGAAGGAATACCGATAGTGGAAGGTGAACCAAACCTTTGTGATGCGGTTCATCGGAGAAGAGGGTGAAACCTTTGTGGTTGTTGAACCGTTGTGTCGGTTCACACCTCTCCAACGAGACGTACTCCCTTTCAAGAAGGAACTCGAGAATACATCCTCGTCTCCGCGTGCTTCGGTTATTTCTATACCCTAGCTTTTTACTTATGCACTTTACATTGTGATAGCCTTCGTGCTTGAAGTATTCTATTGCTATCACCTTGTTGCTTGTCTTGCTTAGCATAAGTTCTTGGTGCACATAGGTGAGCCTAGTTTATTTAGTTTGTTGGCTTGTTAATTTAAACACCTAGTTTTATTCCGCAATTAGCAAGCATAAACCGGAAAAGTTTTAATCGCCTATTCACCCCCCTCTAGGCGACATCCTTGTCCTTTCACCATCTCGTACCAAGAATCCACTCAACATATGAAATTACACATACCTAATGCACGAGATCAAAATACATGCAAGGAATAAAGAAAAGAAACGTTTTAAGGCAGTAACGCGTCTAGAAATCGAGTAGCAGGCAAATTGGATTACCGAATCCACAGATGAAGGATTTGCCACATTGTCTACTTGGCTCCATCATCGTGGCACTAACAAACATCCAAGTCATGCTTCACGTTCTTGCGAGAGGTCGCCGATGTCTGTACATACAGCCATACAGGCGCACGCAACGCTTTTGTGCAGGGCAAATTGTCTTGCTTCAAGCCTCGTGCGGTGGGAAGCTCTGCCCCTTCGGTGTCCCATCGGAGAGGCCCTCCGCGGACTTCCCCGAGTATGAAAGGAACCGGTACGCCAAGACGCCGCCGCAGCTCTTCCGGTGTGCCACGTTGCGCCGCATGCGCCTTACCAACTGGGTGCTCGACCTGCCTTGGGACTTCGGAGTCGCCTCATCGTGGCTGGAGACGATCTGCCTCAAACGGATCATGGCCCCCAACGGAGTAATCCAGCAGCTGCTCTCCGCCCGCCCACGTCTCGCCGACCTGACGCTCGAGGAGTGCCCGGGCGCCAGGGAGATCGTCGTGCCCAGCGACAGCCTCCGGACCTTCGCCATGATCTGCTGCCACAATGCCAACCGTGTCGTGGTGCGCACGAGCTGCCTCCGGTCACTCCAGTACAAGGGCGGCCTATTTCGCGACGAGAGGTTTATTGATGTCGCTAGCTACGACCATGTGTCTGTGGTCACCATCGACATCTGCGAAGACCTCACCAGCAAAGGGCCACAGGACGTCGCTCCCCTGGCAGAGCTCATCAGCCGGTGCAAGAACCTGACGTACCTGTTCCTCGCGCTGCACCCGTCAATGGCTTACTACTGCAACCTGTTCACAGCAGTCGCCGGCCACCTACCAAAGCTCCGATAGTTGGTCCTCAAGCTACGTAGCACCGATACGGCGAGACGGATACGGCGACACGGGTACGGCGATACGGGATACGGCAATTTCAAAAAACAGCAATACGACGATATGGCGAGTACATATGTAAAAATAATAATATGCCATGTAATAAAGACAAAAAAAATTCAAATGCTATGGGATACTGAGATGGTGAGATGAGATGAAAATACTGCCCCATGTATTGCCTTTTCATGTCCTCAATGACTGAATAGTTATCATTCATCAATTCCACAATGCACTAGCCCCAGACCCAGCTTCTTTACCATCAGTAGCTAACTAGCACTAACTATTTTTGCTTGAACTACTACCAAAAGAAGACTGGCTGCTTGCCATGCCGATGCCTGCAGACGACATGTCGTCGGTATCTCACTCCAGATATTGGTAGCACCAAAAGAAGTCTGGCTGCCTGCCATGCTTCTTCACCATCAGTAGCACATAGATTTCAGGTATCGGTATCTCACTTCGTAGACTCCAGGTATCGCCGAAGTATCGTCGAAGTATCCTCGGAGTATCGGCATTCTTTTCTTTCTTTTTTAATTCAGGAAAACTGGATACGCCAGGGATACGTGTATCGGAGTATCGGCGGAGTATCGGAGTATCGGCAAAGTACGGTACGCGGATACGCCAGGTTTTGAAGTATCGGTGCTACGTAGTCCTCAAGGGCTTCTTAGCCGCCGACCACACCGGCCGGGCGGACTCCTATGAGCGGCGTCGCGAGCTACCTCCGCGTCCCGCCGCGAGACGGCGGGGAGCAGCCCAAACCTCCCTGCACGCGCCGCCAGAGGCATGTTCCCGAGCGACGCGGGACGCGCTGTAGCGGCGAGGCGACGCGAGACGTGCTGGTGTCGTGGCCGTGGGTCAAGCGTTTTCTTTTCTTTTTATCGGTGGCAATCTTTTGTAATTAAGGGCAAAACGAAAAGGTGGTGGCAATTTGGTCGTATTATGTGATTTGGTGGGAGGGCAAAACGGTTCAAAACTGACGATGTTGAGTTGTCAAACATTGGGACGATCTGAACCGTTTGATCGGATATTGAAGGGCTCAGATTTAAAGTATCTATCCCAACAAGTTTGCTCTTTTAATAGTAGTATAGATACATCATAATCAGTGTCTAGAATTTTTTGAAACTATAAAATGGCGTTTTCAAAAAATTAAAAAAAAAGGGGCTATACATGGACTTTTTCTATGGAAATTGACCTATGGCAGTCCAGATTTGTACAGGACTGACGACACAAAACTTGGACCGGAGCGAGTATCATATGAAGAATCAAGTAGCCCTAGGCTTTTTTACTAAAGGCAGCAAGCACCGCTCCATTTCATTACATTACGAGGAAAGTGGGACAAATGCCGACGACACAAGAAAGCAAAGCTAAGCTAGAATAACCACATGGGAGAAGAACATGAGCAACAATCCCGCATGGAGGGTATTCAACAGTAGAATAAAAGCGGGGAAAATCCATCATGCTGCCAGCCAAAACCCGCTCACCCAACCACCTCCCGTAATGCAACAACACCACTATAGCCCATGATCCACGAACTTGCGGTGGTGTGCGTGGAACTGGCGGTGGAACTTGGGGTCGGTGACGAACCCTAGCCAGCGCTTGTAGACCACGACGGCTTGTGGGAGGGACGATGGCTGCGGCGGGAGGCAAAGGAGGATCTTTCGGAGCTTATTTTCATTGTCTAGCAGGGAGGTGTCTGCCACCGTCGGCGAGGTGCCGGTACGGCGGTGACGGATCTATGACCTCCTCGCTCGAGTGGACTTGGGGATGGAGGCGCGGGCTGTGGCGACATGCCTGCTCATCAGGCTGGATCTAGGGGTCGGGGCGCGCGCGCTGCGGCGGGTGCCATTCCGGTGCCCTTCCCCGTCGGTCGTCGTCAGGATTTGGGTCTTGAGGAGAGAGCATGAGAGTGGGGTTTCAGTTTTGTCAGACTATGCTGTGAGAAAACAACGCCTGATGAGTCGCATCTCGCTTTATTTGCTAATCACTGAAGAAAGAGGCTAACTGTCTAAACTGACAGCAACTTGGATACACCTGAAGCTAGTAACACAAGAAAGTTTTCCGTATGGTGATATATTCCTTATCTAAAGTGTAATCAATAAATATAATGGGATTCAGAGATAATTTATCAGACTATTGCTTTACCTTTTTAAATCATCAACAATTTTATGTTGCGCATCTGAAGCATCTGAAGCTCAGGAGCTCGCTGTTCTAGCAATCAAAAAAATCCACTGGATATGTTGCGCCACAGTAGTGCATGATTCCATCTGCAAGCATGGCTCCTGCCAAGACTTTGACGACCATATACATGTAACCTGTTGAAGGTGGTCACACAAGCAATTCACAGAACAAAATGGAAGAGAAGGCGAGGCACGGAATGCTGTGATTATGAACTGGAGCCGGTTGTGTAATCAGATCTGAACATAGCCACGTAGTTCAAAGCAAGATACGTGAAACCGGGCTGACAATATTAATACAGAAGCTGAAATTCCTTGATTTGGGTATCCAGATACATGCTGCGGTATTACAAACGTAGGTAGACCAAGGCACGAGCATCAGTACGGTTTTCCCAGATGACATATAAACACTAAAGACCAGAATGATGCGAAATCGGACTTAAGTATTACTAGGGGAAGCTAAAATTCCCTGGTTTAGTATTCAAATACATCTAGAGGAATTAGAAACTTGGCTAGGCACACACTTAGTAAGTCATTTAACATATTGCTAGGGGAAACTGAATTCCTTGTTTAGGTATCCAGAATTCCAGATACATCTAGCGGCATTACAAATTTGGCTAGGCACACACTTGGTAAGTTATTTCAGATAACTTATCAACACTGCCAACCAAGAATGTAGCAGCCTTCCTTCACCTGGAGCAAACAAAATCATTGGTTCATTAGTAACCTGGTACAGATAGACAAACCTAATGGTAGCTGCTACGATGCATACATGGTCAAACATAGCGGATGAACAAGATGCGTGTGCAACTCATAATCAACCGAGCAACATAAATATCTCTATAGCAGGTACCATATATTCCTGCATATATCTCCTAGGATGCGACATGCTGGAAGCAATATATTTTACATAAAAAAATTCAAATCTCATAAACTATATGCAGAAGATGTTCTTACCTACCGAACCATTTTGGAACGGCTTATTAGCACTTTAGATCAGCCAATCGGCAACATTTTAGCTCCATGACGTCCACGGGCTATACTTAGATGCGGAAGCAGACAATCGCAAGGAGAAGACAAAATGGACAAAGCAACAGTGAGTCAGTAGCATTACAACTGGTAAATGTAACTTGAGACAAAAGAGATACTTCTAAAACTAATTTTCTATTGATGTTTTACAGCTCATTTTTTATACTAACAAAAGAGAAAATCAAAACCATATACTTATAAAATGCAAACAATATTCTCGTATCGTAAGGTACCTCATAACGAACAATTTAGCTGATAATAAAATGATGTGTGTAGAATTTTGTTTTCATGTAAACTCATGCCTCATCATGTCAAGCAGGAAAAACTAAAAATGCCCAAACTAATAAACTGTAGCAGCAAAAGTGATCTTGCCTATTCAGACTTAAATAAATGTAGTGTTAGTATGATTAGAGACAACAAATTCAATACATTTTTGTGTGCTAGTATTGGTCACATATAGCAGGCGTCTTTAACAAGTGTAAGATATGTAAATGAAAGTCCCTAGTATCTTCTAAAGATTCATAACAAGATCAAAAGGAGAAAATATCGTAAAAGAATATAGCTAATTTGAGAGTCCAAACATTCAACTGAGTTACTCATTTGACACTTGATTTGGTATTCCAGAGAGTGTAGGCAAGACTAAACTGAATGGTAACATAAGAGCAACATGGCTACAAGTTCGACTACCTACTAAAGGGCCAATCTGTAACTAAGTTTACAATGCTAGTGAACACATGGGAAGCACAACAAAGTATTTCATCACTGGATCTAGTTTACCACAATAGTAGGACTAAGGATGGGCAATTACCTGGTGCACAGAAACTTGTGAAAGGATAACAGTTATAAGCATATTTGGTTTCAAACAGTTTACTGGATTGCATTGACATAAGTTGAACCATGTAAACATTTTTGCCCCAATATACAAAAATTGCACCATTATCCTCATCATACCCGAGTATATGCAACTCTCTCATTGATGCGTCAACCCGAGTTGGAAGCCCAAGAAGAGTATGCATTTCAATGGTCTTATGCAGCAACCATGTGGCACCATCATGAAAATTGATCTTCCTCTGCCACATTTCGAATCTACCTTGAGAAAACATAGCGAGACCAACATCACCATTATCTGTCTGGATTATCTGATGCCTGAGGGAATCATAAAGACATGGAGGCCCCTTGATGACAGCTAGGCTCTGCCTATCCAAATCAAACTCAGTTATGTCGTCTGTGAAATCTTCCTCAACAATTATGTGGGAACTCGCACAGTTAGACGACCAGTAAAGGACATTACCAACAAGAACCCCATGATTAGCATAATAAATCCCACATCGATCCGTTGTTGAGATGATATTTCCCCATAGGCCAGTCTCTGAGGAGTACACACAAGCAGATATTCCACACTTTGTTCGTCTTGAAGGGGTAGGCATCAAGACCACCTTGAAGGGGCTCGAATGGCAGTTGTCGTGCACCTGGCCCTGGTCGGTAGCAGCGCAGAGCACATCCCCATGGGTGTATATCCCTCTGAACTCCATTGGAACCTCTTCAATGTGGTGGTGGTGGAGATTGCTGGTGATAGGGTTGCACACAATGACGTTAAGCCACGGAGAGTTCATGAGGAGGACGCAACCATGGCGGCACCCGAGCAGGTTGCCCCAACAGCCAAGCAGGTTGCCCGAACAGCCAGTTTGACGTCGCAGTCGAAGCGCTCGGGAGGAATGCGGTCCGGAGAGTCTAATATGGATCTGAACGGGTAGCCTTGTCGAACGGTGTCCTGGAAGACGCCGAGGAGGGGCAGCTTCCCGTGGTGTGCACAGAACTGGCGATGGAACTTGGGGTCGGTGACGAGCCCTAGCTAGCGCTTGCAGACGGCGGAGGCGCGCGGGAGGGAGGACGGCTGCGGCGGGAGGCGGAGGAAGATCTCCCGTAGCATGTCATCGTCTTCAAGCGGGGAGTCCTGCCCCGCCGCGGACGAGGTGCCGGTGCGGCGGGCCACTACGGCGCCCTCCTCGCTCGAGTGGACTTCGGGATGGAGGCGCGGGCTGCGGCGGCAGGCCACTCCGGCTCCCTCCTCACTCGCCTGGATTTGTGGACGGAGGCAGGCCACTCTGGCGCCCTGCTCACTCCGGCCATTCTCATCCGGCAGGGCCATTCCAGCGGCAACCTCCTCGCTGGCGTGGATCTGAGGATGAAGGCGCGGGCTGCGGCGTGGGGTCACTCCAGCGCCGTCCGCACCCGGCTAGATTTGGGGATGGCGGCGGCGGGGTGCCATTCCGGCGCCCTGCTCGCTGGCGTGGGTTTGGGGATGGAGGCGCGTGCTACGACGGGGAGCCATTCCCTACTCGCTGGACTGGATTTGGGCTAGGGCTGCAGCGGCTGGTCGGAATGAAGGCGCCGCTGCCGCGACCTAGATCTTTCGCGGGCGGGTGAGTGGAGCAGCGCGCGTCAGTTTTCTTTATTTCTTTTGGGAGTTCGACTTCGACCACGGAGTTTACTTCACTTTTTTTTACCTGACTTCACATATATCTTTGCTATTAAATGGGAATTCAACGTACGTTCGTAGTCCCTATCGTTTTCTGCCTCCATTTTCTGCCATCGTCCCACGAGCGTGTATGGGCCGCAAGCCCAACTTAAATCTGCCCGACTGCCCCAATCGCTCTCTCTCTCCCTCTTCAACCCTACAGCCTCCCCCGCCGCAATCCTGACCCGCCCACTAGCGCAGAAGAAATTTTCCACACCTATCGGATCTCTTGCTTGCGGGAGCGATCTCGATCTCCCGCTTCTATTTGTGTCATTCTCTCTTGTTGGATATGTACTTGGGTCAGATCACGACGAGATGGATCGAGGAGCTCGACCGAGGCAATCCCGTTGGGGCTCGACTGCACGTACACGGTCCCCATCGCTACGCCGCCGTCCCCAGATTACCGTCGATCCGTTCGTTGCTGCGCCGCAGGACACAGCATCCCTTCGCGTCGTCGATCCGCGAGGATCAGGTACTCCTCCGCACCAACCCCGTCTCCAAGAGTCCAATACCTCAGGTCCGCCTCCTTGCCTCATGCGATGTCGACTGAGACCTCCATCGACATCGGCCTCTCCCCCGCCGGCCTCCGCCAAGCCGCACGGCGCTCGAGGTCCGTCGCCTCGGCACGTGTGAGATCGACTGCTGGATATGGTCCTCGATCACCCCACACGCTTACCAGGCTGCTCATCGCTACGGACAACAGTATCGAACGCCAGGTAACCATGTGCCGGTTTGTACACCATCTCGAGTTCTGTGTTTCCTGATTTTACATGTGTATGGTTGGTGGATCAGTGATCCTGTAGTATTTCTTTTCCCTACATAACGTGAAGTAAATTATTCCGGAGTATAGTTGTCCGAGGTATTATTCATCCGATCAATTGGTCTCTGTGCCAAATTGTACTTACAACCTGTGTACTTACTTGCTATCGCAGAGATACAATATTGTAAGGTGCAACGTTGCTACCTCAATTTCTGGAGAAACATAAGAGCTTGCAGATGTATATTGCAAAACAGGAATTGGTGGAATTCTGCTTGCCACGAAGGCTCATGAAGGCGACCCCCATTCCAGTTTGGCAACCGCACAGGAAGGAGATCCCCGACCCTGCTCATATGACAACCGAATGATATTCTCATATTACTATTTTTGTTTTGTAGTGATGCGTTTGTGGCTGCGCTGTGCTGGAGGCTGCGCTGCAATTGTTGACTCAGCAACAATACCGCTCGCGAGACCAACAATATGCATTTCTGGAACTCTTAAGTGGTACATCTTGTACATGTTTCAGATATATGATATGGCTGAAATGTTTGTATTTTATATATGAATATATCTCTAGACCATATTGGCTCAAGTCAGTCATGCAATTGGGGCTGAGGGTGCTATCAGTACAGAATGAAAAGAGGTGGTGAGAGATTATGTAGAGATGATACTTGAGATGCTCGTAAGCACAGGTATTGTACTTGCCCCTCCTGTTATTTTTACAATGCTAGGAATCTTGACGCATCCCAGTTCCATTTCTAATATCTTGAATTAACTAATTAAAAAAACACTACTTTCAATTCATGCGGTAACACCGCAACTGCTACCATTCATTAGAATTTTATTGAGGTGAAAAATAGAAGTGAATACTTCAAGACTCATCCATTATTTATCCCGCTTCAGGAACCACAAAGGAAGTGAGGGGAATATCTGTAAATTGGCGTTGTGCAGAATGTGCAGTTCACTTTTCCCAAATGTTGCCACATATTATTCTTTAGTGCATGGTGTACGGATGCATTGAAAGAACAGTATGACTTTGAGACCTTAAAGTTCAAACATAAAAGGTCCCATATGGGGAGGATGTGGTGAAGAATAGGATGGACATATCATATACATATAACCTTGTAATCTCACGTAGTACATCATGCCTGCAATTTTCATGACCCGATTTTACCACTCATACTGGATGAACATATTGTGTAAAATTGATGGCTGGGACATAAACAGTCGATTTGGCGAATCATTTATGCAGTGCACATTATTTTGCACATAGTAGGATGTTATATTATCTTACGCAATCATCTAGAATGTGTGTTCACCTTTTCCTCCAGAGAACGGTGTGTTAACTTGTAAGTATGCTATAAATAAAGCTTTTCTCTTTTGAAACATTTATAGAGCTATATATTCCCCTAGAAGATCCATCGAAGGCATCCTTGAGAGCCTCATCCGGAACCAAAGAATTTCATGGGGTTTTAGCAAGATGAGCATTCCGTGCTTGTGCCGCTCCATAAAACTTGTCTATATGTGTCCTTGAGTTATTGTTGGATGGTGCTGCTGCATTTGTTTAACTAGATTTGGCACATCATATTACAGAACATTTTAGAAATCTATATTAGCTTCTAGGCTGTAAACTATGTCATATTCCGTATTGTTTAAAGACTATGGAGTGCAACAATTCTCTTGAGAATTATTTATACTTTTTTTATATACAATTTATCATATATGGTGTGGTTATCCTTGGAAGAAAGACCCGCAGCACTGTTGGAATGGGTTGACTACAACGTATAGTGTGATGATGTTTTAGTGCAACTATCACGAAACATTTTAGATATCTATATTAGCTTCTAAGCTGTAAACTATGTTATATTCCGTATTGTTTAAAGACTATGAAGTGTAACACTTTCTCTTGAGAATTATTTATACTTTTATTTATTTTTTGATACAATTTATCATATATGGTGTGGTTATCCTTGGAAGAACCGCAACGCTGTTGGAATGGGGTGACTACAACGTACAGTGTGATGATGTTTTAGTGATGCAACTATCACGAAACATAATGGAGGCACAATGGTGCAAATGGTGAAGCTGGTGGATTGGGGAGGAAGAAGGGGTGACAAATTAATTGTTGTCATGCCTTTGGGGTTATATGCTTTTTGTGAGCGTATGTACATAAATGAGAGTGAGGAGCTATATAAAGAGAAGTAACCCCAAACTACGCTCTTTCGTTGCAATTGAAATATTATGTTCATGTGATAAAGAAAAAAAGGATGAGGACCCGTAGCAACGCACGGGCATTCAACTAGTATATATTAAGACGATGTAGTTATGCAATTTTCTCATGCATCGCGCACTGTTCACGCAAAGAACAGTACCACTCCGGTACTGTTCACGTGGAAAGTTTTTTAGATTTTTATTATTTTTCACGTTAGTCAAATGGTTAGAATTGAAGGCAACTGGAATTTTGAATTTAGATTTCGAAAATTTGTCAATTTGATTTTTTTTAGATTTTAATTTTTCTTCACGGTAGTAAAACGGTTAGATTTGAAATGCAGATGAAATTTTGAAATATTCAAATTCGTTCGCCATGTTATGGCAGTAGAATTGATATTTGAAAAATGTCCACATCTTTGAAGTGTGTAGATTTGAAAATTGTCGAATTGTGAAGAAAGCTCGTGGATTTTTTTCCGGTGGTTACTTATGGAAAGTTTTCCATCTTCTGGTTTTTTCTTTTAAAAACTGCCAAGTGGGATCCGCCGTCATGTTGTTTTTTTATTGTAATTTTTGTAAATACCGTGGTGTGAAGAATATAAATTTGAAGATGAGTACATTCAAAAGTTGTTCGAATTGGGATCTATTGAAATTCAAAGGAAGGTGATATTTGTAAGTTTTTCAAATTTTGTAAATTGGTAAAGTTGGAAAGTTATTCACACGCCGCACCCGTGTATTTTTGAATGTTGTAATTTGGTGGGTTTTGTCGTATATTTTGTTGGAAATTTCACTAAGTTTGTTCTCTAAATTTGGACTAATGGGGAAACGTAGAAATATTTTCGGGTTTTTCGTTTATTTTCTTTACATTTGCACTATTTTGATAATGTTCTTTTTTCTTTTATGGCACAAATAGGTTGCATATTTTATTTAATTTGGAAATACCGAAATCCGTTGGAGTTTGACGCTGATTTTATCCAAATCTTTACTATTTTGGAATATTTTTTTCTTGGCCATAAATGGGTTGCACGTTTTGTTTATAAGAAATGTGAAACATTTTTTTCATTTTTTTTTCGATTAGTAGTTCTGAAGGTGTTGATTTTAGGGCATTTTTTTTTGGATATTGTTTAGGGAAATTGGGTCGGCATTCGAGAAATTTTATATTTTCAAATTTGATATGCGACGATACGCCATAATTATTGGACGATATTTTTTATTTATTTTACGTTCATTTTTTTTGCTGTTATATTTGTGAGTAGTACGGTGTAGAAAATTCAAATTTTCAAATGTCCACTTTGGAAAGTTATTCAAAAACCCTGACAGATGTGTCGCACCTGTCAAGTTACAAATAATTTCAGAAAATAGCTGGAACTTACGAATTGTCGATTTTTTTTATTATGCATTTCGTATGTATGAGTGGATTTGTTGTAAGTAGTAAATTTGAAGTCTCTGTTTCTTGTGTATTTTTGAAATATATTTTGAAACTTAGAAATTAATTGAATATTTATGAGGGAAATAATGTCATGGGGAAATACAATTTTTTTCTTGAATTGTTTGAAATATTCAAATTTTGAATGCAATTTTTGAAATGTGAACAATTTTAAGCAGTGCAGATTTGAAAATTATGGAAGTTGTATTTCAAAAGTTGAAAAAGTTTTTGGAAAAAGATAAGCAGGGAATTGAAATTTGGAAATGTATGCATCAAAATTTGCTTAGTTTTGAATATATTGAAATTCGAGGAAAGTTTGCACTTAAAATCTATTTAAATTTCAGAGTTGTTCAAATTTGGGAAGGCATACATACTCGAATTGTTGGAAATATGCCCTAGAGGCAATAATAAAGAGTTATTATCATATTTCCATGTTCATGGTAATGTTTATTCTCCATGCTATAATTGTATTAACCGGAAACCTAATACATGTGTGGTTATGTAAACAACACAGAGTCCCTAGTAAGCCTCTACTAGACTAGCTCGTTGATTAATGATGGTTATGGTTTCCTAACCATGGACATGAGTTGTCAATTAATAACGAGGTCATGTCATTGGAGAATGACGTGATGGACAGACCCAACCAAGCATAGCAATATTGATCAGATAAATAAGTATATATTGCCATGTCTTGTATTGTCAAGTATCCTGTTTCTTTGACCATGAGATTATGTCTATCCCGGGTACTGAGGAATACGTCTTGGGGACTTCAAACGTCACTTCGTAACTGGGTGACTATAAAGGTGTCTTACAGGTATCTCCGAAAGTACTTGTTGATTTGCATGTATCAAGACTGGGATTTGTCCCTCCGTGTGACGGAGAGATATACTCTGGGCCCACTCGGTAATGCACATTCGGTATCGCTTGCAAGCACGTGACTAAAGAGTTAGCCACATGGAATGTTGTATTATGGAACGAGTAAAGAGTACTTACCAGTAACGAGATTGAGCTAGGTATGGTGATACCGCCGATCAGATCTCGGGTAAGTAAAATATCGTGAGACAAAGGAAATGGAATACGTTGACATTGTGGTTCACACCGATAACGATCTTCGCTGAACTTGTGGGAGTCATTATGTGCATCCAGGTCCCGCTAATGGTTATTGATCGTAGAGGAGTCTCGATCATGTCCACTTGTTCTCGAACCCGTAGGGTCACACACTTAAAGTTCGGTAACGCTAGAGTAGCTTTGGGATAATTATAATGGTGAGACCGAAGGTTGTTCGGAGTCCCGGATAGGATCCGAGATATCACGAGGAGCTCCGGAAGAGTCTGGAGATAAAGTTTCATATATAGGAATGTGGTTTTTGGGTTCCGGAAAAGTTCAGGAATTAACCGATATTGTATCGGGGTTTTTCCTGAAATGTTCTGGTGGGTCCCATGGTGGGGCCCACTATCCCGAACGTCTCACTTAGGATATTTGGCAGCCAAGTTCCTTCCTTGAGAAGTCTTGGCAGCTAGGTTCCTTCCTGGGGAAGCCTTGGAGGCTGGTTCCTTCCTGGGGAAGATTTGGAGGCTAGTTTCTTCCTAGGAAAGATTTGGAGGCTGGTTTCTTCCTAGGGAAGATTGGAGGCTGGTTTCTTCCTGGGGAAGATAGCCTCACACCCCCTCCCCACATCCTATATAAGGAGGGTACCATTTGGGGAAATGATCATGATTTTGATTCCTAAGCTGGTACACTTCCTCTTGCTCCTTTCTCTTGTGGTCTTGGCTTGGTGATGCCCTGCCCGCGTGAGAGCTCACCGAACCACCACACCGTCGTGCTGCTGGTTTGAATCCCATCTACTTCTCCTTCAAGCTTGCTGGATCAAGAAGAGGAGACGTTGCTGAGCCGTACGTGTGTAAATCTCGGAGGCACCGCTCATTGTGGTGCTGATCGGAGTGAACCGCATCAAGGTCTACACCAAGCTGCGTTGTGATTAACGTCCAACGCTCGTGTTCTTCGAGGGTATGTTGATTACCATCCCCGTTACTTGCATCTCCTTAGATAAGATCTTTGGGTGTTGCTTCCGCATGTGAGAGAAAATTTTGATTTTCTGTCACGCATATCCCTACACGAATTTGTTTATTGTTTATTGAAATATTGAATTTGTATTTGAGAAGTAATAAAAGTTTCTTTGCAAAAGAAAATTGAAATAAAAAAAGGAAAAAAAACAGGGGAAAAAGAACAGAGGGGAAAAAAAGAGCCGAGCCCAGTATGCAGCCCAGCTGCGCAGCCCAGGGAGCCCAAGCCCGTGTTGACGTCATGCTGACGACAACGGCGACTGGGCTCTGCCGCGGCGGGGGGTGAGCTCGCTGGCGGCGCGCCCGTGCGTTCCGGGACGCGGGAGTGGGCGCGACGGACGCGCCTCGATGCGGCGCGCCCGAAAGTGGCGGCGCCGCCGGGTTTTGGTCGCCGGAGAGGCGGCGGTGACGCGCGGAAGCGGCGGAGGAAGCAGCAGACCACGACGACGATTCCGGCCACGGTGCGGCGCCCCGGCGGCCGATTTGCGGCGAGGAGATGGAGGTCGTGCTGGCGGAGCTCGTCTTGTGCGTCGATCTAGCGGAGGAGCAGCGAAGCGGCGGCGGAGCGCGGCGGCGCCGGCGGCGATTCCTGGCATCGCGCGCGCGAGAGAGAGGGGGGGGGGGGGGATTTGTGAGCTGTTTTTCTCGGGACCCCTACAGTTTTCTGCAATTGCTAAACTGTCCTTCACAGTGGGAAAGGATGGATTTGGTTGTTATTTTTCGGCTTGCGAGTTTGTGTTTGTAAAATGACCGTGCGGACTTCTGCTGGCCGTTGGATCGGCGATCGACGGCGCGGAGCCGTGCGGGCACGGTAGAAGTGCGATACTGTTCTTAGAACAGTGGCCACGCGACGCGGCCCAATCTGGGCCGTCCGTTTCGCGATCGGACGGCGCTAAAAAGGAGGCGACGTGGAAGGGTGGAGCGGAGGGCTAACCAGCTTCTCTTTGATATATTGATAGATTAAGTTGAAACATGTGACACGAGATCATTTTTCTTTTCTGCCAAGTGAACAGGCAGCTTCTCAAAGACTCACTATTTCTGTTTTCCATGCACCATTTCTCCTAAATGTTCAGGTTCAATCGTGATTCGTGAAACACAGTACCTCCGCACATATAAATGATACACTCATATTCAACGCTGGTCTACTGACGCCTTGGGATCACCAAGTTACACCGGCTACAATTAGATCGAGAAATACGATCAATGCTAACTTCATTCTCGATTCTTCTCAAGCCCAGTGGTCTGCCACGGGAAGCTGATTTTGCATATAGTGCCCTGGTGGAATACACCAGTGTTTTCGACGGACGAAGTTTATATAGCATCCTGTTGAGTAGACACGTCTTTAATACGCAGATTTGCATTGGTGGCCGCATCAAAGTCATTGTGATTGAGTAAAGTGGATTTGTCCTTCTCAGCCACACTTTTGTACACTTGTACTTACGATATATTTAGAACTTCCTCACTTGTTTTCTCATATTCGACAGATAGTACTTTTGCTATTTCTCGGCTATATGATTTGTTTTAATACCAGTCAACTTAAATTCCACATTAAAAACACGGTCGAAGGTTTGAGACCCTGGAGTTTGACTTTGATGTTAGTGCAATTCTATCTCGTTTGTTATATACTAATAAAAAGGGCTCAGAATCAGGAAAATTGCAGGCGACTTTGAAATATATTTTCCTCGCAAATCAAGATACTGCAGACCATTCCAAAAAATATGCATTCATGTGTTCTTATGGTTTTGTGCATTTCTTTTGTAGTGGCGTATGCATCATTTTGGCTCCTACGCTTTGGCTATGTAGAAATGATTTACTCTTTGACACTAAGATTTCTTCCCCTTTGCAGGTTATCTACATGTGTACCTTTTCTCTCCGTTTGTGGTCATCTCGACAACGTTCAAGAATATAGACCTATTTACAGAGGTCTATACACGACTGAAGCAAGCGGTGAGGGATATAATTATCCCACATGGATGACAGGCTGGTTTATGGATCGGCCCTCCATCACCTTAGACATGGTTACGAGTTTTTGACATTCATGTATTAAACTATTTTTTAGCTTCTTGTTTTCTTTTGGTATGCGGCTTTCTTCATTCTAACACTGCAGAGGTCAAGTGTGAGCCCATTAAAATTGTATGAATTAGAACGATAGCCCGCGCGTTGCAGCGGGTATCTCTTAAGAAATTTAATAAAACACATGAAACATAATGCAAGAGTTAGACATTGAATGTATGCGTGGTTTATAATTTAAAGATCATTATGATTTAGGGTTGTAT
The DNA here is from genome assembly GCA_947311845.1 of Poa pratensis. NCBI lineage: Eukaryota > Viridiplantae > Streptophyta > Magnoliopsida > Poales > Poaceae > Poa > Poa pratensis. The sequence continues at coordinate 35,306,627 of CAMZMU010000110.1, read as the reverse complement.
CTGATTAATATAGATAAGACTATATCAACGTGTTGAATAAACGGATGTTGTGGATGGGTTGCATGAAAATGGTATGCACATTGCCGTATAATATTTATAGAAACTTTTTGAGTGAATACATATAGAAGAGCCCATAATTTCAAATAACAGCTATATGATTTTCATCATTGAAAGTAATTGGCAAAAAGTTCACGGGCGAAACTAATTCTGGTATTCTACTTGCACGTGATTTTCTTGTGTAGCTACAGAGATATATGGTGTGATCTTATTCGAACATAAAAAAATAATGTGGATGGGGCTAAAAAAGATGACGTGGATTCTTGCGTGTAGAGATAGAAAATAATAAACTAATGTTAGTGGGATGACATGGACAATTGATTGGCTAAAAGAGCAAGTGATGTGGATAACTTACATGTGGAGATAGAAAATATTAATTACACTTAGTGAGGTTTTGCTTTATAAGAAGTAAAAATTTGATGCTATCTTAGAGTTTAATAAAGCACACTTTATCGATTTTTTATACCATAAATTATCTATCTCAAGTATGTCGCCAACTTATCTTGAGCCATCAGTCAAATTAAATGCAGCGCCATGCCGGCAGCTCCTGACCTTTGTTCCTATGGGGGAAAGAAGTCGTGGCCTTGCGTTCTTGTCTAACTTCTGGTCGGTGCCCTTCATTTGTGCCTAATCAAGAATTCAATTCGTAAGATATGGGGCAAAGTACAGATTCTTTACAATGTCCCTTTTGCAGTCATGAGATAACTAGACGATGGAGATGCTTTTGTATTGATTCAAAAGGTTAGCAAAATGACTAACAATCGGCAAAGTTACGTGCAACATATACAAATACACAATCTGACGAATCTAGATACATGAAAAACATTCAAGAATATCCATCTTTGAGTTCTTATTGTTTTGTGCAAGTCGATCTTTCACTAGTTGCCCAAGCAACCAATTTTGTAGGAGCTAGAATTTTTTTGTTTTTCGCAAGGCATGGGCCAGGAGTACATTATCTTTGGGTCTCCCTCTACTGGCTGCAACATTAGGTAGCCAGAATTCTTTTTCTTGCGAGACCATAATGTATTAGCGTGGCCCTTCACTTCCTGTCTCGTTTGCCAGAGAGGAAAGGCAGCGCACTGCTTGGATGTTTTGGAACTGCTAAAATGAGGAATTGCGCTCTTTGGCTCAGTTATCTCTAAATCCGTCATGAGTTCATAAAGTTACATGGGTTAATAGTTAGGGTGAGAGAAACGGCAAGCCACAAGTGAATTCTTGATACCTTCCAACCCTATCAACAAGCCTGCATGTTTCCACATTCCAGTGATTCTATCTACATAGTACCCCAAAGCTTCTCCCAGGAGGTTATTTATGCACCTTTGAAGCTTTAGATATGGAAGCAATTCATGTATGTGCCCTCAATGTTTCATTTTTTGGTGGTGCTCGCAAGTCGAAGAGATCGAGTTTACTACAGATGTCCTTTCCCACCAGCTGACATTTATTTATTGTGCGTCTAGATATTACATGAGATTTAACTGCAGTTGTAATATTCTCACTTCGGTTTGTTGAAAATGGAAAGGAGAACATTTATACAGTGTTCTAGCACTCGTAAAATACAGAAGTTCTACCACCAGTTTGGAACTTTGGATTGGCCAAAGGCCATATGGTTTACACCCTACTTAATTGTACCAGTAAATCTCTCTCCACCCACAGGGGAATACATACAGACTGCAGAAAAGAAGACTCAAACAAATTGTAAGAAAAAAGTCTCTCTGCAAAGCCGATTGTACAATAATAGTCATTAATCTATTAGACCTTTGTTTCTTCAGAAAAAAACGATCGAATTAAAGGTAAGATGAACAACAACGCACCACAACACTACAGTAATATTCTGTGACAAAACACACTCAGTCAATCGAAGTCCACCGTCGCCAGTCACATCTGGTGGCATCCTACTGGTGGAGACTTGTCCAATGGGATCTGCCGAACTGTATGGTCCTGAAAAAATCATTCCAAGAACCAGTCATTTGGCCACCGTGTGAAGACCGTCTCCCAGCTGGAAGTGTGGACATGATATGCCACGGCACCCCGTCTCACTAGCAAAAATTCGAAATCCCGTGTTGCTATGGCTCCGGGACTCCGGTTCTTCGGGGCTTGGTGGTTACCGCTGATGCTAGTCGTTGTGGCAGCGGCCAAGGAGCAGGCGGAAGGTTGCTCGGCTAAGAGATGCGGCAACGTCACCATCTCGGACCCGTTCTGGCTTGCTGACCCAGAGACCGGAAGATTGTGTGGTGCCTTGGACTTCGAGGTCGATTGCTCCAACAACAATACTCCAATTCTACGGATCTTTGGAGTCTATGGCTTTTCCATCGTTGCCATCTCGTACGAGGACAGAAGTTTGCATGTCGTCGATCTAGGCACACTGAAAATCCTGAACTATTCCGGGAGCTGCCATGTCCTTACCTGGAATACCTCTGCCAAACTCAGTGGCTCGCTCAGTATCGACCCCAGCAACCTGAACCTCGTCTTGTACAACTGCACGACGGCAGTAGCGGCACGTCGAGTCCAGGCGCTGGTGGAGATGGGATGCGGGAGCAAGAGAAACTCGACTTTTGTCCAAGTCGGAGGTCGTTACAACGGTTCTGAGAATTACAAGGAGTATTACGTGCAGGGGTGCACTCCCACTTTCCTGCCGGTGCTAGGCTCGTCGGGCGACGCGAACGCCACCGACTATGAGCAGCTCATCCAGGGCGGCTTCCTCATGACATGGGACCCCCCTCATCCTCCGGGTAGTGGTAAGCTAACTCATCGAATTCTTCAATTCTACTTCTTCTCCATCAATCCTATTTATTGATTGAGAAGAGCATCTTCAGTGGACAATTTCTGTAAGCGATTCGGTAGCTTTAAGAAAAGCCATCTTCTTCATCTCCTCTTCATTCCATTTTCGGTTTGAAATGTTGAACCAATAACCCAATTCTCAACCACGACTAACTACAGGTAGGTTTGCATTACTTTAAGAATTTATTGTGTAAATAAACTTGAAATGCTACGGGAAATGCTGAAAGTGACAGTTAGAGGTTGTTTGGTGCTTGCACTCGAAGAATTTCTGCTTAACTATTCAGCATTTTCTTTTGAAAAACTGTTGCTCAACAAGTCTATTGCTACGACGTGTTTACAGCTGGTCCAAGTCCAAATGTCCTACCTCGATGTGCGAACGATTGGTCTAATAAAAACCGCGACGAGTCCTAGTAGATTTGGTCAACTATGCTCTCACCGTCCAAATGAGTTGTTGTCATTGGGTTCTTCCCAGGAGTAGCCAGTAGCATCTTCTTCAGGTTATCCCCGTCCAATCCCCAGTCCAACTCTTTGTGCTGCTCTTCGCTTCCTTCCTCCGGCTGCTGCCGCCAGGCAGCTCAACCTGCTCCCCCAAGGCATGTGGCAACCTGACTGTGGCCTACCCGTTCTGGTTCCAGGAGGTGCCCGTCCTTCCAGCTCAGATGCAACGGCACCCAAGATCTCCTTGCCCACTCCCTCTTCGGGCTCTACCAGTTCGTCAGAGTCTTCACAAAGAACGGCTGCCTCCCCGTGGACAACAACCTCCTGCTCCACGACGGCTGCCTCCCCTTCAACGTGTCTGATGGCATCGCGCTCGGGCCTTACACCATCAACAAGAACAACAGGGAGCTGCTTGTCCTGTCCAACTGCACCGAGCAGCCGCAGGGTTTCCTCCCTATGCCTTGGCACAGTGAGTCCTCCTTCAACCTTGGCGGGGAGTTTGGCAGCCAGCACGAACGGAGCAGTCTACCTCCAGCGTGCCAGCTCTCCGCTGTGCTGGTTCGTGGTTTCACGAACGGCAGCAACTACGTCGCCAGAATGAGACAAGGGTATCTTCCCGCGTGGGGGATAGCATCAGACAGTTGCCCCAAATGCAGGGCTCTGCAGCCATATTTTCCTCAGCCATCCAGACTGAAATGTATTTTAGTGGAATCTCATTATAGCCCATGCTTATATAAAGGTTATATGTCACAGTTTATGCAAATCAGTTATTGGTTATTATTCCATAATAGCACAAAAAAAAACAATCACTTCATCCTCACACTAGTCTGAACTAAGAATGAGTGCTCATCATAATGAGTATGATACTGATACAGTCTGGTAAAATATAGCAGAGTACTTTTCCCACAATTAGTGACTATATAATCTACAAGGCCTATAACTCATACTATCGTGGAAGCTAGTGGCTAGGAGAGTGGACAGAGGGGCGCCGGAGCTGACAATTGGCAGGATTCATTCGCTCTATGCCCGTGTCAGGGAGGTGCCGGGATGAGACCCTACCTCTCTTTTCCTGCGTTTTACCCTGTGTCTTGTGGGACCAGGTGTCGGGTCTTTTGGTGCCTTGGGGGGCATAGACTCTCTTTGGTGGTATCCTTAGACTTCTTGAGTAGTTGTAGCTGCTGTAGTCGTCTCCACCGACTTGTCTGGCCTTGTTTTGCCGACAATTGTATCTTCATTTCGAGCCTGCATGCTCTGTGTTTTCGGCTTCGCCGAGTGTACGAACTATGTTGGGATGTTGGCTTCATTAATTTAAAGCCGGGCTCACCATGAGCCTCGGGTCTTATAACTCATACTATCATATCAAATCTGCACTTAAGCGGCATAGGCGCTCAACCAAAACAAAGACAGACATGTAATCCAGGATCTTTACTATCTTGTGACCCATCTTTTTTCTTTTGTATATACCACTGGTAAATATTCAAGATTCAAATATGGTGTGTCTGCTGCTGCACCTTATTTCTTTTTAAACTAAATATGATGTGATATTCCAGGTAGCAAGAGGATTGGCAAGAAGATAATACTGATAGGTATGCCAAAAAAAAATCATATATAATTATATAAGTCTCAGTAGTTGATCATTAGTGAATTTTTAACATAATAATAGTACTAAAATTTACTGTCTATAATAATTAGGCACTGATCCAGAAATGAAATATGAAGCAACCAAACTCTCAGGATGTGGCTTGTCACTATGGAGCAAATACCAATAGACTTTAGCTTGTTACCACTTTTCACAGAGATAAGTTTAAACTATTGATGGTCTAGAGATCTAAATGACCATATTATAACTTCTTATATCTAAAAGGAAATAACTTTTTTTTCTATCTCAGTTTTGACATCAGCAGCTGTAGCATTGCTCTTTCCATGTATTTATGTGCTTATATGGCATAGAAAGGGGAAACGACTATGGTCTCTCCTTTGCAAAAAGACTAGCAGCAGCACTGAAAGGAATTACGAGGCTATGATAGTGTCTTATGGATCCCTAGCTCCAACAAGATACATGTACTCAGAGGTAATGAAGATATCGTCTTCTCGCAGTGATCAGCTTGGAAGGGGTGGTTATGGTGTGGTTTTCAAAGGAAGACTACATGATGGACGTTTGGTTGCTGTGAAATTCTTGCACGACTACAAAGGAAATGGGGATGAGTTTGTAAACGAGGTTATGAGCATTGGCAGGACCTCTCATGTTAATGTTGTTAGCTTATTCGGGTTTTGTTTGGAGGGATCTAAACGAGCACTTATATATGAGTACATGCCCAATGGTTCCTTGGATAAGTACATTTACTCAGAGAACCCCAAAGAAATTTTAGGATGGGAGAGGCTCTATGCAATAGCAGTTGGCATTGCTCGTGGCCTAGAATACTTGCACCATACCTGTAATACACGGATTGATCATTTCGATATCAAGCCTCAAAATATCCTTCTAGACAAGGATTTCTGTCTAAGGATGCTTTCCATGACTGGTGCTAGAGGAACAATTGGTTTCATCGCTCCAGAAGTTCACTCACGAACGTTTGGAGTTGTTTCAACAAAGTCAGATGTTTATAGCTATGGAACGATGTTGTTAGAGATGGTTGGGGGCAGGAAAAATGTGAACTCGATGGTTGAACAATCCAGCGAACAATATTTTCCAGATTGGATTTATGACCACATTGCACAAAATGATGAATTGCAAGCATCTGATATGACAAGTGAAATTGAGGAAATGGCGAGAAAAATGACCTTCATTGGTTTGTGGTGCATACAAATATTACCTATTTATCGCCCTTCTATAGCCAAAGTTCTTGAAATGTTCGAGAGAAGCTTAGATGACATGGAGATGCCACCGAAGCAAAACTTTAGTGGATTACTGTAAGATATTTATGCACATATTTTTGTTCTTCTACTTTACAGTGAAGTTATTTTGCAAAGATATTTTTAATAACTTTGACCTACACCTTTATGTCTAATTCCAGTGATGATTCAGCTCACAGTATGAGTGTACTTAGTGCAAGTTCTACTATTCCTGAAGATATAAGCCTTGTGAATTCAGAAAACCTTCAACAGTTGGCAAGTCTCTGAGAACGGTGGATCCATGTACTAGATTCAGAGATTAGACAAAAGTAATGAAGCTCAACTTTTTATCGCAAAACAAATTCCTTTTATGTACGGACTTGGCTATATGTGGAACAAACAGATTCGTATGAATGTACTGTTAAAGTTCCATTAATATAGTACAAGTTAGAATAATATTACTTCAACAGATGTAGGCATATAAAGATTAGCACATTCTGAATTCCCATCCTTATTATTGGGAAGGATGAAGAGAATAAGAGGCAAAACTAATGCGCATGTGTTACCTTTTTGCTCATCATAGATAGGATCATGTTAGTGATGGACCGATGGTGAAGTTGCAAGGTGCTGATTCTCTTGCATACAAGAGTTATCTCAGAAAACAACATTGGCTTCTATTCAGAAGTAGTATGGCACTGACGCAAAAGGAAACTGAAAAAGGGAAAAGTAGCTGAAATACTGGATGATGTTTTGACTCATTGAACACCAGCCATGGTTCTAATGCTTGTCACACGATCACTAATTAACGTGTGTACATATAGAGACCAATATATGGTGATAACTGAAGCTATTTTGAGATCACAGTACTTTATTCAAAAGTTACAGATCAAAAGGAGGAACAAAAATCGCTTCCGTGTTCCAATGATTTCGATGTTCTAATTTCCAACAGGCAAAGGTCGTCAGATTCTTATGCCACAGGCAGACAGCTATCTAGACTTGCAGTTACTGTGATATAAATCTGGCCCTATTCCGAACACAAGTAAGCAAATTAATCGTAGAAGCTGAAGACACGGACTTACCTGGTCCTCCTCTGAACCTGCTATTCGTGAGTATCCCCTCACCCAAGTGAGCAAACTGCACCGCTTTCTCCCCCCACCGGCGCACAGCCGCGCCGGCGACCTTGCGTCACTCCGTATCCGTAGGGAGCCATCACTCTTCCGAGGTTCCGCTCTCGCCAAGAGGGTCCGCTGCAACGGCAACGGCAGGCTGCAGCGCCGGCGCGGGGAAGCGGCCCCAGAGACAGCGGCGGCGTGAGTGCGTGACGCGAATCCTCGCCGATGAACGTCGGCAGAAGTGGGCTATAGCCCAAATAAACGCTCGCGATGGCTCTGTGTGTGTCAAAGCTCCTATGTGACGATTGGTGTTAGCGTGCCAACCGGCCCAGGTTAGAGCTCTGTTTTCCATTTGTGTATCGGTTTTCTTTTTTGCTTTCCTTTTTCATTTTCCTGTTTCTTTTTTATTGTTTTTTCCCTTAGAAAGTTGAGGAAAAATATTCATAAATAAATAAAAGTAAATTCTCTATGAGTCTGAAAACAAGTTTCATAAGAAGTAAAAAATGTTCATGGATTTAAAAGAAATCAAAGAAATGCGGTAAGGGAGCCCTTACGACGGATTTTTTATATAAATAATATAAGAACTCAAATCTGTGTTCATGAGAAATAAAATCTGGGTGACTGGGTTGTACGTCCACTTCCCTAACCATCTCACTGATTTAAAAAATTAGTTGGCCAGGTTCAACAAATGTGACAACAAACATTCACGTGGTAGAATAATTGTGCACTAGAATTTTAAAAACAATTGTTCACGAGTTTCCAAATCTGTGTTTTTTTATAAAAGATCAAGATAATGAAATTAAAAAAAGGAGAAAAAAAAAGATAGTAGAAAAAATGTATTAATTGTTCACCAGTTTCCAAATCTTTGTGATAGAGGTTTTAAATTATAGGGCTCCAACGAGCTCGGCTCTAAAATGACGCACTCGCTTACATTGCTATAAGCTGCAGCCTCCAACTCCAAGATGTATCTATCCATACACTTATTAGTTGCATGCTTTTATTACTGACCATACATATATCTGTAACTTAGTGTGTTCTTAATTGCTACCAATTTGCTACCACTTTAAGTTTCTATCTTCTAGTGCTACTTTGAGCAACTACTAGTAATGAGCATTGATATTACATCTATTATAAGTAAAGTATCATCCTCTCATTTGCTCTCCTCGCAATTCACAAGTCTAACCAACCTTCAAACAATTATTTTGCACCACATCTAAGCTAAGATGAGGCTTGCTCTAGCGCTACTCCTAACTCTGGCCTTCCTAGTGCTAGCGTCAGGTACCATTTGAATTGTTCCTACACGATGTTACTCCATCATCCGATCAAAAGGTTATATATTGCCATGATGTGTGTTCCTTGTTCATGGTGATATTTTTGCAGATGCACGAACAACATCACTTTGTAGGTTATACTTTGTCGGGAGTTCAAGTTTGTGTTCAACCAGCACTTGTGAGAACGAATGCGCCAAAAGGCCAACAATGACTGCCCTCCGAACGATGAGTGCACCTGGAAGGCTAGTTGTGCTGGAACGAGGTGCGGTTGCAGGCTGTGCAAAAATTTAGCTCCAATCCATTTTGATGCTCCAATAATGGAACATGTGGTGTGAAATGGCTAAGTTAGGATCAGTTCTTGTTGATAAAAGTAACATTGAACAACAACACACTTTCATTGGAAGTGATGCCGACAATAAATTCGATATTTCACCTATAGTTGTCCTAAATTTTATATGATTGATGTTATATGGTGTTTAAAACACCACCTGGAATAGAGCGAAGAATTGTATACCATCATTAGATACAAAGCACGTGCCATATGTGGGCACAGACTTTCTTAGACCAAGGCTAGCACTAAGCTTCGACTTATCACCCTTCATCCATACCAATAAAATCTCCATTCGAAATGGTGCTATCGCGGATTTCAGGCACTCCCCCTGGCTACAGGGTGGTGGCCATCAGCATTGCCCGGGCATCCGCGCCATCTGTAAAATACAATACTAGATGGTGGCTTGCGAGTTTTCAACAACGCTTTAGTTGGCCAGATAGTCTATTCTCAGGGTCTATCAGTTGATCTTCTTTCCTGCTTTGGACTGGGCTTCCTCGCAATGTCATGGTGTCCATCATCACTTTTGTCTCTTGGAAGATCTGTACCAAGCGGGACTTTATCATCTTATAGCACGTATCTATGCCCCACCTTGGTTATTTTGGACATAAAGCATGAGGGCAAGGACTTGGAACAGAGCAAGCGCGAGAAGTTTGATGAATTAAATTTGAAAGGCTAATCCTCACTTTTGCCGTTTGTGTTCTCCTTTAGCACGCATGTTCCCGTGCTTTTGGATAGTGGATCCAACCCTATAAAGCCTAAACTATATTTTTGGTGCCCTGTTTTTTATAAATCTTACATGAGAGATAAATAGTTGGTTGATGTTACATGTGTAGAGCTTGTTCATTAATATATTTGTTTTCTCGATGGAAAGTTTGTTGTTTATATCTATCTGGGAAATTTAAATTCAATAAACTCATAACTTTTGGTGTGCTCTTTCATTTCGGGTTTAAATTCCCTGTACATATCTTGAGGTTTATTTTGAGCATCAATTAGAAAAATAGTATGATATGTGTAGTATAAAAGGGTATTGAGATAAATAACTTTTATAGCATACAACTAATATGTTGTTGGCCAAAGTCGATTGTCAAAGTTAGGGGTATGGGATTTGCCAATACTAGTGAAGGAAGTAATTTATAAAAAACCAATGATGAAGAGAATACACAGCAAGTATTAAGATATCGACTTGCACTAATAATTATGTTCCTTGTTATGTATTTCATATTGTCATGACAGAGTAACAACAATGAAACATGTGCACGTGTTTAAAGGTACATACTAACTAAAATTCCATTCTCTGTCACTTAGATACTTAGATATCTCCTGTTTCTCAACATTATCTAGTAGGCAAACCTCAATATTAACACAAACAATTGTACTTTTCAGGCTCAAAGGACCTTTTACCCATTTTTGTCAAGATCCTCTTAGAGATTGAAATCGAACAATATCCTTCTGGTTGCATCAATATGAAATATGGACTTATGCATTTAAAAAACTACACTAAAGGAAAGGGACACCTCAGAATGCATCCATTAGTTTTATAATTTAAATATTGGACATTGTCGGATGTTGTCTTAGTCATAGGCAGGAATATTATTATGAAACTTTATATTCCAACATTGAGAAGAGAAGAAACAGTGAAGCCTCCCAAGCAAAGGGATGGTTCATGGTAAATTTTATATATGTAAGAGGCGTTTCTAATAAACCAGAGTGGAAAATATCCTCATTAAATATGAAATATCATTAAACTTTACATATTTCTGTCGTCCAAAGACCTAATGAGATTAAAATCCCCGGTAAGGACCAAGTAACGTCTGCAGGCATATTTACACCATGTAACCAAGAAAAAAAAGGAGGATTTCTTTCATCCTGACAACACCCATATATATTGGCGAGGGCAAAGTAGACCACCTGGCCAAATAGGTAAAACAATTAAATCTCTTTGGGCAGAAGTTTCAGGTAAAATTCCTGTCAATATTTTCTGTTTAGTTTCAGATAAAAGTAAGGCAGATGTGCCTTACTTTCCTCATTTTCGGACCGAGTAATCCCCACGAAACAAAAAATCATGAGTAATATCCCACAATAATAATAATTCATGAATAATCGTCCCATTTTGCTTGCAAGAAGTTTTACATCAATATTACCAACTTTGTAAACCTACAATACAAACGCGCGACATGAAGCCACATATGCCAACACCAACAAGAATACAACATAACACAAAAATTCAAATTCCACATCACATGAAAAATAGGCATAAAGTGCGCATCGTGCAAGCAAGCACACACAGGTGTGAGAAACCTCCATCTCGTCGTACCGGAAAAAAATTAAGCCTTGAGCGGCTTGCAGACGACGGTGGCGTGGGTGCGGATCTGGTTGCTAAACTGGCCGGGCTTCTCGGTGGTGTCGATCTTGTCCTGCCCCGGCGGCGGCAGCAGCTGGAAGTTCTGCACCATGTTGCCGAGCGTAATGCCGATAATGGGCAGCGCCAAGATGATCCCGGGGCAGTTGCGGCGTCCGACACCGAAGGGCACGAACCGGAAGTCGTTGCCATGAGCTTCGACGGTCTTCTCCTCATCGAGGAACCGCTCGGGCCTGAACTCGTCGGGACGAACCCACCTCTTGGGGTCGTTGGCGAGGAACCAGGCGTTGACGAGGATCTTGGACTCGGCGGGGATGTCGTAGCCGTCCAGCTTGGCGTCCTTGAGGTTCATGTGTGGCACGAGCAGCGGAATGGCCATGCGGAGGCGGAGAGTCTCCTTGACGACGGACTGCAGGTATGGGAGGCGCCCCAAGTCCGGCTCCGTCACCCACACAGCGGGGCCGAGCACGGCGGCCAGCTCGTGGCGCAGCTTCGCCTGGACTTCCGGGTGGTTCACCAGCTCAGCAATGCCCCACTCGATTGACCACAACGTTGTCTCGATGGCTGCAAATAGTTAATCAAAGGTCCTTGTGAACATTTGTACCAGTTTAGTTTTTCTAGTACTGATGGATGTATATATTGCGTTTCTTTTGCTGTGGAAAAAGTCTATATTACTGTGGCCGCACCGAAAATTAAATTACTAACTATATGAAAGATGCGCGATTTCTCGGCACCGCAGCACTCGCGTAGATAGCTACAGTAGCTACAGTGTTGAACAGTACCGTGTGGAAGGACCTATCTGTAATTTGCAGAAAACCGAGGGATTTTTTTGCAAAAACATCAACGTAGCTTCCTCTCTCCCCCCACGCGGCCGTAGAACGCCGCTGCCGCCGCCGCGTCGTTCCGCCGCTGCAGGCCCTCCCGTCCAGATCGAAGCCCACCCGCGGAACAGCCTCGCCTCCCTCTCCATCCTCGCCAAAGATAGCGAGTCGGGAAGCTCGGACGCGCCCGCGGCGAGGTCGTCTTCGCCGTGTCCGTTCGCCGCCGTCGCGCATCGATTCGCCGCCAACCCGACCTCGCCTTGCCCATCGCTGCCACCCTTCAACTGCCCGCGCCGCGCCGCGTCGCGTCGAACGTGCTACGCCGCGTCGCCTCTCTCGCCCCCGAACGACGCCGCCATGCTCAACGTCGCCGCACGAGGAAGAAGACGCCGGTGGCCATTGATGACGTCAGAGGATGATGTCATCACGGGCCCCACCAGTCAGATTCTCATTATTTACGTATATTTTTTTCCTGTAAACTATTAAATTACTGACACACGGGTCCCATTTGTCAGATTTTTAATAATAATAATTACATGCAAAAGGATGATATTTGTTAAATTCGTAACTTTCAAACCGTAATTTAAAATAAGACAAATGATATATCAACAATTACAGAAAAATAAGATTTTTTAAAAAAAATCCAGCATGCATTTTTCTCGATTTTCACTTTTACAAAAAACTAACATTCCTTTTCCCGGGTTCAAATTTCCGACACAAATTTGAAATCTAACATTATATATTCAACCCCACAGCAAACATATATACATATATGTAGATTTCCATGTAGGTTGCTTAATCTTATTTGTAATAAACATCTCAAAAGTAATTATAAAATTTACACACCAGAGAAGAAAAAAAATGTAGCAAAATGGCCAAAAAAATGACGACTATTTATATCTCCTAATGAAAATTTTAAATTTGAATATTTTTCAAAAATTTCACAATGTCGCAAGGATTTCAAACATGATCATTTAACAAACGCAAAGAAAAATCAAATATGACAAAAAAAATTCAAAATTTTGAAAGCATTTCAAATATGAGCAATTAATCCTTCGAATTTCAATAATTTCCAAATTTGAACAACTTTCAAATGTGAATGTTTCCAAATTTGGATTTTACCACACTGCCACGGAAAATATGGCAACCATATCAACATGAACAAACAAAAAAAATGTTACGTACTTACATCATATGCTCAAAATCCAAATTGTAATATTTCACAATTTTGAAAGCATTTCAAATATGATCATTTGACAAATACAAAAAGGATTCAAAAAATGACATAAAACACTGGCTATTTATAACGTAAGATCAAAATCCATATTTGAATATTTTAAAATTTCTAATACCTTCCAAATCTGAGTAATTATTAAATTTCTTTCGATTTCAATAATTTCCAAGCTTAAACAATTTTCGGATATGCACGTTTCCAAATTTGGATTTTGCCATACAAACGGGAAAAAATAGCAAATATATCAAACATGAATACAAAAAAAAAGTTGAATATTAATACCATACGATCAAAATTCAAATTGAAATATTTCAAATTTGGGCAATTAATAAATGTGAAGAGAATTCAAACAACATATCAAAATTTACAAAAAATATGAGAGTTTCCAAACAATTTTGGCATGTATTTCCTTCGATTTTCACTTTGACAAAAAAAACATTTCTTTCTCGCGCTCATATTTTCGACACAAAATTTAAAACTAACATTTCTTTCCCGCGCTCAGATTTTCGACATAAATTTTAAATGTATTTTCTCAGTGATATTTTCCTTAAGCCAACGTCAAACAAAATTGTGACTACAATTTGTGCGCTATAAGTTTTAAAAATTCTCGACCACATAAGCACTTCCGACACAATTTTTAAACATAGCTTTCCAACAGTAATTTTATAGGTCACTTATCTATCGAAAACAAATTTTCGATTGTAATTTGAAAATTTTGCACCAAAGGCGCGTCGTCACTCACCTAGTTAGACCTACAACACGGAATTTTCTTGAGACCGCGTGGACTCAGTTTATGGCTACCATTTCATTCATATATTATATACAGGTTCAGTGTACTCCTAGCACGTTGAATTTAGTATACTAAATCATGATGAAAGTCAAATGTAGGTGCTCAGTCAATTTTAATTTTCTGAACATAACTCTGGGTTGATCGAGAATAGAATTAGCAGGGGCATGCATTATTATATAGTTTCTAGATTACCATGTTTGAAATAAGCATAGTATTTTTTCTGAATTTGATTTAATGGCCTTCTAGACACATTTGATTCATTGATAAGATTTGATGGAAAATTTAAATATTCTTCGTGTAATGAATTAGGGTAATTGGCATTTTTAGGACGAACAAACTTTGATTAAAAAACTTTTGCAAGGCTATCTTAAGTGTTTTGATCCTGTTGCAATACATCTACTTATTTTTAAATGATATCTTGAGTTGAAATAGTCGTTTACTCTATGTTTTTTTGCCCGTCAATAGTTTTTCATAAACCCTATGTGCTCAGTCAATTTTAATTTTCTATCACACTTTAATAATATAATAGATAGATGTTAGGTGGGCTCCTGGTCGCCCTGGTTAGGAGTTTTCTTATCGTGCGTGCTACATTAGTTTACAAAGAAATGGTCCTCGGTGATAACATATTGACGACCTCATTACTTGACAAACAGCTTAACAATAAGTGTACTTGTCTTCTGAAAATTACTTTTCCCACATTGCTAGAGGGACATTGTTTGTTTCTTATTTAGAATAACAATTTCCTTTTTCAAAACTAGGGGTGATATCGCTTAATGAATTTTACCTGCGACATTGATGTTCTCGACGATGTAGAGGACATTGTCGTGGTTGATCTCGCCCTTCCTTTCAGCCTCCAGGATGTGGTCCATGGCGCACTTGATTTCACCACTCTGCTCCAAGGCCTTCCTACATTTATCATACGGGGAACATGCATGTTAATTTTGAACTGGATAAGCAACCGATGTAGCATATGAAACATTGAATGCGCAGCCATGTCAGCATGAGATTGTAGGGATTAGAGTAAGCAGATTGGTTTGTTTGATAGAGAGTGACATGATGCTTTGGCCTCAAACCATGAAAGAGTCAACTCTAGGTGCACAACTTGTTCTAATAAATTTTACCTTTCCTGCATCCCAAAGCCATTGACCTCAGAACTGGGGCAGATCTGGATCACATCTCCCACTTAGTCAAACCGAAGCCTAGCTAGCATGTGCATGTACGTACCAACCTCTCCATTTTGATCGACTTCTAACATGTACTCCTAGTTTGTCAACTACGGTTGAGGCGTAGGCTACGGATCCATCCTACTGCTTAAGCTATTTTTTCCTTTAAGTTGTTGCATAAATAAGATTGTTTTTTTTTTTACTTTTTTCTGTGAACTTGCATGCTTTATTAAATTTTAATCACAAGATGAATACAAGCAAATTCAGGAGGCACACTAAAGCCACACATGAAACCCGGTCGACAGGCCGACCGTCGCCTTTCCTAAGACTTGGGCTTCAAAATTAGACTCTCTAAATTCATGAATGATATTTATTTGTTGAAAACTAATGCTTCTCGAGTTGATTTCTCTGATAATGGTACTAAACTGCCCCATCTAGCCGCGCTTTGAATGCACCTGATAACCTCAACACAATGTTTCTACTGTATTACTCTGGTTTGTGGGTAAAGTCCGGGTGTAAACTATCTTAATGATTGTATCACTTTGATGCAAACTTATGAGTTAAAGAAAAAAACTCCTTTTATTGGCAAAAAACTGCTACTTCTGCTTGCTAAACAATCTGATCTTTTTGGTGACACTGATTAACATTGTGATGAGCCTAAGAGTAGCTGCTATGTATAATCTGTAAGAAGCACTTACTTGCGTGGGGTGACGAAGTCGTCCTCGAAGACTTTCATCCTCTTGGTGAGGAGGTTAGTGCAGCGCTTGAGGTAGCCTCCGAGGAAGGGTCGGAGGACGGGGATGAAGTCGCCGTAGTTGTAGTCGAAGCTCTGGGAGAGGATGCTGCGCTCGGCGTTGAGCGCCCTGAGCTTGTTGAAGAGCGGGTCGGCGAGGGACTCGAAGCGGCGATCGAACATGATGCGGAACATGTCATTGTACATCATGAGCTGCAGCCTACGGCGGATGACCACGCCCGTCGTCGCCGACGCAGGGTCGGCCCTCACGTCCTCCACCACCAGCATGGCCTCCTCCTCCCAGCCGACCCGGTTCTGCGCCACCACCTTGCTGGTGAAGAAGGGCACGGTCATGATGCGCCGCATCTTGCGCCAGTGGTCACCGTAGACGGTGAACACCATGTCCTGCCCCTTGCCGGTGAAGATGTCGAGGACGACGTTGCGGGTGCGGGAGCCAAACTCGACGCCCTGCGTGTGGAGCACCTCCTTGGCCAGCTCGGGGGTGGAGACCACCACCAGGTTGCGGCAGCCCATGCGGAGGTGGAACATGTCGCCGAAGCGTGCGGCCATGCCCATCAGCATGCGGTGGTTCAGGTCGTCGCCGACCTGGAGCCAATTGCCCACGATGGGGTAACCGGACGGACCTGGAGGGAGCCGGAAACGCTTGCCAGTGAGCTTCGCCACGGCAATGGCGAGTATCGCCGCCGCAAAGAGGCCCAGTAGGGCCTTCTCCACGAGGTTGACGTCCATCCTCGGCAGGTGGCTTGTGGTACCGTGGAATTGGCTGCAAAGGAGGAGTTCAGAGACTGATGGATGAATGTTAGTAGAGGAAACGGTGACGCTTTTATATTGATCGATGGAAGGGTACAGATTCAGCACAGTAGATTTTTTATAACTACTTGGCACGGGCGATTGTTAGGTGCTGCAAACCTGGCGCCAGCTAACTATCTCAATTTCAGTCTAGTAGTCTCTAAATAAGCCAATTCCAGCTAGTTGTAGCTTTAGACCAACGGCATGTTTATACGGTCGTGGGAATGGGATGACACGATCTTGGCTATACTCGCTGCACTGTTGAGCATGTTTCCTCACGTATCAAGTTCTGTAGAGTAGAGTAGATAGGGGCATGCACTTGCCCGTTCACTTGCACTGAAATATATGATTTTTAAGCTCTGCTTAAAATAGCGGGCTATTGTGTTTAGCACCGGGCTATAGCGCGGCTAATGACTTATAGCCGTTTTGCTAAATAATGAAAAGAAAACAATATTTGGGCATCATATATTTGTATAGGTATCAATAATTCACAGATGTCATGGCTGTCGCCCCTCTTGGTTCTATTTTCGGGAGAGAGAGGAGAGAACGAGAATAATTTAGGGCTAGAGTTGACATTTGGGCCCCGATTGGGCCGAGCGGGACAAATTTCGCCTGAGCAGGAAGAATTTTGATCCAATTTTTTTGGATCCCTGAGCGAGAATATAGTGGCGAAGGGGCTAAATTGATTTAGCCGGACTATTAGCGGCTATTATCTTTTTAGCCTACGAAGACCTTATCTATAGCGCAGACCCTCTCACGAGGCTATAGCCGGCTATTTAAAACAGAGTTTTTAAATCAAGGAGAGAAAGAACCAAAATTTGGGTTGTTGAGCAACACCAACTCGGCTTCTCTCCTGATCTTGAACTGTCAGTTTCAGCAGGGGGTCGGCCATGATTTGCCGTTGACCGACGGCTCGATTAATGGCAAATTCTAGTTGCCCAGCCCTTGAGAACTACAAACCACATAAAACTTGACACCACTCCCCAATGTTGGCTGAGATAGTAATGACGGTCACATAAGGACAGAGTTAGATCTATGTGACTTTTATTTGCATGTCCGATGCCATATCCATCGTCAAAATATCGTCACCTACGAGAAAATCATATTACTTTTTTTTTGCTTGTATCATTTGAGTTTGCTGACAGAGCTGACTGCTCTGTAGAAAATCATATTACTGACAGGGATCATTCTGCACTATGAATGTAGATCCACGGTTCCCCGTTTCTAGACTCTAGATCAGACTGCAGAGAGACGAGAGTACCGATGAATAGTATACTCGCTTTTAATGTTTCATGTAGTGGCTAAGTTCTAATTGTATGGAGTAGCTAGTTTAGAAATATTATAACTCATTGTTATAAGTCCTCCGATGACACACGTTCCCCTCTCCCCAAACTCCCTCAGACCCAACTTTCACTCGAGAGATGATGTCGGTTCTATAAATGGTGAGGCAAAGAATAAGTTGAACCGAAGGAAAACTAGGAGTTATTGCCTCTCAGTTCCGTCGCGCGGCGGCGGGCGGCTCCTGCGGTCTTCTACATGCTGTGGTGGCGCCTTCTTCCCGGCGGCAAGTGGTATGGCGGCGGCGCCGTCGTCTAGGTGCTTGGGGTGCGGTTTAGGATCCGATTGTAATTTCTTCCTGAGGCTTGGGGTGCTCTTTGCACTTTTCTGGGTCCCTTTGTTTTTTTGTTTTTTCTTTTGGACCTTTCTGTAAAAGTGTGATGAGCTTCTTAATATATGCGTCAGATCCTCCTCAAAAAAGAAAGAAAATCCCAACTCTAAATGCTTTGCAACAAAAACTATCTTGGATCCCAATGACAAGAATAAAATCAAAATCTACACATCCTAATCTACTGATGAAAATAAGAGAGAGAGAGAGAGACTGGTGCTGACGGCTTCGGCTTCTGCAGTTCCCAGATCAGGTTTTGGGAGCCTGACTTGGTGACGGGGGCGGTTCAAAATACCGGGTGGGGCGAAGGTGGTTCCGGGTGAAAGCCCAGCGCTATGGCGCCAACGGCGGCAATGCCTGCGGGTGTCGTAACCCTCTTTGGGGCGTCGTTGTGGCCACCTTTGCCGCGTTAGGACTCCGGGTGAAAACCTACGGCCTCGACACTGGTGGCCTGAGGCGTCGTTACCTTCTTGGAGGCTTTTTCGTGGAGTTCCTTTTTTTGGTTTCGTTTCGTTGTCATCGGTGGCAAGTTTGGCTCTCCGGTTTTTTCTTGTTTTATATTTGATCTGCTTTATAAGAGGATCGCCTCATCATGTTGTATCGGTTTGGCCGTTGTGGCTTTATTTATAAAGCGGGGCTACGGCCTGTTTCGTCAGAGAGAGAGAGAGAATGTGGCTGCCTCGGCATGGAGCCATCTAATCTCCAGAAAAAATGAGCATGAGCATCTAGTTTTTTTTGTTACTTTGTTGGTAAAATTATTTATATCATGAGGCACAACCTGTCATACAATTGCTTCAGTGAGAGAGATAGAGAGTGTGTGTAAGTTGACTAATCGGAGATCGAGACAGTATATTTACCTTAGGTCTCTGCTTGCTTGTGAATGGTTGTTTGTTCACTTCAGTAAACTACGTGTGTACGTTTGTTGGTGATCCGGCTCTCTGATCCGGCCTGGTACACTTAACAACCTTGCTCGGTCCCCTACAACTATCTTATACTCCTTATTGGAGTACTCTAAAATATCAGTCCGATGAACAGAAACATCACCGCATGTGCGCTCAAATACATTATAGACATTTGAGGGTGAGCCAGTGAGGAGACTTTAATTTCCAGATCAGGAGATGTAGCCGCTTGATGAGGGCACTTTACCCGACCGGTTAGTGGACCTATTATAGGTGGCACGTTACTGGCATATCTCGTGCATAGCGACTGGTCAAATCGTACCTAGTCATACAAATAAGTACGTTGTGGTATAACATAATGCAAGCTGGCATCGTGCATACAACCCAAAACTCAGCCGGTCGTCACATTGTACCGAGTCGTGCAAGATGAACATGTTGTGCTATATCAAAATCCAAGTTGACACTAGTGGCACTAGAGGACAACGTTCATACCCAAAGGTCAGCTCTTTGATCCACTCTGTAACGTTGCTAGGTTGGAGACACCAATTGTTTACTGTTTCATCAAATTCTAATACTGTAGGTCTACTGTACCTTTTTTCTTCGATGACAGCAACTTGAACCTTTTTTTTTTTAAATTGCAACTTGAACTTTGACAGCTATGGAGATGCGCCTCCCTGGCACAACTACACATATTGTGTAGCTACTTTGCTGATGATAAACACATACTTAATCTTAACTTATTGTATTGTTTTTTCATTTCTTTTTCATGCCTGCGTGCGTTCTGTTTCCAAATGTAGATCTGGAACAGACAATTTCCTGGTTTCGGCGTTCTGCTGGTAGTCTGGTACATGTCACCTGTACTACACAACAGTTGACTGAGACATGGCTAAAGGATGGTAACATGTATTAGTCCATGTAGAGACCAGAGATTACCCCATTCAGAGCGAAAAAATTGGTCGAAGGTTTATTCTTTCCAACTGAATTCTATTTTATTTGGCCAACCGTGTATTATGTTTCTATTGATTCTATTAGTTTCAAACGATTTAAACAAAAATATCATGGCTGATGCTTTTTTTTTTCGAGTAACCCCTCGAGGAGGGCAGGGCGTTCCTGCAATTCGTATAGAAGAGAAGAATTGGCCCAGTTTATGAGGACGACCGGGCCCAAAAATCATATAAATACCCTGTTTATGAGGAAAACATGGCCGAAAAACCGCACAAGCGAGGGGACCGTCGCCCACACGACGCTAGCCCACCGAACACCCAAAAAACACACCACCAACCCCGGGGCCGCCGCCCCGACTTGCACCACTCGGCACCAAAGCCGCACACGAGCCACAACGCCGCACGATCCAGTCGTCTCGTAGCCCTTGCTACCCCCGCTAAAGACGACCGCCCGCAGACCTCAAACGTCGCGCCAAATCCGAGGCCGCCGCCCCGGCGTAGCAACCAGATCAAACTCCGCATTGCTCAGAGCTGAACCAGCCGAGTCGACACACCTGCTGCCCTCGCAGTACCAAGTCGCCACCCAAAACCTCGCTAGGTGAAGGCCCTGCCCCATAGGACCGTCGCTGTAGAGGGGACCGAGGCCGCCGCCTCGACGTACCACCACCGTCCGGGGTCACCACCCCGGCATCTACCTCCCCCGACCACAGAGCCATCCTGGCCTGCCGCCACGAAACCGACGCACCGCGAGGGCCAAGAGCTCCAAGGCGACGCCTCCAACAACAAAGTGACGTGTCCGTCACCGTCGCCCACTCCGAGGGAGCTTAGATTTTCACCCGGAGATCTTGGAACTACTCGCGTCGGATAGGATCCGAGCTCCATGATGACGCAAACAAGAAGGGGAATGACGCCCGAAGGCGCCACCGTCATCGGCACCGACCGTAGTCGATGCAAGCTTTCGCCTGGAGCTTGATCTGCCCGCAAAGCGCCGGGAGCAGCAGACAAGCAGAAGCATGTCGTGGTTCCTGCCGTCGCGCGCCGGAGCCAACCGTGGCGCCTCCTGCCACCGCCGGCCGTCGCCGCCACCTTCCCCGGGGCGCGTGCGGCTTTGCCGGCGACCCCTCCGGCGGCGGCGAAGCGGGAGGAGGTCGGGTTGGGGAGCCGGAACGCCGGCGCTAGGGTTTCCCCCCGGGTCGCCCAGAGGAGGGCGACGTGGGGGCGGGGGCGGGGTTACTAGAGATTATTCACAAGTTAATAGTTACCAGTGCCTTAATATCTTCTGATCCTAGCTGTTATGAGAGTTTTGGGCTGATAGTATTAGGGTCTGTTTGTTTGGGCTGCAGCTTTTGAGAAGCAACTGTAGCTGTTGAGCTGTGGAAAAGCAGCTGTGAGAAGCAGCTGCTGGAAGCAGAGATTTGATGTTTGGCAGGAGTGCTGTTAGCAGCTGTAGCTGTTGGTTTTCTGAATGAAATGTCTGGAATGTCCCTGAGTGCTGAAGATGTTATATAAGTGCCGATTTGAAGCGAAACAATTGTTTTTGACTTATTTAATTCATTATTACGATGTTTAGATAGCTAAATCATCTCAATTTATCTATTTATATGTAATAATTGAAACACATATTTATCCAAACATAGAGCATTACATATATCCGAAAGACCATAACACTTCACATATATCCAAAAGATCATGCGAGGTTGTCCAACAAATATATTACAAGGCTTCTCCATATGAACCTAAAAGAACTACGAGCTTGACATATCTACAACCATAACACATCACATATATCCAAAAGACCATGCAAGGTTGTCGAACAAATATATTACAAGGCTTCTCCATATGAACCGAAAAGAACTATGATGGCATATCTACAATACTACAAGTCACCTCCTCTTGATGCGAACAAAGCATCAGCTATGTTGTCACAAATAGTGCTCATGTTAACATGCTCCCCTCCCAAATCATTGTCATTGTTGCCTCCTTGTGTGGAAACAACATGCCCTGGAGGCATATAGTCCTCATCACGATCACATCGATAGAATTCTACATCGAACAACTGACTATCGCGAATAAAGTTATGGAGTGCTAGACATGCAATGATAATCTCTGTCTGCTTCTCTATCGGGTAACTTGATATACCATGCAAGATGCGCCATTTCTGCTTCAATACCCCAAATGCTCTCTCAATAGCATTCCGCAAAGATGAGTGGGCATGGTTGAATATTTCTTGCTTCCCAGAAGGTCTTCTAGCTAGTGTAAACTCAGGGAGATGATACTTGGTTCCTGTATATGGTGAAAGATACCCCTCCTGATTGGGATAACCTGAATCAACTAGATAGTATCTTCCTGAATGAAACACAAGTTAGTGATAGCATATATGACACCATATCACCAAATGAACTATGCACAAGCCTAACATATACATGGAGGAGGATGAGGAAAATTTGCTTCAAACTTAAGCAATGTATCTTTGAATATCCTTGTGTCGTGCACAGAACCGGGCCTTCCTGCAACTATGGAGGTGAACCGCAAGTCGAAATCACAAACAGCCATAACATTCTATGTGGAATATCCAAGGCGACCAACATGGTTGACCATATATGCAGCTGGCACAATAACTGGTATGTGTGTCCCATCAATTGCACCAATTGCACCATTAAAATGAGGTGTAAATCTAGAGTCCCGTAGCCTCTCATGCAATGTTGGGAACAATGGAGCAATAGGCTTGATGATGTCTCCCGCTAATAGATTCATGCAATATAGCACCTCGGCAAATTTCCTATTGATTGTCTCCTTGGATCTCTTGAATCGGTTATGAACTTGAGTCACGGATTGTGGACTACCAAGAGTCCACAAAAACATTCCAAGTGCCTCCTCGGAACACATGCGGGTTGACCCTCCTAGACCATATTTGTCAACCAAAGTGTCATGCAAAGCATCAAAACATGGTCTATGCATTCTAAACATGGCATAACAATCCTTCGAGTTGCCCAAGTTATCAAATACCCATTGTTGTCCGGTGTATCTTGGTTCTACCCTCTTTTTCTTCATTAGATGCTTCTCGGAGTGTTGAAGAACATGATACATCATTTGTGTATTCCGTCGCCGACGGCGCCTTCTTGATTCCATCAGTGCGGAGTGAATGCCATCATCGCTGTCACTTGCATCACTACTCTGACTTGTGCTCATCTAAAAACAATAACATACAAGTGATCAACACTATATTTGATGAATTTTTTTTAAAACAACAACATATATGATCAAACCAGCAGCATAATTGACCAACCAGCAGCATATATGACAAAACAGCAGCAAAACAACAACATATGTGACCAACCAGCAGCATAACAACACCAACCAGCAGCATATATGACAAAACAACAGCAAAACAGCAACATATATGACCAACCAGCAGCAAAACAGCAACATATATGATCAAGCAGCAACAAAACATCACCATATATGATCAAAACAGCACCATATATGACAACCCAGCACAAAAACAGCAACATATATGACCAAAAACAGCCATTGATAAAGGTAACACTTCCATACATAGAGGGATATTCCAAGTCATATGGGTACATAACAAAGTAGTTAACATAACATGGTAGCATAGGGATATAATCTCAATTATGAGATGGGCATAGAGATGCAAATAAAGTAGATCTAATTTCTCTTCCTATCCTCATATTGCATCTTCAACCAACTTAGCCGACCCTCCGCAGTTTTCATGGTATTGAAGAAAGCTCGATTTTCAAGTGTGGCAAATTGTTTTGTTGCTATGTAATGTTCAACGCTACCCTCAGCTGCTCCACATTCCACAACTTCTTTCATTATGGCTTCGATATCTTCAACTACTTGGGCTGAAGATGATATTGCACGGTCTTCATTAATGCAATGGTCAACCCAACGCTTGAAGTCTTGTTGCATCGGGTTCTTCTTTTTCTTTCCCGGGCTACATGCAATCCTAGCAGCCCCACGCTTTCTATTCACACTAGGAGGTGTTGGAGCTGAGCCTTCATCATCTACAAGATCAACCAAATCAGCGGGCACTTCTTTTGGCACTCCCGGCATGACCGCCGATGTCCCATCAACATGGGCATCCTCAAACATGGCCTCCATCAACTCCAAGTTGTCCGGAGGACCTTTCCGGAAACCCGCAATAAGCTTGTTAGCCTGCATTAAAATGACAAGAGTTAATAACCATAATTTGATCCATCTATTTCGAAATATAAATATGACATAAACATGGACAATGTCATACCTTGATCAATTCAGCCCACTGTGCTTCATCTGCTGTAAATGTTTTCTTCACTGAATCCCAACCAAGTCCAGTTGCTTTGGTATTGTAATACACCCATGCTTGGTACAATGCTTTGGTTGTATCCCATTTGTTTTTAAATTGTGGCCTGGTGTAGTTTTTTCCTGTCTTAAGAGCAAATTCTCTACCTAGGCACTTTTACGCCTCCGGGCTAAGGAATGCGGTTGGCCTATTCCCTGCCCTCTTCTGTTCTTTGCAGTTTCACAAAATATTGTAGTCGAGCGTGCATCCCAGTGTGCCTTAGGTGCCTTATCTTGATCCATCTAATTGCATGAAGTACATATTTAACACAATGCATGATATCAGATGGCAAATACATCAAAACATCACAATTCATTTGTATGCTATCTCCATGTTTTCTACCCATATTCCACAACTCACATACACACTGCCGGCCATGTATCCAACTCACAAACAAATACAAACACAATGCATCATATCAAATTGCAAATACATCAAAATATCATATTTCATTTGTATCTATCTCCATCATGATTTCTGGTCATATTCCACAACACACACAAACACACACTGCCGGCCATGTATCCCAATCGCACACAAATAATACCAAGAGAGAGAGAAAGAGGGGTGAATGGCTTCACCTTGCCACTGGACGAAGATGTCACTGGCGAACGGTTTGGGTCGGAGCAGGACCTGGTTCTCCACGGTATTGGACGGTTGGCGACAATGAACTGGATGGGACGGAGCACACGGGAATAGCGCCACACGAAGTAGACGAAGCAGCGCACCGGCGGCGGTCTGCAGGGCTCCGGTGGCCGACGACCAGTGGCGACGGGATCGACCCGTGGGAGCGGCTTTGATGGCGATGAGCTCTAGGGATTGGGGAAGAAGACTGGCAGCCGAGGCGGAGGGAGCGGAGGACGAGACGGCGTGGAACGGCGGCCGAGCCTGCAGCGGCGGCGGAGGGGAACGGCGGCGGCGAAACCCTAGCTCACCATGGTTGTGCGGGAGAGGAGGGGAAATGAGGTTGGGGACGGTGGATTCGATCCATTTGCACTGTTCGTTTACATATATATTGCGGTGGCACGATTTCTGTAAATAACCCGAAGTATGGAGGGCATTTCCGTCCGTTGCATCTCGGGAAGCGGGGGAAAAGCTCGGGAAGCTCCTCTCGCCCAGCTTTCGCTCTCGCCCCCCGAGGTAGTTCATTTTCCTACCGTGATTCTGTCAATCGCTTTCCTATTTTTCGTTGTTTGTTTGCGCTGCCACTTCTCGACCCTAAAAGCTAAAGCTGAAGCGGTAACAAACAGGCCCTTAGAGACATATGGAGATACTCTTGGTTCACAACTGAATTCAGGAACCATCTGTTACCTTTCGTTCTTAAATTTATCTACCGAGGGTCTTGACCTGGCTCTTAGACCGTTCACAAATCTTGGACAGAGTACTTGAATTTCTACTGGCGTGGCAAAGAGGGTTGTTGGCTCGTGCATGCAGATTAATTCAAATCAAGTGCGTGGTCACAGTCAAGACAATTCATCACCTACTCCTGTCAAACACTCAAACCCCGCCAGTTTGCCTACTGGAGGAGATTGACAAGTGTGGATGCCAGCATTTTTCTGGACAGGAAAGGAAAAAAGTTTGGTATCATGGTACTGGGAGTAGAAAATATGTCGTTGGTGGGCTCGTGATTAAGAATCAAAAGCCACAGGGAATTGCCGTACGGGTTCGATGGCTGCGTCGTTGCGTCGAGCAGAATAGATCAGGGCAAGGCCTCCCCATGATCAAAGATGCAAGCGTCTAACAGCCTACTGAAAATCCAAGTGGGATAGGGAAATAAAACACTATTTAGTAAGGATGGCTGGATAAAAGGCTTGCCACTATCGCTCCACAAGTGATTCAGCTGGTTGGGATAATAATTCAGAATAAATGCACAGTGGAAGAAGCTTTGCAGAACAACAGGTGGGTGCAGGACGTTGTTGGCCAGCTCAGTGCCCAGGGTATAGCTCAGTGCCTAGTGCTGCTAACTGTTATCGTCATCTGACATGCGGTTGCAAGAAAGTGCCGGTTAATAAGTTAAAAGCTAGGAGTGCTAGAATTAAAAAGAATAAAAAAAGTTAAAAACAAATTCAGTCATGAAAGCTTTTCTTCGGAACAGCGAAGATTTTAGAGATACAGCGAAGCATTTGCGCATCCAAGAGTCTATTTGTGAGCATAGGTTAGATATTGTTGCTTTTGTGAGGGACAGGGTTATCTAACTTCTCTGCTCCAGAGACAAGGGAAGAAGAAGGGTACCAAGGAGCAAAATGTACAAGTCAAGAAGAACAAGGCATATGAGTGATCCTTTTAGTTCCTGCACTGAATGTATTGTCCTTTTGGTTCATGTTCTGAAACTATATCCTTTTGGTTTGTGTCCTGAATGTGATGTACTGAACCTGGTCTAGTGAAGAATTATTGTTTTCAGTTTGGATGATGTACTGAATTCATGTGCTTTTGGTTGGTGTCAATTTTGCTGATGAGTGATTGCCATATGCTATTTATCTTCTCTAGCATTGTTTATATTGTCAATTAGGCTGCAATGTACTGAACATAATGGTCAGTAGTTGTGTATCTTTGAAAATTGTAGTTCCACTGAGTGCTCAATGGTTTTTTTAACCATGGAAGAACTCATGGTTGTAAAATTTATTATTTAGCTTCAAATTGACTCGTTAAGTCTTTGAGAGATAAAACTTTCAGAGTACAACAGAGATATAACTACACTAGAGTATGTGTATATAACAGCAAAAAAAATGCAACATATACCCGCAAAAAAATAGGCACCAGGACCGCCGAGTCGACGTCGCATGGGCCGTCGCGTGGGGGGCAGCTTCACGGCCGCCAAGCTGCTAGCTGCCATAGCGAGGGCACTTCGTCCACAGTGCCCGCTGAGCCTCCGTCTCGTGGGGGAGGTGGGCAGCGCCGGCGGCCGAGCCACCGTCGTGAAGGGGAGGACTTGTTCGGGACTGGGAGACGTCAGGGACAAAGGATTTGCGTATAGGATCAGCCCAGCGTGATGGAGTTATGGGCCGAAAAACAAGTCCATCTACTAGGCTGAACCAGCCCACCAGATATGTTTGGCGAATATACATGCACGACAGCTGATACCGTTCGGTGTTTTGATGTTTGGTCATACGAGCTATGAGTACCTGTTTCACTGTGTGTTCATCAGTGTACAGATAAATAAAATAATTAAAATTTGAACCTGCTATTAGGTTTAGGAGGAAACGATAGCGCATTAGGGCTTCGTGGTTTGTGTTAAATAGGGGGTGGAAACAACCTCCACCGTGGCGTACAAGATGTGTACGTATACGGGCGGTGTACTACACCGTACCATATAAGTACGGTTCATTACATTGTCTAACAGCCCCCCTTAATTTGAACTTCGCTGAAGATTCAGATTACGCCTGAACTCATACAAACTCCTAACAGGAAGTGCTTTGGTAAAACCATCAGCAACTTGATCTTTACTAGACACAAACTTAACATCTAACTTTTTATTTCCTACTCTCTCACGAACAAAGTGAAAGTCTATCTCTATTGTTTTGTACAAGCATGAAACACTAGATTGGCTGTCAAATATGTGGCACCCAAATTGTCACACCACAGGCATGGTCGTTGGTGAAGAGTGACTCCAAGTTCACCGAGCAAGGCTTCAACTCATATCAATTCAACAGTAGCATTGGCCAAGGATTTATATTCTGCTTTTGTACTTGACCTAGACACTGTGGCCTGTTTTCTGGCACTCAAGATACCAGATTCAGACCAAAGAAGACAGCAAACCCTCCAGTGGAGCGTCGATCATCGGGGCATCCAGCCCAATCTACATCTGAAAAGGCACTCAAAAGAGTAGAGGATGACTTCTGAAAAGTTATTCCAAGAATCACTGTACCCTGGACATAGCGTAAAATTCTCTTAACTGCAGTCCAATGTGTTGTTGTGGGAGCATGTAAATATTGACACACCTTATTCATTGAAAATGATAAATCTGGCCTTGTCAAAGTAAGATATTGAAGGGCACCAACTATACTGCGATACTTTGTGCTATCCTCCGAACCAAGAAGCTCACCATCAACAAGAGATAGAGACTCGGTAGAAGACAATGGTGTAGGTGCAGACTTACATTGGGTCATACCAACTTTTTTAAGGAGATCCGAAGCATATTTTTCCTGTGTTAATATCAAGCCATGCTGAACTTTCTTCACTTGAATGCCAAGAAAGAAATGTAGATCACCAAGATCCTTGACAGCAAAATTGTCATTGAGATCTCGAAGCAAAACTGAAATAGCTGAATCTGAGGAACTTGTCACTATAATAACATCCACGTAAATCAACACATATATAGTTATATCTGATCTTTGATAAAGAAACAAAGATGTATCAGGCTTTGAGGGTGTAAAACCGAGATCATGCAGTTTGGAACTAAGTCTGGAAAACCATGCTCGAGGGGCTTGTTTCAAACCGTATAAAGCTTTATCAAGTTTGCAAATGTAATTAGGAAAATGTGAACTTTCACAACCAGGGGGTTGTTTCATATAAAACTACTCTTCCAGAACACCATGTAAAAACGCGTTCTTGACATCTAGCTGCCGCAAACTCCATCCTCTTGAGACAGAAATTGCCAAAACAATCCTGATAGTAGCAGCTTTAACAACAGGACTGAAAATATCCTCATAATCAATTCCATACCTTTTCTTGAATCCTTTTGCTACTACGCGAGCTTTATATCTGTCAATTGTTCCATCTGCACTTTTTTAATATGATATACCCATTTGCAATCAATAAGATTGTTGTTAGAACTTGGAGAAACAAATATGCCATGTCTTGTTTTGAAGCAACGCATCATACTCCTCCTCCATTGTTTTGCGCCAATTTGGATCATCAAGGGCTTCATGAAGAGTGTGAGGCTCACCTGTAGAGGTAAGCAAATCATAGCGAACACACAACCATCTTTATAAATTCTTGGTTGCCTTATACCTTTCATTAGTCATGTACGAACTCCAATTGTAGAAGGAGCAGCAGGAGGGCGTGCAGCATTGCGGGGCGCAGAAGATCCCGCTGCACCAGCATCTGGCGCTACGCGACACGCAGGCGGACGACCGTGTCATTTTCTTGGTGGAGCTGGCTTATCCGGACGTGACACGTCACCGCGAGGAGGCGGGGACGGAACCGGGGACGCGGAGCGAGAGCTCGTCGGGGAAGCGGGGGACGCAGAGCGCGAGCGCGCTGTCGGCGACAGCGACCGGCACGTCGGGCTGCGTGGCGTGGGGCTGCGCATGGCAGCAGGGGACAGATCGGGCGAATCCACCTCGGATCGGCGCCGACCGGATCAGAAGCTGCAGGCGAATCAGCATCGGATCCAGTGCCCTGTTTGTCTTCTTCTGAATTTTCTGAGGGATCATTCGGAGCCATTTCTTCATCATGTTCAGCTGAATTTTTTTCTGGATCTTCACTATCTTGAGAGTTATCATCTGCAACAATGTGCTCAACATTTTGTTGATCAGTAACAACAAGTATAAAAGGCACAGTAATGGGGTCATCAAGTGGTACATCCCCAACATGTGATAATGGAGAAAAAGTGTAATGTGGCAAAAGGAGAATATCCTGGCAGAGACGCCGGCCAGCATTCGGATTTAGGGAGGCAAAGGGAAAGACATTTTCATCAAAAACAACATCCCTAGAAATATAAACATGTTTTGGGATTGAGACATTTGACTCCTTTGTGAATAGGGCTATACCCTAGAAAAACGCATTGAGTAGAACGAAAGGCAAGCTTGCGTGTATTGTAAGGACGCAAGTTGGGCCAGCAGGCACAACCGAAAATTCTAAGGGATTCATAGTTGGGTTTTGTTTGAAGGAGACGCTCAACGGATGTTTCAAAGTGTAGAACCTTACTAGGAAGCATATTTATGAGAAACGTGGTTGTAAGAAAAGCTTCGTCCCAAAACTTTAGAGGCATAGATGCATGAGCAAGCAAGGCGAGTCCTACCTCAACAATGTGATGATGCTTGCGTTCAGCTGAACCATTTTGTTGATGAGCATGTGGATACGAAACATGATGCGTGATGCCCACTTTTTGGAAGAAACCATGGAGTTTTTCGTATTCACCTCCCCAGTCAGTTTGCATAGTGATAATTTTTCTATTAAACTTGCATTCAACGAGTTTTTGGAAATTCAAGAAAACTTGACAAACATCAGAACGTTTGCTTGAGCAAATAAATCCATGTGAATTTGCTAAAATCATCAATGAAGCTTACATAATACAAATGCTTGCCAACAGAAGCGGGTGTTGGATCCCATACATCATAAAACACTTGTTCCAAAGGAACAGTGGAAACACTAGTGGAAATGGGATATGGCAGTTGATGACTCTTTGCGAGTTGACAAGAATCGCATACATAAGGGTTTATTTCAGGAGTAAACGAAATATTATGCTTCCTAAGAACTTTTTTGCACCACAAAAGATGAAGGATATATGCCCTAAACGACGATTTCATGTGGAGGAAGATGGCTTTATTGTGATAAAAGCATGCTTGGATGACCTAGTAGACACAGGCACTAAAGGGTAGAGACCACCACGGCAGGGACCTTTAAACAGAATTCTACTTGTGACCCGGTCCTCTATAAAAAAGAAAAACCGGTGAAACTCGAGAAAAGCATCATTGTCAAGGGTAAGGATGGCAATTTTACCCATGGGTACGGGTACCCGCATGGGTAGGGTATGGGTATAATTTTATACCCATGGGTAGTACCCGTACCCTACCCGTTAAGTCGCGGGTAGGGCACGGGTATAACCTTGTACCCATGGGTATACCCATACCCTACCCGTTTATACTAACATGTGGACATTACCCGTGAAAATCCAACATTTCATTCTTGTGAGAGCTTGTGAACCTATATTAAAATTATCATCAATTGTTAATTTGAGTTGAGATAATTATCATGTACTCATTTAATTGAGATAAATGTTTTCTTTTTAAAAATGTGCTATCGATGAATGTAAAATTATGAATAACCTGTGTATTATTTAATCTACCCGTTGGGTACCCAATGGGTATGGGTACCCGTCGGGTATGGGTATGGGTAAAGTTTTATACCCGTGGGTATGGGTATGGGTACAATTTTTTACCCATCAACTACACGGGTAAGGGTATGGTATTGCTCTACCCGCCGGCCCCATACCCTACCCATTGCCATCCTTAGTCAAGGGCAAGTTTATGAACAGATAAAAAATTCTTTGACGCACTAGGAATGTGTAAGATTTTGTTAACCTGTAAGGATTTATCATGTGGGGGTGGAAATACTTGAATAACCAATATGACTAATGTGCATACCATTGCCATCTGCAGTGTGGACACGGTCACATCCCTTGTACTTGTCATGGACAGAGAGCTTGTCAACACCATATGCAGCATTGACACCCTTCTCCTCTTGATCATCGTCACTATTGGAGGAGCCATCATTTTTGTAGCGCCACCAGCAGTCGCTGGCGGGATGCCCATGGATCTTACAGATCTGGCAGGTGACATCAACGAAAGGGGTTGGAGCGCGGCCATGGTGACCACGGCAACCTTGCCCCCCTTCATCGTGACGCCCACCATCATTGCGGCGCCGATCATCGCGTCGTCCATCACGACGGCCGTCACGGCCATCGTTGCACCGACCGTCATCGCGGCGGCGTCCATCGCGGTGATCGCCGCCACGGATGTCGCCACGGTCACCGCGGTCACCGCTGTCGCCACGGGAGTCACCGCGGTCGCGGTAGTCATCGCGATCTCCTCCACGGTCATCAGAGCGACCCCTGTCTCCACGGGATCGGTTGTCACGGCCTCCATTGCCACGATGATCAGCGGCATTGGCGGACGAGACAAAGGAGTCATGTCCTGACGCAACTAGCATATTTTGACGCAGATCATGAGCACAAAGTTGATTAAAAAGATCATCAAGGGAGGTACCGGGGTTTCCATTCACGGAGGACACCAGGTCGTTGTAGCTTGCGTCGAGGCCATTGAGGACATAGCCGATCATCTCATCATCATCAAGCGGCTTCCCGGCACCGGCGAGTTTCAACGAGAATGCCTTGAGCTTGGTGAAGAACTGCGCAGCCGTCATGTCACCTTTCTTCGTGTTGTTGAGGGCTCCTCTCAGGTGGTTGATGCGTGTCCGAGATGTGGTGGAGAACATGTTGGTGATGACGGACCACACCTCAGCGGAAGTCTGCAGATCGAGAACATGGGCCATGATTTCCGGCGACAGCGAGTTTACGAGGAAGCTCAGCACCGTCTGGTCCTTTGCAACCCACGCCGTATAGGCAGTATTAGGGACTATCATCTTCTTCTTGTTTTCATTTTCAACCTCCATTGTCTTGATCAGGGCAGCCTCCGAGCCATCAAGGTACCCGAAAGCTTGGGCACCACAGATAGAAGGAAGGACGAGCGTCTTCCAGAAGAGGAAGTTTCTCCTGGTCAGCTTGGTGGAAGGGAGGCGATCCAATCGGGGATGGGGGCGCAGCTGAGGACGAGGCCATGGAAGCACAGCGCCGGATCGAGGTCGTGAGGTTGTTTGGGTTTTGGGTTTTAGATCGTGATGTGGCAGCGGCAGGAAAAGGGCGTGCGGCGGCGGCTTAGGTTTTGAGGTTTTGTGTGTTTTGATCGTGGTGTGGCGGCGGCAGGCAAGGGCGTCCGACGGCGGCTTGATTGGTTTGGGTTGTGGCAGCGGCCGGAGGAGAACACCAATGGCGGCGGCGAGTTGTGGATCGCACGGCGGCTAGGCTAGGAAGAGCTCTCGCTCTGATACCATATTAGGTTTAGGCGGAAACGATAGCCCGTTAGGGCTTCGTGGTTCGTGTTAAATAGGGGTGGAAACAGCCTCGACCGTGGCGTACAAGATGTGTATGTATATGGGTGGAGTACTACACCGTACCATATACGTGTGGTTCATTACATTGTCTAACACCTACATGTAATTGAGTCACAGCTGATAAGCCTGATACGGCCATGTTCCGAGAAACAACATATCTGTTTTTGTAGAGAAGGATGTGAATTTTTGTTTGACAATAGAAGGATGTGAATTTATGCTTGTTCTTGGGTGGGTTTCGTGTAGGGTTGGCGTTTTTTAGGCCGAAACTACTGCATTGTATGGGCTTGATTCACCCCATGGATTGAACATCGAGGAGGTCTATATAATCTGCTCCCCTCTTACTTCTTCAAGCCAAATATCTGGCTTGGGAAACATGTGATTCCAATTATTTCAATTGATTGGAGAAGATATATATAGAAATGCATAATCATTTGAATTAATTTCTAATGAATTGGTGCCACCTATCTGATCTTCAGCCTTGGTGCTATTTCGAGGTCGTATTAATGAGCATTGATATCACATCATCTATAAAAAAGGCTTTTCCTTCCATTTTCTCTTCCTCACAACTCACAATACCAACACCAATCATGAAATAAACCTTTTCTTGGTCAAATCCAAGGCAAGATGAGGATCTCTCTAGCGCTGCTCCTGACCCTCGCCTTCCTCATACTATCATCATGTACAATTTGACTTGTTCATGCATGCACTGCTTTACCAAACTGGACAACAAAATCATTACGATCATGATGTGCATGTTTTTCTTATTCGATGATATATTGCAGATGCAGAAAGACAACATTGCATGGACACAATTATGGGGCTTCCATACCGGTGTCCGGCTGATTCATGTGAGGAAGATTGCAAAACAATGCATCAGAAGGACTGTGGCACGGTTAACAAGTGCGTTGTGACGGCAAATTGTGTTGGAAGGGTGTGCATGTGCACGTTGTGCACAGATTAGCTACCACCCAACAGATGAACCAATCAAAGTAAACTATGAGGCTAACTAAAGCCATATTATGATTAGTTTGTGTTGAAAAATTAGTAGTAATGCTTCATTTATTGTGTAGCACCATGACTTTTGCAAGAAAGTGATGTAGATCACAGTAATGATGCGTGAGTTTTGTCAAATAAAAAGGTGATTGATATATAGTTATTAACACTTTTAGTCTCACAAGTTGCACGGGAGGAACGATTTAGTCCCACATGTTACAAAGTGGACAAATTTAGTACCTAAACTTGCTCAGCGGGTTGGTTTTGATCCCGATTAGCAGTGCTACCGGCACGTGTGATAACACAGTGGCAAATGGCACGCGCCGTCACGTGTATGATTTGCAGAAACCCCCCTGAGCTATTAATCTTTAGCGGATAGGTCCCATTAGAATAAAAAGAAAAAAACAGATGTGATTCCCCAATCCCAGCACTACGCTACCTCTCCTGGCGGCGGCGGTGACCTTCGTGTGGGCGTGCGGCCGAAGGCGGAGACGGTGAACGTCGATGCGGAGACTAAATCGTTCCTCACCTGCAAATTGTGGTACCAAAAGCGTTAATAACTCATTGATATATCTGGTGTTCACAATAATATTCTATTTTCTAATAAACATATCGATGTATATCAGTAATGCAGTATCGATGGTGTTCTTCAAATATGAACCTTGGCTTGAAATTCAAATTCGTTGGTGATCTTTGAATTTAGAACCGTTTTGTTTCAGTTCGAGCTTTCTTATTTCTATCCTCTATTCCACTTGAACATATTAATTGTCATCCTCAAGTGTAATGGCAGTATCTACATTTGTTGGTGTTTTCGTCAACCCACTTGCATCTTTATGGAGTGCAAACCCTTGAGAACCTTCTCTGCCTCTTGGCCTATGTATTAACCTTGCCAGCTTTATAACAAGATGAACAAATGATTCACTAACGCATTTCATGATTGGTAAATCCATTTAATCAGGTACTTAACTAAATCATGAATTTAACATTTTTCTAACGTTGATTAAGTAATACGTAATTAAGTAAAATTAGTAATTATATTACGAATATAGTACTTTAATACTTGATTTGATTTTTTACTAAATTTTTGTATTAAAATATTTAAGGGAAATAACTCTTTAGTTAAGTCTTAATAATTGAAGACCTAAAAATAACTTCCTAAAAATGTAATAAAAGTATGTTATTGTTCACTAGATTAAATAATATTTTTACCATTTAATTATTTTTTGGAAATTTCTAGATATGCAAAAATATTTAATATATGATTTAAGTATTAATTTTATTTTTTATATAAAACCTAGAAAATGAGAACCGTGGCATAACCAGGATTGTAGGTACGGCAGATGAGTAGCTGTCCACTTCAAGGCACGGGCAGCGCAGTGCGTACTCACCATTTCTTCTTTGAAAAAGATGCCAAGGTATTCTTCCCATCCGGCCTAAGCTTTTACATATTAAACATAAAAAATGAATTAAATGGCCCAATTTAGCCCATGCCCACTAAACCAACCCATTTAGGCCTAGTCCACCTAACCTGGTCCTACAGAGCAACACTTCTATTTTAAGAGAAAGAGATATGTGTATCCATAATTATTTAAATTAATTGCTACCTTA
The DNA here is from genome assembly GCA_947311845.1 of Poa pratensis. NCBI lineage: Eukaryota > Viridiplantae > Streptophyta > Magnoliopsida > Poales > Poaceae > Poa > Poa pratensis. Next base: position 35,270,611 of record CAMZMU010000110.1, on the reverse strand, counting down.
ATTATCACCACCTATCCAATTTTACACTTTACTGCAATTGCAAGATCATAGTAATAAGCATTAATGTCACATCCACTATAAAATGAGCCCTTTCAATTAACCCCTCCTAACAACTCACAAGTCCAACTACCAACAAAAAAAACTTTGTGCACACCATAACTAATCTAAGATGAGGTTTTCTCTCGGAGGCGGCGTTTTGGGTAGTAGGTGCAGATGCACCTATTATGTAAAACATTTTTAATATTTTTTTGAAATGTCAAAAAATTATAGAAAAAATTCGGATTCACATTAGAACATTTTGTGTTAGCACAAAAAATGTCATGGAGAAGAAACATTTTTTATGTGCTGTGGAAAAAGACAAAAAAATGTCTCGTATATAATCATTTTGGAGCGTCCGGACTTGTCTTTTTTGCACAGGTCACAAAAAATATTTTTTCTTCACGTAACTTTTTGTGCTAACATAAAATGTCTTGAAGTATATCTGAAATTTTTATTTTGAATTGTTTTACATTTTCAAATTTGCTTTTTAGGCAGTGGGTGCATCTGCACCTAGATGCACCTGCTACCTGTTATGGATTTATCTTTTCTCTAGCACTACTTTTGACCCTCGCCTTTCTAGTACTAGCATTAGGTACATTTTAATTTGTTTGTCCACGATGTTGCTTAACTAAATTGCTAGAAAACTATATATATACTGATGGTGTGTGTTTCACCTTCAGCGTGATATTTGTAGATTCAAAATCATAACATTGTAGGGAAATTATTCTCGGACATTCTTCTTTTTTTTTTACGGGAACACACGTGTTCCATTAATACACGGCAGAAACGCCGGTAACCAGACGAGTTACAGAGATTGGATAGCTCGATGTCCACATAGAAATTTCATCCTGAGCTAATCCAACACCCAAACCTGCTAAAACATGTGCATGCTTATTACATCCTCTAGGGGCATAGACAACTCGAGCATCTATGAAGTTAAATCTGAGACGATGTCTGATGTCGCTGATGAGAATACCAAGAGGGCCCAGATCATAATCGGTAGTATTCATGGCTGTTTTCAGATTGATACAATCTGTTTCAAACACAGCTCGCCCCACTCCAAACTGATCAGCAACCAGAACTGCATGTGAGAGTGCCAAAGTTTCTGCATAAAAGCATCAGTTACCGAACACAAATTTCCAGCTGCAGCAAAACAGATGTCTCCTGGCTATCTCTACAGATTGCACCCCAACCACCAGCTTTAACATTCTCACGGAAAGAAGCATCAGTGTTTATTTTCACGAAATCCACCGGTGGTGGCTCCCAAACGCACACAGGCTGAGTTTCAGTTGATTCCTTCTTGCCCAGAAATTGTTTCCAATCATCCCTATGCCTTGTAACAGTGAACTGAAATTGATCAATCGGCTGATGTTTTTCTCCATGATTACCTTTGTTGTGTTCATTCCACCAGCTCCAAAGGAAAGCAACAGTCAGTAGTTGCTCGTCAGTCGACAGGTTCAGAACTTCCTGTAACAATTCCAACGCATTGGCACAAGGTAGTAGCTTCAGTCTACATCCTCCAAAAGCATGGCACGCCACCGTTGTTTCGCAAGTTTACATTTCAGAAACAGATGGCCTCCATCTTCAAAGTATTTGTGGCAAACATCGCACCTTGTATCCAGATCAACTCCTTTTCTAGCTATATTCATGTAGAGGATGACTGTTATGTGCTAATCTCCAGAGAAAATGGTGGACCTTTGGTGGACACTGAACCTTCCACAACTTTTTAAAAACTTCATATTTAATAGCAGTAGTTTCGGATCCCTGTCCCTCCTGCCTAGCAGCTGCTAGTCTCTCGAGTTCAACATGCAGCTTATATGCAGACTTTACCGTAAACATCCCTTTACTATCTTGGTGCCAGGAAAGGAAATCTTCAGAATTTGCTCGCAATGGAATAGCCATTATCACCTCTGCATCATCGTGATGAAAAGTCTGTTCAACCAACTCTCGTTTCCAAGTCATTGTTGTCTCATCAATCAGCTCAGATACACGCTCAATGTCACAGCTCCCTCTATTGTCACTGGTCGCCTAGTAATACCCCGAGGTAACCATGGATCAGTCCATACTTTAACTTGGGAACCATCGCCAATCCTCCATATGATCCCCTCTTTCAGAACATCTAGCCCTTTTAAAATGCTTCTCCAAACATAACTCATGCCAACAATTGGTTTTGCTTCCATTAGGTCACCCTCCGGAAAATATTTGGCTCGCAAAACTCTCGCACACAAAGAGTCAGGTGCTTGTAAAAGACGCCAGCTTTGTCTAGCTAACATGGCAAGGTTGAAAGAATATAAATCTCTAAAACCCAGTCCTCCCTCCTCCTTTGGTAATTTCATTCTCTCCCAACCAACCCAGTGCATCTTTTTCACTTCATCATTTTGCGACCACCAGTATTGGCACACCATCTTACTTATATCATCACATAAACTCTTGGTCAAATCAAAACATGCCATGGCATATGTGGGAATAGCTTGTGCTACGGCTTTTATTAGAATTTCCTTTGCGGCTATGGACATAAGCTTCTCCTTCCACCCCTGAATTCTTTTCCAAATCCTCTCCTTAATATATGCAAAACACTGAGTTTTTGACCTTCCGACATAAGTTGGCAGTCCCAAATATTTGCCACTAGTGGCCTCCGCACCAAGCTCAAGTACTTGCAATAATAAATTTTGTATTAACTTTTGCATTGGAACTGAACATAACAGAGGACTTATCTCTATTTATAAATTGGCCTGAGCACTCTTCATAAATTTGTAGGATCATTTTGACTGTCTCAACTGTTTGCACATTCGCCTCCAAAAGTAACAGGGAATCATCCGCAAATAAGAGATGATTAACTCGTGGCGCCGTTGATGCAAGTTTAATACCCTTGATCAACCCATCACTTTCAGCTTTATTTAGCATAGCCGAAAAACCTTCCGCGCACAAAAGGAAAAGATAAGGGGAGATTGGATCCCCCTGTCTCAAGCCTCTCCCTGGAATCACAACATCGGTTAGGTCACCATTTACTCGGAATCGATAGGAAACAGTAGTGACACACTTCATAACCAACTGAACAAAGCTCTCATTGAAACCCATACGCCTCATCATTCCTTCCAAAAAAGACCATTCCACTCTGTCATATGCCTTACTCATATCTAGCTTTAGCGCCATGTAGACATCCTTTCCTTTCCTTTTTCTCCTCATAAAATGTGACATCTCATAAGCAAGGATAGTGTTGTCCGAGATTAACCTTCCTGGAACAAACGCACTCTGATTTGGGGAAACAATATCCCCAAGATGACCTTTAGACGGTTTGCGATAACTTTGGAAATGAGTTTATACACCACATTGCATAGGCTAATAGGGCGAAGATCCTTTAAACGATCAGGGTTCTGAACCTTTGGGATAAGCACGACAATAGTCTCATTCCATCCCTCCGGTATACTGCCGCCACGCAACACGTGTAAAACCTCCTTTACCACTGTCTCACCAACCGTCCCCCAGAACCTTTTATAGAAGATTGCTGGCATACCATCAGCTCCAGGGGCCTTGAGATCACCCATTTCATCAAGTGCCTTTTTAATCTCCTCCTCCGAATATTCAGTTGTGAGGTGATCGTTCATTTGATTTGTAACTCGAGGGGTAATCGAGTTTAGAACGCGCTTAGGTCCGACCTGCCATGGGGGTAAATAAAGAGGAGAAATGGTTAGAAATGAGAGCCTTCAGTCCCTCCTCCCCTTCCACCACCACTCCATCATCCCCCTTTAGTTTCTTTAAGGTATTCCTCTTTTCCTCTCGGATGCATAGGCATGAAAATAGCTAGTATTTCGGTCCCCCTTCTCCAACCAATGCGCATGCGCACGCTGCTTCCAGAAAACATCAAGCTGATTCTCCAATCTCTCGAGCTTGTACCGAGCAACTTGTTCCTTTCGAACATTTGTTTCTGTCACATCACCTCGCCGTATGTCCTCCAATTCTTTACGAGTTTTTTTAATGCGTTGCTGAAGGTCGCCTAACACGTCCTGCTCCAAACATGTAGATCTTTTGACACTGATTTCAGCAGATCCATTGTCTTCGAGGCTCCCAACTCAGCAGCATCTTTCCATGCTGAATTGACCACATGCTCACAGTCCTCCTCTAATAACCAGCGGGCTTCAAACCTCTTGTTCAAAACAGGATGCCGTGGCCGAGCCCTCCTGCATGGGCCATCAATCGAGAGAAGGACCGGTCGATGATCCGAATGCTCAGGGCAACCGTTCACGACCTTATAGTTTGGAAATCTTGCGCACCATTCCGATTTGCAACAGCTCGATCAAGCCTTTCACGGATATAACCATCGACTCGATAATTATTATTACGCCAAGTGAAAATATCACCCTCAAATCCAAGATCATTCAGATTACAAAAGTTTAGTGCATTTCTAAAGCGCTCCATTTGGATCTGAGGTTTTTGTGCCCCACCTTGTTTCTCAAAACTATACAGAATCTCATTGAAGTCACCCATGCACACCCATGGTAGCTTCTCCTGAAGATGCAACGTACGTAAAAGCTTCCACGTCTCTTCCCTCTTTTCCACTCTCGGCTCGCCATAGATGCCCGTGAATCTCCACTTGAAACCATCCACCTCAGTGATGTCCACGTCAATATGCATACGTCCCATCCATCGCAGGCTCAGATTTATGTTACGTTTCCAAAACAGCGCCAAACCTCCACTTCTTCCCACACATTCTTTGAACACCACATGGGCATTCCAATCTTGTACCTCAACTTTTCAATTCCTTTCTTGTCCAACTTTGTTTCAGACAAAAAAGCACATCAGGGTCCTCCTTCTTCTGAAGTCTCAGAAGACCTTGAACGGCCGGCCCGTTCCCCATCCCCCGGCCGTTCCAGCCACAAAGCTTCATTGGGACTCGCGGAGCTGTTCCGACAGCCCCGCAATCATCAATTTGGTAGTAACATCACCTTCATACGAAATCATGTTCTTCTTTATTTTCGGATCAACATCCATTTGATCGTCATCCACCTCAAGAGCTCTATTTATTTCTTTTGCATCCTTTTCTTTTCCTCCATTCACACTATTCAACTCTGCCCTGTTCCGATTCTTATGGCGTTTGAATTCTTTAAACTGCTCTTTCTCAACATGAGGTAGTGCTATCCCTGGGTCCGGAGGCTCATCATCAACACGTAACAACGACAACCCAATACTGAACAAATCAACAACAAACAGAGCCATCCCAAGGTTTCCCCCATCAGAACCTAGAGCTGTTTTGGCAGAGATGAAATCTGTACCTGTGAATCCTATGATCTTTGCTACTCTGCTTGTGTGTCACTCACGGTAATGAACAAGCCACCGGTTGCAGTCCAAGGTAATGATTCCACTGTACTTACTATGCAAACATCCTTACCAATTGCCTCAATTTCAGTCTGGGGCACCTCGAACAAAACATCCTCCAAACTCTCCTCTCGCCGTACATCCAGCTGCTCCTCTAAATTGGGGGACGAGTTCGCCGGCAGGTCCACCCCCTCTCTTCTTCCTTCAGGAAGAGATCATCCTTCTCCCCTCCTAAATCCAGTCCCAACAAGGATCTGGCCTTCACACGCATCAAATCCATGCACTTCCTTTGATTGCTTGATTTTCGAAGAATTTCCAAAGCGCGAGCTCTGAAGTTGCTCCACTCGGACAGGTGCAGCTCGCCGCACTCGATCGGAACCACCCGAGGAGCCATGAGGCCCATAGTGGTCAGGACCGTCCCCATCCCAGGCGCTATCCGCCACCGCCAGGTCGCCCTTGAACTCGCTGCCTTCCGAGACGATGAAGACACACGCCGGAGAGGGATCGACAAGAGCTTGAGGAAGAAACTCCCAAGGGTCGGACTTGTGGATTAAGATTGGGGATTAAATGATGGGAAGAAAACATATGGATGTCAGGGAGGTGGGAATGGAGAACCTTGAAAGGAGACGAGACCAAAGGGAGACGATAGGGGAGGAAGGGTTGGAGTTCTGCCAGCGGCGATGATGCTTCCGGCGGCGGAGAGAGCCAGCGGCGGAGTCTGGAAACGTCTGGAAGGGAAGAGGGAGAGAGAGAAACAACATCCGCCAGAAACAAACGAAACCCAATATTATTCTCGAACATTCATATAGGTGTCCAGGGTCTTGTTACCGTGGAGCTCCTGGCGGACGATGCATTCGATGCGATAAGCGCGTCAGAGCGCCCCCCACGCTCCAGGAATTGGTTGCAACCAGCTCTCCCTGGCCATCGAGGTGGTCAGGCTGCTTGCCACATGGGATTCGGGTGCATGTGGCTACCATGGCCGCGTCGGGCCATGTCGCATTGATCTTTCTTTCCCAGCTCGCCTTAGTTGTCAAGTGCACAAGTTCGCGCCAACACAACAGATAGCACTGGTGGTGTCTAGTAAGACACGATATGCATCTAGTGTGAGTGAGGTATACATAGGATTGGAAAACAGAGACTTATTTAGATTAAAAGATACCTGCTGGCATCGATCAACGAGGGTCATATCGGTTTAGGACCTGCTATTAACAATTTATTGAGAATTAGCATTGACGTTATGCAGGTTGAAAGAATTAGAAACCGCGTGGCACATCGAGATAACTTATAGGAAAGGTTTATCTAGAACTTATATTTAGACTCTCTTATAAAAAGCCGTGTGCAACGTTTCGACACAGAGGCCCGGGCTTGAGCTCCCTTTAAAAAAATAAATCTATAATTATCAACTCATTTATGGGTACTGCCTGTTCGAGTTAGGGATTTACATAGGTAAACATATTTTCGGGACAAGAACTTTGCACATGTCCTGTGTGGCGTTGAAATCGTCGCGTCTGATACATAAATCACTACAACATTACAAATACCACTATTTGAAGATTAAGTGTTGTGCTCCTCCCTCTTTCTCTCTCCTCCATAGCATTTTGTGCACGCTCTAATTTATCCACCTGACGAAAAAATACATTGTATTTTGGTACTTTACTTAGTTAATACTAGTACACTGGTGGGCCAATAATCCCGTCACTAGTGGACTATACGTTAGTTATCTTCATGGAATCCGAGCCTCGAATTATTCCATATTGACTATCCAAAACAAATATCATGGTATATGAACCTCCGATTCTTCCATTGACTATCCAAAACAAATATCCTAATTACACGATGCTGCTCTCCGGCGTAAGCGAACTTGATCTGATTCAAAGATTTTGTCAGCAACCGAACCACAAGAACACACATCAACTTTGATGCCGTCAAATAAAACAATATTCAAGATTCTACAGTTCAGATGATTTGTTACCTTTGGGTGAAGCCGGATGTAGAAGACGGATAGCTCGACGGCAGCGAGTGCGACAAGGAAGGAGAGTTGGACGGAGAGGACGGGTGGTACGGCCTTGGTGGCATGGGGAGCTCATGGACGCTCCTCTCTAGCATCTCCAACACTCTACTCATTGACGGCCGATTCGTCGGGACTGTCTGTATGCACCACAGGCCCACCATCGCCATCTTCCTCGCGATCATCTCCTCCTCGCCGCCACCTCCATCCTCCCGCGCCACCAGAACACCGCCGTCACCGACCATGTAGTCGTAGATCCAGAGTGGGAAGAAGAGGTCAGCCTCCTTCTCGGCGGCGTAGGCCTTCACGTTGCTTCGCCCACCAACCGTCTCAAGTAGAAGCATCCCGTAGCTGTACACGTCCGACTTGGCTGACACGATCCCGAAACCCCTGGAAAACACCTCCGGCGCGATGAACCCTACGGTGCCCCTCGCGTCGGCCATAGTCAGGATGCTCTCCTTGGGGTCACACAACTTCGCCATTCCAAAGTCAGCCACCTTGGGACGGAACCCCTCGTCTAGCAGCACGTTGTGGGGCTTTACGTCGAAGTGGATGATCTGTGTGTTGCACCCCTCATGCAGGTACTCAAGCCCCCTTGCCACGCCTATGGCGATCTCCTCCAGCGTCTTCCACCCGAGCTTTGTCACCGGTGCCGACGGCGCTGTCGATGACGGTAAGGAGTATATGTACCTATCGAGGGAGCCGTTGGGCATGTTTTCATAGACTAGGGCACGCTTGGATCCCTCTAGGCAGAACCCGAGCAAGGTGACGATGTTGGCATGGGATGTCCGGCCGATACTGATCACCTCGTTCAGGAACTCCTCGCCCTTGGGCCCAGAGTGGTGCAAGAACTTGACGGCGACCTTCCGGTGGTCCCTAGGAAGGGTGCCACTATACACCGTGCCATAGCCGCCTTCGCCGAGCTTGTCCTTGAAGGAGTTGGTAATCTTCTTTAGCTCCGAGTACCTATACCTCCTCGGCGCCAGGGACCCGTACTTTTTCAGCAGCTTTTCAACGTTTGCGTTGTCGGCGGCGCTGGTTTTTCTGTCCATGATGGTGGAATACCTGAAGCTTCGAATACGTCGGTGGAACTTCAAGGCAGTGACAAGGCATGCCAGCAGCAATCCAAATGTGATGGACAGTGATACTGAAATTAACAAATAAAACTACATGAATCAACAAATTCGGCAACACGGTTGTATGGAAACATGTTGAAGCTAATCCTATTGTCAAATCAACCATGAACGGCGAGAAATAGCAATCCAATCCATTCCATATGTGTGTGGATCATGCATGCATGTGAATACTTAGTCAATATTCATGGTCCTGTATACGTGTATATACATGATAGGGTCTTTTTCTACTCGTTAGAGTCGAAAAAATCGCGAAAATTCGTCCCCCAGCGACCTCCCGCGTGCAGGCTCGCTTATATGGGCCAAAATGCACGTTTGCTCTTCCACCGGGCTACATGGGCTGAGATCAGAGCAGGACGCGTAGATTCAAACTCGAAAAAAAAACAGACACATCTATGATCGATCATTCCCTAAAAAAATAATATTCTATGATCGATCAATCCTAATTCCTGAACTAGCAGCACTAGCAGTGAGCACGGTGAGATTGCAGTCCTTGACCACCACGACTGTTATAAATTTAATTTATGTTTTCCATTTTCCTCGATTGAAATTCCAGTTCTTAAATAGTTATTTTTATTTGTACCTTAGCAAAAATGAAGAATAAATAGAAAATTGTAGTTTGAAACAAATGTTGGATAAAGATTCAATGAATATTTTTGCCAAGATATTTAGTGTGTGAGTTCGAATACCCAATATGAAAATCCTAGCTCCGCCACTGGATGGACTAATCAACTAACTGATGCAAGCACAACATCCATGCATGCGTATATGCACAAGACGTACCTATCAGGATGACCTTCTTGCTGGATTTCTTGGCATCTGCATATATAGAAGGAAACATAAGTCAAGATACACAATGTCATATCAGCATCAGCCGATCAAGTTAGCCTGCAAAACTTATCAACGAGGCAGGTCACGATAAAAGACTAGTTAAACCTGATGGTAAGACAATTGAACTGTAGCGTGCTTAGAATGTGATGGGACAATGCATCCGGGCATATGGCTAGCTACTTGCGTCATTGGTTAGGTAACGCTAACGCGTACGACTAATCATATACAGTACGTGCTGACTAATAATCTGAACTCTTACGTAACCGTCCGTTACAAGGGGCCAAACGGCTAGCTAGCTTAATTTTCTTACATATATATAGGTGGTTTATTTAAGCATGGATGGACTAGGTAAGCTACGTACTGTGTCTCATATACGTAGTTTGTACGTACCGTTGCCGCTAGCTATCCCGTTGATCAGTTCACACGACGCATGCATGCACGCGGAAGGAATTCCGGCTACTTGCAGGCTAAAGTATACGGTATTAGGCAGGACCTAACTAACTCCGGCTACTTGCAGGCTAAAGTATACGGTATCCCGTTGATCAGTCCACTGGCTCCGGCCAAAAGACTAACATTGGATATTGATCGATCAACAATCCTCTGACAAAGTAGCCAAAGTCGTTCCAAGGGCGTGCAACACGTCACTTCAACAGTAACACCTACCTACACTGTTGCTAGTCAACTGAACAAACCTAGCTAGCTTTTTTCTTTTCGAAATGGGAAAATAAAAGTTTAAGTAGCCACACCTAATGTACACACACTTGAAATTAAGGCCACAGATCAAAACCATTTACTTTTCTATTATCATCATGACAAGCTATAAATTATCAACTGCTTGCATGCATTATGATCTTCCAAATGCAAATTTTACTGACATTATTTAAAAAAAAAATACGACTGTGTTAGGCAGCTGTACATGCATACATGTGTCCGCAAGAATATCCATCGTCCAAGTGTAAGCGTCTGCTTACCGCATCTGGCTGGTTGCGACGAGCCGTCGGCGCAGACGCACGCGAAGGCCTCCGCGCCCGAGTCGTACCCGCACCGGCCGCCGCTGTCGCTGCACGCTCCACAATCCCCGGCGGACGCCCTCCACTCCAGCAGGTACCCTTCCCTGAGCAGCCGCGGGTACTCCGCGCCAGCACTCCCGCCCGGCGTCAACGACCCGACCACCGGCACCACCGCGTAGTTACACTTCCCAGCCACGGCCCTCGCCGCAGTCGTGTTGTACACCGCGTCGAGCCGCACCACGGCCGCCGTCCCCGGCAAGCCACGTTGACGAAACCGGAAAGTGAAGGCGTGCAGTTGAAGAGGAAGAGGAGCTGACGGTTGGCGGCGCTGGCGGAGAAGGGCGCGAGGCTGAGGCTGGCGGAGACGTCGATGCTGGGGACAGGGCAGCCGGTGGCGTCCGTCTGGACGTTGTCGTTGGCGACGACGACTGTGCGGTCGGCGTACGAGATGCGTAGGAGCTTGTACCCGCCGCGGAAGGAGCGTGCGAGAGCCGCGCGGCCGCCGGAGAGGCAGTCCACCTGGAACGCCGACGGGCCGCACGGTGTGGCCGGCTGGCTGGCGTCCGTGAGCCAGAACGGGTAGGCGAGGGTCACGTTCCCGCACGTCTTGGGCTCGCAGGTCGCCACGGCTGCCCCCGCCGGCGTTGTCTCGTGGTGCAGGAGCACGAAGCATGCCGCCAGGACGAAGAGGAAGACTCGCCGTCGCGGCAATGGGGGACGCATGGCGACGAATACGAACCGTGGGTGTCTTCTGAGTCCGCGGTGAAGAAGGCTGAACGTACGGTGTTGTACACCTACTTACATACGGTGAGAAGGACTGTCTACATATATAGAGATGGATGGAGAGCAGTAAACGGCAATAATTTGACTCGTGTGTTCCTCATGTCGCGTGGTCACTTTCTTGGACTTTGTCTCAACTTATTTTCTGTATGTGAAATCGAGCTTGCATTTTAGTACGTGTGTGTTGAGAAACGGTCATCGAATGTGCAACTTCCTCAAGATAAAGACTTCTAAATATCACTGGCTTGATGTAGCATTCATTAAGTCATTATTAACATGTCAAATCTCGGCCGTTCAATTGCGGGAACGGACGGTCAGAGATAGGAGTTGTGCGCCATATAGGTTGTATAAGCTCCTTTCCGCATTAAGACAGTCATCGGACACTTGCTCTACAACTCGGTCTTGATGATCTTAATAGGTGAGAAAACCCTTTCATGTTTGTTTGGTTTAGACTATTGCTACTAGCTAGTGGTACAAAATACCTTGTCAAATCTGCAATTACAAATTCATTAAATAGAACACAAGTGTTCTACCCATATACAAATTAGAAAAAAAGGTAACTTTCCCTCCTTTGTTGTCCCCTTCCCCTTCCTGTCCATATTCAGTTAGGCCGAGTCACCGAGACTCTCTGGCACTACGGCCGTAAGCCTACTGCCGTAAGGCCGTTATAGCTCACTTCTTCCTGAAGCCATGGAGTTCACGCCGCCGCTATCTGTTATGCCATACCGTCACCCGTTGTCATGTGTGATCGGTACCGGTATTCCCAACCTACGGTGTGTCTGGCTTAGTCTTTCGATCAATCGGATTGGAAATCACTAGAAAAAAGGGGAAACCCTAACCGACGGCCGTTGCATCGCTTAGCGATGCAACTCATATCCCCGCGGTGCACAACGTGCATCACATGACGCTTAACTGGGTCGGCCTACTTTCCCTCAGTTCGTTTTTTTGGTTTTAAGAATATTCTCGAAAGTTCGAATTGATTTTTTCTGCTTTACTAGTTTTTTGGTGTTCGCTATTTTTTTCTTTTTTCATCTTTTTAAATTCATGAATACTGTCATATTTATGAAAAATATTCATTTACTGAAAATTGTTCTTTTTTAAAAATGGTTATTATTTCAAACAATTTTAATTTTGAAAATGGTTCATTTAAAAAAAATGTTCGATTTTGAAAAAGGTTCATTTTTCAAAAAAAATCTTAATTGAAAATGGTTCAGATTTTGAAAATGTTCATTTTAGAAAGTGGTTCATTTTGAAAATGGTTCATATTTTAAAATGGTTCTATTTCGAAAATGTTTCATTTTTTAAAAGGGTTCATTTCTTCATTTTTTGAAAATGTTCATTTTTGAAAATGGTTCATTTTGAAAATGGTTCATATTTGAAAATGTTTCAGATTTTATAAATGTTCAATTTCAAATTTAAGAACAATTTTTAAATATATAAACATTTTCTTGACTTTTTAAAATTCGGAAGAAGAAGAAAAACAAAAGGACCGCAGCTGGAGCAAACTTCCTGGGCCGGCTCATCCGGGGCAGTGATTCAAGCTTTGCGCGCGGAACCTACGCCTGAAGCGCGGAAACACTATTTATCGCTCGCTGCGAGGTCTATCACCGGCCCAACAAGCAGCCTTGGTATAATCGTGTCAGTACCCTTTTACGTTCCTGGCGCAAGTTCGATCCCGCGCTGGCTCTTTTTTCCGCAGGTTGTTCGTGTCTTTTTCTTTTCTCATTTATTTTGTCCACTTAATTTTTTAACAGTGATTATTTTTTCTTTCGTTTTCTTTTTTTGGTTCCATTTTACAAAATCTGAACCTTTTTCATTTTTTGTTTTCTTTTCATCCTTTTTTTCTTCATACTCCCTCCGTTCCACAATTTAAGATGTTTTAGGTGTTACACATGCATGTCTAGATTCATACTAAAAAAAAATGGACACATGCACTTAAATATGTCTAGATACATGTGTGTGCATGTGCATGTGGAAAAAGACAAAAACATCTTATATTGTGGAACGGAGGGAGTATTTTCAAAATTTGAACCATTTTCGTTTACATTTTTTATAAACCATTTAAAAAAATATTTTTTGCGAATATAATCATTTTTAAAATTATGAATCATTTCTAAAACTGAACATTTTCCAAAATCTGGAACCATTTTCGAGGATGAGTATTTTTCAATTTTTTAGAAATGAACGTTATCAAAATCAGAAGCATTTTCACTATTATTTTTGGTTCTCATGCACTTTTGGTTTACTATTATTCTTGGTTCATCGTTATTTTTGGTTAATTATTATTTTTGGTTCATTAGAATTTTAGTTCCTTTTCGGTTCAATATTATTTTTCGTTCACTGACATTTTTGATTCACTATTATTTTTGGTTTACCGGTATTTTTGGTTCACCGGTATGTTTGGTTCACTATTATTTTCGGTTCACTCAAATTTAGTTCTTGAAAATGAATATTTAAAAATATTAATTTTTCAAAATGGTTCCGATTTTGAAAAACAAATCATTTTGAAAATGGTTCATATTTTAAAAAATGATTATTTTTAAAATATTTTAGATTTTGAAATTATTCATTTTTAAATATGGTTTTGATTTTGAAATATTTCAAATATATTATTTTCATATTTTTAGAATATGATACACTTTCGTTTTTAAGTTTTTTCTGAACCATTTTTTTAGAAAATATACGTCTTCCAAATCTTGACCATTTTAAAATCTGAACCATTTAAGAAAATAAAAAATTACAAAATCTAAACCATTTTAGAAATGAACATTTTTCAAAATCTAAACCATTTTTAAAAAGCTGAACCATTTTTAAAACCATTTATAAAATGAACATTTACGAAATCTTAACCATTGTTTAAATCGAAAACTATTATAAAAATTTAGTATTTTCGAAAATCTGAACCATTTTCAAAAATCTGGACTATTTGTAAAATGTGAACATTTTTCAATCTGAAACATTACAAAATATATTCAAATATTTATTTTTAAAATGTAGCGATACGCACGTATAGCAAAATCGTGTTTCAGCGTTTCCTTGTGTGATCGATTAATATATCGTACGTGAACAACTAGTTTTTTTGTTTTGTTTTTTTTTTAGATTCTTTTTTTTTGAAGGGCACATATCTGGATATATTACTCAGAGATCAAAGAAAATACATGATACATCCAGATACGGGGCAGCTGTCCCCAATTTACAAAAAGGACCCTAACTAAGATAGAAATTACAGCTAGGTCCACAAGTTCTTCTCCGCATCGATCAATCCGCCGCCGCTTGCACCTCCACCGACGAGCCACCGGAAGAGAAGAAGAAACGCAGCAGCTGTGTGGCCGGCATGGATCTATAGAGGAGTAAACCTCGTTGAGGTCGCCGCATCTTCCACCCGGCGCGGACGCCGAGATCTTGCAGACGGAGAGATGACACATCGGCGGGAGCAACGCTCCGATCCAGGCGACTGTCGGGTCACCGGCCGTTTCCAGCAAGCAAACCCGCATGAACGCACTTGCGAGAACAACAAAAACAGCAGTATCTGCCGCCTCCGGCCCAACCACTCCTCCATCTCCTTCCTCCTTCCACCTCGGAAGCAAGACAAGCAAAGGAGAAGTAGAAAAAAACCGAGTTTAGTTACCGAAGAGGTTGAAGAGGTTGCCGAAGAGACAACGCAAGTCGTCGCCTCCATCCACTGGAGCAAAGACGACTGCATCTTCTCCTCAGCCGAGCGCCAGGAGCAACTCGGAAACTCCGGCACCAGAAACCCCATAGCACCATCTCCACAACTGCCGATGCGGCCACCAAATCCTCCCCTCCCCTCACCACCATGGCTGGCTAGAGGAAAGGCAGAAGCAACACATCTGAGATGCAGAAAATGGCCAGAGCTGCCATTATTGAAGAGACTCTCTACCGCCACCATACCACCGTCGTGCTCCCACCTCGAGAGCTCGCCGGAAAGTGACCGAAACGGCCTGCAGGTGCCTGACAGAAGCACCAGCAGATGAGAGCCGAAGGGAAGGATACAAAAGCGGGTATCCACCACGGAGCTACTAAAACTAACAACGAAACTGATTACGTGAACAACTAGCTGATCAGATTGCATCGAGGTGGGTGTGTGCGTTGCTTTTGGGTCGCTTCCGACGATGGGCTTGACACACACCCATCTCAAGAGTTTGTTTGGGCTCAGGCCTTCGCCAAGGCCTATAGCCCATAGCTGTCGACGTTCCTCGGCGTCGATTCGCCTCACGCCGCCGCTGGCCGCCGGCATTGCCCGTGGCTCCCCGCGCCGTATCTCCTCCCTCGCTCGTCCCCGAGCCGGAGCCCGGGGCAGCCTGCAGTTGCCGTACTTTACCTCTCCGGGCCGTCTCCCGCCACGGGGTAATCGCCGAGCAAATCCCTACTCTCCAGGCCCGCGAACTCGCTTCGCGGCGGCGGCGGATAGGGCGGCGAGTGCTGGACCCCGGAAGTGAGGTTTCCTACAAGCCGTCGTCGAAGCATGGCCGAGAGTCGGCGGCGCGGCTGTGCGCCTGTGAGGGGACAAGGCGGCACTGTTTGCTTCGGTGGTCGTGAAGAGCAGGTTCAGACTTCAGAGGAAGACCTGTAAGTGTATATACGCGTCTAGTCCAGATTCATTTGTATCTGTTTGCAGTTAACACATTATGTGTAGGTGTGGATATACATTTTGTGCATCCAGATTCAGAAATTTTAGTATCAGATCAACCAGGCACACCCCGTCCCTTAATCAGAGAACCTACAGGCTACAGACTACAACAACTGATGCTGTTGATTGCAGTTAGAAGCACTACGCACGTATATACTTGCTTCCATTACTGATTAGCATGATAATCATGTTAGTAATCCCGAAACATTGCTGTGAGAATCCCTGGAATTCAGAAAAGGAAAGCTGTCAGGCACAACCCAAGCTGAAACATCACCGGTTTAATTATCTCACACACTCTGTATCTTTTCCTAGTCTTTCTAGCCAAGCACCGATGGAAACTTTCAAGCAGCAAGTCATCATTTCATAGAGGCAATGCGTCTAAACTCAAACTCGTCGAAGCTTAAAGTACCAGCCAAATCGGCTCCTAGTTTCAGAAAGGTATCTCTTGTCATCAGATCATCACCATCCTTGGACTCACTGAAGTCAAGCCTCTGCATCCATCGTCTTGCCGTGTTGTCGTAGGCGTGTAGGCTAACAGGGTAGAATGCCATATCCCAGACCGTATGGGGGGCTTGCGGTAAATGGATGCCAGTAGGAAGAAGTTCACATCATATATGCCATAGGAGAAGGAGATGAGAAAGAGGATATGGTGCGGGTGGCGACATAAATCTCGGTGGGATTCGCCTCGTTTCTCATCTAGCAGTCCAGGTGCAACCCCACCTAGCCGCCGACTCCGCGCCCAACATACAGCTGCTATCGTCCTTGGGGGGTGCGTGCTCCCGCAGATGCACGGACAGTGCTCCGACACCTTTCCGTGCTTCAAGCAGGTCCTTCCGTCCGGACCTCACCGTGTCGTCCCTGTCCAAGGCAGCCACCGGTCAAGCCCTAGACCCGTCCCTTTTCGCCAGCACACTCTCAATTTCACCCAGTGCATTCACATCCATCATATCCCCTGGCACCCAGAGAAAACAACCAAACAGAGAGGGGAATGTCAGAAGTACAAACTAGAGGCGAACACCAGCGGCATCGCAGCACCACTCCGCATCCAGACCCCAGAAGTAACAACACAAACTCTCCAAACATAGCAGCATAGGAACTAGGAAGACGACGGGAACAAGCAGTCAAAGCTTATTCCCTGGCAATTCCGCACTGGGCCAACACATGCAACACATGCAACACTAACAATCGGGCCCATGAGGGAGCACTAAGCGCAGATGCAGACAGATGGGACCAGGAGGCGCTCGACCCTCCGGAACGAGGAGAGCACCCTATTTCATGGGAGTTTGGAGTTCTTACAGGATTTCTACTAGTCTTCAAAGTCTTGATAATAATTGTAACCAACTGCACGTGGGCTGTGGCATTAGATCGAATGCCTTTGTGCAGTTGGAACTTGGAATACAAAACTCATTTGGGGCAGAATAATTCCTTTTCTTGTCCTTAACTTATGGATACAGTACAGGCCACCTTCTTAAATAGTTGGAAATCATTGTAGGATTTTTGGATTCACAAGGCTTGTCTCCTCATGTCTGGTATAACTTGCACTTTGTACATCCATATTGTGAGCTGAAGTTTCACTGGATTGACAAATAAGCACGTAGGTCAAGTATCTGAAAATGCTCTTTCGAAATAATTTCGTCACTAAAAGGCAAAGAGACAGAAATATGGGAGAAATATATTACAGTAGTCCAGAGAAGTTCTGCTTTGGTGGCATGTCCAGATCATCCAAGCTTCTCTCAAACATTTCTAGAACTTTTGTTATAGTGGGGCGATACAAAGGTATTACTTGTATGCACCACAAGCCAACCAAGATCATCTTTCTCGCGATTTCCTCAATTTCACCTGTGACTTCACATGCTTGTAGTCCATCATCTTGTGCAAGGTGGTCGTAAATCCAATCTGGAAAGTACTTCTCGCTGGACTTTTCAACAACTGATTTTACATTTCTTCTGCCACCAACCATCTCCAACAGCATCATTCCATAACTATAAACATCTGACTTTGTTGAAACCTCCAAAGGTTCGAGAGTGAACTTCTGGAGCGATGAATCCAATTGTTCCTCTAGCACAAGTCATTGAAATCTTGCTCTCTTTTGTATGACACAGTTTAGCTAGACCAAAATCAGCAATCTTTGGGATAAGATCCTTGTCTAGAAGGATATTCTGAGGCTTGATATCGAAATGAACAATCCGTGTATTACAGCTATGGTGCAAGTATTCTAGGCCATGAGCAATCCCAATCGCTATTGCATAGAGCCTCTCCCATCCTAAAATTTCTTTGGGGTTCTCTGAGTAAATGTACTTATCCAAGGAACCGTTGGACATGTACTCGTATATAAGTGCTCGTTTTGATCCCTCCAAACAAAACCCATGTAAGCTAACAACATTAACATGAGATGTTCTGCCAATGCTCATAACCTCATTCACAAACTCATCACCATTTCCTTTGCTGTCATGCAAGAATTTCACAGCAACCAGACGACCATCATGCAATCTTCCTTTGAAAACCACACCATAACCACCTCTTCCAAGCTGATCACAACGAGAAGAAGTTATCTTCATTACCTCTGAGTACATGTATCTTTTTGGAGCTAGGGATCCATAAGATACTATCATGGCCTCGTAATTCTTTTCAGTGTTGCTACTTGTCTTCTTGCAAAGGAGAGACCATAGTCCTTTGCCCTTTCTATGCCATATCAGGAAATAAATACATGGAAAGAGCAAGGTTGCAGCTGTTGATGTCGAAACTGAGATGGAAAAACATGTTATTTCCTTTTGTAAATCAGAAGCTATTATACTGAGATGGAGTAGTTTGACTTCCTCGTTCTTAAAGAGTACATTGATCATTGATCATTCTTGTATATGCACAAATGAGAGTTTATTGTTTCATTTAATTTAGAATAAATTTTCAATGATTGTCGACAGGATAAATTCTAAAGTTTGTATTTCATCATAGAGAATCACTAAGTGAACTACTGATTTTCAAATCATTACATACGAAAAGATGGAAAAAAATTAGCATACCTATTAGCACGATCTTTGTGAAGGTCTTCTTGCTGCCTGTATCTGGAATATAACTTAACATTTATTAGTAAAAACAATGTCATGCAATAGTACTATGTTGGTTTTTTTTCTGAAAGAAAGAAACAGCCATCGTAGATGAATCTTCAATATTCTTCCATGAAAAGATACATTGCAATATAATGTAGAAATAGAACATGGACTACCTATCTGACTTCCTTTTGATTCAGGCATTGAGCATGTTGCTCAAATGCAGGTTCGAACAAAAAAAAAGTTATAGGCAGTATAAGCGATTGCATACACTGTGACTTATAAGTATGTGTTTCAATGACATTGCATTGAATGTTATATTTCGGCCATTGCTCTGTTAATTTTTTCCTGCAAATCTGTACAGAGCTAGATCGGTAGCATGCGTTATGTTGAGATCGGACACACATGCTGTGCCCATTTTTCCTGTAAATCTCTATACCAGAACTAACTTATTGTGCCAAAACCAAAGATTAATGCTTTACTTACTCTACAGAACTAAACCGGTGCATCCTTTTTTACAGGTCAAATTTACTGCCACCAAATCTCATTTGATATAATTAATGGTATACGATGTAATTTTCTGAAGCCTGGGAATTATTAGCAATGTGGTAAAAACAAGGGCCTGGAGCAGTGGTGAAGTACTCCCACTTGTGCCAAGAGGTTCTGGGTTCGACTCGGTAACATTGCACTTTGCAGGGGTAAGGCTTGACTTGTATAAGTTTTTCCCAGACCCCACCTACCCCACCTGGTGTGGGAGCTTCTAAGACTGGGTTTGTCCTTTAAAAACAAGTTTAATATTAGTTATTGACGCAGTGGCATTCAAAGATATCGTAGCTGGTGTTGATCCGGCAGAGCCTGCCGCTGTTGATGCACGCCGTGCAGTCACCCACCGTGTAGTTGTGAACAAACCCGCCCTTAACAGCAACTGGTAGTCCTTACCGGTGGCCCCCGCGTATCCCAGCACCGGCATCATGGACACCGTGCAGTTCCCCTCCACCAACCTTCAGGCGTTGTCGGGGCCTGTACGCGACGTTGAGCCACGCGAACAACCTGAACGTAGCAGATGAGTTGGGCCCACCACCGGGGCAGCTGACGGGCACCCAGGCAGGCGGCGGCTGGAGTGTTTCGATGCAGTTATAGAAGAAGAGCTCCTTGCTGGTGGCGCCGATGCCAAAGGGCGTGCAGCTGAGGTCAGACAAGGCGTTGATGCCGAGTTGCTCTATGTCGCAAGTGCCTTCAGATGTCCACGATCTGGTACACCCAGAAGGTGTTGTGGACGGAGGCCATGCCGTTGGCGTCGCAAGTGACCTGGAAGGCGTGGTAGCCGCAGTCCGGCGGGTGCGTGCTGCCCAGCCAGAATGGGAAAGTGATGCACAGGCCCCCGCATGCTGCTGGATCGCACGCGACGGGTCTAGAGTGCTAGTGGTGGTGCTACAAAGGAGGGTGAGCAGAAGCATAGCTGAGGCGTAGAACATGGAGCGCTAGTGGTGGTGCTACAAAGGAGGGTGAGCAGAAGCATGGCTGAGCGTAGAACATGGCAGCTGCAGCCTGCCGGGACATGAAACATATCCATCTTCTTGCAAGTTGCAACTCAGCAGCGGAGTATTGCAAGTGTAGAAACTAGATAAGGGGCAAGAGGGAAGAAGCCTTGTTTTTTCACAGAATCTGCGATAGTAGTAAGTGTCGCGCGGGTTAAACCGTGCTGCACCAGTCCACTGTCAAAGTATCATTTGTCATTCAGAAAGTTGACTGTCTGAATATTTTTGTGTCGAGTCCACTGGTTGGAAGGTCTGTGTCATTTCCTACTAGCATTGGCCAACGGTGGAAGAAGGAATGGCATCTATCACTTTGTTTTGAGGAATCCATATCTCAGTCATTTTAAATGTTTCGTACGTATTAGATGTATTTCAGGTCTTTTAACTATAGTTCAGCTTGTTTCAGTTTTAGAAGCATGTGAGATTGGGCACTTTACGCCCACAGCAGGTGGGCAATGATTTTTCAAAAGGAAATTGGTGTTCAACATAACCCAAGGGACAAGTCTTTGACCAATGAGATGCACATGATAAACTGTTACAGAAATGCAAACCATGTGTACCCAATCATCAGTCAGGGTTTAGCTATGACCGTTGAGAATTAGTTCAACACTTGAAAGCAAAGAGAAAGGGATAAGAGAGAAAGAAAATGGCAATACAAAAAGGATAGAGATATTATTGCTAGTCAGCTCGATTTCATTGATAAGAATAGTGAAATCCACGGTCTGAGTTTGGATGATTACGAGATTTGGTGTACTTTACAGGATAATTTAAATCGTATTTTAAAAGAAGAAGAAATCAAATTGTTTCGAAGAGCAAAAGAAAAAGATCTGCTGGAAGGTGACAGCATCATGGTTAAGGCAAGTGGGAGGAAGCGTAGGAATAAGATTTTCAGGCTTTTTGATGGGGAGGTCTGCATAGAAGGCACGGACAAGCTTCTTGAGCATGCTACTAACTATTATAAAATTCTTTTTGGACCTGTAGATTTACTTCCTGTTTCGCTAGCAGAGCCTGTCCCTATGGTCCTTAATGACAGGGACAGGAATGATTTAATTGTTCCTTTCACGCTGGAGGAAATTAAAAATGCCGTGTTTTCTCAGTTTTAGAAATGAAGGGGTTCCCTGACAAGTTTGTTCAGTGGACAAAAGCAGTGGTTTCTGAGGGCAAGGTGTGTGTTATGGTAAATGATGTACTAGGTATTTATTTCCAAACTAGGAGGCTTCGGCAAGGAGACCCTTTCTCACCACTCCTCTTTGATATCGTAGCAGATGTTCTTGCGGTCCTGGTTAGGAGGGCTCCAGAACAAGGTTTCATTAGAGGTTTTGCTTCTGACATTTTGGATGAAGGTAAAGCTGTCATTCAATATGCGGACGATACCCTCTTCATGCTTGAAGATGATTTAGATAGCGCTTGTAATCTTAAGATTATCTTATGTGTCTTTGAACAACTAACTGGTCTTAAAATTAATTTTAACAAAAGTGAAGTGTCTTTTTCTGGCAAGGCTGCTGAGAAAAAAGGTATCTATGCCCAGATTTTTACTTGTAAGGTTAGGGATTTCCCATTTAAGTACTTGGGGGTCCCTATGCATTATAAGGTATTCGGAAATAGTGACTGGAAGGAGGCTGGGGAAAGGTAGAGAAAAAACCGCGGTCTGAAAAGGTTGTCTTAATTCTATTGGTCTAGACTAATTTTGATAGAGTCTGCTTTAAGTAATGTTCCGAGCTATCTTCAGTCTGTTTTTCTTATGCCTAAAGGGGTGATAAAGAGATGTGATTTTTATCAGAGTAGAATGCTTTGGCAAAAAAAAAAAAAAACAGGGGGTAAAGAAATACCACCTTATTCGATGGGAGGATGTATGCCAGCCTAAGGATTTGGGTGGGCTACGTGTGACTAATTTAAGATATACAAATATTAGCCTCCTTTGCAAATGGTTGTGTAGATTGGAGAATGAAGATGGTATTTGGCAAGAGCTCCAAATACCTAAGGAAGAGAACCCTGCCTCAATGTGTTCATAAGCCCACTGACTCGCGCTTTTGGTCAGGACTTATATATGTTAAAGATCTCTTTTATAGCTGTTGTAAACGTGTGTTAGGGGATGGTAAGAGTACTAGATTTTGGGAGGACTGCTGGCTTGGGCTGAAATCCCTATGTCAGATGTGTCCTAGACTATATAACCTTACTTGTAATTCGAATATTACAGTGCATGATGTTTTAGCTTAGGTTTCGAGTTTATGAGTTTTAGAAGAGTTCTCCGAGATGAAACTTTACAAATGTGGTTTAAAGTTTTTGATAGCTGCAGTCAGGTTCAGTTGGTTCCTGAACCTGACAAAGTAAGTTGGTTGCTTACGAGAAGTGGTGTTTTCTCTGTCAAGTCTTTGTACCAATATTTGTGTGCTAAAAGTGTTAGGTTTCCACATGAAGCTCTATGGAAAATGAAGTTGCCGCTTCGTGTTAAGAATTTTTGTTGGTTGGTGATTAAAAATAGAAGTTTAACAAAGGATAACTTAAAAAAGAGGGGCTGGAAAGAGCGTGAGCTTTGTGAATTATGTAGGTCGCAGGAAACGCAAGATCATCTTTTTTTCTC
Source organism: Poa pratensis (assembly GCA_947311845.1). Taxonomy (NCBI): domain Eukaryota; kingdom Viridiplantae; phylum Streptophyta; class Magnoliopsida; order Poales; family Poaceae; genus Poa; species Poa pratensis. The sequence continues at coordinate 35,247,683 of CAMZMU010000110.1, read as the reverse complement.
CTGTCCTGTTGCTAAGTTTTTCTAGAATGTTATTTCCGTGACCCTCAACTTAAGTAATGTACCTGCCTCGTTTTCAGAATTGTATCATCAATGTTCTGCTACTTTCCCTGGGGGATTGAGAGGAAAGTAGTAAACTAGTAATGATAGGAGCTGTTGCAGTATGTTGGTACCTGTGGAAAACACGGAATAAATCGTATTTTCAAAGAATTTGTATTAAGGATCATGTGGAGGTAGTGTTGTTGGCCTGTCGTTTCTTACATGACTAGGCAAAACTGCAGAAAGGCGTCCTGTGAAGAGTTCTTCGACGGGGGCTGATATGTTGGCTAAGGTGACGCATGAGATCTTCGGGAGAAAGCATGGGTGGAACCCTACGGTCGCCAGGCTGAACTGAGTTCCTCCCCGATGCTGAAAAACCTGGATCTTGATGCTGTGAGCTATCAAAGACTTGTTTTCGTCTTCTGGTCTCCGGAGGTTATCTAGTTATCTGAACTTAGTCCTCTTAGTTTGCTGAGTTTTTGTAAGAAGTTAAATGTTACAGTGGTGCAGGCGGGGGAATTGGGAGTGTTCATCCCCTGGTTTCTTGTAGTCCATCAGTTGTTTGCTGCGGTTTGTGTGGCGCAACGAAATTCATAACTTGAGACCTGGATCTTGTATCACCGCCTGGTTTCATTTTTGAGGGCTGCTTCGGTACATCCCCCCACCCCCCTAAACTCAAACTTGTTTTCCCGTAATTAGTTAATTAAATAGAATTAATATGTTGGCCCGCCGAAGCCCATATCCAGAGCCTTGTACACCCACGTACTCCTATACCGTATACTGACCGCAGCTATACCCACCCCACGTCCCGCTCGTGCTGCTCGTGTTCGATCGCCATCTCCAACCGTCATTCATCTCTGCTCCTCGCCGCCGACTCCCAGGTCCCTCCACCGCCGCCCAAGTCCCTCTGGCGTTCGATGCCGCCGCCGCCGGGCTCGCCGTCACTCCTTCCGGCCGTCGTCGATCGTGCAGGCGACGTGCTCCGTACATCCTACCGGCCGGTGCACCTTCGCTACCGTGCTCATGTCGGCCGGCGCACCGGTCGCCGTGGCTCTTGCGGGCGGCGGTCGACGTCGATCTCAGTAGGCCGGACAAAGGGCAGACCGTCCGGGTTGGCAACCTAGAGCGCCTCTGCTGTTCGACGCCGCCGCCGCCGGGCTCGCAGTCACTCCTTCAGGCCGCCGTCGATCGTGCGTGCAGCGCCGTCGCCGTACATCGTACCGGCTGTAGATCGTGCAGCTACGTGCAGAACATGTCGCCGGCGCACCGGTCGCCGTCGCTCTTGCGGAGAACTGATCCTAACGGCCGGCGCCGGTTGTCGATGACGAAGACGGGACCATGACGACTAACAGTTTCGTATACATAGGATTACTCCGTGTACAGATGCGTACACAACAATTGGGCCATACGGGTTATTCGAGGGCCTTAATAAAACTTGATTAATCTTTATTAAATTAGATAAAAACGATCTTACCGTCCGTTACGAAGGGGTACGTATCAATCACAGCCGTCATTGTGTTTGAGTTTGGTTGAGTTTCGGGGGAGGGGATGTACTGAAGCCAGAGTCTTCATTTTTAATGAAACTGGGAGTCTCTTTGAGACTCTTATATAAAAAAAATGGCCGATTTTTAAAATCCCAGTGATGATGCTCTTCTCAATCATAATTACAGTTTGATCAAAAGAAACATTTCAACGAGTGAGCTTGTCACTAAATACTGGGCCATCCCATGTCAGTAGGAAGCCAAAGGCCCTACGGCTCATCCTAGCTAGGAACTTGATTGAAAGATGATTAATTGACGGGTGAGCGAACTTACGTGCAACTAAAGGAGGAGGCAGATCCCATGTCAGGAGGAAGCCATCGTTGATGAGCCGCTCATAGTTGCTTGCGTTCACCTCGCCTGACGATGAGCGTGAGGGACAACGGCAGCGTCGCAACCCTCGATAGCGTAGTTCCCAGCAGCAGCATAACAACCTCCCGCACCGACAAACAACCCGCTCTCGTTCCCGCACCTAGTCCTCGTCTCCACCAGTGCTCCGTCCCGACGTGCCGCCTGGGTGCAGTTGTACATGATCAGGTTCAGGCTGACGGGATCGATCCTAAACGGGATGCCCAGCTTGTCGGAGGTGTTCCAGATCGTCATTTCACAGCTGTTGGTGGCTTGCAACACCTCAGCTTGGCCAGATCGACGACGCGCATGCTCTCTTCCTCGTAAGAGATGTCCATGATCACGAATCCGTAGCTGAATATTATGACGCTCGGTAGAACTGGAGTGTTGTTGTTAAGGCATGTGATCTCGAAATTCGAGGATCCGCACGGCGTTTGTGCCTGTGTCTCTCTGAGCAGGGCCGGGCCAGTAAAATTAGGGGCCCTGTGCCAAACTCTAAACTGGGGCCCTATCTCCACAGAAAAATAGAACTAATGAGTAATTATAATGTATATGCCGCAATATCTTACATTAACTCATACCTATTTAACTCCCAGCTGCATTATGTTTATTTGAACAAGATTATCTTTGTAATGTTCTATAAAATGAAACTTTTCATTGATGTCCTCATTATGAACTTATGAATTACCTCAATCAAATGAGAGCAAGCAATCATGGACGTGTAGAACATGGTTCGTCATGCAATTGATTTTTATGGACCTTCAAACTGTCCGAGAGCTTGTAGCTAGCTTCCAATCCTTTGGTAAAGTTGTCTTAAAAATAGTTTTAACCAGAAGTTGTTGGTAGTGACAAGTGAGCGTGAGGGAGAGCGCCGTCACCGGCCGTTCCGGCCCACCTTCCACCTTACGCCGGCGTGCAAGTCAGCCAGCAGTTCGCCATGTCGCTCTCCGGGTCACCTCCAGGTTTCTCGCGGCGCTGGGTGTGAGTTGCGAGCCCAGCCTCGGCTGCCTCGGCGTCGGGACAGAGGAACGACCATGTTTCCGGCATGGGGGTGTCGGAAGGCTCTGCGTGCGCCGACAGCCTCGAGGAGGTCCAGCAAGCTGTGGCGGCGCAGGAGGAGCCGCGTGCGCCGGCGCAGGAGCGGCTCACCTGGGTCGAGCCGAGGACCTCGCGCAAGTCCATGTGGCGCCGCCGCAAGTTCCACCAGCAGGAGGCTGGTCCGTCGCGCTGGTGCCCGCCAGAGGATATGGAGGGGAGGTGCTTCAATTGCCTCCGTGAGGGGCACTTCAAGTGGGAATGCACGTTCAAGCAGGTGTGCTTTCGGTGCGGGGTGGAAAGCCATGCCGCGAAGGAGTGCTCGCGGCCGCGGAGCCCCTCGTCGGAGGACGAGCTCAGAGGCGCTCGCCAAGCGCGCGCGCCATGAGCAGTAGGGGCCCATGCGGGGTGTGCCTCGGCCTGGTGGTAGGCCGGAGAGGACGCCTACGCCGCCTCCTCCCCCACCGCCGCCGCCGCCTGCAGGTGCGAGATCTACGGAGCTGTGGCCACCCCTGCGCGCTACGGCGTCGCTGGCACCGGTGTGTGTGGACGCGTCAGAGGACGTGGTCGCGCCGTTGTGTGTCATGCGTCGTTCGAGCACCATAAACGAGCTGGAGCGGAGGCTCCGCTTCGCCATGGTTGCGCATGTTGGTGGCAACAAGCCGGTGGTGTCCGGTGAGCAGGTCCTACAGGGGCTGGCGGTGGTCGGGGTGCCGCAGGGCGAGGTCTCGGTGCATCCGCACCTCCCTGAGGATTTCCTGGTGGTTTTTGCCAAAGCGGAGCACCGGAACACGGTGGCGGCCTTGCCGTTCCTGGTGTGCGGCGGTGCGTCTCTGTTCTTCCGGCCGTGGAATCGTCAAGCCCAAGCTTCGCAAGTGAACATGCGTACCAAAGTCCATCTCGTGGTCGAGGGCATCCCGCCGCATGCCTGGGATGCGGAGGTGGTAGAGGAACTGCTGGGGACAGGATGTGCGGTGGAGGAGATTGCGCCGGAGACGGCGTCCCGGTCGGACCTATCCATGTTTAGGGTCGCGGCCTGGACGTCAAGTTTGGATGAGGTGCCGTTGGCAAGAACGCTGACAATTCCCGAGCCAGTGTGTAGGGAGGAGGATCCTCCGTCGCCGGCGCGAGAGTTCTCCGACGAGTCCCGCAGCCCGGAGCCGGCGGTGAGGCTGGAGCAGCTCGCCACGCTAAGGTACAAGGTTCTGGTGCATCTGACCGGTGTGGAGGAAGACAAGGAGCCAGTGTTCTGGGGCGCACCGCGTTCGTCCGGGAGCGGGTAGAGCGGCATCCCAGACTCCAACTCCGACGGTGGGCGTGACGGCGGCAGGCGGCGCTCCACTCGCTCTCTGCCGTGGCACGTCGGCGTCCTTGATCGTCGTGGTGGGGCCAGGAGCCGGCCCCGTCACCACCAGTGTGGCGGCCACCCAGAGAAGCAGGGGCTGGCGATGCTGTTGGATTGGCATCTGACGGCGATGGAGGGTCGTGATCGTCTAAGGTGGAGCCATTCGGCCAGGAGCAGCCAATCGGCGCGCTACAGGTCGATTCTGTCCCCTTTCCCACTTCGGGCCGAGACGCTGCGCCCAAGATGGATGCGGGGCAGGCAGATCAGGTGACTACTGCCTTGGACTGCACAGCGGAATCTGCCAGCTCAGCTGGGACTAGGACGTCGGACAAGTCGCAAAGCGCACAGGCGTGGAGGGATATGGAATTCTTCACCGTATCACTGAGTGGTGGGGCTGTGGAGAGTGCAGGTGTGGCCAATGCAGGAGTTTCCGGTATGACACCCCAAGAGGAACTGGCGTTCGCGCGTATGAGGAGTTTTTGTGGCCGTCTACTGAAGTCTTTGGCGCCACCTTTGCTGCGCGAAATCGAGACCACTTCGCGGCTGAGAGCTGAAGCGGAACCCTTCACTCCCAAGAGGGTAACACGGCGTGCAGTGGCAGCTTCGGGGGCCAAGACTGATGCAAAGGGGAAGAAGGTGACCGTTACCGAAACAGTCATGCTCAGGACTTTGGGTATCACTCCGGAGGAACTTTCGGTAAATGACACTGATCTGGAGGTGTTTCGAACCCTGTTCGATTCACCGATGCGTGAGGAGCATCTGCGGGCGGTGGCGTCCATTTTCGGCAAGGTGGTGCCGACATCGTTTGAGGAAGAGGAGCCGTGCCCGATGCCGACACCTTTGGTGTCGCTGGTGCACTGAGGGCCGCGTGTGCGGTGGAGTAGGAGTAGTGCTAGTTTTATGGATTTAAACCTAGAACTACTTGACTGGAACGTTCGTGGAATGAACGATCCAGCTAGGAGAGATGCTTTGAGAATCTTTGTGGAGGCCTTGAAAGTAAAACTTGTATGCTTGCAAGAAACTAAATTGAACGTGATTGACAGCTATACGGTGTTGCAATGCTTAGGACCATATTTCGATGGATTTTCGTATTTGCCGGTGATTGACACGAGAGGGGGAATCCTATTGGCCTGGGATTCCTCGGTGGTGAAGGTTTCGAACATCAGCTTTGATACATACGCAATAACTGGGGAGGTGTGCACGGTGGACAACTCGAAGTGGTGGCTTACCACAGTATATGGGCCACAATCCACGGAGGAGAAGATCAACTTCCTTGGCGAGCTGGTGGGCCGAAGGGCTCTCTGTCCTTGGCCTTGGGTCGTGGCTGGCGACTTCAACATGATTCTCACTGCGGCAGATAAGAATAACAGCAATCTCAACAGGAGTCTGATGGCGAGATTAAGGAATTTTGTGCGAGACATGGAACTGTGTCATGTCCCGGCGGGGATAGGAGCACGACAGATTCGACAGGATACAGTGGATTACCACGATTTGAGGGAGAAATCAGGATGAGGAATCAGAGAACAGGGGATGAGGAACAGAAAGCACGGGAGGTGAGAGAGTTCAGAGTTCATTCATATTCAACGGGATCATTCTGGTTACAAGCCCATACATATACTGCTCCTACCAAGCGTACACAGCAGTGGCACACGGCCCATCTCGAATCCCAGGCCCAGGTCACTAATCATACGGTGACAGCCCAAAGCTGGGGTGTTACACTCTTCCTCCCTTGAAATTGGGCTTGCCCTCAAGCCGATGATGAACAATCTTGACTTAGATATGCCTCCAATCTTGTCTAGCCAAAGAGCAATTCCACCTGGATCATATGGTAGTAGCAGGTTCGTGTAGATGATCTTAGTGTGATACACAAGCTGATGAAAGAAATGGCAATCCTGATGTATGTAATTGGTAGCGTTTAATCCTCCCGACTCAATGCAAAACCTTTGGGTGTGTGGTATTCCACGTCCAGGAGGAAGGTACTGCTTAACTCTAGAAGGCCTCGCCCAACCAACACAGCAAGTGTGTGCCTGAGCATACTGTATACTTGGTACCATAGAATATCCACACAGATACCATGTGCAGTGCTGCACCATGTCCTCTGCCTGCTGCAAGGATAACAAAGGAGCAAACGACTGTGGAGTAGGCTGGAGATTTTGTAACAAAATGACCGCACTTCCTATTGTCCTTTGAGTTTGTCGATGAATCACGTAACCGACTCTTACTAGGAACATTTGCACGTGTCCATGCAAGGCTGACAATACAGTGATACATGGTGCCCACAGATGACCTGACACAGAAGATGCATGTATCTCATAATCAGGGTGCCTCAAAGGAAATGAGTATGCATGTATTCTAGCAAAGCTCGATCAATAATGCCCGGAGGAAGTTTCATGTATTTCTCAGCTGACTACACTTTGTAGGCAAGCCAATATGCAGACCAGAACAGAGAAGATCGTAGCATCACTGTCAGATGTCCCCAATAACCAAGTTTGATATCACATTCCAGTTCTAGCACAATACGAGGATCCAATTGAAATTTCAGCTTGCTTAATAGAAAACTTCCAAGGATAAACTGCACAATACAAGGATCCAATTGCCTTCCAGAAAAATATGCCGTCATCCACCTACAAGTCAGAACACCAAAACTGACAATCATTTCAGCCCTTGAACTAAATTGAATTTTTCCTTGTACAGCTCCCTTAGATGCTCCAACCCAGTCACATCAAAGTCCTCACTGCCCAGGTTATCCTCTTTGTCAGCGCACTCACCCGAGCTTCTCAGGAACCAGCACATGAAAATTCCGGGATTCCATAGCCTTATCCTTTTGTTAACAATGGAGTCACATACTGGAGAAACAACCATTAGGGTCTTAACTTGAAGTGACCAGAAACAAGCAGTGATACTCTTGCAGCCAAAGGGGAGGGCACTAGCTGAAACAATAGGAACCATTCCCGTGATGTTGTATTTGAAGGTGCCACCATATCCTGTACCATCCGGGTAGCACAGTCTCATGGCCTGGTCGCCCCTTGCAGAAACAAAATTACTTCTCCTCTTGGTCAGATGATCTCAAGAAATCACAAACTCTATCAGTGTGCTTACTCACAAATTCCATATTCAATGCATTATCACTAGAAGTTCCCCAAGAAGACAACCCAAATACCAGAGGTAAATCGCTCTTCCACTGCGTCACGTCAAACATCACCAATGCTCTAAGGAAATAATTGCAAACATGAGTACCAGGACTGAAACCGCCACGCCTCCAGGATGGCATATCATCCAATACTGAGCAAAAACATGTGATAAGTTTCAGAGTACCAAGTGAGTGCAGATGGATTACATTCCAATTTGATGTCGGCAAGCCAGGATCCCAAGGTACAGAAAGTTGATCAGTCCAAGAACAATGAAGTATGTACCCATGCTTTGTAAGTGTGCTCCACGGACTGAAACCACTACACTGCCATGATGGCAACAGCTCGAACACTAGGCATTCAGCTGTTTTACCAATGTTGCCAGCATTGAGGGAACTCGGATTTTGTGGAGACACGTCATCGAACACCAAACACTGGTGCCATGAAGCATGATTTAAAACTGGTTCCGGAGGGCGTACTAGTGCTAAGACCACCATTGAGGGCTGCGACAGTTGTAGTAACAAGGTGATCATGACCATGGAGTAAGTTAGCCGCTTGCCGTCTCCATCACAAGGAAAAGACGGCCATGGCAGTGGGCGCGACACACCGCGAGCAAAGAAGTTCCTATCCGGAGAAGGATGTGGATAAGCTGTGGATGATGGGGTCACGGTCCAGAGGACCACGGGCACCACAGCGGGGTTGTCGCCGTCGCCGTCGTGACCATGTATGAGGCCGCCTGTCGAGTAGGTGGCGGGTGCCAGTGCAGCGACCCTGACGGTGTCGAGGTTGAGGTCCCCGTAGCTCTCCACTGAGGCAGCGAGCTTGGGGAAGACGTCGACTGTAGCATCGCTGCTCGGGCACACCATCGAGCATGTGGTAGCCATCGGAGCAGCGAGGCTACTGGGGTCGGCGGCAATGACGCCCTTGTCAGCACCACACACCATGGGGCAGCGACCTTGGGGAGATGTCACCGTGGGTGTGCTCATGCTCGAGTCCCGACTCCTCGGTGGTGATCTCCGACGAGGAAGAACTGGTGCTCGATGACATTGTGCACATCATCGCCGACAACTTCTGTAGTTGGTCACAGATCTGGTCGCATAGCTCAGCCATGTCACTCTTGGCCGGTGGGGCAGCCGGTGAAACATCCTGAATGTCGAGAAGGCAGGAACACTCGTAGATGCAATGGCCATTCAAGGCAAGAGCCTGTGCTGCTCCGTCCCTGGTTCGAAGTTGCACCTCCGCCTCCACATGGTCGGCTCGCTGGGAAACTGAAATCTGCACCACCCATATGCCTCGAACACCTGATGCAACACCTCCTCAGTGATGGATGATACACATAGTGCACTGTGACGTGAAGAACGCCGCCAGCGAACACTTTCATGGAGCTCGACATTTCGTCGAACAGGTGGTAGGCAGGAAACGGGGTGGGAATTTTTTTTGTGGATTTTGCTGGCTTGGACAGCACCCTTGCTGCTCTTCCTTCGTCAACTCCAACTCCGCTAAGGATTTCGAGCCAAATTTGCTGAAGCAAATCAGCACCTGTCGCGGTGGGATTTTACGGAGTCGATTGTCGGAATTTTTGAGTGCAAATGGAGTGATGCAAGGGCTATGATATCAAATATTCATGTCCCGACGAGGATAGGAGCACGACAGATTCGACAGGATACGGTGGATTACCACGATTTGAGGGAGAAATCGGGATGAGGAATCAGAGAACAGGGATGAGGAACAGAGATCACGGGAGGTGAGAGAGTTCAGAGTTCATTCATATTCAACATGGGATCATTCTGGTTACAAGCCCGTACATATACTGCTCCTACCAAGCGTACACAGCAGTGGCACACGGCCCATCTCGAATCCCAGGCCCAGGTCACTAATCATACGGTGACAACCCAAAGCTGGGGTGTTACAAACTGCGAGACCAGTTCCTGCACAGGAGGAAGTATACCTGAGCAATGGGAGGAGCGAACCTACCATGACACGCATTGATCGTGTCGTGGCCACGGTGGACTGGGAGTTGCAGCACCCGGATGTTGTTCTGCAGGCGCTGTCCTCCACAATCTCGGATCACACCCCTCTGCACCTGGCTTTGAATGCCAATTGCAGACCGAAGCGGAGGTTCCAATTTGAGCTCTCTGGCTTAAAATGGAAGGTTTTGATGAGGCCATTAGAGAGGCGTGGCAATGTAGTGCGTCGATCCCGGATCCCTTTTGAAGGCTTGATGCCCTGTTCAGGAATACAGCGGAGTTTTTGCAGTCGTGGGGCTAAAGGAAAATGGGCAATGTCAAGATTAAAATCGCGATGGCTAACCTCGTGATATTGAAACTAGATGCGGCACAGGACAGTAGAGTGTTGTCTAGAGGAGAGATCTGGCTAAGGAAGACGCTGAAACTTGCGATGTTGGGACTGTCGTCGCTAGAAAGAACAATTGCTCGTCAGCGTTCGCGGGTGAGATGGCTCCAGGAAGGGGATGCCAACACTAAACTCTTCCATGCCATTGCCAATGGTAGAAGGGCGAGGAACTTCATACCAAGCATTGCGTTAAATGAGCAAATCATAACGGGGCAAGAGGAGAAGGTGGAGGCGTTCACTAACGCGTATGTTCAGTTGCTGGGCACAAATAGGGAGAGAGCGCACAGTTTGGATCTTGATGCCCTAAAACTTCTGAGACTAGATATTTAGGGGATCGACGAGGTGTTCATCGAGGAGGAAGTTTGGGCAGTAATAAAAGAGATGCCACAAGATCGAGCGCCATGCCCCGATGGGTTTATTAGAGCTTTCTACCAGAGGGCCTGGCAAACGATCAAGGGAGACATCATGTCTGGGCTTCTGAAACTTGCTGTAGGCGATGGCAGGGGGTTTGCGCGTCTGAATCGAGCTTTGATCACACTCATCCCCAAAAAAGAGGAGGCAACTACGATCGGAGATTTCAGGCCAATTAGTTTAGTACACAGCTTCGCCAAGCTGTTCTCTAAACTAATTGCTAATAGGCTTAGGCTGAAGATGTCAGAGTTGGTTAGCACAAACCAATCGGCCTTTATCCGAGGGAGAAGCTTGCATGACAATTTTGTGCTAGTAAGGCAAGTGGCTAGGAAAATAAACCAGAAAAGGAAAAAGGGAGTGCTGCTTAAGCTGGATATCTCGAGGGCCTTCGATTCCATCTCTTGGTCATACCTCTTGGAAGTTCTTAGGCATATGGGTTTCAGTACTCTGTTCCTCAAGTGGCTAGCTATTCTTCTCAACACAGCAACCACCAAAGTCATCGTCAATGGAGTGCCAGGAGCTAGAATTCAGCATGTACGTGGTCTGCGGCAGGGAGACCCTACTTCGCCATTGCTGTATGTGCTGGGGATGGAGGTGTTCACCTGCTTGATCACCACTGCAGTGGAGGGAAACTGCTGTCAGAATTAGTGGGGATCCGGCCGTTGCAGCGAGTCTCCATTTACGCTGACGATGTAGTGCTTTTCGTTAGGCCAGAGAACAAAGAGCTCTGGTTGATCAAGGAGGTGCTTAAAATGTTTGGGGAGGCCTCAGGTTTGGAGATCAACTATGTCAAAACCACTGCTACGCTTATCCGGAGCGAGCCTGCTGATGAAGAAAGAGTACAACAGGAGCTTGGCTGTCGAGTGACAAACTTCCCCATCAGATATCTCGGCTTGCAGCTTGCGTTGAGACCGCTTACGAAGGCAGAGTGGCAGCCTATGTTAGACAAGGCAATAGACTTCCTGCCGGCATGGCAGCGTGGGATGATCGCTCGTGCGGGTCGGCTAACACTAATCAAAGCAGTAATCGCGGCAAAGGTCATACACCTTCTACTTGTGGCAGAGGCCCCTGCGTGGTTGTTGGAGGAATTCGAGGGATGGATGAGAGCTTTTTTCTGGGCGGGGGAGATAACTGGTGGGCAATGCATGGTAGCGTGGGACGCCGTGTGTAGACCTGTTGCCCACGGAGGTTTACGGGTCAAGGACCTAAAACTACAAGGCTTGGCCCTCAGAGCGAGATGGGAATGGTTCCGACGCACGGATCCATCCAGACCTTGTTATGGCTTGTCGGCGCTTAGAGACAAGGAAGCTGCGGCGGTGTTCCATGCCTTTACGCAGATCACAGTAGGAGATGGCGAGAAGGTGTTGTTCTGGATAGACAAGTGGGTGCACGGACAGAGAGTTTCAGACATTGTGCCACACATCTTCGCCGCGGTTAGTACAAGGGTGAAAAACGTAAGAACGGTGGCACAAGGCATGGCCAACAACAGTTGGACCCTAGATATTTCGGACGAGCTATCCGAAGAAGGTCTCACTGAATTCCCGAGATTGTGGCTTGAGGTGTGCACGGTGGACCGGGATGTGCAACAACCTGACACTTTCAGATGGACTTGTACAAGCTCGGGCACCTACTCAGCCAAAGGAACCTATAACGCCTTGTGCCAGGGGCAGGAGAGGAGTGCAGTTGCCTGCTACCTGGAGGTCTTTTGCACCGCCAAAGTGTAAGATCTTCGGATGGCTTGCCACAAAGTATCGCTTGTGGACTTCGGACAGGAGGGCGAGACATGGACTGCAAGAGCATCCTGACGCGTGCTATACGTGCTTGCAAGAGGAGGACAATGCCGACCACGTCTTGGTGCAGTTTGTGTATGCGAGAGAGATTTGGCTGGGTTGAATTGCCTGCTGAAAGTCGGTCTGTCAATCCAGGCTCCGAGCCCTAACACCACCCTTGAATCTTGGTGGCTTGAGGTGAGAAGCAGAATTCGCAAGAGGGATAGAAGAGAGTTCGACACACTAGTAAGTAATTCTAGTGGCTTGGATGTTGTAGAAGCAGCGGAATGCGCGTGTCTTCGGCCGTGTGCGTGATCAGTGTAATGTCCAGCAACTCCTAACTAGAATTGGAGATGAGTTTCAGCTGTGGCAACATGCTAGAGGGAGATGGAGTTGCAATGACACGAGATAGTAGCTAGAGGGTGAGTGTGTGAGTGTGGAGTTCTGCTGCCCTTTTGTTCGCATTATGGGTTCAGCATTCTTGTAATCTGTTTGCTCTCCTTCTATAAATCTACGGTATGCCTTTGGCATACTCTTTAAAAAAATAGTTTTAAGAGGAAAGGGCCTACATTATAGGTGGTACAACTAATCTGTTATGTTTGTCCATGTGCCCAGTTAGCATCTGCTTGATTAACAAACTGGACCAAACTCCCAAATCCATGCAGTAATTATTTAGGAAAGCAACGAACCATGGATTGAACTGACAGACTAGTATTTCCTAGGGCACCCAGCGAGTAGAGAAAACTAAGGATTTAACTGACATACTTGTACTTCCTAAGCACCTACGAGTAGAGAAATCAACATCAGCTCCAGCGCTAGCACTATGGCGCAAGCCTAGCGCGGCTTCTATCCAGCACTACCAGATCTGTATCAGTCGATGGGATTAAAGATAGCATCTCGAACTACAGGATCTGGAACCGCTGAACCAGAAAATTCTTTTGACTTTGGTTTGGATCTCGTACCTGGCCGGCTGGCGGCGATCCCCTAATCGATCGATCGGCTGAGAGAGGACTCGCTTGAACAGTTTTCAACTCACGTAGCTTTCCTTTCCTACTGGAGCCCTTTTTTTTTTGAGGGGTGAAACACTTTATTTAAACTTCAAACACAAAGGGGATACAAAGGCCTTCTGGTGGACTAATCAACCAGACACGTCGACCCGGAAAATCTAACACAGCACTTGTTGCTAAACTATGTGCTTCTTTATTATGATCTCAAAGCTCGTGGCGAAGGACATAAAATCAAAGCTCCTCTTCGCCTCAGTGATCTCTCGCACCACCTGTGCGTAAGCTCCCATGGTTCCGGTCTCCAGATTTTTTATCACAGACCGGCAATCACTCGCCACCAAAACTCGGCGAGCTGAGATGTCACTCGCAAGCGCTATTGCCTCGCGACATGCAAGTGCCTCTAGGGTTTCAGGATCCGTCTTCCCTGGAAAGGTCAGAGAAGATGCACCCATGAAAACTCCAATGTCTGACCGGGCGACAGCGGCCACCGCCCCTCGACCCGTCGCCTTCCCCACCGCCGCATCCATGTTTATTTTGATCAAACCCTCCGGGGTGGTAGCCATCCTTGCGCCCTCTGCTTGCAGCTAGAGGTCTGCAACTTTCCGACCTTCTTGGAGCTCTGATTGAGGTCGTCGATAAACCTTTCAACAAAAAGGTGTGTAGACAGCGGGCTCTGATACTCGTCTTCGTGAATCGCCTTGCGCCGTGCATGCCAGACCGCCCAAAGGGTAACAAAAACCCTTGTCTGGTCCTCATGAGTTAGCGTCTCCATCATTGTTGCCAACCATTGTCGTGCATTCCCCTCCCCCGAGCAGCTCATATGCTCGTTAATCTCCGCATCCACCAGCACCCATACGCAGCGTGACATAGTGCAGTCTAGCAGCGCATGCCTCCATGAGTCCACAACCCCACACAATTTGTAGTGATCATCATCAGTCATGTGTCTGTGTCGCCTCACATCGTTCGTCGGCAAAGATTGCTTTGCCAACCTCCAAAGGAACACCCGCACCTTGGATGGGACCTAAACCTTCCAAAGAGAGGTCCATGTCCATCCGAGCTCCCCGCTCGTTCTTCTAGCCAAGCTTCCCTCTTCTCCCTTGTGCTCACTAACATCCGGTATGCAGATCGCACCGAGAAGATTCCCATGCGATCGTAGTGCCACGCCCAGAAATCCTCTTGCTGACGGTGACTGAGAGGGATCTCCAGTATGCCCTCCACATCCATGGGTAAAAGGCACTGCCGAAGCTTGTCCTCCTTCCACGAAGCCATAGTTGCGTAGATGAAATCCGCAACCCTGGCTGGTGGCGTCCTTGTGATACATGCGATAGGTCGTAGCGATCCGTCCCGTGGTATCCACTGATCGTTGAAGGGGTCCGTGCCTTCCCCCGTGCCTATTCTCTTGATAAGCCCCTGCTTTAGAACTTGCAGTCCATCATAAATTCCCCTCCAAACCTGAGACGGTGCCGGACTTAGCCGTGCCTGCAATAAGCTGGTCTCCGGGAAGTATACAGCTTTTAGAACCCTTGCACTAAGAGTAGTAGGGTCTTGCAGCAGCCTCCATCCTTGCCTAGCTAGGAGTGCTAGGTTGAAGAGACCAATGTCTCTAAACCCTAGCCCGCCCATATGTTTCGGTTTGCACATTTCCTTCCATGCAACCTAGCTTGTCTTCCCGCACCGTTTTTGCTTCCCCACCAGAACTTCCTTATCATTGAATTTATGTGAGCCCATAAACCCTCTGGCAGCCGGAAACATGCCATGGAGAAAATCGGTATTGCTTGGGCAACAGATTTAATGAGTACATCCTTGCCTCCTGAAGACAAAACCATTCCATCCATCCTTGGATCTTGCTCCATATCCGATCCTTGATGTACTTGAAAACACTTCCTTTTGATCTTCCCACATCAGTGGGCATACCTAAGTACTTCTCGCTTAGGCTTTCATTATGCACATCGAGGGTGGTCTTCACTCCCTCTTTTATTGCATTCGGGCATCTCTTACTAAAAAATATAGAAGATTTATCCCGATTAATCCTTTGGCCTGACGCCAAACAGTACTTGTCCAGTAGCTCTTGGACTTTCCCCGCACTCTCCGTATCCGCCTTGAATAGCAACAGACTGTCATCTACGAACAGAAGATGGTTCACCGCCGGGGCCGACGATGCCACCTTTAATCCTTGGAGCTCCGATGAAAAACTGTGGTGTTTTAAGAGGCATGAAAGGCCCTCTGCTGCTATCAAAAAAAGATAAGGGTAGATTGGATCACCCTGTCGCACCCCACGGGAGGGGGTGAATTGTCTCAACTTCCCTCCATTAAACAGTACTTGGAAGGATACTGTAGTAACTAGTCTCATGACCATCCTCACCCACCGATGATGGAAACCCAGCTTGATCATGGCAGCCTCAAGGTAACGCCACTCCAGCCGGTCATACACCTTTCTCATGTCCAGTTTCAAAGCACAAAAATGATTCTTTTTTGCCCGGTTCCGTTTCATAAAGTGGATGCACTCATAAGCGGTAATGATGTTATCCGTGATCAATCTCCCTGGAACAAAAGCGGACTGCTCCTCCGAGATAATTTCTGGTAGACATACCTTCGGCCTATTAGCCAATACCTTGGATGCAATCTTGTATATTACATTACAAAGACTTATAGGTCTGAACTGACCCAACTCCTCCGGCTTAGCCACCTTGGGTATTAACACAATGAAGGTCTGGTTTATGTCCTCCATATTGTCCTCACCTTGCAGCACCCTAAGCACTGCCCCTGTCACTTCCTCGCCACACAACTCCCAGTGAGTTTGGAAGAAGTGAGCGGGGAAACCATCCGGTCCCGGCGCCTTAGTGGGGAACATTTGGAAAAGCGCCGTTTTCACCTCTTGCTCTTCAAAAGGTTTCAGCAAAGCTTCGTTCATCTGATCCGTGACCTTAACTGGTATCACGTTAATTACTTCCTGCATATTTGATACTCCTTCCGAGCTGTACAAAGTTTCATAGAAACTGCTTGTCAGATCGGCCATTTCCCTCTCAACCTTGGTAGGACTCCCATCCTGCTGTTTGAGCCTACTGATCTTATTTTTCTTTTTCCGCTGGCTCGCCCTCAGATGGAAAAACCTCGTGTTTTTGTCCCCTTCAACTAACCATTGGACCCTTGATCTTTGCCTCCACATAATTTCCTCCCGTGTGTATAGGTCTACAAGTCTCTGACAAATTTTTGTCTCCTCATACGACGGTCCTTGTCTCAGTGCGTCAGCTCTCAGTTGTGTAAGCCGATCCGTAAGCTGTCTGATTTCACGCTTGACGTTCCCAAATGTATTCCGCCCCCAATCATCCAGTGAGCCGGACACACGGTTTAATTTCTCATGTAATTGTTTCATTGATGTCGCCTTCCCCTCCCCACTCCGTATATCATGCAGATGGGGCTTGAAACACTCATGTGATTCCCACATGATCTCATACCGGAAGATCCGTTCCTCCGTAACTCTCCGCTGTCGAGCCGACTCCCGCCAGGTTAATAGGATTGGAGAGTGATCAGAAGACGCACCCGTGAGGTGCGGCCATTGGGAACCGGGTGCACCAAGGTGCAGTCGCTAGGGCTCTATCAAGGCGGACACGATAGAACGACCCACCCACAACTCTCTTCTCGAAGGTCTAGCTGTTTCCTTCGTAGCCCAGGTCGACGAGCTCACATACATCAACCGTCTAACGAAACCCCGCAATCTGACTCAGGTTGCGGTCAACCACACCATCATGTTCATGATGGTGTAGAACATTGGGGCCCTAATTGATCGAGTATGTTTTTTTTTTTTGAACATTGGGGCCCTAATTGATCGAGTATGTGAGGGTCGAGGCTGTTCAGAAGGGGCGCAAGTCCGACCACGACCAAGAATCCAGGTAAAGCCGGCCCAGTTACTAGTCTCGTAGCGTTAAATCCCGCATAGAATATCCAGTCTATAAAAGGCCATCTAAAAAATTTGGGGCCCTGTGCCGCCGGCACAGTCGGCAGAACTGCAGGCCCGGCCCTATCTCTGAGCCAGAATGGGTCGGAGATGGTCAGGTTGCCGCACCTCTTAGCCGAGCAGGCTTCCACTTGCTCCTGAGCTGCTGCGACTGCGAGCGTCATCGGTAGCCACCACCGGGACCAGAAGGGCCAGCAGCTCGGAGGCATGGCAGCACAAGATTTGGAGTTGTTGCAGCCACATACTGAGGGGGCAAACTGAACTGGTGATCATGGGCTGTGGGGAGATACAAGTAAAGAGAGAAAACTGTGCTTAAGAATGACTGATTGATATGTTGGGCATGCTAGTGAGTTGAGTCCTGGGCAATGGTTGGCCACTCATCGGTACCCAGTTGTCCGAGCAAAGGAAGACCTGGGACAAAATAATGGTGGCTGCAGATAGTTATTATCTTTGAAAAATTCAAAAAAAGTTATTATCTTTGAATGTCCTCTCTTTCCAGAGGACTTTTCAGATATATGGAACTTATGAAAGGTTCTACGTGGATTATTCTTACACACATATTAGTCAATTCAAAGAAAACAGTTTGATGCACCTGTCAATGGTCACTAGAATGTCTCTGTTGATGATTTATGCGTTTGTCTGTCTCTTCAAAAATCTTTATTGGAACTTCCAAATACAATTATCCCATTTCTTCTCGCTAGTACGTTTTAAATCTTTGGGGTTTAATAATCATATACTAGATGGTATAAGCGCTGTTAGCCGACAACTTTGACTGGTTTTGTAAACGCTATAACTTCTCCACGTCCACTAGAAAGAGTCAACATCCAAATGTCTTGATCCATATTTAGTTGGTGCTGGTCAGGGCCAGTAGTACTGAACTGGTCGTTTCGGGTAAGTGGAGCACTGGTTGTTTCGGGTACATTAGATGTATTTCAGGTTTTCCACAAGCAGTTTTGTTGGGGGAATACTTTCCGGGTAGGCCCACGAAGACGGAACGGCTCCTAGGCCAAAAGACAAGGAAGGAGTCCTAGCTAAGGAAGGAGATGCCACGAAGTGTAGACTCCTAATAGGACACCTCCCTTCGGAACCTTCCGGAGATAACTTGTAACCCAAGGACTCGCCGTCTTTATAAGGATGGGTCCCAGATCTTTGTAGACAAGTTATCAAGCAACCTAGTCATCGATACCCAAATAGCGGAATCACCCTTGTAATCGAGACTATCAATATCTATACAACATAGCAGGAAGTAGGTCTTTACCTTAATACGAGGGGCCGAACCTGGGTAACTCCTTCGTCCCTGTGAGAGCGAGACAATCTCCTGAGCACCAGATGGCCATGTCCCCACAATTAAGTCGCCGCCAAGCGACATCTGCCGTGTTAACCCCATGACAAGTTTGTTGTCTAATCTTGTGAGTTTAACACAGGTATTTGAATTTGGAGGCAAGAAATCTAGAACAGCACCACGGAGAGATGGCACGCCGGGAGGGATGTTGCTCTGTTCGTGCTGGCTCCCATACTCCCCGCTAAGGATGAAAAAGGACGTGTTGCCGCAATGCATACGGAGGAACCCCTGTGGTTGCCCGGTGTAGTTGGACATTACGAGCAGTTCCCTATTCTCGCTGATGATGAACGGACTCAGCCCGAGACCTAGCGAGATGTTGAACGGCGGAGCAGGCCAGCCATTGTGAACCGGGAGGTTGTTGTCCAGGACGATGAAGGATGAGTTCTCGGTGAAGACTTGCACCACCTGGTAGAGCCCTAAGATGGATTGACTGTGGAATGCTTGGGTTCCATCGCATCTAAGATGGAAGGACAGGACGCGTAGGACGGCTCCGGCCTCCTCCTCCTCGACCAGGACAGGTAGGCCACAGTCAGGTTGACACATGCCATGGGGGAGCAGGTGGCGCTGGCGGTGAGGAAGAAAGTGAAGAGCGGCACCAAGAGCGGGATCTTGGTACCGTGGACTGGGGATGACCTGAAGAATATGCTACTTGCTACTTCTGGGAAGAATCCAAAGACGGTAACTCATTTTTTTTTGGCCATTTTCGCTTTTTGAGGAAAATGAACTTGTTGCTTTCAAAAAAAAAGGAAAATGAACTTGTTGGACCAGCTGCAATCTGGGAAGGTTTTTGTTGTTGTTGGTGATTTACCCTTTTTTGAGGAAAAAATCTGTCAAAACGATCCATGGGTATCAATTCATAGTGACGATTGTGCTCAAGGACTAACAATGACACATAATTTTATCACATGTTTTTTCTATCTAATGTCCAAGATTAGTCTTTGCATGTGCCATGTGGTGTATTCCAGTGGTCATTTTTTAGGTGAACCTGCCTTTTGAAACTTTTTTCCTTTGTGCTGGTTGTTATGAACCGTAGGACTTAATTTCTGTGGGGAGATAGAGATGAGCGCAGCAGCAGCAGCAACAACAAGCTGGTCAGGGACATCGAAATCGTGGCGGCGAATTAATTGCATGGACGGATAGGAGATGGAGTTGAAGCAATAGACTGGTTCAGCAGAACTGTCGACTGAGTGAGTGAGTGTGCTCCTTTCATCCCACCACCACAGTAGTAACAATACGTCTCTGTCTCTTTCATCATTTCCCTTAGCATTTCAAGTTTATTTACACGATAAATTGTGCTAAAGTAATGCAAACTATGAGTAGCTGCAATTACTCGTCGCTGAGCCATCCCATGTCAGGAGGAAGCCATCCAGGATGAGCTGCTTGTAGTCGCTCGTGTTTGCCTTGCCCGACGAGCCCAGGGCCGGGCAGGAAAATTTCGAGGCCTTGTGCCAAATTCTGAAATGGGCCCCTATTGCTCCCTCTATCCCGGTTTATATGATGCAACTCCAAAATCAGGTTTTTCCAAGAATAAGCAACAATTAGCATTAATTAAGAGTAGTTAATGTCGGGTTTTAGCCTTTTCCAACAACAATAACAAAACCGATTGGGCTTAAACTTTCCCTAATTAATGTGGCATTAAATATGAGGGTGCTAATTGGGTGAAATATTGGGGAGATGGATTTTGCATGTCCAATCTCCATTCACCTAGGTCTCAGAGATTACCAAATGCATCCTATAAATCGGAATGGAGGGAGTATGTTTTTGTCAAATACGGCGACCGATACCTGTCTAAATGCTGATTCGGCAATTAGCGATCTGTAGATAAGCAAGGAGGAAGTCACGAAGGAACAAAAGATGAACTCGCGCTTGGAGGCATGTGGCTCGGCGCTTCTCGGCTCGGTTTTCCCGTGCACTAGTCATATCAATCGATGGGAAGGGCTCTCTGCTATCTCGCATCGCTAGTGTGATCGATAGACAAGGGAGCTCCGGACTCATACTCTAGTTTCGAGGCACACGGGTGAGGGCCTCCGAATTTTCAAGTGAATTTCGTTCCGCTCCACGAAACATAGCTACCATGTGTAATATTTTAATTTAATAATTTAATCCTAGCGCAAATACTCATATAGACCCGTTTTCACAAGGTATTTTTTTCAAACATTTACATGGTCACGCTCCTGAAAATGGAAAAAATAGCGAAAAAAATCATAAACAATGTATAGAGAGAAATACAACTAACATCATTTGCGGCGCCGTAACACAAAGCATCTCGAGTTAGCATGCAAAGTGACGTGATTGATTTCCTTTGCGATAAACCAAAGCTTGGGATCGATGTTACGACGATGAAAACAAAAGAAAAGAAGCTCCGTCAGGGTAGATTCGAAGCCACAACAAGGCGGAAAAAAAGAGTGGTCCTAACCATCGAGGCAACGACTACATTTACTAAACTTTTGGGTACATACTTTTTTTGTTTGATATAACAACATTAAATTCGAATTTGGGCCCCCAAAATTTGGGGCCCCGTGTGGCCGCAAGGGTCGCACTCCCGTGGACGCGGGCCTGATGAGACATGTCGACACTTTCGATTTTCATGGTGTCGAACAGAGACGGGGAATGTCAAGACGGTTATGATTGGATGATCATTGTTCGCGGGCGGTGGTGTCTTGATGCGACGAAGACTTTGCTTCACAAGCCATTGTGCGGACTTTGTACCGCACATATGCATCCAAGCCTAGTGATGGTGCTTTAGAGTGGTGGCTTTGGTGGGGGTGACAACATTCGAGGACTTCAGTTCAGGTGGTGTTCTTTGAGTGTCGGGATTCGATATTCAGGGTGAAAACTCAAGGTATAGCCTTCATTGATTGTATATGGCAGTGGCATTTTCCTTGTTGAAGGTATTGTTTGGAGAGTTCGGATCTTCTCTTGGGTGAAAATCTAGAGTCTATGATTGGGCGACTACGGTGTTTGTGCAGTGTTTCCTTCTTGGAGATGTCGCTGTAAGAGAACCTATATACTGTGTAGTTCTCAGTGTTGTATTGATAGTTTGGTTCCGACTGCTGCAAGTTATTAATCACTGTGATGATGGGCCTATTTTTTCTTTCTTCTTTTTTTCCTTTTTGGTTGTGTGCATCCTTAATGTCTTCTGAACATTATGTTGGTACTAGGTGTAATTGGTATGTTCTATATTTATAGAAAACAGAGAATTGCTAGCGATGAATTAATTGCTTAGGATGGTGATGGTGGCTTATCAATCCGCGCAATTAAGTTGAGGTCTGACGATCTTAGGAGAATGATAACTGAGTTTACTTACCGTTTCTACCAGCAGGCGGTGGCTGCCATGTGAGGAGGAAGCCATCGCTGATGAGCGCCTTGTAGTCACTGGCATCAACCAGGCCGGTCGGCACTGCCAGCACTGGCACAGTGGCCGCGTCGCATCCCGGCAAAAACATAGCCGCCTTCTACCTCGCCGAAACGCCCTCCCGCCCGGACGAACGTGTAGTTCATGCATGCCATCCCCACGATCCCCGCCTGCTCCCGCACAGCCACCCCCGGATCCCTGGTGCAGTTGTAGAAGAAGAGGTTCTGGTTCAAGCCGCCGATGGAGAACGGGTGCCCGATCTTGGAGGCGGTGTTGGCCTTGGGGACGTGGCAGCGGCCAGAGAGGTTGAAGTCCCCCAAGACCAGGAGGAGCGGCATGGTTTGGGTTGGGGATCGGAAGTGGAGCCGGTGACCGAATGGTACGGGCAAAGGAAGACTAAGAAAAGAGATCGGATGGTTGGGATGTGAGACTTTGGGGCAATGGACGGTGGCCAGAGCGACATTGACTGGTCAGAGTCAACGTGTTGTTTTTTCCACTTTATTCCTTTTTTTTCTGCGGGAACCACTGTATCCCCATGATTTCCGGCCGGGTTGCCGTTCCGCACGGGCACCGTCACGGCGGCGGCGGGCGGCACCCGCCACGGCTGGGGACGGCGACGGCGACGGGTTGCCAGCCCACCATTAATTTCATGGCCCGACAGGGATCTCGAGAGCTCGTTAAAGAAGATTAATTCGACGACTGAGGTTACTTACCGCTACTTCTACCAACGGCGGCGGCAGGCGGCGGCTGCCATGTGACGAGGAAGCCATCGCTAATGAGCTCCAGGTAGTCGCTGGCGTTCATCTCGACGGTCGCCGGCCCCCGCACCGTCACTGTCATCTCGCTGCAGCCCTCGATAGCATAGTCCCCCGGCTCGTCGTACCGCCCGCCCGTGCGGACAAAGGTATTGTTCCGGCACGCCGTCTCCACGAGCCCCGCCCGCACCTTCAACGCCACCGCCGGCCTCCTGCTACAGTTGTAGAAGACGAGGTTGCGATTGAGCGGGCTAATCGAGAAGGGGTGCGCGATCTTGGAGGCGGTGTTGGCCTCGGGGACGTGGCAGCGGTCGGAGAGGTTGAAGTCTCCGAGCTTGTGGATGTCGGAGACGAGCAGGGAGGCGTTGGCGTAAAAGATGTCGAGGATCTTGAGGTCGTACCCACGCTCGTAGAACCCGAGGTAGGGGACGTTGCCCGTGCAGTGCATCTGGAACCCGAGCTGCGCGCACCCGTTCTCCTGGGCGCCGGAGACGATGCCGAACGGGGCCGAGACGGCCACGTTGCCGCATCGCTGGGGCAAGCAGGCTTCCCTTTGCTGGTCAGCCTCGGCAGGGCCGTCTCCAGAAATTGGGGGCCCCGGTGCGAAATACAAAATGAACTACAAATTTTAGGATATTGGAATAACCAGACATATTTTCACTTAGTTGCATAACTCAATATATGTTATTTAGTACAATGTTTAGAATATATCAATTTAATGCTATTAAACTTAAGTTAGAAGCAATAAACTCACCTCTTGCTATATCGAAAAACATCATTCCGCCGGGTATCAAAAAACAATAAATCGTCTTCTAAATCATGTATCTTGGATGCGTGATAGCTTAGCAGTTAGCCAAATATATTACCCAAGGAATCCCGTTTGCAGAGGCATGATCATAGAGCAATTTATTACTTCACTCCTAAACGTCCTATAGTGGCAATTGCAAAAAGGAAATAGTATATTAATGAATTGATCGATTCATGAAGCAATCGATCTGAGTGTCAGACTTACCAAGATTGATCCATTGGTGAATTGGTTAAAGTCGATGATCAGGCGATGGCGTGATTCTGTTCTGATGGCGAATTTGGGAGCGGGGACTAGACTGGCCTGACGGCTTCATCTTTCTGAAATCAGGATTCAGAGGGTCTGCTATTAGGGCTAGCTTACAGAGGAACGCGGAATAGGGCAGGCCGCGGGGATCTGGCATTTGGGAACAGCAACACATGCTCATTCACAGACTCAATCTTTGATATTTGCTTGAGGATTACTCAATCGTGGCCAGACTCCCGCTCGTGCACGGGACGTATATAGCCATATAGGCATGAAGCAAGGACGCGTCTGCTGCCTGGGATTTTGGCCTGGGCCTGCGAGTTTAAGACCTGATTCAGAGATGAATTCACATAGCAAATCACCATATGGGCCTGGGATTTGGGGGCCCAAATTTTCGGGGCCCTGAGCGGTCGAGCACTTCGCTCACCCTCATAGACGGCCCTGAGCCTCGGGCATCAGTGGTAGACACCAGGCCCAGACGAGGATCAAGAACCAGCAGGTGGGAATCATCACAGTGGAGGATGTGTGTGACCGAATCAGTGATCATGGCCTGTGAGAAGACAGAAGTAAGTGGGAATACCGTGCTAGAGAGCGAAGTGCTAGGCTATCTTCGTCCACACGTCCTGGGACTGGAGACGGTCTTCACACGTCCTATGCTTGTTGACTGGTTTTGAGATTGATTTTTCAAGACCACACAGTTGGGCGGTACACAGTGGACCAGAGTCTCCACCAACGGGTGCCACTGGATGTGATCGCCAACGGTGGACCTCGGTTGACTGAGTGTGCTTCTCTCCAGCGGTCATGTAATGTTACAGAAACAATGAACAAAATGTTACTGTAAAATTTGGGATGCTTAACAGTGCACGTAGACACAGAGGACTCGTTAATGTGCTTGCGTTGCAGCCGGACCAGTCCCTGACATGTCATTACCCTGCCCCTGATGAGCCGGCTGTAGTTTTGCTGCCTTTTGCCCAGCACCGGCAGGTGAGTACAAGTGCGTGTCCCGGACATAGCTCCCACCGAGGTATGCATATATGGGCATATTAGAGTTAGCAGTGAAGTTCAGAACATTAATATAAATGTTTGTTCTTTGTAACATGTATAGATTAGTAATGATTGAAATGGTGTTAATTTGGTTATCATTCTTAGCGCTAAATAACAAGAATATGTTTTTTTTTAGAGGAAAGGATCCGATTCATAATTCAGAGTGGCCAGTACAAAACTAACTAGAATATGTTTATTATTGTTCAGAAGGTAAGCTGATGATGGTTTGGACGATATGATGCTTGTTAGTTAGAGTAATACAAGTAACTGTTTTCAGTGTTTCTCCCAAAAAAAGTCGACCACCTCGGACAGATTTGATGATGATTCTTAGTTAGAGTAGGATATGTATAGCAGTACAAGTATATTTTGAATCACGTGTTGTACAAAACTGTTTTCGAATATGCCAAAGAATATGTCAACTTAACCTGGCTTGAGTACATGCTTATCTGTCTGGCTACTCTTTCAGGAGGTAGTATGATACATGCTTATCTACTATCTAATGTGTGTGTAAGTGATGATATATGACACATGCTTATCTACTATCTGATGTGTGTGTAAGCGATGATATTCAGCTTAATCAGAAGACATGATTTTGTATAGACGTGTGCACGAGCACGTCTACTAGTATGGGTATATTAGAGTTAGCAGTGACGTTCACATACCCTCCCCGCGCAACTCTGTCCCGATGCAGTTGTAGGGGAAGCATAAGTCTCGGCTGTTAGGACTGAACTTGAAGGGGCTGGGAGATAGGCTAGATCCTACACTCTCCGTTCCTAAATGTAAAATGTTTTAATTATTTCACATGTTTACTAGATACGTACTAAAATGAGTGAACATATATATCAAAACATGTCTAGATATCTGAAAAAGGATAAAATATTTTATATTTAGAAACAGATGGAGTAGATGGCACCGACTCCGCACCGGCTGGCTCCTCCATACCGGCTATGGCGACAACTTGGCCGACTATTGCGCTTGACGAGGGAGGCTGCCGTGCCTGACTCACTAGCACCAACCTCCGCACCGACCGGCTCGTCTTCACTAATCGCGTGGCAAGGTCGGACGTCGTCCGAGGGACTCCTCAATGTGTCGTACTCGGTTGTTCTCGTCTGCATGGTATCTATCGTCGGTTTGTCTTCGCCATCATCGACCGGGACTTCACCGACAATGTCGCCATCGACTCCTATCTACGCGTCGTCATCCCCACCATGGCACGTACATCGCCCAGTCGGCTTGATCAACCGAGGGCGCGTCTGTCTACGCCAAAGCACGTCCCCGAGCACGCGTCTACGACCGACCGAGCTATGGGGCTGCCGCCGCGTCGGCCCTTCGGGCCTCCGCCTTTGGTTCACGTGTCCAGGCTGCTAATGCGCCTTCCTAGGCGTGTACCCCACTCGTGGCACACAGCCGTTGCACCAACTCGTGCCATGCACAGCTATGCCGCCACTTCGGGTCGTAGCGTTGCTATACGCGGTCTTCTTCGCGCCGTCCCCGTGCACCGACGTCCTTGGCTCCCACCGCACCACCTCCTACGACGCGGATCGCCAACGTCTGCTCATAGTCCCGGCCCGTCGCTAGGTTCTTCCACGCCTACTTCGAGTACCGCACTTCTACAGGTAATCTGCATGGCCACTTCAGGTTGTCGTAGGTCACGTCGATGACACGTTGTCCAAGCGTCTAGCATGACCACTCCAGGCCGCCACTGGCTTTGTCGCCTTCTACGTCTTCGTCCACCATGATCTTGTCGCTAGCGTCATCAACTACGTCTACTCCGACACCTCTCTCTACATCGTTCTGCGACCCGCAACAGTCCACGAGGCCTCCTCTGCTAGTCCCTCTGACACTGGCGCACGGTTCATGATGGTCCGTGCCTCTGCACGCCCCGTAGTGGCAAGGCCGGGACGTGACTTTGTCCCCGATGTGTCCCTGGGTCTGGCAAGCTCCGGTCGGCACTTCGTCTTCATCGGCTTCGATAATGTCTTCGCCATCGACTCCCTCCATTATGATTGCCTCAACCGCGGCATCGACTTCTTCTTTGCATACTCGGTTCTGGGAAAACCAGAGTATGCCTTCATCCCCGATGTGCGCCTTCATCTAGCGAAACTAAGGCTGCACCTCATCCTCGACGGCTCGGACTACGTCGTCTCCGGCATCGGCATCCTCAACTACTACCTTTGACGCGGCTTCATGTGCGTCTAGCTCGACTCCTGCAACCCTAACCACAACATCGACTAATCGCGTAGCTACCACGACCAAGACTGCATCGCCCAACGCTCTGGGCTATCTCGACATCAGCTACAAGGGCTACTACCTCGCATGAGCATCTCATCAGTTTCCTCTACAGTCCAAACATTGGCGCCGTGACACGGTACAAAACGTTCCCGCTTCTACTGCAGGGGATGTCTGCTCGCTGGTTTCTACTTTGGTTTCTCTCCATCTAACAATCCGCGACGCTCCCGTTGTTTACGACGCTACCGCTACCGCTACGACTGCGGGGATGTTAGTGTATGGCATATATGTTTGTTATGATAGTATAAGATAGAGATAGGATCGGTTTTCGTACGATCATAACTTCTACTCCAAGATGATCTCATGTACGCCCTGGTATGATCAATCTCTTGGTTCGATCGGAAGGAAAATAACTTGGTAATTAAAGAGATGATTTGACGGATGATGAACTTACCAGTACTGTTATGATCAACTGGAAGTGGAGGAGGAGGGAGATCCCATGTCAGGAGGAAACCGTGGCTGATCAGCTGCTTGTAGTCGCTTGCGTTGGCCACGCCGGACACGCCCAGCACCGGCACGATGGTAGCGTTGCAGCCATGTCTGTAGTATCCGGCGTAGCTCCTGTTGGCGTCGTAACGCCCTCCGGCGCCGCGGACGAACACGCTGTTGTTGCTCCCGCATGCTCCCATCTCCACCAGCGCCGTGTCCTGACGAGCCCGCGCCATCGCCGCCGTCGAGCAGTTGTAGAGGGCGAGGTTTAGATTGCTGGGGCTGATCTTGAACGGGCGGTTCACCATGACGGAGAAGTTCCAGTTGCGGCCAAGGCAAACCTCGGAAACGTTCTGGAAGTAGAGATCGACGACGCGCAAGCTGCTCTCCTTGTAAGAGATGTTCTTGATTGCAAAGGCCTGGTCGATGGATACGGCGTTCCGCAGGATCGGAGTGGTGCTGTTATCGCAGGTGACCTCGAAATCGGAGGAACCACAGGGTGCCTGGGGCTCATCCCAGTAGGTGAGCCAGAACGGGGAGGAGATGTTGACGTTGCCGCACATCTTGGGTGAGCAGCCATCATCCCCTCGCTGCTGCTGCTCCTCAGCTCCGGCGAGCATCAGTGGCAGCCACCAGACCCAGACCAAGAACCAGCAGCCTGGAGCCATCGGATCAAAAGGAGTGTGTGACTCACTGAACCGGCGATCATGGGGTGGTGTGAGGACTGACCGGGCAGCCGAACGATATATTGGGACGGCGAGCGAGCTGTGGGTTCAATCGACGGAACGATTGACTGGAAAATTGGGGTGATCGTCGTCCACGAATTCGATCCGTGACTCGACCGGAATGTTTGTTGTCGTCAGGCACCCAGTTGGCCAAGCCCAGATTCTCATCCCTGTGCGCCGTTTCCACGTTCACACTCTTTTTTTTTGACATAGCAGCCGCCACGGAGGGTCAGAACCCAGGTAGCGGGCTAGCCCATCCGGCAGTCCACGACTTGGGAGCAACGGACGGTAAGTGACTAGGCCGAAAGTTTCAAAACACTGGGCCTAGGCCTATTAGCCTCTAATCGCGACTAGGCTCTGGACAAGTGTGCGATGCCAATTACGGCCTGTAGTGGGTGATTCCTAACCGACGCTCTTTGCGTCGGTTGAACGCCAAAACGCATACCCCATCCATACACAGAGGGATCCAGCTGATGCGAATCTTCCGGTTCACTTTTTACTGGGTTTTTCTGGTTTTTGGTTGTTTTTTCTTTTCGTTTTTTAATCCTTTTTCATAGTTGAAAAATGTTTTTTGAAAATGTTCGTTTTTAAAATGGTTGAGATTTCGAAAAATGTTTACTTTTTAAAATGGTTCAGATTTTGAAAAATGTTTATTTTCTAAAATGTTCATATTCGAAAAATGTTCATTTTCCAAAATGTTCATATTTAAAAAATATTCAAAATTCAAAAATGGTTCAGATTTCGAAAAATGTTAAAAATGGTTCAAATTTTAAATATGTTAAAAATTAAAAAAATGTTTCAGGTTTTGAAAAAGTTCAAAATTCAAAAATGGTTCGGATTTGATAAATATTCAAAATTTTAAAAACGGTTCATTTTTTAAAAATGTTCAAAACTCCAAAATGTTGATTTTTTTAAATGGTTCAGCTTATTAACGGTTCATCCGCTTTTTCGGTTGACTATTAGTTTCGGTTCAGTGACATTTTTGGTTCACTGTTATTTTCAGTTCACAAGCGTTTTGGGTTCACTGGCATTTTGGTTCAATGTCATTTTTTGGTTCAATATTTACTTCTAGCTCACCGGAATTTTGGGTTCACCGTTATTTTGTGTTTACCAACATTATGGTTCACTATTTATTTTTGCTTCATTGTATTTCGTTCAATATCATTTTTTGGTTCACTGTTATTTTCGGTTCACAAGAATTTTCGGTTCACTCTTATTTTTGATTCACCGACTTTTTTTTAATATTTGAACATTTTTTTAAAATTGTTCATATTTTGTAAAATGTTCATTTTTTAAATGGTTCAGGTTTTGAAAATGTTTATTTTTAAAATGGTTCGTATATAAAAATGTTCATTTTTAAAAATGGTTCACATTAAAAAAATGTTCATTATCCCTTTTCTTGTAGCCCTCCGGATCGAGCAAATCTGCTAAAAAGCAAGATCCTCGAGGCCGGACGAAAAGGATGTTGAGCGAGGGTCCAAGGTTAACGATCGAGAAAGTTGCTGATAGTGGCGAACCGCTAGCTCCCGATCACCATTACAGATTGGCAAAAGCCGAAGGACGCCAACGATGAAGCTAGTTATGTCCGCGAACATACGAAAAATTTGCTCTGGGAGACGCTCATGACACACTTCAACCTACCGCAAAGTCTCACGGAAGGCAAGAAGGAGAAAGTCAAGCAGTGGACTCTTAAGAAGATGGCCACACTATTTCAGAGCTGGAAGAAAAAATTATGGAAAAAATATGAAAATAAAGATCCAGATTTCACTGGAGGACTAGAGAAGATAAAACATGACTGACCCGCATTTGTGGCGTATAAGAAATCTGCTACCGCTGTGTCCCGATCGGCCCTAAATAAGGTAAATGCTGGGAAGAAGCAATATCACCATAGGTTGGGGACAGGTGGCTACAAGACTGTCATTCCTAAGTGGGAAGCCTTTGAAGCAGGATTGCTTGCTAAAGGGATCATTCCACAGACAGCGGACTGGCCTGAGAGGTCCAATTTCTGGTTGTTCGCGCATGGGGCAGGGTTGGACACACAGACAGGGCTGATTGTTGCACAGGGAAAATGGAAGAAAAAATTGAAACAATCACTCCGCTGCTTGTAGACGCAATAGATAAAGTTTGAAAGGGAGAGTACCATCCCGAGAGAGAGAACAATGAGCTGACACTCGCCCTGGGAATCCTGAACACTATGGACGATTACGAGGCCATCCCGAGGGTGTCACCTTGAAGGAAGGGTTTCCAGAGTGCGCTGACAGTTATAGAAGCCGTGTGAGAAAGAAGAAGAAAGAGTTAGACCGGTTATCAGAATTAGAATGTCAGGTGCAGCGGCAACAGCAGCAAATAGACTCAATTAGTCAGCAAAGGGCATCTCAGCAGCTGCAGCTCGAAGATCCTCAAGCCGATGTCGTACCATCTCAGCAAAAAACAGCGTGGGTTCCACGCAGCTAGAAGGATCTGCATTCGAACCGGCGGCGGCTCGCTACCCCGTGGATGATGTCACGGAGAAGACAGATTGTGAGCTACATATGTCAATGAGGAACATATCCTTGAAGGTGGCGGTCGGCTATGCTTTACCAAATCAACCTGGAGCAAGCTACCATCTTGGTGACATTCCAGCTGGCAATGCTCGTGTCGGGGTGGATAAAATTGTGCCGGGATTTGAAACACTAGAGCTTGAGATTCCTGGAGGTGACGAGGAGAAGAAACTGGGAGATGTCAAGCGTGGTTTCGTCCTATGGAACAAGAAATACAATGTCTTTCCAGGCTCCTTGCCAAGTCCACCGACTCCTCCTTGTAGCAGTCCACCTCAGCAGCAAAGTCCAACCCTACCCGAGAGGGACCCCAGCACGAGTCCATCTCGATCTCCGCCGCCTGAGGAAGCGCCCGTTAAGTGGCTCCCGAGGAAGCGCCACACCGGATCGCCGGTTAGAAAGAAACCTAGAAAGGAGAAAACACCGCCGCCTCTTGAGAAGTTACCTTGGGAAAGGACTGACGAGGAAATCGCTGCCATCTCGAGGGTCGAGGTGGTCGCCCATTTTGCACCGAAAGTGCCCGAGCCACCAAGGCAGAAAATAGCTCTGGAAGTCGTTGTGCGTTGCATTGATGCTATATATAACCCTCTACCAAAGCCGCCATCAGACTATGAGCGTTCTATTGAAAGGTCATATGACAATAAGTCGGAGGAGCCGAAAAAAGGGAAACAAGTTCCCAGCTCGGAGAACAAGACGCATAATCGGTCTCCCCGCTCAAGGTGTTTGACGACAAGGCCGCTCAAGGTTCTCAACAACACATAGGTTCGACAACTGATTACCCCATCTCCGAGCTAGCATATCAATATGTTGCTGGGGAAAATTTGGTCCAGCGGGTCAAGTCCCTAACAACAAAAATGCATCAGCTGCATAACTGGTACAAGAAAGTCGTAAAGGCAGGGACAATCAGTATCATGGTGGCAGTTAAGGAAGAGCAATACTTCCAAGAATACGTTGTGTGCATTGAGTTTACCGAACTTTTTCAGTTATACAATCTCCGGGCCCTCGACAAATCTATCATCAGTTGCTACTGTCTGTAAGTGATTTATTTCTGTAATTTAAGTCTTTAACTCAGCTCGTTCATTGTCTGTAATTATCCTCACTATAATATTTTGTGCGCTATATTATGCAGAATGAAGATTCTCGAATGTAAAAGGGATGAAATCACGGACTTTGGGTTCATTGACCCGGATAAAGTTCTTGAACTCACCATAGAAAATCCCTTTTATAACAAGGACACACCGGAGATTTTGCTAAGATTTTTGAAGCGACAACGTGACAAAAAAGAAATACTTTTTCCTTACAACTTCAAGTGAGTGTTACTGTCTTGTACACATTCTATTTTGCTCACCAGATGTTAAGTTTTAACTGATGAGTTATCCATGACTGCGTATATAAATGTGCGCATGTTCCACTTTATTCTTCTCGTCATTAACATTCACGCTGGAGAAGTTGAAGTCCTTGACTCATTAAGCAGAGATCCTAAAAAATTCAAGGCCTGTTTTGATATGCTCACAGAGTAATTTCAATTCTTATCGCCTATTTCGTTCATTTACTGATATCAAGTAATTAATAACTCATTTATTCATTTTCTTTGTCGGGCAGCGTTTGGAAATCGTTCATCAAGGAAGAAGAACCCGGTAAATGGAAACCGAAGCTGACATTGCGTTTGAACGACGTAAGTAGTACTACCTAGGTCCGCGCACCATTATCATACTTGATTATTGTTTGATTGAATTCTATTCTTATGCAGTCTTGCCATAAACAGCCACAGCGGACTGATTTATGTGGATTCTACGTTTGCGAGTACATTCACATGAGGACCAACGAGAGATTCAACAACCGAATAAATAAAGATGTACGTAAACATTATTCACAACTTTATTTTGTTAGCATCAGTTGTGCTGAGTTTCATTCATAATTGTTTTATTATGATTTGATATATATACACACAACTCATGTATTCATTTTGATCTCATTCTTTTAAAGTTGGCAAGAAAGCGGAACGCGCTCCCAATACAGGACCGCTTCAAAGCAATTGCGGAGGAATTGGCGGGATTTTTCCTTGCAGAGGTCATACCTAAATTCGGAGAGTACCACGATGATGCAAAATAGTATGCCTACATGTAATAGTGATCTCCATGTAATTAAGTAATTTATATGAAAACGTGATCTTCATGTACTACTTAATTTGTATGTGTTATATATATATGCATCAACTTGATCTTCATGTAGTAATTTATATATACCAAAGCGCGTTTTTGCCGCATCGACGTGATCCTCGTACGATGAAACCGTCCGATACCACTAAACCCCTCCTAAATCCTAAACCCTGAAAAAAATCGAAAAGAAAAAAATGACCTACCTTTAGTCCCGGTTTGTGTTACGAACTGGGTCTAAAAGTCTCCAGCCCCGCGGGCTCCTCCGGGGCCACGTGGAGGCCCTTTAGTCCCGGTTCGTGAGCAACCGGGAATAAAGGGGGGCCTCTAGTCCGATTGGCTAGTCCCATTTTCCCAACCGGGACTAGAGGCCCTTTGGAACCGGGACTAGTGCCCCATTTTTCACTAGTGGAGCCAGAACGGATCGGAGATGGTGAGGTTGCCGCAAGTGTTGTTGGCCGACCCTGTGCAGCCGCCTTTCCCTTGCAGCTCCTCGTCCTGATCTGCGACAAGCATCGGCGGCAGTCGCCAACCGACGAGAAAGACTAGTAAAAGTAACAAGCAGCTCCGAGGTACCATCGATGGGGAGAATGATAGTATTTGGAAAGAACGCAGTAACCAAGAAATGGTTTTTTTAATTGAGGATCATGCATGGGCTATATATGGCCTATAGGAGATATATAGACTTTTTTTAGAGAGTACGCGAATGCGTACCGTAGTTTTTATAGAAGGCAGAATAGCAAATTTACAAGAAGACTGATACGTCCAAAACGTATCTATAATTTTTGATTGTTTCATGCCATTTTTATGCTTTTAGCACTTGTTTTATATTAAGTTTATTATTTATTTGGACTACCTACTAATAGTTGAAAAAGTGCACAATGTTCTTGTTTTACTCTTTGATGTGTAGAAATTATCAAGAATACAAGAGTAAACCTTGTTGGAGTCGAATTGGGACTTTCCTGAAATCTGTCTGAGAACTTTTTACGAAGATTGCCAGTTTGACCCTCGAAGATGACATCATATGGAGACCTGTCT
The DNA here is from genome assembly GCA_947311845.1 of Poa pratensis. Classification (NCBI taxonomy): domain Eukaryota; kingdom Viridiplantae; phylum Streptophyta; class Magnoliopsida; order Poales; family Poaceae; genus Poa; species Poa pratensis. The sequence continues at coordinate 35,214,041 of CAMZMU010000110.1, read as the reverse complement.
GTTACGAAAGTTGTCACAATTTTCCATACGAAGATTTTAAGCCTGAGATCAGCCCAATCGGAGTTCGGACGCGGCCTGTAGGCCCGTTTTGGTGGAACCCTAAAAGGGGGTGACGAAAATCCGAGAAGATATATAAAGGGAGGAAACCTAATTCGTGGAGGACTCCTCCACCTACGAATTTCAGCCACCAAATCCACGTTTTTGCCTCCCCCATGGATCCCATCTCCATGGGGGAGGGCTCCCAAGAAGCCATGAAGGAGGGAGGCTAAGGGGCGGCGCTCCCCAAGCTTGCCGGCGGCGGGGAAAGGAGTTCCCCGCACCGCCGGTGCCGCCGCCGCCCTGCGCCGCCGCGCTGTCTCTCTCCGCCGTCTTCACCGCCATCTCCATCGCCATCTCCTCCTTGTATTCAGTGGTTCATCCTCCCACAAACCTCTGTACCGTCCTATGTAAACATGGTGTTTGATGCTATAATATTTACCCTATGATTTACATCATGTTTTCGTAGTTTATTTGTCTTTTGATTGCTTAATTGAATGCATGAGGTTCATTAGAGTTGTATGTCTATATGGTGATATCCTTTGGTGTCCATTATATTTGTGCGCGCATGGATCAAACACCCTAGGGTTGGTAGTATTTGTAACGAAGCGGGGAAGTTCTGCCGGAGTGACAGAAACCTGAGAACGCGAACCGATTAGTTGCACGTATGGGAGTAAGAGGACCTTGAAATTAAGGCTATGGTTGGGGAAACCTTAATGCATTGTTAGTATTTGCAGATGCTTTCTAACAATCCAATCATATAGTACTTGTAATCCCAAGTAGTGGAGTGCATGTATATTTAGCCTCTCCCACATAGAAAACTGCATCGAAGACAATGAACCAAGTACCTTCATTAATTAATTTTGGACAAAGCCACCACAATTACCACCACTTTTCCACACTCATGATACTGTTAGTATATGGTTACTTAGTGTATTTTATTGCTGCAGCACTAACATTTACTTTCTTGTATTTATTATCTTGTAAAACTAGCTCTCATACCCGTATTGCTACTGTAGTTTTATTTTCTAGATAATGCAAACGTTTAGTGTGCGTAGAGTTGTATCTGTGGTTGATAGAACTTGAGAGAATACTTATCCTACCTTTAGCTCCTCGTTGGGTTCGACACTCTTACTTATCGAAAAGGCTACACGCGATCCCCTATACTTGTGCGTTATCAAGACCTTTTCTGGCGCCGTTGCCGGGGAGCCATAGCGTAGGTTAATGTTCTTGTGTGCACTTGTTTGCTTTATCTCTAAGTAGTTTTTATTTTCAGTATTAAGTTGTTCTTTATCTTACTATGGATAGGGAATGCGAATTACAAAAAAAATTAGGTGTAGTTGTTATCTAAAAACGTTTTCAAAAATAAAAGTGATTGGAAAGATGAGTAATGGTTAAATGGGGCACTGGCGGACCTTAATGGAGGCCAAAAGGGCCATGGCCCCCCCAACTCAATTAGATTTTGCACAATACTATTTAGTATTTATCATTTTTTACCATACAAAACATAAAATAATTTGAATTAGCCCCCTCAGCTGTCACCTAATGCATTTTAGCCCCTCCAATATTTATGGTCAAGGTCCGCCACTGAAATGGGGGTCGACCTTGAACACTTGTGTTCATGCCTATGAAACCAAAACAAATCTTTCCATGGAAGCTTTTCATTAAAAACATGTAAATATTGTAAATATTGTGTATATACCTCTGTACATAAAAATAAAATGCTAATTATAGTCTTTAGTTAATTGAAAGTTGATAGTTTTACTTTGCTGTCCAGAAACAGATTTTCTGTGCTCCACCGTATTAAATGTTTAAAATCACCAGAACGTGATCTTGATCTGAAATTTCTTGAGTGCAAAGTGATGCTTATTAGCTTTCTTTCATTAGACTAACTTTTTCTGATTTAAGGTACGTAGATAGGTCGAAAAATTCGATCTTTACTGACTGTTCTGTTTAGACAGATTTTGTGCTTCTCTGTAAATAAAATCGTGATAAATCTCAGAATAGTATTTTGACTTGAAAATTTTGTGCATAAACCTGAGATTATTATCTTTCTTTCATTAGACTAAAGTTTTTCGATTTGAGCTACTTAACTATCTCGTTGAATGCCATCTTTACGGACTGTTCAGTTTTGACAGATTTCTTTGTTTATTCAATATTGTACTTGGTGTTGTTAGTTTCATTAGTTTTTCGACGGACAACGGAAATCATGAACACCTTAGTATATACAGTGGCTAATGTTGAGTAAAAATTATAAAACTTGTCAATGCTTGAACATGAGTGGATTTTATTTAATGAGTACTAACCCTACTAATGAGTTTTGTGAAGTTTTATGTGGATGTAGCTTATAAGATCTAATCAATATGGTGATATGAGATGAATAAGAAGACGCAAGAGCTCAAGCTTGGGGATGTGTAGGTGCATCCCAAGAACATATTCAAGAAGATACAATCATCTAAGCTTGGGGATGCCCGAGTCATCCCCCTATTCATCAACTAACATGAGGTTGTCTCGTTCATACTCTATATTACCCGTCCACATGATATGTATTGTCTTAACTTGTATTATAATTGCTTTTATATGTCTTGGTTTTACCTTCTTTAGTTTTATTAGGCTCCTTATTTGGTTTCGATTGCTTCTTTACTTTCACTTATAAATTCAAAATAACAAAAATATTTTCTTTTGTTTTGCTTCTTTGTTTGGTTCTTTATTTTAATTTTATTTGGGTTTTACTTTTGATTTTTATTTAGAGTTTTCCTTGCTGTAGCTAGCATGTTTAGGTCTTGCTTAGCCTCTGGTTTCTTAGTTTATCAAAAATAAAGTACCAAGTTTTATCCATTTAGCTTAGTTGATACATATGTAAAAAGTGATTTTCTGTTTTCGGTATCTACTGCTTATTGCGCGATTTTTCATATTTTACTGGAAGCTCTAAAAATCACGAAAAAATTACTGATGTTGTAGCACCTAATCCTCTGCATGTACAAAAATTGGCTAAAATTTCGGGCATGTTTAAGTGCACCTAAAAATTGCGTTTTCCAGCTGCTGTTTTTCTGGACAGATTCTGACTTTTGTTGCAAGAGTGGCCTCTTTTCGTTTTCATTTGATTTTTAATGGTTCTTACCTTTCATTTATAAGTTGGCCATTTAAGCAACCTTTCTGTAACTTAAAAACAAAATTTTATTTGGTTTAATAGTAGCACTTGGGAAATATTATCTATTGTACTAATGTCTAACCGCAGAAAAGAATGGGAAAGTTTTTGTGTTGAAGTTTTTTCACAGAGAATGAAGGAACACCAAACTATGGAATATTGAAGAATTACCAAAGTCATAAGCTTGGGGATGTCCCCGCATCCCTCTTCATCAATAACCCCACGGTTTGCAAACCTTTAAACTTTGTTTTTTGAGCAACATAGGAACTTAACTAAACTTGAAGCGGCTGTATTTTATTATCTATTTATCTTAGCATCAAACACCAGTTACATTAATAAGTGGATCGTCACATATTTTATTTATCCTCTGTTTTCAATGTTTACTTGGTTAATGGATTACTTGTTGAAACTTAAAAATGATGTGTGAATAATACTGTTTAGTAGTTTATGTTTTCTTATGGTTAGTCTCAACTAGCTAATAGTGCATATTATGTTATTTTGATATCAACATGCATTGTCCTGTTCATAAGATGGTATGGTATTGTGGTATCCTCCTCTGAATAATTCACTTGAATCGACTTGGCACATGCTCACACATGTTATGACTGAAAAATAAAAGTCAATTAAGCCTTGATGATCTATTTTGCCTCAGAGTTTTAGTATCGTTTTTATGCCTCCGTTAATTTTATTTTGTCGCAAGCATGATTATGACCGTTATCGCTCTCGTGGTTGTCGCTTCCCAGTCTATTGCTAGCCTTCACTTGTACTGAGCGGGAATGCTGCTCGTGCATCCAAATCCTTAAAACCAAGTTATCCCAAAGAGTCCACCAAAAAATTCCTATGCATGGTATTTCAAGCCATTCCAAGTAAATTTGCATGTGCTACCTTTAAAACCTTCAAAATATTTCTCTTTTTGTGTCAATGTTTACTAGCTCATGAGGAATTAGTGTGGTTATTCTTTATTCTATTTGTCAAATGGACTTTTACACCTGGACTAGTGGCATATACATCCGCTTATCCAATAACTTGCAAAAAGAGCTGGCAACGGGGTGCCCAGTCCCAATTAATTACAACTTTAACCAATTAATTCTCTTCACACTTTTGCCCTGATTCATCAGTAAGCAATGACAAACAGTGAAATACCTGAATGTGTGTAAACCAAAGAGAAAGAGGGATGATCTGCCTTGCTGGTAGAAATAACGTCCTTCATGGGAGCCGCTCTTAAAAGTCCGTTTGACAGGTAGAATACTGTTCTCACCCGCTACCATTCGTTGACAATTAACAAACACCTCTCAAAACATTTTTACCTCTGTTTTTAAACAAAAAGCTCTAGCACGTGTTAATCCCTGCTTCCCTCTGCGAAGGGCCAATCTTTTATTTTTATGTTGAGTCACCATCCTTTCTTTGAGCACTTCTTCGAGAGCATAGCTGTCGTTCTTAGTGTAATGTGCTTGTCCCAGAATACGATTAATTGAGGTATAACCATGATGCTTTTATCTTTGATATCTCTATATCTAGTCTTCACTTGAACTTCAGAGGTGCCTTGGCATTTATGTTTTGCTCCACAATTAAGGGCAAGCGAGATACCACTCTATCATGCTTTATTATGGTCATTACAATCTTGTTGATGTTTATAAATTTCATGTTATAAGCTCTTAGTTCGTTGATACTTTTCATTAGGAAACATGATTGCTAAGTTTTATTATCCATACATCATGCAATTGTTAAAGACCTGATCATAGCATTTACAATCAAAAATTATTTTGTTATCATTTACCTACTCGAGGACGAGCAGGAATTAAGCTTGGGGATGTTGATACGTCCAAAACGTATCTATAATTTTTGATTGTTTCATGCCATTTTTATGCTTTTAGCACTTGTTTTATATTAAGTTTATTATTTATTTGGACTAACCTACTAATAGTTGCAAAAGTGCACAATGTTCTTGTTTTACTCTTTGATGTGTAGAAATTATCAAGAATACAAGAGGAAACCTTGTTGGAGTCGAATTGGGACTTTCCTGAAATCTGTCTGAGAACTTTTTACGAAGATTGCCAGTTTGACCCTCGAAGATGACGTATATGGAGACCTGGCTGTTACGAAAGTTGTCACAATTTTCCATACGAAGATTTTAAGCCCGAGATCAGCCCAATCGGAGTTCGGACGCGGCCTGTAGGCCCGTTTTGGTGGAACCCTAAAAGGGGGTGACGGAAATCCGAGAAGATATATAAAGGGAGGAAACCTAATTCGTGGAGGACTCCTCCACCCACGAATTTCAGCCACCAAAAGCCACGTTTTTGCCTCCCCCATGGATCCCATCTCCATGGGGGAGGGCTCCCAAGAAGCCATGAAGGAGGGAGGCTAAGGGGCGGCGCTCCCCAAGCTTGCCGGCGGCGGGGAAAGGAGTTCCCCGCACCGCCGGGCCGCCGCCGCCCTGCGCCGCCGCGCTGCCTCTCCGCCGTCTTCACCGCCATCTCCATCACCATCTCCTCCTTGTATTCAGTGGTTCATCCTCCCACAAACCTCTGTACCGTCCTATGTAAACATGGTGTTTGATGCTATAATATTTATCCTATGATTTACATCATGTTTCCGTAGTTTATTTGTCTTTTGATTGCTTAATTGAATGCATGAGGTTCATTAGAGTTGTATGTCTATATGGTGCTGTCCTTTGGTGTCCATTATATTTGTGCGCGCATGGATCAAACACCCTAGGGTTGGTAGTATTTGTAACGAAGCGGGGGAAGTTCTGCCGGAGTGACAGAAACCTGAGAACGCGAACCGATTAGTTGCACGTATGGGAGTAAGAGGACCTTGAACTTAAGGCTATGGTTGGGGAAACCTTAATGCATTGTTAGTATTTGCGGATGCTTTCTAACAATCCAATCATATAGTACTTGTAATCCCAAGTAGTGGAGTGCATGTATATTTAGCCTCTCCCACATAGAAAACTGCATCGAAGACAATGAACCAAGTACCTTCACTAATTAATCTTGGACAAAGCCACCACAATTACCACCACTTTTCCACACTCATGGTACTGTTAGTATATGGTTACTTAGTGTATTTTATTGCTGCAGCACTAACATTTACTTTCTTGTATTTATTATCTTGCAAAACTACCTCTCATACCCGTATTGCTACCGTAGTTTTATTTTCTAGATAATGCAAACGTTTAGTGTGCGTAGAGTTGTATCAGTGGTTGATAGAACTTGAGAGAATACTTATCCTACCTTTAGCTCCTCGTTGGGTTCGACACTCTTACTTATCGAAAAGGCTACACGCGATCCCCTATACTTGTGGGTTATCAAAGACCTTCAGCACAAAGTGAGAAGGCCAAACTCCGAAAAGCCACAGAACCTACTCTCTCGCTACATCTACAACTCCAACTCCATCTCCAACACGCCTCAACGACTTCAGGAGCCTAAGTTCATCTACGATGTTCAAGGCTAACCTACTCGTCTGAAATTGCTGCTGCACATTATTGAGGCACCAAGCATTGCGATTCTTCCAAATGGCGTAGCAGCCTGTAGACACCAGGGTGTCAAACCAAGCTGTGCTCTTCCTCTCCGGAACTTAGCACGTTCCTTGGTCCACCAGTCCAGCAATGTGCTTGCAGCGTCCGGCGGCTCGAAATTGAGACCTAGATCGCGCTTGCAAGCGCACCAGACCTCCCTGGCATAGACACATTGCATCAAGATGTGCTCAGCCGTATCCTCCTCCTGCAGGCAAACAAAGCATGGCGAAGTAGCTTGTTGCAACCCGTGTCTGACTCGTCGATCCGACGTCCAGATCCTCTTCTGGACTGCTAACCACATGAATATTTTGCTCATGGGGGTGCTTTTGCTCTTCCAAATCTCCTTGCCTATGTGCAATCTAGTGGTTCCCTGGAGCAACATCCTGTAAGTCGAGCTAGCTGGGTAGCTGCCCGAGCGATCCCATGGCCAAGCAAAGGCATCCGGCATTCCCTCTGTTCTCTGCACTCCTCGCACTGCCAGCCAGAGGGACAGGCATTCCCGCACCCCTCGATAGGCTAGCACTCCTGGTATATCCCGCAGCCAGTTGTTCTCCTCAAGTCCTTGCGCTACTGTCCTCGCATTACGAACCCTGTTGCTCAATAACGAACACAGCCCTGGCGCAAAATCTTCTGCCCTTCTCCCCTCAATCCAACGGTCTCGCCAAAACAATGTCTTCCGGCCATCGCCAGGAGTGATTCCGACTAGACTGTCAAACACCTGACGTGCATCTGTGTCCTTGAGCATTGGCAAGCCTTGCCATGGTCTGCTCTCGTCGGTTCTCCGTAACCACTCCCAACGAACCCTAAGCGCGAGTCCCTGCAGTCTGAGATCCTTGACGCCCAGTCCGCCAAGATCTGGCGGCTTGCACACCTGCTCCCACGCCACCAGACACTGGCCCCCGTTGGCTCGATCCTTTGCTGTCCAGAAGAATCCCCGCAAGCTTTTTTCTAGTTCCTCGAACAGCCAAGCCGGCGCCTCCGCGACAAGAAGCTGGTGTACCGGCCTCGCCGACATCACCGCTTTCACAATCACCAACCTCCCAGGACGCGCGATGAGTCCTCGCTGCTAGGACGGCACTATGTGCGCCGCCGCATCCAGCATTGGTTGCCATTGAGCTCTTGTCAGTGGTTTCAAGGCGAGCTATAGCCCTAGGTAGCGGATTGGGAACTCCGTTATTGGGCACTGCAAGATCCTGACCACCCTATTGTGTTCTGCCTCCCCTCCTCTGATGAGCGTTGCCGAGGTTTTGCGGTAATTGACCTTCAGGCCAGATGCATTCCTAAACATTGCAAGGATTTCTCTGATGACCACCAAGTCCTGCACCTCTGGCTTGGTAAAAACGATCACATCATCTGCAAAAATTGAGAGCCTCTGGGCTGGCGTGCAGTTGCCGATGGGCGCCAGCAATCCCTCCTCCGTCGCCTTGATCATCGGGGCCGAGACGATCTCCATAGCAAGGACAAACAGTTGCGGCGAGAGCGGATCACCCTGCCACACCCCTCACATGCCAAATTCTCCTACCCGAGACCCCATTGACCATGATTCTGGTGCTTGCCATCCTCAGGCTGATCGCGAGCCAATTGAGCCATGGATCCAGGAAGCCTAGCTGCCTTAGAACCTCGAAAAGAAAGGGCCAGGAGAGGGAATCGAACGCGCGAGAGATGTCCAGCTTGAGAAGAACTCCAGCTTCCCTGCGCCCATTGATCTTGCGGGCTAGCTGGCGAACCAAGAGGAAGTTATCGTGCAAGCACCTACCTTTGATAAACGCCGATTGGTTCTTGCTGACCAGCTCATCCATCCTCGGCCGCAGTCGCATCGCAAGCAGTTTGGAGAACAATTTTGCGAAACTATGTACTAGGCTAATAGGCTTGTAGTCCCCCACCGCTTCTGCATCTTGCTTCTTAGGGATAAGCGTGATTAGCGCACGGTTAAGCTTCCCAAATCCGCGGCCGTCACCCACGAACAGCTTCAGAACAGCCGCCATGATCTCCTGCTTGATGACGGGCCAGGCTCGTTTATAGAACGCCCCCACGAATCCATCTGGGCCTGGGGCCTTCTCCGCGGGCAGCTCCTTAATCACGGCCCATACTTCTTCCTCCGAGAAGATTCGGCCCAACTCCTCTAGATCGTGTCTCTGAATTCCCAACTCCTCTAGGTTCAGAGACGCCTCTCTGTTCTGACTCGTACCGAGAAGAGCATTGTACGTGTCGAAGAAGATCTCCTCTTTGCGCCCTTGATCCGTGATCAACTCCTCATTGTGCTTGATGATCGGTATGAAGTTCTTGATCCTCCGGCCGTTGTCCACCGCGTGAAAAAGCCTTGAGTTCGCGTCCCCGTCCTTAAGCCATCGCATCCGGGAGCGCTGCCTCGCATTGTCCTCTCTAGGGATGACAGGCCTAGGACCAGATGTTTTAGGGTACGCCTTAGCCACCATTCTCCATCTGAGAGTGCCCTCCGATCTTGCGCAGCATCGAAATTGTGGATCACGAAGTTCGCCATGGCTATCTGCAGCTTCAAGTTTCCGACGCGCTTATCTCCCCAAGCTTGTAGGTGAGCAGCCAAACCTCGAAAGCATTCATCCAAACGCTCGAAAGGATCCACAATCCTAGGCGAGCATCTCCATCCCTCCTTAACCGCCTCGTCGAAACCATCTAGCATCAACCAGAATAGCTCGAATTTGAAGCGCCGCTTCGGCTTATAGCTGGCATTCATCGACAAGTGTAGCGGTGCATGATCCGAAACCGAAGATGAAAGCGCCTGCAGAAGCACATCCGGGTATGCTAGGTCCCAGTCTACCGAGACTAGCGCACGATCCAGCCTCGACATTGTGGGAGATATATAGACTGGACGTAGGATATCGAGAATGCCGTGCGTGGTTGCTGCAGGCTAGCGTGCAGTACGAACGCTATATCCGAGGGCGAGGGAGCAGAGTACTACCATGGACTGGAAATTTTGGTCAAGCGTAATCATCGACGAATTCGTGATTTGTGAATTTTCACAGCTAATTAGGGACATTACAACCGCAATACGTACGAAGTCTCTCACGCACTCTGCCCTCGTCACCCCTTTGTGACCATCCGATCCTCCTTCTGAACCTTTTTAGCCGTCGGATGCTCGTCCTCTTCCGCGTGGGCTGCACCTGGGCGGGATGTCCCTGTTGGACGCTGCTCTGGCATCAATTTCGCGTTTCGTGGTGCATTTGGGCCCAATATGGGCAAAGCCCAGCAACTTGGCTGCTCGCTGGTCAACGCAGCCGTCAGCGGCGGAGGAGGCGAGCGGACGGGCGACCGGATGGAAGATCGATCCACCGCGAGCAAGGGCGCCGTGCCGCCCGGCCGCACGCGTTCAGATCGATCGATCTAGGGTGCGAGGAGCGGAACGGCCGCGCGCGAACCGGCCGGCGGCCATCCCACGCGTGCCTCAACGATCTGCCTTCTTAATTTCCCGAATTCATGGCGAAGAACTGACGGGTCGCTCGTGATTGCTCCCTCCACCAGTGAGGTCCGTTTAATTTTCAGTTCGTCCATCCCTCTAATGGCAGCCATCATGGCCATACCGCCGGCGTCCAGCCAGCCACACTCGTCATTGATGGCGGTGAGATGATGCGGCAGCGAGGGCGCCTACCTAGCTGATGCGTCGCTGGGATTGATGCGGGTGCGTCTGATTGAATCCCGTGTAAGTTTTCAGTTCCTACTAAGCAATAATGGCTGCCATCGTGCGCAAATCGCCGGCGGCGATTTATGACGGCACATTATTGTAGACATGCCTCTCCCGTCCTATAAATTCTTCCGTTCCCTCAAAATCTCTCCAGACCGCTTCTTACTCGAGCAGTCGAGCATAACCTCCAACATCATCAACACTGTTCTGCTAGGTTGATTATCTTTCCTGTGGAATCCCCACCTTCAGCAAAGCAATTGTCACCGGCTCTACAATCCAAGATTAAAAAAATTGCATGTCGTATTCATCCTGGTTCGGTGGTTCCGCTCTTTTCATTCCGTTAATCTTGGAGTTTGCTTGGATTTATTTGGTTGTGGAATTCTTCACATCACTATTTGCAATGGCTGGCGCACACGGTCAGTTCCTAGATTACCCCGTCTGTTTCTTTTATATGTATCCCTGTATATTTGATGAATTTCGTTCATTAGTGTCCATGTATATGTCTGCTTGCCGTTGCTAGACCTGGAAGGCTGGAACTATGTCATGTCCATTCTTTTAAATAGCACAAAGTTAGTTTTTTTATATGAACAAATGAAGAAGAAATAGAATCCATGGTACTATCAGTTACATCTCTCCTTATAATTCACTTCGTGCTGTTACTTGTTACAGACCAAGGGCATTTTGTGGTATGGATCCCTCGTCCTGCTAACAACAAAGTCAACATAAGAGTTGAGACTGCAGGTACTGTACACTGGCATGTGATCCTGAATATGTGTTTTTTCTTTAGTATTCACTGCATTCTGCTGAAGGTACAATACAAATTGCACTCCATTTTGTAATTAATGGTGCGAGAATCTTAAACAGCATAGATTCACATATTTTTGTGCTGATATATGAGTACTTAATAAGTTTTTGCAGGGGTCTCTGCTATTTTACAGTACAAAGTATTCATGCATCGATGCCCTTAGCTATGATCCTCTCCTGATGTTTCTTGGACATGTTTGCAGCAGATTCAGCTAAGGATGTTATGGTAGATGCTTTGCAGGGCTTGATAGTTTCGTGCCACCGCGCAAGGGGGATATTTGACACCCAAGTGGCTGGTTTTCAAGTGAAGAAACCAGCAGAGAGGATGGACATTGATCTGAACAAATTTAGTATCTTGGTGGGCCTTAAATGTTGCAAAAAAATCCTGGCCATTTAAATATGCTACGATAATTTTTTACTCGGGACCAGGATACTCATTTTGAACTGAATAGTGAGGGGTTGATCTTGCAAAAGTGAGCCTGAAACATGTCAGAACAAAGATCAGTATATTAATATAGCAATGTAGTGTTGTATTTGATATAATCAATAGAGAGGTTTTGCTGCATTCGTAATCAAGATCGATGTGCATCACGCCTTATATACATTGTCGTTCTCATTCTGTTTTATCAAATGTTCAATTTTTTCTCCATTTGCCAGAGCTTTATATCCTGTTTGTGATTTTTGTCTACATAAAATGTAATCTGTAAGGACTGCTAACTGATTGTTGTTTATCTATAAAGCTTTGAACAACAAAATATGTACTGCGTGTAATGAAACATTGTACTGATGACTGAACTTTTTAAACTTTCTGAGATCTTGATAATGATAACAGGAGGCCTGTTCACCTAATGTGGTTCTTTCAATCAAGAAAGCTTGTGTAGAATTAGAAACTTAAATTGCACATTTTACTCTTGTTAGTATGTAACATTTGAATACGCAAGCTGAACGTTTTGTAGGGAGCAAATATCTTTTGTTGTACGGGCAAATGACTATTGCTGAGTACTAAGCGAAACTGATTGCCAGACTTTGGTGACCTCATGGCAGAGTAAACTGGTCTTGGTGTCCACCTATTCAGGGAGATGAAAGAAGACGTCTCCAGTCTCCAGGGATTCAGTCTGCACTTCACCAACCGAGACGGAGATAAAGAAGCACTTCTATGTGCCCCTGAAGCTTTTAGTTTAAATACTATAGTTATGGACTTAGAGTAATCCCTCATTTTCTGGTTGTGTATGGTCCATCAGAACCTATATTGTCTATGGAATAATTTGACGAGGATGATTCTCGAAAAAAAGAATTGGCCTTGTATGTTGAATATTGTATATCTTGTTGGTTTCTTTTCTTTCATGGCACTGCAATTTTGTTACCTGTTTAAATACAGTTTCACTTCACATGTTTATTTGTATTGCCATTGTAAATATGGGGTTGACTTTACTTGCCATTTTCCATGTATGCAAGTGCGACATAACCTTGGTTGTTTCATTATTGCTTCTTCTTTCTCGAATAGTTTTCAAAAGCATGCCTGGGCAAACATTACATAGAGCAGGGTGTCTATTATGTGCACTATCGAAGAGCAAGGCTTATATTAGTTAAAAAGTTTTCTTGGCATTTTCCTTGAACGATATCTTAAATCATCGTGTACCTTTTCGATTAGTCTTCAAAAGTGCATGTCTGGGCAAGGCTTCTATTAATTAAAAAGTTTTCTTGGTATTGTCGTTGAACGATATCTTACATCATCATGTACCTTTCCCTCTTCGATGATTTATTCTCTGCATTCATGGATACTTTTTGATTTTCTATTTTTTCAGGTATGTAAACAAATATGTAGTGAATTTGTGAGTTTAAGTCCAAATATATTTTCATCAATTCCTAACAATCTATATTCCTAATAGACGGGCGCGGCAACGCGCGCCATAATGATCTAGTACCATTGACGGGTAAGCCATGATGGCCGTGACCTCCGTGACGTGACTAGAAGCCTGGGACGAACCCACGGTGACAAGGCCAAAAGTTCAGGGACTACAATATACGCCAATCAGCCCTAAGGAAAACTCCAACGCGCCGACCCAAACAGACACATTTTTTTTTCGTTTTTTGTCCGTTTTGGTCGATAAACGGACAGGGTCTGGCCCATGTCCGCCTTTCGTGGCCAGTGAACCCGACGCATTGGACCCATTTGGTCCGCCAAGCTCTTCTTCTTCGCCAAATTATCTTTTCTTTCCATTTCAAAAAAGATTACATAATTTCTAGCGAACATTCTATCATTGAAGAGAGATTTAAACTAATTCTAGGTTAAACAGTAGGTCCTTCCGATTACGGGCCATGGAAATCCCGGCAATTTTAACAAATTGGCCACGTGTGGGCGGCGCTAGGCTCGCGCCTATGTTTGTCGGGACAGATTTGCTGGCTTTTTTGGTGGTAGGACCGTCTTCGGGGGCGGACTAGCTGGCTCCTCTAGCCGGCCCCGCTTAGCTCCAGGGTCTAGGTCGTGGCGCCGTCACTTTTAACAAATTTGGCCACGCGTAATAGGCGGCGCTGACGGTGGTTGCACGCCTTCATGGGGAGCGGCGGGAGCAGCCGGCCCCGTTCGCGGACACCTCGCGCTCGCACGCACGCTTGCTGCGGAGGGCACGAGGCGCAGTCATGGAGAGGCGGGCTGCCTGTGCCATCTGGGCAGCCTTATGTTCCTTGAGCTCGCGGGCACGCCTGTCTCGCCGGGCTCGATCGGCGCGGAGGGACTCAAAGGAGGCTTCCATGGGCCCATCTAATTGCTCCTCCCCGTCGTCGCTCCAGTTGAAGTCGTCGTCGTCGTCCTCCTCCTCCTCGCCGGCCGGAGGTGCAGCGACGTCTGTGGCTGGGGCAACAACAGCTTCGGCCTACGCCATGAAGCTGTCCGCCCTCTGCGTGTTCAGCTGCATGCGGGCCGCCTGCACCGTAGCCTCCTCGGAGAGGTGGATGCCGTCCTCCAGCCTGCCGCCCCACACCGAGCCGTCTATCCAGCCGGTGTATGGAGGCGCGGAGTCCCACGCCATCCCGGCGGCGTACGTATCCTCCTCGGGGTCGGGGGCGTCGGACCACGCCGCCTCATAGGCCCTTCTCACCAGTTCCGACACCAGAGCCGGCGCCCGATAGCTCGGCATGCCCCTCCACGCCGGGCTCGTCGGCATGCGGCGAGAGAGCCTCCCGCGGTAGCGCCCTGAGCGCTCTCTGTCGAGCTCGCTCGATCTGATCCACCAGATTATGTGTGTGTGTGTGTGGGGGGGGGGGGGGGGGGGGGAGGGCGGATATCCATCTCCGGGGCCGGGGAAGCTGGTGGGAAGTGGTGCAACCGTGGCTGGGAATGGTTTACCCCGCTGGCGGCCATATAAAGACCTCCACCACCGCATTTAAGCTGGTAGTTGGCGGGTGGGTGGCCGTTTGGTGAGGCTGACTGGCAGTCCAGGGGAGCCCTGGGGGAGGACATGGGGCCGACATCAGTCGCGTCCGGACCGACGCAAAGCCAGATCAAATTTGGTCCAGAATTGGGTCCGTGCAGACAGAAAAATGGACCGATTTCCAAATGCGTCGGCGCGTTGGGAAGTGGTTTTTGTCCGCGGGGCCAGTTTCGGACAGAAACAGACCAAATGGGCCGACGCGTTCGAGTTGCCCTTAGGCCATCTTCAACAGGGCTCGCCAAACGGAAGGGGCTGTCCGTTCGTCTCCGTGTGGACAGAGTACACAGCCCAACGACGTATCCAAATGGACAGGCCGGGTGCAGCGGACATGTCCATTTCGTCCCATTTCGAGCATAAATTTCGGCTACCTATGGGGTTGAGCGGATTGTCGGACAGCGTCCGCGTCCGCCCTTGACCTCCTCTTGTCCTCACCGGGTCCTTCCGTCAGCGGTACGCGCCCAAACCCCCTGAGTCCACCCCTCCCTCTCCGCCACAGTGTCGCCGCCCGCTTCATTCTTCGCCCCTATCCGCTTTCGACCAGTGACAGCAGCCGCTACCCTCCCCACCAGCTTCCTGCATCTTCTTGCCGACGTTGGTTGGACGCATCTGGCGCCACCGGAGGAGCTCGGGCACTGCTGTCATGCTCGCCGGCGTCCCTTGTCGCCACCAAATGTTCAATGGTATTAGGGAAAGATTTTTGAACAGTGTGACAGATATAATTCGGCAGAACCCAGTGGACCAGTCTCCACCAATAAATGAGAACTCATTCAGTGAATAAAATAAATACTATGTTGTAGCTATCAGTTTTTCCCATGAACTTGGTTTAGGCAATGTTTTGGTTTGTGTGGTTCATGCATCCACTGTAACAATTTGTTTCGTTTCAATGAATTGGAAACAGGGAGGAGCTCCCTGTTAACCTAAAAAGAAGACACTCTGTGACTTTTGCATGCTGAGTGTGAGGCGACCACGTAACCATCTAGTGATGACAGCGGTAAGGACTAACAATGGCACAAGCACATTTTTGTTATCAAACGTAAAGAAACTAGTCTATTTGAATGTGGTGTGTTTTAGTGGTTATTTTTCGTGAACTTGACTACTGAAACTTGTTGCTGTGCTGGTTGTTATGTAGGACTTAATTCGTGTGGTGATGCACGCAGCAGCTGACAGCAAGCTGGTCGGGGATATTGCTGCGATAATGGAGATCTGGTGATGAAATAATTGTGTGAATGGAGATGGGAGACAGAGTCGAAGTAATAGATGTTTTTTTCGAAAAGCAGTCGCCCCAGCCTCTGCAACCGAGTAATGATTTCTCAGAAAAATACTAAGAGTCGAAATAATTGTGTGAACGGAGATGGGAGACAGCTGGTCGGAGACAGAGTGGAAGCAATGATTAACAGAGAGTCTTCTTTGTTCACAGCACCGGAGTATGTACCTCTGCCTCCGTAAATAAATTTTTAACATGGATTATTACACATTTTTTCTGAGCATTTCAAGTTTATTTACAAGATAAATTAATTGTCAAAGTAATGCAAATACAAGTACCTGTAATTAGTTGTGGTTAAGCTATTTAAGTGGAGAATTAGCCTATTAGTTCATTTCAAACCAAAAATATGTGATGAAGAGGAGAGAAAGAAGATGTATTTTTTAAAAGCTAAGAAATGGCTTAGAGATGTTGCCAATGGAAGATGCACTTCCCAATCCATATATAAGTTAGATGGAAAAGAAATTTAGTTGAACAATTCGATGAGTGAGCTTACCACTGCCAGGAGGAGGAGTGCTCTCCCATGTCAAGAGGATGCCATCGTTGATGAGCTGTTCATAGTCGCTCGCGTTTACCTTGCCAGAGATCTCGAGCACCGGCAGGAAAGTGGAGATGCACCCCTTCAAATAGTAGCCCTCGAAGTTTTCAGAACCATCGTAACGCCCTCCGACTCGAACAAACGTGTTGCTTTGGCTAGAGCATTTCATCGCCACCAGTGCACGGTCCCGAAGTGCCGCCGATGCTGCTGCCACCGTCGTGCAGTTGTAAAAGACGAGGTTCAGGTTAACGGGGCTGATCCGAAAGGGGGGAGCTAATTTTTCGGAGGTGTTCCAGCTCGAGACATGGCAGCTCTTGGAGGCGTGCAAGGATTCCCGTTTTCCTAGATCAATGACACGTAAACTTCTTTTCTCGTAAGAGATGTCGATGATTTCTAGGCCGAAGCCGAAGGGTAAAGAGCTCCGTAAAACAGGGGTGTTGTTATAACAAGTGACCTCAAAATCCAAAGGACCACATGATCTTCCCGTCTCGGTGAGCCACCTTCTACCTGTTGATGAGCCACCGCGTCGGCAAGGATCAGCGGCAACCATAAGGCCCAAAAGAACCAGCAGCTTGAAGCCATAGCGCAACACAGGATTTTTTTTGAAGTACGCAACACAGGATTTGGAATTTGTTGCTACTGAGAGTGGTGCTGGGGCCTGGCCTCCTGGGAGATAAAAGAAAGAGACAATACTCTGCTAGTGAGCAGGGCCGCTGGGAGACGGTCTTCACACGGTGGCCAAATGAAATGACTGACTAGCTTGTTGACTGGTTTTGGGAACGAATTTTGTAGGCCATACAGTTCGGCAGATCCCAGTAGACAAGTCTCCACCAATGCGGGGCGACAAGATGTGACTTACGATGGTGGACTTCGATTGACTGAGTGTGCTTATCCACAACAGTACCAGAGTTTTTATTTCTTGTGGGGTTTGTTGCGAGGTGTTGATCCATATGTCGGGCATTTGCGCTTGTTTGTTGGGTGCGTTCGTTGATGTGTCGAGGTGGACGCGGAGGTTCATGCTTTGGAAGTAGTCCGCATGTGTTTTATGTAACGGTTTTCGCCCGGTTTTCTGTAAATTAACTGGGCAATTTTCTTCTTCTTAATTAATGGATTAGGCCAATTCTTTTGCCCCTATTTAAAAAAAGTGTACCATTGTGTAGAAATAATTTGCGAAACCTGACTCAAGTGTTGTTTGTGTCGACTTCGCCGAGGACGACTTTTACAGTTCCCTGAAATGAATATAGACCTTCTATTCAAGCTAATCTAATGACCAGTGTTAACAGGTACTCCGATTCGAGTGTCAAGGAGAACCGTCTCCAGAAGCCATGGAGTACATTGATGTTATGGATAAAAAGTAATCAACAACACACCGAGTGTTTCGCATGTCGCCGGGTGCTGTTTGTTCGTCGTCTGGCGCCAATGTCTCACCGGAGGTGCTTGCCAAGAATCTCCATCTTGCTTCGCTACATGTGTTATTTTCTGGTGTTCCAAATTCCAGCGGTAGTACCGCTGGGTTAAGCGGTACTACCGCTGAGAGCTACCGCCACCGCTACCGCCTCCGCTGAGGTGGGAAGAGACGAACCAGCCCACCCCAGCGGTAGTACCGCTGGGTTAAGCGGTACTACCGCCGAGGTGGGATTGTTTCCGGGATTGATTCCGGGTTGGACTGCAGCCGACGTAGGGTTTGATGTTTCTATTTATTCCTCTTGTAAGCCGCCGTTTTGGGGTAAGCCACACATTGTAAACCCACGGCGTTTGTAACCTCACCCGATATAGTGAAGTATTGCTGGCTGGCGCCCGTGGTTTTTTCCTCTCCTTTGTTTGGAGAGGTTTTCCACGTTAAATCTCGTGTCCCCTTTGGTTTGATCGTTCCGCTCTTCATCGTTTTCTTGCTATCCGTTTTACAACAAGATGCACCATACAGTCCTCTCTCGGAGCATTGTATTGCGGTGCTGCCGGCCGCCGCCCTTGAAGCTGCACAGGAAGCCCTAGCTGTCAACGTTGTATCGATTGAGTTTGTATTCCACATTGGGCACCTTCATTGTCTTCATGTCCCCGTCCAGATAAACATCCCTTTTTTACTAAATCTCACAGTGTGTATTAAAAATTGGCCACAAATTCATTCTCCGGTTCTTTCCGTGATTTGGCGCTACGAGCTAACTCTCGTGAAAAATAGAAGATCAAAT
Source organism: Poa pratensis (assembly GCA_947311845.1). Classification (NCBI taxonomy): domain Eukaryota; kingdom Viridiplantae; phylum Streptophyta; class Magnoliopsida; order Poales; family Poaceae; genus Poa; species Poa pratensis. Next base: position 35,195,462 of record CAMZMU010000110.1, on the reverse strand, counting down.
TTGAATCCTTGCCATCAATTGCGGAAACAAACATTTTTTTATTCCATCCCTGTTTGATTCCATCCCCTCTCGGTTGTGAGGTTCTGCAAGGAGGCAAACATTTTACAGAGATTCATATTGTTAGGCGTAAATCTATTAAAATTAATGAGGTGTTGGGACAGATCCACCTAATATTTCCTTCAGACGTGACTTGATAGGAAATAGGTTGATAGAATTGGATATCTGTTAGGCTGAATGTCGAATGTGATCTTAACACCTGGTCGTGATTGGTTCTGTTGGATACTGCATTCCGATGGCATCTTTTAGGTGTAATCCATGAGAAATTAAGCGTTCGTCCACAGTGATGACCCGATAAATAAAAATAAAATTGTAAAATGAAGGCCATATTAAAGATTTATATCTTTTTGTGGTCTCTAAGACGAGGAGTCATTTTAACAAAAGATAACACGGTGAACATAGGTAGACTCACATCTCAAAATAAAATTGTGTGTTACCACCCCTACTTTTATATTACATATTTGTGATAGAGTTCAAGTATAGGATTTAAGTAGAATTGAAATGCAATCCACAAAAGGAAAAGAGTACCATGTAGTATAGGATTTCAGATAGGTAATTAATTCGTCACCAAAGTCAAAAGATTCCAAATACTTGGAACAACTTTTCCTTCTTCCGATGGAATAAAATGAACTCTGAAACTCATATGACTAAATCATCAGACAAATACGTTATAATATTACAAAATGCAAATCTTGACCTGCATCTTATTTCATCGACAAATTCTACCAAAGATAGTGCACAATTCTTCCTTGTTTGGATTGAAGAAATCAACCAAGCGATTTTGGAACTCATATCATCGGCTACATGCTTTGCTTCTGCTCATATTTTTTACTCCCTCCGTTCGGAAAAGGATGTCTTGACTTTGTCTAAATTAAGATGTATGTACATACTAATACATGTCTACATACATCCAAATTTAGACAAACCAAAGACATCATTTTCCGTACGGAGGGAGTATAAGAATAGTTTACATTTGACGGAGCATTCAAGGTGACCACTAATTTCTATATCCCACTCTCTTTTGCACTAGCATAATCTCAGAAAATAAACATTCAAATTTTTCTCCAAAAATGCTTGAATTTATAACCGGCTTGTTGTGTGTGTCAGCGGCCCGCCATTTGACGATGGGCCTTTGCCAGGGCCTATGGTCCAAGCCTGCGGACGTTCATCGGCGCCGATTCGCGTCACGCCCCCGCTTGGCCGGCGGATGGGCCCCCGCCGCCGCGCTCGTCTCTGTGCCGGCGCCGCTGCAGCTTCCCGTATTGACCCCGTGCAACGTAGATCCGCTAGCCTCGCCGCGGCAGTCTCCCGCCACTGGGGAAATCGCCGACCAACCGCGAGCCTCCAGCCCCACGGACCCGCTCGGCGGCGAACGCGGGACCCAGGCAGTGACGTTTCCTACGGAGTGGCTCTAGGGCCAGCTGGTCGCCGGCGCCGCTGCGCGCCCGTGAGGGCAAAATGAGGTGCTGTTTGCTTCCAGATTCTGAAATTTTAGGGTCGTTTTAGAGCCTAAATTGCGTTTGTAGAAGTTTTGGGCCAGATTTCTGTCAGTTAAAGCTGCATGCCTCTGGCATAAGAATCTAACTACGTTGCCTGTTGGAACTTAGCAGGCCGCATAACACCCGACCGATTTTTGTTCATGGTTTTTGATCTGTCACTTCAAACAAGATGCAGTAATCTTAAACAGCTTCAGTTATCACTTATCACCATGTAAATATGTGACTGCCTGTGTCACTGTGTGGCAAGCGTTACAACCATGGTTAGTGTTTTACTGTTTTAAACAATCGACATCTAGGTTCAGTGTTTCTTCCTGTTTTCATTCGTACTAAATACAGTAATCTGAAAAGGCTTTCGGGATTATTGCCCACGTGAATGAGTGCTCGTGTGACAAGTGTTAGAACCATGGCTGGCGTTCGATAAGTAGAAACATCATTTAGTATCAGCTACTCCTCCCTTTTCAGTTTTCATTTGAGTCGGCGCCACACTACTTCTGAACGGAAGTTAATTAAATTTTCTTTTTGGCAGAACTAACTCGTATAAGCACGAGAATCAGCACCTTGCAACTTCACCATCAGTCTATGACTACTCCTGTGATCATATCTAGGCGAGTGCGGGACCCTGGAGGAAAAGGCGGTGTCATTTGCTTGGGTGGTCGCAAAAAGCAGGTTCAGAGGAGGACCAAGTAACAAGTAAGTATACGCCTTCAGCTTACACGACTATTTTGGCCTCTAGGAATTTACGCATATGTAACAAGGTTTAACTGCTTACACTTGTGCGTCGAGAATCTGAAATTTTAGGGTCTTAATTAGAGCCTAAATCACCTCGGTGTTAGAGGTAATTTCTAGTCTTCAAGGTCTTGGTAGGTAGCTATCTAAATGTGCCCCTGGCATCAGATACAATGCCTTGTAACAGTTAAAACGTGGAACATAAAACTCAGACACCAATTATTCCCTTTTTGTCTGTACGGGTGCTCTTGGAATATGTTCTGCTATACAATGCCGAATTTCGATGTGCTTGTTATATTCTGAATGTACTGTAGTACATGCCACCTTCTCAGCTCAAAGAGTTGGTAATCATTTCTATGATTTTGGATTCACAAGGGCTTTCAGCTCAAAGAGTTGGTGGTCGTTGTACGATTTTTTGAATCCACAAGGGTTATCTCTTCTGACCTGGTACAACTTGCACTTTCACAATCAATATTGTGTGGAGAACTTTCACTGGAATAAGAGATAAACGCGTAGATCAAACTATAGGCAAAAAAAAAAAATCACGGCAAACTTAAGGGACAAAAAACAGGAGAAATATCTTACAGTAGTTCACAGAAGTTTTGCTTCGGCGGCATGTCCAATTCATCTATGCATCTGTCAAACATTTCTAGAACTTTTGTTATAGTCGGGCGATGCAAAGGTATTACTTGTATGCACCACAAGCCAATGAGGATCATCTTTCTCGCGATTTGCTCAATTTCTCCAGTGACTTCACATGCTTGTAGCCATCATCTTGCGCAAAGTGTTCGTAAATCCAATCTGGAAAATACTTCTCGCTGGATTTTTCTACAATTGATTTTACGTTTCTCCTGCCTCCAACCATCTCCAGCAGCATCATTCCATAACTATAAACATCTGACTTTGTTGACACCACTCCAAAGGTTCGATAGTGAACTTCTGGAGCAATGAATCCAATTGTTCCTCTAGTACCAGTCATTGAAAGTTTGCTCTCCTTTGTAAAACACAATGTAGCTAAACCAAAATCAGCAATCTTTGGGCTAAAATCCTTGTCTAGAAGGATATTTTGAGGCTTGATATCAAAATGAACAATCCGAGTATTACAACTATGGTGCAAGTACTCTAGTCCACGAGCAATCCCGATTGCTATAGCATAGAGCATCTCCCATCCTAAAGTTTCTTTTGGGTTCTCGGAGTAAATGTACTTATCCAAGGAACCGTTTGACATGTACTCATATAGAAGCGCTCGTTTTGATCCCTCCAAACAAAATCCATGCAATTTGACAACATTGACATGAGAGGTCCTGCCAATGCTCATAACCTCATTCACAAACTCGTCCCCATTTCCTTTGCTGTCATGCAAGAATTTCACAGCAACCAGACGACCATCATGTAGTCTTCCTTTGAAAACCACACCATAACCACCTCTTCCAAGCTGATCAGTGCGAGAAGACGTTATCTTCATTACCTCTGAGTACATGTATCTTTTTGGAGCCAGGGATCCATAAGATTCTATCATGGCCTCATAATTCTTTTCGGTGTTGCCGCTAGTCTTCTTGCAAAGGAGAAACCATATTCTTTTGCCCTTTCTATGCCATATGAGGAAATAAATAAATGGAAAGAGCAAGGTTGCAGCTGCTGATGTCGAACCTGAGATGGAAGCGCATGTTATTTCGTTTTGCAAATCAGAAGTTATAATACAATCATTATGATTCCAAGATCATCAATAGTCGAACTTCCTGTTTCTTAAAGAGTACATGGTGGCAAAAGTAGCAACAAGCTAAAGATCATAAATTGATCAGACTTGTATTATGAATAAATGAGGGTCTTTTGTTTCAATTTTAGTATATTTTTGTATTAATTACTGACAAAATAAATTTTGAAGTTAATATTTCATCATAAGAAATCACTATTACTGACTGATGATATTTAAATTATTACAGACGAAAATATACAAAAGTTTTAACATACCTATTAGCATGATCTTCCTGAAATTCCTCTTGGTAGCTGGAATATAACCTATTATTTATTAGTAAAACAGTGTCATCCAATAGTACCGTTGGTTGTTTTGCCAAAAGAAAGAAACATGCATCATATATGAATCCTCAATATTCCTTATAATAAAACACATTTCAAGATAATGAACAATAGAACATGGACTACATATCTGACTTTCTTTTGGTGTATGCATCGAGTAACTATTTGCTCAAATGCATGTTAAAACATAAAATAAGTTTTTTTTGAAACCCAGGCAAAAGCTTTGCCTTTTATATTGATAAAGTAGAAGCAAACATAAAGGACAAGACCTAAAAAGAAAAGAAAAAGTTACAACACGATCCACACCAGCCCCGAGGCCGCGCCCCACACGGGTCGACGACCAAGTTGCCCACACAACCAAGGCCGGCACCAGAACCCCCCAACGCAACGCGGTGGAGGTGAGAGTCCGGAGCCGCCGCTCCGACATCCACACCGGCCCCAAGGCCACACCCCAGAAAACGAGTCGACGACTATATCGCCCTAGCGAAACCATAGCCGACACCCAACAGGGCGGAGACTATCTCAACGCACGACGAAATCCGGAGCCGCCGCTCCGACATCCACACCGGACCGAATGCCACGCCCCAAACGAGTCGACGACCATGTCACCCTAGCGACCATAGCCGACACCCAACACGGCGGAGAAGAACTCAACGCAAGACGAAATCCGGAGCCGCCGCTCCGACATCCACACCGGTCCGATTGCTGCGCTCCCCCTAGCCAAAGACGAAGGATCGCCGCCGCCAACCACCATCTGAAACCACTGGTCCCCCTGGCCGGTGGAACATCCAAGGCGAGGCTCCAAGAGGCAAGCGACGCAGGAGCGCCGCCCTCGCCCGATCCCGCGAGGGATCTGGGTTTCCCCCGGAGAACCTAGCGCGAAGAGGCAACAAAACCACCTCGACGACGCCTTCAAGAAGGACGCGACGCCCAAGGGCGTCGCCGTCGTCGGCCCTGGCCGACAACCAGGGCAGGGCTTTCGCCCGGCGATGTGTCGCAAACCGCCCGTCGAGGACCGGCCAGTCCACCATCAACGCATGCCGCAGCCACCGTGGCACCTCACGCCACGACGGCGCCGCGCCGACCAAGCCCGGGGCCGCCGCCCCGGCATCCTCTCCTCCGACTGGAAGACGAACCCCCAGCCGGAGGTGCAGCCCGACCACCTCATGCCAGCCACACGGCCGGGCCAACCCCGACCGCACCGATGCGCCCAGGCCTCGACCTCGCGTGGCGCCATCGATCCGGGGCCGCCGCCCCGGCATCCTCTCCCCAGAGCCTCGGGTTGACGGAATCGCCGGTCAGCACCTTGCTGCCGCTGCAGCAAGGGGTGTCGCCCCGCAGCCACCTCCCGAACTCGCCACCGTCGCCGCAGCCCTGCCGCAACAACCTCGCCCGGCGACGGCCCCCCACGGGCCCATCCGCCGGCGCCGCCGTCGCCCCGCGCGCCTCCTGGCCGCGCCCTGCACCACCGCCTCCGCCGTCGCGTGACCCCAGGCCGCACCACGCGCCGCACCCCGCCCTGCCGCAGCACGCCCTCGCCGCCGCGGCCCAGACAAGCCCATCCCGCGGCCCACGCGGCCAGGGCAGGCCCCACCAGATCTGGTCGAGAGAACACTGGATCCGCCACCCCGCAGCCTCGTGAGGTCCCGTAGCCGCCGCTCTGGCTTCCCGCGCCGGCGAGGTGCCACGGCCATCCCAGTCGGCATCGAAGCCCACCCACGCCAAGCAGGGAGAGGAGACACCCCCGACGCCAGTTGTGTGGCGACGGGGAGCGCCGCCACCGCCGCGGCGCGGAGGCCGGCGGCAGCAGCGGCAAGGGCGCGGAGGTGGAGGGCTGGGGCGGCGCGGGAGGGGCGCCCCCGGTGTCACCTGGGTGCGACACGGGGGGTGGGGGAGCGTGCAACATAAAATAAGTTATTGGTCTGTGTAGATTTAATAGGCAGTATAAGCGATTGCATACACTGTGACTTATAAAAGTATGTGTTTTAATGGCACTGCATTGGATGTTACATTTCAGCCTGCATAGCAATTGGCTGGAACATGAGTGCTCTGCTAATTATTTCTTGAAATGTCCTCTGTACAAGCATGATCTACAGCGTGGCAAACCAAAGAGTGTACTTACTTGGCTATAGGAGTTGACTGGTAGCATAGTGTAGTAATTAGCAAGGACACGCATGCTGTGTTCATTTTTCCTGTAAATCTGCTCTAAATCAGAACTTAGTGTGCTAAATTCTCCATTTTACAGGTAAAACTTACTGCGGCCTAACTCGTTTGGGTAATTAATGGGATACGAGATAATTTCCGAAGCCTGAAGATTAGCAATACTACCAAATTTAAAATGCGGTAAAGTGAAGTTTAATTAGTTACAGACGGGGATGTCAGGCATACGCCGCAGTGGCGCTTGAATATACGTGCAGTTCCCCTCCACCGATCTGTTGTACCCGCCGGCGAGCCAAGCGTATGAGCTGAACGTCGTGGATGTATTGGACCCAAGACCATCCGCGGAGCTCACATGCAAGGATTATGAGTCGATGAGTCGCAACTTGTCGCTGGGTACCGACAAGTAGACAAGTCGCGCGACTAGTCGTGACTAGTCACAACTTGTCGCGACTAGTCGAGGTTTTTGGTTGGAACACAAGTACCCACAAGTAGACAAGTTGCACGACTTATCTTGACTTGTCGAGCGACACTTAATCCTTGCTCACATGTGCCCATGTTGGAGGAAGATCTCCTGGCTGGCGTGGCTGATTTCGAATGCCGTGACAACGAGCTCGGAGGAGATGTTAACTTCAGTCAGAACGGGTACGTGATGTGCAGGTCCATGCACGCCGCCACGCCGATGGGTGAGCAGTAGCATGGCTGAGCTGCAGAATATTGCAGCTGCAGGGACATGAACACATCCATCTTCTTGCAACGCAGCAGCAGTGTTTGAAGTGTGCAAACTAGATGAGGGCAAGAAGGTAATAAAGAGTTGGCATCCTTGTTTTACGCAGGATTCGTGATACTGAAGAGGAAAACCATTTTTGGATGAAACGTCGGATTGGATGGTGATGACCTGAAGAGTATGCTACTGGGCGACAGCAACTCATTTTGTCGCGAGCTAGCCGTGAGAATCATTCTTGCTGGACCATTCCACCAAGAGAATAGTTGACCCAATCAAGTCTCCCAATCCTTGTCGCAGTTATTATTAGACCTATCATTTGCCGTGTGGTTTATCTATTTCTATCCATATGAAGAGGGCAGTGCTCCTGCCGGTTGCTCTAAAAAAAAAAAAATAATAAATCATTTGCACGTGTTTGGACCTGCTGCAATCTTGTCAAGGCTTATTTTTTGAGAAAATTGGATTCGGACGAGCTGTAGTACTGTAATCCTTTTTCATATACACATTTTTGGTTACTCAGACCAGCCCAGTTAATGTGCAGCTCGTGGACCAGCTGTATTTTCGGGCAAGTTTTTTTTTGTCAATTTACCCTATTTTGAGCAATGTTTTTTCAGAACAAAAATACTGAATGGTTCACAGAACAATTGATGACTGAATGGTTCCCATGGCACTTCTAGTTTATTTGCACGATAAATTAATTGTTAAAGTAATGCAAACAAGAGTAAAGCAAGATGTTCTGCACTGGCCGTGGCCGGCCGCGGCGACTCGGCACGATCGGCTACGGACATCACCTCGGTTACTGGGATTTAATACTGATATGATCGAGATATAGTGTTCTTCGAAAAGGGAAAATTTGGTGAATTTAAGTGGCACTTGCTAGGAACTTGGTTGATAGATGATTTGATGGATGAACAACTTACCAGCAAGAGGAACGTTAGGAGGAAACCTTCACTGATCAGCTGCTCGTAGTCGCTGGCGTTGGCCGACGAGCCCAGCACCGGCACGACGCAAGCGTGGCAGCCCTGCAGCGCGTAGCCGCCGTTGTCGCTCGTCTCATTGTAGCGCCCTCCCACGCTGGCCAGCACCTCGCTCTCGTTCCCGCACCTCATCCTCGTCTCAACCAGCTCTCTGTCACCCCGACGTGCCACGGCCGCCGCGGCGGCGCCCGTGCAGTTGTACAGGATGAGGTTCAGGTTGGTGTCGCTGATCCGAAACGGGCGCCCCGGTTCGACGGAGGTGTTCCAGGTGGCATGGCAGCTGTTGGAGGATTGCAGTAACAACAGCTTGCCCAAATCAATCGCTCGCAGGCTACTGTACTGCGTAGGTGATATTGAGGATCGCGAAGCCTAATCCTGTACTGCGTAGGTATGGAGTGTTCTTGTAGCAAGTAACCTGGAAGTCCAGGCTACCACATGAGCTGCCCGTCTCTGTGTCCACGAGCGAGAATGGGTCGGAGATGGTCACGTTGCCGCACATCTTGGCCGAGCAGCCTTCCCCTTGCTGCTGCTCCTCAGCCGGCACGAGCATCAGCTGCAGCCAGCACACCCAAACGAACAACAAGATCCAGCAGCCCTGACGCATCACCGGAGAGTAAGATTTGGAACGGCTGTTATGTGGGGAAGACGTACGGAAGAGAACACTCTGGACGAAGACTGATCCGTCCACGAATACGATGCCCGAGTGATCCCTTGGACGGGTCGAAGCCATGGGCTTGTGAATTTTCCTGCGCATGGCAACGCCGTTGACGGGCAAGTTGGTCGTGATCCGTGACTCGACCGGGATGCTCTTTGTTGACTTGTCGTCTAACCAGGCTAATCCTGGTACACCATACGTACCTCGAAAGATTTTCTCAGAACACACTTCACGGGCCGCCGACTTGTACTAGGCAGTAGCATGAATGGTTGCTTGGTTCGATACGGGAAACCAAGCAAAAAAGTAATGCCCCATACGGCCCTACGTACCTCAAAAGTCGAACTTGGTTATAAGATGATTTGAATGGGTGAACTTAGGGCAAATTCAACGGGGCGACCCATCGAGTACGCGCTTCTCCCCTTGTACCGGCGCGGCTGAAAACCAAGACCCAACGCGGCGACGCAAACGGACAGCTGTCCGTTTTTCTGTCCACGGCGACCCATTCTCGGTTTAAATTTGGGTCAGGTTTGTGTCGGCCCCGACACGTTCAGACAGCTCCTGCGTCCGCCCCGTGTCAGCTACAACGATGTCTTCGACGCCGACGAGGAAGCAAACACCGCCGGGTTCGCGGGGGTCACCGTGCCTACGCCCGCCGGCGGGCCGGAGGGCGCCACCGACGAGGGTGTACAAGTGGAGATGGTGGGCCCGCTCCAGCTCTGCGTGGCGGTGGAGTACGAGTGGAGATACACCTTATAATCCTTGGTTAGGTGGTGAGGAGTAGCTGGGAGAACACTGACTATCACTTCTCATCCAGATCCCAATCGGCGGATGTGATGATGACGTACGTGTACACGTCGTCGTCGCACTCGAGAGGCGGGAGAACGTGGCGTTCGCCGGTGATGGGGTCGCAGAGGCCGAAGAGGTGCGCGGGTGTCAGGGACGAGCTGCATCATGACGATGCCGCGACGCGCTTCCAGAGGCTAGACGTAGTTGAAGGTGCCATCCTCCAAGAAGGTGGTGACGGAACGAAGCGGGGACCCAGGCGCCGGCAAGAAGGTCTGCTAGAAGAAGAAGTCGATGAGGCACGCACGGTGCCCCATGCCCCACACTGTGCCCACAGTCCGTGGAGGAAGGCTGGGTCGGTGAAGCGGCGCAGCCACCGTCGGCATGTCACGACCAACATAAAGAGATTTTGGACGTTGCCCACGCGGGACAAGACCACGTGGAGGACCTCCTCCGGCAGACCATCCATGCATCCTCGTCGTCCCTTAGCAGCCAACCCCGCGCACAATCGATTACCACTTTGATAATTTTTGCTTATAACGTGGGACGATTGTTGCTGCTCGGTCGGAACCAATATTAGGACATGGCCAGCCCCCCTGGACGAGTCATACTGCCCTGGTGGCTTCAGAGCATCTCCAGCGGCGCCCCCTCAATAAACCCCCCAAAAGCCCAATGGGGTTCCGGTCGCAAAAAACGCCCACAGCGGTACCCAAGTGTCCAGCCTGAGCCATTTTGTGGCCGGCATCCCCGAAAGGGCGCCCAAGTTTAGAGGCTCTATCGGGGGCGAACACTTGACGGACACACCCTCCTATAGGGGTGGCCCGTCCGTCATAGACACATGGCCGAGTGCCCGTGTTAATGAGGTTGTGTTGTAGGCCGTTCCGCCCAAGTAATGGCGAGGCGACGAGGAGGCGTGGCGCCTGTCAGCACGCATCGCATTAACACCGCGCCCATTCCCCTGGCGGGTGCAGAACGAAGCGACGCGTCGAGCCGCGCCGTCCACGTGTTCACGTCACAGCGGCTCCCCCGACGGCACCCTGCACAGGCGTCGTCGGCATCATGTGTACCAGGCGAACCGGTGCTCGCCGTTAATGCGCGCCACCCAACCCCGCTCCTCTGGCTGTCTTTAAAAAACGGTGTGGCGCGCCTCTCCTCTCCCCACACATCCTTCCCTCTCCCTCTCCCTCTCCCTCTCCCAAATCCCTCTCGCCGCTAGCATGGTGGGCAGCCGCGAGACGCCGGAGGAAGGGGAGCTTCGCCTTTGCCGCGACTTCCTCTCGACGGAACGTGCACGTCGCCGCAACGAGCGCCACGGCGAGCAACTGGAGCTATGTCACTGCAACGAGGAGCAACAAATGGCCAAGGCGTGGCACCGCGAGATGTGGCGCGAGGACGCAGCCAACACGCCTACATACATGATGTCGATGGAGAACGTGCGGCTGTCCAACCGCCACAACATCCAGGTGGAGGACGACGTCACCCTATCGGAGGGGTGGATGAGGAACATCGTCAACGTGCCGGTGGCGCCGCGGCTCAGCGGGCAGGAGCGCATCGAGCACATCATCCGGCAGTGGAGCGAGATGCCATGGGAGCAGAAGGTCGACCCCAAGTACTCCATCTCGGTGCCGCACTGGCACGTCGTGGTGGACGCGGAGTACGAGGCTCGCGGCGGAAGCTTCTTCCTCCGTGTCGGCATGCGGTAGCCACCACCAGCTCTGACGACGAGAACGACGAGCTGCCCAATCTCCCCTTATCACCGGGCATCGGCGCCGGGAATTGCAGATGAAACTTCCCAGGCAGCGTCACCGGCACCGGAGAAGGGGACACATGATGAAGCGGGAGAGGTCCTATATATGTTTGCAAATATCTTGATTTGGAAAGTTTCAAAATTAGTTAAGATACTGCTAGCTGTTAGTTTCCTAATTGATAGTACGTGTCCAAGAAGGAGCTAACGAAGCTAGCTAATTAGGTGTAATGTCCGCGTACTGTTAGGAAATGGTGCCCGTATAGATTTAGGAGTTTGCGGCTTGGTCATATATATGCATGTGTATATACGTTGAAAGAAACACCATTTGAGAATGAGAAGAAATAGAGAAAACTGGCCTGCTTTGGTACACCTACGGGATTTTCTTACGGAACGAGCGCTACGCGCTGACGTGGGATGCTACGTGGAACTCGCTAGATTGGGGGAAAAAATCCAAATTCTCCATATCCCTTCTCTCCCAGGCGACGGGTCGATGGCAGCGCTAGGGGCAAGGCCTCCGGTGGTACTCAGTCAGGATGGTAACCATCGATGATTTGGTCCTGGGTTGTCCTTCTACTCCTCAGTGTTGTTACCTCGCTCTGCACCGCGGCGATTGGTCAGGATGGTAATCTCCGGCTGCCGGCCATCTCTACCTGCTCGACAACCGGAAACTACACTGACGGCAGCTAATATATGAAGAACCTAGACCAACTCCTCGTCGGCCTCCCTGCGGACGCCGGCAGCAACGAGTGGTTCTACAACGGCACGCCGGGACGCCAGGACGCCTGACCAGGTCGCCGGCGCTCCTGCAGGGATCACGGCAGTGTGCCCCGAAAGCCGGATTGTGCATATGGTGTTCGAGAGTTCGGTTCTCCATGTGATGGAGCACGTCGTCGACCGCACCGTCTCGGAGAGTTGGGACCGTCGGCCGACCTCGACTGTCTTCGTCGTGATGGAGCACGTCGTCGACCGCACCGTCTCGGAGAGTTGGAGGATCTCACGGGAGAATTGCCAATTGGGCTACCCTCAGCCCGTCGCGTAGGAGAGAATTGAAGGGGAATTGGAGATTTTTTTGCACTTTCCAATCTAGCGGTTTCCACGTAGTTTCACACGTCAGCGCGTAGGGCATGTTCCGTAAGAAAATCCCGTAGGTGTAGCATTACTCGAGAAAACCCCTAAAAACATCAATGGTCGAGATTCTGTTCTTCACAGTTCACAGGGTTTTCACCCATTGTTGACTGGTATTAGGAAAAAATTTCAAGACAATGACAAATTGTATAGTTCGGCAGAAATGAACCAAGTGGACCGGTGTCTACCAATGAGGTGCCATGTAGGTGAGTATGTGACTGCCTATAGTGGATCCTAATGTGGAAAAACTTGTTTAGAATGTTGCGCTGCCTTGCTGCAAAAACTCTGAGTAAATAATGTGCTGCATTTTATTGAGTTTTCTCCAATCGAAACCCGATTTCAAGCATGTGATACAATCCGCACGAATTGTTTATAGCTTGCTGCACCAAGATGTCACCTTAAGCCACCAGTGCACGGAAACATACAGGCGCTTGATTTTCATCAAAGTTAAAAGAAGCAAAACGAATAAACACAGTTTCATAGCCCATAGCCATAGGGAAGCAACATGTAGTTTATGCCAAGCTAGCTCACGCATCAGTCGCTGCCCCATCCTGCCGGCTGTCAATGTTCGCCAAGAACTGGGCAAACGCAAGCCTCGAAGACCGGCCATGGTTGCAAGCTACCGAGGCGCCCTTCTTGTGCGCCTCCACCCGCTCCCTCAGGTCCCTGCCTTCCTGGGACTCCATGACAAGCCTTATTTTGCTCCCAACCTCGCCGGCTTTGACCAGCCCCTGCTGCCACCCTATCATCTCCAAGCCGACACCCATGTTCCCCACCATGAGAACCTTGTTCATCTTCTGCTCGGAATGCAATGGCCAGCACAGCATCGGCACGCCCTCCGTGACCCCCTCCAGCACCGAGTTCCACCCGCAGTGGGTCACGAACACTCCCGTCGCCCTGTGGCGGAGCACGTCCACCTGCGGCGTCCACAGCTTGACCACGAGGCCACGGCCAATGGTGCGCTCCAAGAACCCGTCCGGCAGGAGAGCGTCGAGGTCGGGGACGGCATTGGGGTCGTCGTTGCTGGTGGGGGCTCGCACGACCCACAGGAAGCGGTGGCCGGACTCCTCGAGGCCAACGGCGATCTCCCTGAGCTGCTCCTCCGAGTGGTTCCCTGCGCCGACACTCCCGAAGCAGAGGAACACGACGCTACGGTCCGGCTGGCCGTCTAGCCAGGAGAGACACTCATGCCGGGGACCTCCCGCCTTGTCGATGCTACCGACAAACGGCCCGACGCAGTACACCGGGGGAAGCACCCTGCCGGGGAGACACCGAGGGTCCCTTAGAGCAGCCACCGCCTGAGCCTCTTGGGACTCAAACGTGTTCACCAGCGTGCCGTCGGCCTCCGGAATCCGGCGCAGCAGCTCCATCATTGCCTCATAGGTGTCGCTCTCCGGGTCCTCCAGCAACTGGGCTAACAGGTGTGAGGCTGGCGTGGGAGGAAGGCCAAAGAGGTCCAGGGGGGCATCCCCTAGGAGCTCCCTGGAGCTCGTGCGGGCCTCCGCCAGGACCGTGGGAAGCTGGACGAAGGCGACGAGGGAGGCGGCGCTGCAGGTGAACAAGGTGTAGCCAGGGATCCCGAGCCTCTTCACAACGCGAATGGCTTCATTGGACAGCGAGTCGACGACCACGGCGTGGACAGGCGTCGGCGATGAGCACAGGAAGCTGTGGAGGCGCTCGTTGTAGCGCCGCACGAGGTCGAAGTACCGGAGGACGAACTGCGCGTCGTGTGTCAGTCGGGGCGGGTCCTCCACGGCCGAGAGCGTGTGGAAGCAGACAGACGGCATGCAGGCAGCGGCGCTGCGGACGACGGCGCTGAAGGCGATGTCCTCCTTGACGCTGGGATCGATGAGCGCGACAGAGACGGCGTAGCCGTGCTCGAGGAGGGCGCCGGCGAGGTGCATCATCGGGACGAAGTGGCTCACGGCCAGGCCAGGGTACAGGACGACCGTCTTCTTCTCCATGATGTCCAGTACGTGTAGCTGACTGGTGGAGTCAGGCGTTTTAAAGCTTCAATCGATTGCTATTTGTGTGGTTTGTGTGGTAGAAAACGTCTCTGCAATTATGTGTTTTGCTCGCATGGCAGATCAAGGTGCAACAATTGATGATTGAGTAGTCTCGACCTGCCAACTACTCACATACTGTAGTTGACATTGATAGCATGTCTCAAATTGCTGCTAGCTCCAACAATGCAGAAAAATGCACCAACTGGAAGCAAAATGGAAGTTTGAAGGACTAACGAATAAAACACCAATCAGTTTTTTTTACTGAAATGTTGTCGGAGCTGCTTTAATTTTCATTTATCAATAGAAGAAAGGCTGATAGCCAAATGACTCGGTTTATAAGGGAAACCAGGCCGGAAAACCGTACAACTCCTAGCAGCGCTAGGTCAGCAGCACATGCCGAAGCACGACACAACAATAACAACAGCAACTACCACAACAACAACACGACAGCACCAACAACAGCAACTACACTACCACATCCGCAGCGCGACCACCAAGCTTCACACCCAGTCCTCCTTGCCGAGCACCCTTCCAAGAGGCTAGGATGCAAAGCACCGAGCTTCGATGGCTGCGTCACCGGCGAAGTGGAACCTGAGACTCACCATTGACCAGGACCGCTTCGACAAGTCGCACCGTGTACGCCTAGGAGAGAAGGCAAGCCAAGAGAGGCCTAGCCCTGGCAAGTGGAGTGCCGGACCGGAACTGAACAAATGGGTTGTCTCCGCAATGCCACGACGCAGGTCCATTGCGCCCTCCGAAGCTGCCCGCCCTTGACGGAGCTCGGCGTGAACCCACCATCACATGGACCCGGGGACACTTGGTGCCAAAACAGCACCTTCAAGAAGGAGTGCGACGCCTCGCGCCGCTGCTGCTCGGACCGATTGGTCCTAGGAGTTTCCCCCGGCACACAATAGGGGACGGAGTAGGAGAAGAACCCCGACGCCCTTCAAGAAGGAATGGTGACGCCCACGGGCGCCACCGCATCGGAGCCGGTCTAGCCAGCAGAGGTTTCCCCCAGGACCCTACTTAGCTTCCCTGCAATCTCCGAGCCAGGCAACTGGGGCTTGATACCTGTGCCGAGACGGCCACCGTCAGGGAGGAGGACGCGAAGATCGACGAACGCCGAGCAGAAGGGGCCATGCACTGCCGGACTTGCTGCCGCACGCCGAGCCACAGCCCAGATCTGGCTCGGAGGGACACGCATGGCCAGCCGTAGATCTTGGCCCGCTCGGGCCTAGATCCGGCCCTCACGAGCTCGGGCTCCGCCGCCCACGCCTCACCGCCGCAGTCCCCAGCCGCACCGCCCCTTCGTCCTCTCAACACCAGTGCCAACCACACGCCGGAGTCACCGCGCCGAGGGCCACCGCATCCAGCGGCGGCTCGCCAAACGCCTCCACGACGAGTTCCCCCCCCCCCCCCCCCAGCACTTTGTTGGTGGCGAGGGCGCCCGCCGCCACCGCGGCGACGGCCCGCGGCAGCGGCGGCGAAGGTGGGCGGAGGTGGGAGTGCCTGGTGGGGCGCTTTTGGGGTTCCCCCGAGTCGCCCCGTACGGAGCGACGCGGGGTCGGGGTCGGGAGCCGTGTAGCTCAACACCAATCAGTTAGAGCATCTCCAACAAGCGCTGCAAATTTCGGCGCGCAAACACTGTCGAAGGCGATGTCCTCCTTGACGCTAGGGTCGATGAGCGCGACAGAGACAGCGTAGCCGTGGTCAAGGAGGGCGCCGGCGAGATGCATCATCGGGACGAAATGGCTCACGGCCAGGCCGGGCTACAGGACGACAGTCTTCTTCTCCATGACGCCTGTGTAGTAGGTGTAGCTGGCTGGTGAAGTGAAGTGCTTTGAAGCTTCAGTTGGTGGCTGTTTGTGTGGTGGAAAACATCTGCAGTTATGTTCTGCTCGCATGACAACAAACATGATTATGAAGCATCGACCGGCCACACACCCAGAATCACTCACTTGGACAGCCCTTTAATGGTGAAACGAGAGAAAGACTACTACTCCTTATTATGGTGGAGTAGCTTGAATTGCACGCTTCGCTGTGTGCCGTCAAGTTTTGTCGGCCATATCTCCTTATTACTAGTTGAATTTCGGCGCGGCGGCACGCCGCGGCCTTTGTGATAATTTTAGGGAGAGTGCAATAAAAAAGAGAAGAACGATATCTACATGGATAGATGTGAGAAGTAGCTGTAAGTTTCCTATAGGAAATTTTCCTATAAAAGTTGTCTGATTTATAGAATGAAATCCTATAGGACATGATATTCCAATTGTATAAGTTTCTTATTCCTATGCATTTCCTATCCTATGAATCCAGTGAGCAAGAAAAGCAAAAATGAAGTACCAACATCAAAGACGATTAGATAAAAAATAGTAACATAGTAAAGCATCAAGTGAAAGTAATTAAGAATTAGGAGATCAGGGGATACGTTACACCTACTGTGTTGAATAATAACATTATAAATACATTTGGATCAGAGTTATATTCATTATATACATGTGACAGGTAAAATACATTTAGGGGATCTGCTTGACAACAGCTACAGACCCCGGGACACATGCTAGGGCATGAGCACTTGCGGTGAACTCAAATTCGTCAGGGTCAGTGCATCCCTTGAGGTTACAGCAAACATAAAAGATAACTTCACCTGAACTGGTTCGAACCAGGCATGGACCATTACCTTGTCCAGTGGCCTGAACATAGCAAAACAACATGTATGTCTATATCCATAAGAGGTGCGAGCATTGAAGAAATCAATTCAAAAAAATCAAAACAGAAAAGAGCATTGGGCA
Source organism: Poa pratensis (assembly GCA_947311845.1). Taxonomy (NCBI): domain Eukaryota; kingdom Viridiplantae; phylum Streptophyta; class Magnoliopsida; order Poales; family Poaceae; genus Poa; species Poa pratensis. The sequence goes on along the minus strand of CAMZMU010000110.1, from coordinate 35,178,180 downwards.
GAACTTCATGTCTTATGGTGACTTTGTCATTATACGCCAAATAACAATGTTCTTCTGTTATACACTCTCTGAAATATAAATGTCTAGATATCCAAGCTCCATAAACAGTGGCGTGCTAAGAGCCAGCTGATCAAGATGATACAATGGTGGAATAGATTCAAAATGTAGACAGTTTGTTTACCTTTTTTGCATGCATAGAAATAAGAAAGACGCCTTAGTTGCAGCAACAATTAAACACCAGTTTGCGTCACCACACAAATTAGAAACTCCATTAACTAATAAGTATACGGAGATAAACCTGCTAACTTATAGCATGCATAAAATCCCCATCATACTAATTAAGAGAGATAACAATCGGTCTATGCATGAAATTAAGAAGAAACGAACAACAGTAGGGAAAAAACACATGGGTTGCTGATCTATGGCCTGCAAAAATAAGTACTGGAGCTGGTTAGATGTGATTTTTTTCGTGTGGAAAATACTTAATATAAAACAGGGCGGGTTTAGTAAAGTTTAGAATATTGCAGGGAAAACACAGTATGCTTAATTACTTCCATGGAAAAAATTACAGGTAGAATTAGCATGGTACTTCCATGAAACAGGGCATGGAGCTGTGTCCTACATGTGGTCACATCATCATGATATTTTGGTGTTTGTTTGAAAGTGCATAAACATGATGATTACTACTGGTGTACATGATAACTGTCCATACTAATTCAAATCTGATGGTGACATGGTGTACAACATATGTGAACATCTGGATGTTATTCTGCAAACTTTTTTCTCTTAGCATGATAACTAATGGAACTACTGGAGCTGCTTAGATGTGATTCTTTCTGTGAGTTTCTAAATATAAAATGGGACATAGCAATTTAATGGAGCAAAATTGATGGATGTTAAAATAGAGGAACACCTTTTGCATGTTAATTTTACTACTGGAGTGTTGACATGCAGGTAGAGAGTTCCCGAGCGCTGAGAGCTCGCGAAAGAGGCGGTCTTTCAAACTGAAGTAGAGAGTTCCAAAGGCCTCATAAAAGTACCAGCCCACATAACAAAGCCTCCAGCTTCCTCAATTCGCTGTCTCTCATCAGTCTGATCAGGTTTGTGATCCCTTGAAACCGCAATCGCTGCAAAGGTGGATTCAGCAAACATCATCATCGTCCAACGCAAGTGAAATGAGGCTAACGTGAGAGATCATGTTATGCTAATTTCAACAGCAATACCAACACATCCACAGGGAAAAACCACAACAATATGAACTTTTAGATGAAATCAAGATTACAGAAACAGTGTTATAGACACTGGACTTACCCTTCCCTCCTTTAGAGACAACAACTCTAGAATCACCAACATTTGCAACCACCAAGCGACCACCAACAATAATAGCTGTTGAGGCAGTTAAGCCAGCATCTCTGGACTGGCTACTATCAGCTTTCAGAAACTCCGAATCAGTATGGTTGAAGGTTTCAGCTGCAGAAAAGGAGCAGGGAAAATTATGATCACCCTCTGCGCGGGGGGGGGGGGGGGGGGTAGAAATATTTTGGTCCACGATATTATATGAATGATAAGGATACCAATAGCAGAATTTGTATCTATCATGAATTTGGGATGCTTGATTAAATTGGTGAAAAGGTGTTTCTTCACATATTCAGCTGCTCGAGCCCCACCATGACCTATAGGAAAAGCCATAATTAGCTCACTCATGCAAAAAATTGATCAAGGAGCTGCTGTTATATGAAAAAATTGCTTTTTTCTAGCACTTGGCAACTCATACCATCAAACACACCAAACAGCCCGAAAGTCTCTCTATCAACTTCATCGACTCTTGTCTCATAAAAATCCTCCATCGATGCTCTTTTCGCGGTACAACTTGCAAGCCCATAACTGAACCTGCCTTTTTCACTGCAATGGCAAAAACAAAATTATCTGTTAATAGACAACACCAATTGACAGAACCAATTATACATCATTTCATGTGAAATCAAATGTGCCATACGTATGAACCTACTTTGTGTCCTCCAACATATGAAAGCAGAGAGTATTTCAAGGTAATATTCGTCATCTTCTGACCTCACTACATCAACTTTTCTTCTGAAATGGACAATGAACAGAGTATTTTAGGCAACATGATAATGTATCCCACATAAAAATGGTTAGCTATGTGATGGATTTCAAATCCCTACAACTATAATTTGATGAATCGTTTAATATACTGCTCAGTGTGTACCACCTTCACGGTTTATTCAAAACAGTGTTAAATTGGCTGGACAAACACGGTAATACTGTTGGTAATACACCAGCCAAATCAGATCGATCTTTTTTGTTTTCCCAGATCCTCACGCCAGGACTTTCCTGTGACATATGACCCTAGAACAACTTTTGCCATTTAGATTATGACACCAAAATCACCGCCGAACAATTGGTCAATCGGACAGATCTAGTTGAAAGGCTACTTGCCGCTTCCAACTCACGTCCCGTAGAAATTCGCCTATCGCCCAGTGATACCAAATGATGCTACTATGAAGCGCCAGAAAATGGTCTTGATGGCCCTTTGGTGGCTCTAAGTTAATAGTGCCAGAAACAATGCTTGTACGTCACACGTCAGTTGGGAACCCCAAGAGGAAGGTATGATGAGTGCAGCAGCAAGTTTTCCCTCAGTATGAAACCAAGGTTATCAATCCAGGAGGAGGACGACGTTGCTTCGAAGGTGTTGGTGAAGGAGTGTAGTGCGGCGCAACACCAGGGATTCCGGTGCCAACGTGGAACCTGCACAACACAACCAAATTACTTTGTCCCAACTTAACAGTGAGGTTGTCAATCTCACCGGCTTGCTGAAAACAAAGGGTTAAACGTATCGAATGGAAGATGATGGTTGTTTGGATAAAACAGTAGAGAACAATGATTGCAGTAGATTGTATTTCAGATATAAAAGAATGGACCGGGGTCCACAGTTCACTAGTGGTGTCTCTCCAATAAGATAACTAACATGCTGGGTAAACAAATTACAGCTGGGCAATTGACAATTGATAAGTGCATATAACATGCATGTGTGAGCTGTGGTGTCTACTATGAGATTCATTTGGGCATTACGACAAAGTACAAAGACCGCTATCCAGCATGCATCTATGCCTAAATAGTCCACTTTCTGGTTAACATCCGTACCCCTTCCAGTATTAAGTTGCAAGTAACAGACAATTGCATTAAGTAATGTGCGTAATGTAAACAATACATTCATCCTTGAATAAAGCATTGCTGTTTTACCCCTAGTGGCAACAACACATCTACAACCTTAGAACTTGCTGTCACTATCCCAGGTTAAATAGAGGTTGAACCCAACTATCATGCATAAATACCCCCTCTTGGAGTTACAAGTATTCACGTGGCCAAGGCTTCAACAAGTAACGGAGAGCATGCAAGATCAAAAATGACATAGACATGATAATAATATTCAGCTCCACATAGGTATCAATATAAGTCAGATCCCAGCAAACACAACATGTAGCATTACAATAAGATGATCTTGATCATGATAGGCAGCTCACAAGATCTAAACATGATGGCACAAGTGGAGAAGACAACCATCTAGCTACTGCTATGGACCCATAGTCCAAGGATGAACTACTCACGCATCACTACGGAGGCGGGCATGGCGATGTAGAGCCCTCCGGTGATGATTCCCCTCTCCGGCAGGGTGCCGGGAAGAGCTTCAGGAACCCCCCGAGTTAGGATTGACGACGGCGGCGGCAGCGAATATGTTCTGGATGAAAGGCTCGGTGTTTTAGGGTTTTCGCGTCTCGGGGAATAAATAGGCGAAGGGGCGATGTCGGCGGACCCCCGAGGGGCCCAAACCACCTGGTGGCGCGGCTGGGGGCCCACCCGCGCCTGGGTGTGGTTTGGCCACCTCGTGGCTCCCCTTCGTGTCTCCTTCGGACTCCGTGTACGTGCTGGAAAAATAGGGACTTGGCCTTTTGTTTCGTGCAATTCCGAGAATATTTCTAGAAGTAACTTTCTGAAACCAAAAACAGCAGAAAACAAGGAACTGGCACTGTGGCATCTTGTTAATAGGTTAGTCCCAGAAAATGCATAAAAGTGATACGAAGTGTATATAAAACATGTAGCAAATGGTATAATATAAGCATGGAACAGCAGAAATTATGGATACGTTGGAGACGTATCAAGCATCCCCAAGCTTAGTTCTACTCGTCCTCGAGTAGGTGAAACGATAACAACAAATAATTTCTAAGGAGACATGCTTTCACACAATCTTGATCAATATATTGCAAGGCTTATGTCATGAATGAAGTGACTCAAAGCAATGATCTATAGTTTGCTAACAAATAGATAAGGAGTAAACAATGAATCATATAAGCAAAAACTTTTCATGAATAGTACTTTCAAGACAAGCATCAAAAAGTTTTACATAAGAGGTAACTCATAAAGCAATAGATTCAAAGTAAAAGGCATTGAAGCAACACAAAGGATGATTAAGTTTCAGCATTTGCTTTCAACTTGTAACATGTATATCTCATGGATAGTTGTCAACATAAAGCAATATAACAAGTGCAATAAGTAAATATGTAAGAATCAATGCACACAAGGTTGACACAAGTGTTTGCTTCTAAGATAGAAAGGAGTAGGTAAACTGACTCAACATAAAGTAAAAGATAGGCCCTTCGCAGAGGGAAGCAGGGATTAAATCATGTGCTAGAGCTTTTTAAGTTTTTGAAAGCATATAGAGAGCACAAAATAAGTATTTGAGAGGTGTTTGTTGTTGTCAACGAATGGTAGTGGGCACTCTAACCCCCTTGTCAACCAGACTTTCAAAGAGCGGCTCCCATGAAGGACGCTATCTCTACCAGCAAGGTAGATCATCCCTCTTCTCTTTTGTTTACACATGTATTTTAGTTTCTTTATAGATGACACTCCTCCCAACCTTTTGCTTACACAAGCCATGGCTAACCGAATCCTCGGGTGCCTTACTGATAAATCAGGGCAAAACATGTGAAGAGAATTATTAATGAAAGTTGTAATTAATTGGGGTTGGGCACCCCGTTGCCAGCTCTTTTTGCAAATTATTGGATAAGCGGATGTATATGCCACTAGTCCATTGGTGAAAGTCTGTCAGAAGTAAATGACAAGATTGAAAGATAAAACACCACATACTTCCTCATGAGCTATAAAACATTGACACAAATAAGGAGTAATAAAGTTTTGAATAGTTTAAAGGTAGCACATGAAATATTTACTTGGAATGGCAGGAAATACCACATAGTAGGTAGGTATGGTGGACACAAATGGCATGGGTTTTGGCTCAAGTTTTGGATGCACGAGAAGCATTCCCTCTCAGTACAGAGTTTAGGCTAGCAAGGTTGTTTGAAGCAAACACAAGTATAAACCGGTACAGCAAGAATCACATAAAAACATATTGCAAGTATTATAAGACTCTACACTGTCTTCCTTGTTGCTCAAACATTTTACCAGAAAATATCTAGACCTTAGAGAGAACAAATATGCATCCCAAGTTTCAACAAGCTCTACGGTAGTTCTCCACTACTAGGCTTTAACTACATGATGCAAGAGCTTAAACATGATCTACTTGAGAGCTCAAAACAATTGTAAAGTATCAAATCGAAACAAGACAATGATCTACAAGAATGCATATGTCTTTTCCAATACCAACTACTACATGTAGCATTTTCTTTCTTCCAAATAGACACCAATCAATTTATTTAAACATAAACTCTCCAAATGATAATATAATGCAGCAAGAGAGTATTTATAAACAAGTGCTAACAGCTCGAAGAGATGCATGAAAAACAGGAGCTAAAAGCACTGCAGTAGCTAGTTAAGAATACTCAACAAATATAAGTGAAGAACATGAGTATTCACATGAAAAATCGGAGCGTGTCTCTCTCCCACACAAGGATTGCTAGGATCCGAATTTATTCAAACAAAAACAAAAATAAAAACACACAGACGCTCCAAGTAAAGCGCATAAGATGTGAAAGAATTAAAATATAGTTTCACTAGAGATGACCTGATAAGTTTGTTGATGAAGAAGGGGATGCCTTGGGCATCCCCAAGCTTAGACGTTTGAGTCTCTCTGAATATGGTTGGGATGAACCACGGGGGCATCCCCAAGCTTAGGCATTTCACTCTTCTTGATCACATAATATCACCCTTCTCGCTTGATCCTTGAAAACTTCCTTCACACCAAACTCAAGACAGTTCACATTAGAGGGTTAGTGCATAATCAAAAACAGCAAAAGAGCGAATGCAAAACAAAAGGCAGAATCTGTCAAAAACAGAACAGTCTGGAATGACGAATTTTTTCGAGGCACTTAAGTTGCTCAGATGGATCTGGCCTAAAATAATGAAAGTTGCGTACATATCTCAGGAATATGCGTGATTTTTCTCAGAATTTTTGAATTTTCTACAGGGAGATAAGCTCAAATCCGTGACAGCTAAAAATCTGTCACTGCGCAGAAATCCAAATCTTGCATCAACTTTCAATATAGAACTTTACTTGGCACAACATTGCGATAAAATAAAGATACAAAGGAGTTGCTACAGAAGTAACAAAACTCCTTGACTCAAAGAAAACAAAAATAACAGCAAATAAAAATGATGGGTTGTCTCCCATAAGCGCTTTTCTTTAACGCCTTTCAGCTAGGCGCAGAAAGTGAAAATCAAGTGTTGTCAAGAGAAGAAGCATCAACATCATAACTTGCTCTAACAATAGAGTCAAAAGGTAACTTCATTCTCTTCCTAGGGAAGTGTTCCATACCTTTCTTGAGAGGAAATTGGTACCTTATATTACCTTCTTTCATATCAATGATGGCACCAACAGTTCGAAGAAAAGGTCTTCCCAAAACAATAGGACAAGATGCATTGCATTCAATATCCATAACAATAAAATCAACGGGGACAAGGTTATTGTTTACTGTAATAAAAACATCATTAACTCGCCCCAAAGGTTTCTTCATAGCATTATCAGCGAGAAAAACATCCAAATAACAATGTTCCAAAGGTGGCAAATCAAGAATATCATAAAGCTTCTTGGGCAAAACCGAAATACTTGCACCAAGATCACACAAGGCATTGCAATAAAAATCATTCACCTTTACCTTAATGATGGGTTCCCAACCATCTTCTAATTTCCTAGGAATAGAAGCTTTAAGTTTCAACTTCTCCTCCCTAGCTTGCAAAAGAGCATTTGTAATATGCTTTGTAAAAGCCAAATTAATAGTGCTAGCATTGGGACTTCTAGCTAATTTTTGCAAGAACATAATAACTTCAGAGATGTTACAATCATCAAAATCAAAATCATTATTGTCAATGGTGGTGGAACCATTGTCTCCAATAGTTTGAAAAATTTCAGCACTTTTATCAGAAAAAGTTTCAGCAGTTTTAGGCAATTTCAAACGCTTTGCAGAAGTAGTAGAGACATTACCAACACCAATAACATTACCATCAATAGTAGGAGGTTTACTAGCATGTGAAACATTAGCATTACTAGTGGTGGTGATAGTACAAACTCTAACTATACTATTCTCTTTTTCAAGTTCTTCCTCTTTTTCCCACCTAGCATGCAATTCAGCCAACATCCTAATATTATTATCAATTCGAACTTGGATGGCATTTGCTGTAGCAAATGACTTAGTATCTTTAACTTCATTAGGCATAACTTTCAGTTTTAGAATTTCAACATCATGAGCAAGACTATCAACTTTAGAACAAGATCATCAATTTTTTCAAACTTTTCCTCAACAGTTTTATTGAAAGCTTTTTGTGTGCTAATAAATCTTTAAGCATAGCTTCAAGATCAGAGGACACACTTCTATTGTTGCTGTAGGAATTACCATAAGAATTACCATAACCATTTGAAGGATAAGGCTTATAATTGTTGCTACCAAAATTATTCCTATAAGCATTGTTGTTGAAGTTGTTGTTTTTAATGAAGTTTACATCAACATGCTCTTCTTGAGCAACCAATGAAGCTAAAGGAACATTATTAGGATCAACATGAGATCTACCATTCACAAGCATAGACATAATAGCATCAATCTTATCACTCAAAGAGGAGGTTTCTTCAACAGAATTTACCTTCTTACCTTGAGGAGCTCTTTCGGTGTGCCATTCGGAATAGTTGATCATCATATCATCAAGTAGCTTTGTTGCTGCACCTAAAGTGATGGACATAAAGGTTCCTCCAGAGGCTGAATCCAATAAGTTCCTTGAGGAAAAATTTAATCCTGCATAAAAGGTTTGGATGATCATCCAAGTAGTCAGTCCATGAGTGGGACAATTCTTCACCAAAGATTTCATTCTTTCCCAAGCTTGAGCAACATGTTCATTATCAAGTTGTTTAAAATTCATAATGCTACTTCTCAAGGATATAATCTTAGCAGGAGGATAATATTTCCCTATGAAAGCATCTTTGCATTTTGTCCAAGAATTAATACTATTTCTAGGCAAAGAAAGCAACCATTCTTTAGCTCTTCCTCTCAAGGAGAAAGGAAAAAGTTTCAGTTTTATAATATCCCCATCCATATCCTTATACTTTTGCATTTCACAAAGTTCAACAAAGTTATTAAGATGGGCAGCAGCATCATCAGTACTAACACCAGAAAATTGCTCTTTCATAACAAGATTTAATAGAGCAGGTTTAATTTCATAAAATTCTGCTGTAGAAGCAGGTGGAGCAATAGGAGTGCATATGAAATCATTGTTGTTTGTGCTAGTGAAGTCACACAACTTAGTGTTCTCAGGAGTACTCATTTTGAAAAACAAAATCAAACCGAATTAAACAAGTAACTAATTTTTTTGTGTTTTTGATAAAGAGAGCAAACAAGACTAAATAAAAATAAACTAAGCAAGACAAATAACAAAGTAAAGAGATTGGGTGTGAGAGACTCCCCTTGCAGAAGCAATTCGTTTTCCCCGGCAACGGCGCCAGAAAACGTGTTGGTGGCTCTAAGTTAATAGTGCCAGAAACAATGCTTGTACGTCACACGTCAGTTGGGAACCCCAAGAGGAAGGTATGATGAGTGCAGCAGCAAGTTTTCCCTCAGTATGAAACCAAGGTTTAATCAACCAGTAGGAAAACGAGGTTTGCTTCGAAGGTGTTGGTGAAGGAGTGTAGTGCGGCGCAACACCAGGGATTCCGGTGCCAACGTGGAACCTGCACAACACAATCAAATTACTTTGCCCCAACTTAACAGTGAGGTTGTCAATCTCACCGGCTTGCTGAAAACAAAGGGTTAAACGTATCGAATGGAAGATGATGTTTGTTTGCATAAAACAGTAGAGAACAATGATTGCAGTAGATTGTATTTCAGATGTAAAAGAATGGACCGGGGTCCACAGTTCACTAGTGGTGTCTCTCCAATAAGATAACTAACATGCTGGGTAAACAAATTACAGCTGGGCAATTGACAATTGATAAGTGCATATAACATGCATGTGTGAGCTGTGGTGTCTACTATGAGATTCATTTGGGCATTACGACAAAGTACATAGACCGCTATCCAGCATGCATCTATGCCTAAATAGTCCACTTTCCGGTTAACATCCGTACCCCTTCCAGTATTAAGTTGCAAGCAACAGACAATTGCATTAAGTAATGTGCGTAATGTAAACAATACATTCATCCTTGAATAAAGCATTGCTGTTTTACCCCTAGTGGCAACAACACATCTACAACCTTAGAACTTGCTGTCACTATCCCAGGTTAAATAGAGGTTGAACCCAACTATCATGCATAAATACCCCCTCTTGGAGTTACAAGTATTCACGTGGCCAAGGCTTCAACAAGTAACGGAGAGCATGCAAGATCACAAATGACATAGACATGATAATATAATATTCAGCTCCACATAGGTATCAATATAAGTCAGATCCCAGCAAACACAACATGTAGCATTACAATAAGATGATCTTGATCATGATAGGCAGCTCACAAGATCTAAACATGATGGCACAAGTGGAGAAGACAACCATCTAGCTACTGCTATGGACCCATAGTCCAAGGATGAACTACTCACGCATCACTCCGGAGGCGGGCATGGCGATGTAGAGCCCTCCGGTGATGATTCCCCTCTCCGGCAGGGTGCCGGGAAGAGCTTCAGAACCCCCCGAGTTAGGGTTGACGACGGCGGCGGCAGCGAATATGTTCTGGATGAAAGGCTCGGTGTTTTAGGGTTTTCGCGTCTCGGGGAATAAATAGGCGAAGGGGCGATGTCGGCGGACCCCCGAGGGGCCCAAACCACCTGGTGGCGCGGCTGGGCCCACCCGCGCCTGGTGTGGTTTGGCCACCTCGTGGCTCCCCTTCGTGTCTCCTTCGGACTCCGTGTACGTGCTGGAAAAATAGGGACCTGTCCTTTTGTTTCGTGCAATTCCGAGAATATTTCCAGAAGTAACTTTCTGAAACCAAAAACAGCAGAAAACAGGGAACTGGCACTGTGGCATCTTGTTAATAGGTTAGTCCCAGAAAATGCATAAAAGTGATACGAAGTGTATATAAAACATGTAGCAAATGGTATAATATAAGCATGGAACAGCAGAAATTATGGATACGTTGTTGACGTATCACCCTTCACGTAGTTGCCTGCGTGAAAAGTAAATGGGTTAGGTTGAGACTCTAAGTGCAGAGTGTATGTAGTAGTGGAAGACAGTTTTCCCCACGAGGGGTGACTCGAGAGTTTAATATCGAACTCTCGGGGAACCAGTATTTCAGGTGTTATCTCCTTATCCTTCTCTTGAGCACCTGCAACAAAATTAATTGTTTTGTGCCCTCAACCTCACCAAGTGGTTGTCAAGCACAAGGTGTGAGAATGATAATAAAATAATATGCAATGCAAACAATAAGTAAATATGCAATGATGGTAAATAAATATGCAAGGATGATAGAAACAATGGTAAATGATATTTTTGGGTTTTTTGTGATGAATGCAAGATGTAAAAGTATTTTTGTATTTTCGGATTTAATAATGGCAGCAAACAAAAGTGGTAATAAAAGTGTTGGAAAGGTGTTTCTTATGATTAAAAATGGACCGGGGTTCATGGTTTCACAAATGCACTATCTCTTGATAACGTGGTAGACAATGGAACACTAAAATTAACATGAAAGATGGCAAGACATGGTTTGACAAGTTATTAATAATATGGGCATCACGTCCTAACATAGAGATCTCAAGTATAAGTTGTTCTCTCTCTTATGCTCCACCAAGATGCGAACTAAATCATAATACTTTAGTAATTAAGATAAATCAGAGCATAGCAATGAGTTCAATGACATGAAATTAAACTAAGAACATGCTAGATCTAGTCATGGAGATAGTGGCCAAGGTCACATCCACTCTCCGGTAGCATGGTATTTTTGTTTATCCCTAGTGAGGCAACAAAGTAAGGTAGAAAACCCAAGTGGATCGCAGAACTATCTGTCACGTTCACTGCACTAGCCACCCCCCGTTACTCCAACTAATGCACACGTTCCCCCTCACATGCTCTCATAAACATGCTTGATCATGACAAGTAAATAAGAACGGGGTACATAATATGCATCTACTTTCATAACTGAAACAAAACCATTGCAATCTCAAACATGTATTAACTCATAATAAAGATCCACCACAAAGGAATTACATAGATGACCATAATCATGTCAGCAGCTCATACGGTACTAATTAGTGAAGCTCATAGAGAGGAGAGATACATAAGTTACTTCCACAAACCCATAGTCCAGGGGTGGACTACTCCCTCTTCATCATGGTGTCGGTGGAGATGTTGTTGGAGGGGAAGGAGACAATGCCGGCAGCGCCCCGCCGGAGTTTTCCCTCTCCAATCTTCAGCTCCAGATCTTTGTTTCGTGATTTCCCTGTTTCGGCGGCGCTCTCTTTCGCGAAAGCCCTGGGGGGGTCTATATATAGTCGTTTTTAGGTCAAGACGAAGCTTCAGGAAGAAGTATCGACAGCAGCGGAGGCCCGAGGGCCAGGATGAGGGGTCCCACGCGGTCAGGGAATCTGGCCACGTGGGCCCACTTGTTTTGGCCTTCTGGTCTCTGTTTCTTTGATTCCTTTGCGCCTACATTTCGTTACTTCCAAAAAAGTGATCCCCGTAAAATTTCAGGTCATTTGGACGTCGTTTGGTCGCCTGAAACGTAAAAATATAGAAAAAGGGGTTTTCTGACAGTGCAGGGTTAATTCCAGAAAAATGGGGACATTGTTAATTATCCCCAAAACTTAATATAAATCATGAATATAACCCTTATATGATGCAAATAACATGGAATAACATGTAATAAAATGTAAAGTTCATGTATGCATTTTACATGCATCACCCAGCAGCTAGACCACCAGCCAAAGGCTACGTACAGCGACATGCGCTCCTCTCTAACATCCACGGATCTCTCGTCCTCAACACAAACGAACCACCGAGCCTCGGGACGGAACAAACCGGGAACGAATCACATAAATCAATTACCACACGTTGGCAGATTAAAGGGTGCCTCACCTGATCCCACCCCCCGTGGCCGGCGAGCCGTCGCTCTGGAACCCCATCGGCAGCAGGGAGCACGCGTCGTCCACCGCGCGACACCACCAGGCGTGCGACGGGCCCACGAGCAGGGAGAACGACAGGAGGAGTAGGAGCGGCAGGGAGCGGGCGGCAGCTGGCGATGGTGATGGCCCCGGCGACCTCTCGTGCGCATGAGAGGGTGGAGAGAGATCGAGATTGGGGGGAGAGAGAGGTGGAGTAGGGAGGAAGGGAAGGAAGGAAGGAAAGAGGAAAGGGGGAGTGGATGAGAACGAAGGGCGCGTGGGTGACGTGGCGGCCGAGGAGGCAGTGGCGGCGGAGCCGGCGGTTGATACGTCTCCAACGTATCCATAATTTCTGCTGTTCCATGCTTATATTATACCATTTGCTACATGTTTTATATGCACTTCGTATCACTTTTATGCATTTTCTGGGACTAACATATTAACAAGATGCCACAGTGCCAGTTCCCTGTTTTCTGCTGTTTTTGGTTTCAGAAAAGTACTTCTGCGAATATTCTCGGAATTGCATGAAACAAAAGGCCACGTCCCTATTTTTCCAGCACCGTCACGGAGTCCGAAGGAGAGACGAAGGAGGGCGCCGAGGTGGCCAAACCACACCCAGGCGCGGTGGGCCCCCTTGCCGCGCTACCAGGTGGTGTGGGCCCCTCGGGCCTCCACCGACGTTGCCCCTTCGCCTATTTATTCCCTCAGACGCGAAAACCCTAAAACACGAAGTCATATTTCCAGAAGAGTTCCGTCGCGCCGCCGCCATCGACGACAAGTTTCGGGGGACATAAGTCTCTGTTCCGGCACGCTGCCGGGACGGGGAATTGCCCCCGGAGTCATCTCCATCGACACCACCGCCATCTTCATCGCCGCTGCTGACTCCCATGATGAGGAGGGAGTAGTTCTCCCCCGAGGCTGAGGGCTCTAACGGTACCTATGTGGTTTATCTCTCTCTCCCATGGTGTGATCTTTATGTGATCATGAGCTTTGTAATCTAGTTGAATATGTAGATGTTACTCTTTATCTATTATGCACTCCAGAGGTTACTTTAATATGAACTCCGGTAATCTCCACGGTGTAAAGGTGACAGTGTGTGCACCGTGTGTGACTCCTTTATGACGTTGTAGCGCTTGTTTACTCCGGCTTGAGGTGTGCTTTTGTAGCCCCACTACTAGGAAAACCCTTATAGGTAGGTTGCTATCTGTGGCGCACCCTTAATTGGTGCGCCACAGAAATATATTTCTGTGGCGCACCAGGCTTGGTGCGCCATAGAAAGTCATATTTCTATGGCGCACATGGCTAGGTGCGCCACAGAAATATGACTTTCTATGGCGCACCAAGCCTGGTGCGTCACAGAAAGTCACATTTCTGTGGCGCACGTGGCCAGGTGCGCCACAGAAAGTTATCCGGGGGGCGGGTTAAAATTTGAAAAAAATAATTATGTGGCGTACCTGGCACGTGCGCCACAGAAAGTTGACATTCTGTGGCGCACCTGCCAGGTGCGCCACAGAAGGGTGACATTCTGTGGCGCACCTTTTTTTTCAAATCCCACCCCCCCCCCCCCCCGTGGATCGCCTTTTTTGTCTTGCAGGAAGTAAAAGAAAATTCCAAAAAATTCAAAAAATAAAATCTTTTGACATGTAGTTAGGTATGAGTGTCTAGTAGGTATAGAAATTTTGAAATATGAATTTTGACCTTTTCTGCAACAAACAGGAAAAAAACTTGTAACGGCCATAACTTTTGCATACGACGTCGAAATAATGCAAATAATATGTCAAAAAAATCGTGAGAAAAATCCGAACTCGATTCCACCGGGTTTACCCGGTCAGCAATTCACAGATTCCTCAAATTCCAAAAGAAAAAAAAGTTATTTCAAACAGACGATTTTCCGCAGCAAAATAAAAAAAATTCAAAAAATTCAAAAAAATTCAAAATTTTCAAAAAAGACACAGAAATGTATAACAAAGAAGATTGTTGACTTTTCTTGACTTTTTTATTTTTTTTGGATTTTTTAGATTTTTTGGATTTTTTTGGATTTTTTGAAAAAATTTAAGTTTTTTGAATTATTTAGGATCTTTTGAAACTTTTGAATCTCCTTTTGAAAGTTTACAAGTTTTTGAAAAATCTGAAATTTAAAAACACACGTTTATAACATATACATAACATATACACATACAAGACTTAACAGTATTCATATGATATATATATCAATAAGAACATGAGTAGCACAAGGGTAGGTGAAGTGGGTGGAACTTAGAAGTTAAGCGTGCTAGGGTTGGAGCAATTTGAGGATGGGTGACCTAGCGGGAAGGTATTAGTTCAAAAAAATCTGAAAATAATTCTAATAATTATGATTTTTCATATTATTTCATATTTTGATTTTCTGATTTTTTTGAAACTTTTTAATTTTTTTTTTGCAGTTTTTGAATTTTTTGAATTTTCTCAGAATTCTGTGGCGCACCAGGCAGGTGGATTTCTGTGGCGCACCAGGACAGGTGCGCCACAGAATGTCGATTTCTGTGGCGCACGCCCATGGTGCGCCACAGAAAAAAAAATTAGTGGCGAGGATTCTGTGGCGCACCCAGCATTTCTGGGGGTGCGCCACAGAATTCTAATTTGGTGCGCCACTGATAACCCTTTTCCTAGTAGTGCCCTACACAATGAATGGTGTTTGTTATCCAATAAGAGAGTGTTTAAGAGTAGCTTTTACTTATTCAGTTATGAGATCATTGTTGAGAGTGTCCACTAGTGAAAGTATGATCCCTAGGCCTTGTTTCTAAGCATTGAAACACCGTCTACAACAAGTTCTGCTACATGTTTGCTTGCTGCCATTTTTATTCCAGATTGCAATTGCTACTTATAATCATCCATATTACTTGTATTTCACTATCTCTTCGCCGAACTAGTGCACCTATACATCTGACAAGTGTATTGGGTGTGTTGGGGACACAAGAGACTTCTTGTATCTTAATTGCAGGGTTGCTTGAGAGGGATATCCTTGACCTCTACCTCCCTGAGTTCGATAAACCTTGGGTGATTCACTTAAGGGAAACTTGCTGCTGTTCTACAAACCTCTGCTCTAGGAGGCCCAACACTGTCTATAAGAATAGAAGCACACGTAGACATCAGCGGTCGAGGGTGGAGGCCGGGGAGCTGTGAAGCGGCGACGGGGGTGGGATGGGCGGCACCGGCGGCCGGGCTGGATGGAGGTGGGAGCGGGCTGGGCGGCGACGGGGAGGAAGTGAGGAGGATTAGATATCTAGGGTTAGTGGTTGGTATATATACGGAAGGACCAACTCGTAATTTCTGGAAAGTGTATGGACTTTTTTTGCAAAAATCTGACGGGTAATGTTCAACACTGTTGTAGCTATCTACAGTGTCAAGGTCGCTGAGAGAGCGAGAAATCGCTCGTCTTTCATATAGGTAGTAATGGTTGTCGCATGGCACCAAAACCAATTAATGCCAAATATGGTGGAAAATTTCCGTTTCTTAACCCTTACGGCTAATCCTCAGTTGAACGAGAATTATTTCAGTAAGACGGCGCTATCAAATGTCTGTTACAATCCATGTTGCAAATAATGACTAACATGAATCACAAGCCAAATCTAACGATGTGGAAAAAATTTCTCAGCTTGCAGTTCATAGTTGCACAAATTGCGATGCAGTCAGATGGCGTAAGAGTTAGCAAACTGTTTTTGACAGTTCAAGTGCAAACACTGTATGGGATAAGCCTTTTATCTACAAGTGCCACGAGATAAAGTTGGCCCATAGCGACTCACAGGCGCACCATCACATGAGCTTCTCAGTATTATGATGACTCGAAGATGGAGTCACCGACTCACCGTACCTTTACTTGGAAGATACGGCTCAACACGAGAACATATCTATACTACTATTAAAAGAGCAAACACAATGCGTTGATACATTAAATTTGAGCCGTTTAATATTGATCAACGATCCAGATCGTTCCGCGTCCACTTTTTACCGTTTTACCCTCCCACCAAATTACATATTACGAGTAAAATGCTATCGTACCGTTTCGTTCCTTTTATTCTTGTCAAAACTACCAAATAAGAATCCCCAAATTCTTCCCGACAGGGAGGCAGGGAGGGGCTTATAGCTCTCATGCGACGTTTTTTCAGTGAATTGGAAGGAGAGCGACGTATTTGGAGCGAATAGCTCTTGTGCAACGGATCGGAGCAGGTAAATAGCTCTCGTGCGACACAGGCATTAAATCGGTCGTCGACGAGTTCAGTTAGCGCTAAGACATGTCGGGCCACCAAATTAATTAGCACCGCATCAAGTCAAACTGCCCCCCGTGCCCGCCCGCCCCCGACCTGAACTGTCCGAAACTGCCCGTGCTCCATTCTTCAGCTCGGCGGCGGCGGCGGAGCCCTCTTTCGGTAGCGGTGGCCTTCATGGTTAGTGAATTCGGAGCCCTAGTCCCAATCCCCTCCGCCTGTTTGTAGATCTGAGCTCGTGCCTCTGTTTTGCTTGTTGAAATCGATAGAAGGTGAGAGGGGGCCGCCCGGTGAGAGGAGCTCGTGGACCCGGAGCCCGTGGTCAAATCGAGAAGGAGCCGCTAGATTCAGCTTCGAACAGGTAATGCGCCTCCCTCCCGCCCAATTTTGAATGCGATTTTCGGCCTCCTCTGATCTTTCTCACACTGCCCGCCTATAACAGAGAGGATGCTGCTCGAACCTTTGAATTTGCGGTCAATTTCTTTCCATCGACGGCAAAATTAGTTGATGGTAGCATGGAGAACATCCAGAGAGACACAATTGTGAAATGGGAGGTTGATTGTGCAGAGATTGATCCCACTGAACTACAGAAGATGGAAGAGAAGGCGGTGAGGAAATTGGTGGAGAAAATTGGGGAAACTGTGGTTTGGGGTCCAGAGCAAGAGGTTTCACTATTGCGGTATGATGATTTCAAAGGAGAGTATGTCAGCATTGAAGATGGTGAACAGATTATTGATGAAATCGATAGGCAAGAGGGCTGGGCAAGCCTCTGGGCTGATTTTTTTGCTGAGCTCGTTGCTCTGAATATTGATTCGAAGGTGGGTTATGTGCCGTCACACTTGGCTATGCAGAAGGCAGATGATGATTGGGCTTCACAGAGGCAGATTGTTCTCATTATTACCGATGTGACAGTAATAGCCGATGGGGCTAATGCACATGCACAAGAGGGAAATGTTGCTGTTGTTGATTGGAATGCAGTTGAATTGGAGGAGCATACTGATTTGGTCATTGCACCAATTGCTGACACTGAGATGGCCAAACTATTTGGCATTCCAGTCGATGACAGAGAGGAGGAGGAGAGGGATGTAGCTAGTGATAATTCTGACAGAGAATTGTGTGAAGATGTAGATGAACAGTTGATGGAAGATGCTGCAGATTATGTAGATGATGCACATAATGATGAGCTGGTGCATGTGTATGACAAGGAAAACCCTGTCATTCAAGTGGGAAAGGTTTGGCCAAACATGGATGAGTTCAGGTTGTCTTTCAAGACTTATGCAGTCAGACATCAGTTTGATGCCAAGACACTTTGGACTGATAGAAAGAAGTTTTATGCTAAGTGCAGAGGTTTTGATGGTAGTGGTGTGAGGCCTTGCAAGCGGTACATATCTGCTAGACTGCAGCCTGATGGAAGTACAGTCAGGGTTAACCAAATCCCTCATCAACATACTTGTCTTACAAGTTCACAAAAAGTATCAAGCATGACATCACAGATTGGGGTTGCAGAAAAGATAACTCCAATTTTGGCGAAAACACCAAACACTACTGCCAAAAGACTGAAAGTAGACTTGGAAAAGCTGTACCCCATTAAACTGAATTATACCACAGTGTGGAAGGCTAAACAAAGGGCAATGAAGAATTTGTATGGTGATTGGGCAAACACATTTAGGATGCTTTACAATTTCAAAGCAGAGGTGGAGAAAAGGTCACCTGACAGTATTGTCGAGATAGATACAGAGGTATCAGAGGATGGCAAGGTTTATTTCTCTAAATTCTTTATGGCTGTAAAGCCTTGCACCGATGGCTTCAAAGCAGGATGTTGTCCATATTTGAGCATAGACTCATCATTTTTGACAGGCAAGTGGAATGGTCAGTTGGCAGCATGCAATGCTCTAGATGGACACAACTGGATGTTTCTTGTGGCTGTTGGCTTGTTTCAGTCAGAGACAGAGGCTTCATGGACATGGTTCGTGATGTAGTTGAAAAGAAGCTTAGGGCCGGTGTCACCTTTGGCAATACACACAGATGCATGCAAAGGTCTGGAAAATGCAGTTAAAAATGTGTTCCCACATGCTGAGCAGAGGGAGTGCTTTGGCCATTTGTGGATGAATTTGATCAAAAAATTCAGAGGAGATGAATTTGGGAGAATGTGGCCAGCAGCAAGATCTTACACTAAACAGACACATTCATATCATCTTGGTAAGGTAATGGCAACATGCGAGGAGTTTGGTACATGGTTGAACACCTACCATTCTTTATTATGGTACAGGTCAGGATTCAACACTGCCATCAAGTGTGATCATATCAACAACAATTTGGCAGAAAATTTCAACAACAAGGTGAAGCAGCTAAAAGATTTCCTGTGCATGACATGGTTGACCAAATCAGGATCATGCTCATGCGGCTGTGGGAATTGAGAAAAAAGATTGGTGATTGTCTGCAAGGTGATAAACTTCCAACAGTGGTGCAACAGGTGGTCAACAGAAGCAGAAGTCTTACACATTTTTCTGTTGAAAAATCATCACTGTGGGGTGCTGAAGTTAGAGATAACAAGACTGGTAGGAGGCATGTTGTTGACACTGAATTGCATGATTGCAGTTGCCTCGAGTGGCAACACACTGGTAAACCATGTGAGCATGTCATTCTATTCTTAGCCTCACAGCCGAAGATAAACATGCATCCATATCTGCATGAATATTATTTGGTAGCAAAATTCAATGCTGCATATGCAACTCCAATTCCACCTCTTACAGATCAGTCTCAGTGGCCAGAAGTGCCGCTTGAATTTTCCATGTGTCCTCTGACAAAAAGAAAGGCAGGCAGACCTAAAAAAGTAGATTCAAGGCATGGTTTGAAAAAGGTGGGAGTAGTAAGAAGGGCAAGAATGACAAGAAAGATGGAAAGCCAAAAAGGGTTCAAAAGGGTAGCAAAAATAGATGCAAGCGGTGCCAAGTACTTGGGCACAGAGAGGGATCTAGACAATGCATTTACTCTTCTCCTAAGCCCACAAAGTATGTGCTTGTTTATTTGTGTTTTTTCATATTGTGCTTTTGTTTCAATTATAAATATGTGGCATGCTTTGCTGTTTTCAGGAGGAAGCTTGCAAGTCAGCCTCTTGTTGTTGAACAGTGTTGGCCAACAAAAAGAGCAAGAGTCAGTGGCTGCAGAAGGAAGAGAAGTCAGTGGCAACAGTTTGGTGCTGAAACTGAAGAAACTGCAGCTGGTGTCACTGAAAATGAAGAAATTGCAGTCGAGGTGCACACTGTCGAAACTGAAGAAATTGCAGTCGAGGTGCACACTGTCGAAACTGAAGAAACTGCAGCTGTTGTCACTGAAGAAATTGATGTCGAGGTGCACACTGAAGAATTTGATCGAACTGAACCTGCTTTCGAGTTTCAGGAGGTGATAGCATCAAGTCCAATGAAGAAAACCAAGATGATCAGTGAACTTGTGTGTGCAGTACAACCAAAAACAAGAAATGCTAAGGCGAAGAAGGGTACACGGCGTGGTCAGAAGCGATAGAACTGTTGGTCATTTGAAATTTATGGCATGTAATAACATTTGTTGGGCACTATGTATCCACATGTTTCCATCCGAACTTGTTTGGTTATAGTTTTCAAACTGAAATTCAAATTTGATGCAAAATTCAAATTTCGGTTTAAATTCAAATTTGGACTCAAGTTGAACTTTTGACTCGGGTATGATGTTTCAATGCTAACTCAACTCAAATATGTATGTTATCTGATCATTCTGAGCCCTTTTGTTAAGTTAGACTCATAGTCATCAAAAGTGTGTTTCAAATGACCTCCAAAGGTAGGGTAAACGCCCTCATTTCTAAGCAACTTTTTTTGCATCTTCTCTAAATCATCCAAATAAAATTCCTACACCTCTATCCTACCTATGTAGTGTAAATCTGAAGTTCCATTATGTATTGAATAAATATTCTATTTTTTTATTTTTTTTATTTAAATAACATGGATTAATAGAAAATCATATATAAAACAAATTAAAATCATGTTTATATTTTTTCTCGTTACTATATCACATAATAAGACTATGTGCGTTGGCTTGAGGATGTTTTGATTTTTTTTTGAATTAGTTATGCTCGACCCTAGTGACTAGAACACACATCCTCTTCCATTGAAAACCATAGTACATTGTTCGAAGTTTCACATTTTAGTGGAGGCATTTTCGTCCAAATGTATGTAAACCATATTTATATTTTTTTCTCGTTACAACATCACATAAGAAGACCATGTGCGTTGGTTTGAGGATGTTTTGATTTTTTTTGAATTAGTTATGCCTAACCCTAGTTGTTCGAGGTCTCTCACATGATTTGAGGATTATGTAAATCATATGTATATTTTTTTATCGTTACTACACTACATAATAAGACTTTGGGCACAAGTTTTATATTTTTTTGATTTTTTTGAATTAGTTATGCTTAACCCTAACCCTAGTAACTGCTCAAAACCCCTCTAAACCCCGTCCAAAGCCCCTCTAAACCCCGCACCCTTCTGGGCCGTTGATCGCTCTGCGTGGATGGTTCAGATCTGGCGCTAGGGTTAGCTCCGTGCGAATGTGACTGCCGATCCGCGTCTGCGCTCGTTCTGCTCTCTGATTGGCTAGCGGTGCGTGGAGCGCTGATTGGTTCAACTGGTGGGGTTTGGATCGGCCCGTGCGCTCAATCTGGACCGTTCATTACGATCAAACGACTCTAAATGATGCGGTGCATGGACTGGGCGTAGGAGTGTATGACTCCGTGTGTTTGTCTCAACGTAACTGCATGCACCAATGGCCACTGACTAGTGGGCCCCGTTCACCAGCCCGATACATGCAGACATTGCATGCATGCCGCAGCCGCAGCCCCAGCCCTTGACGCAGCCCTGCATACCTCGATTCAGAAAAAGTGTCGCACCCGCGCTATTAGCAGCGATGCATCGACGATGCGTTGATTCAGCCCGCGTCTCATTGATGCATGCCCGCGTCTCATCGATGCTGCCCGCGTCTCATTGATTCATAGTCGCAGTCTGAAGGCCGCCCAGTCTGAACGCCATCGCGCCGCTCATCTCTTCATCTCTCCCACTTAATACACACATCGACGGGGAAGAAACGCCACCGCTCCTTCGTCTTCTCTCATACCACGGCTTTATAAGGCCCTCTCTTCTTCCTCTTCTCTCACACTCTTCTCTCAAGCCGCATCCTTCCTCTTCTCTCAAACCCTAGCCACCATGCAGTTCAACGGCCCGACCTTCCAACGCCTGCCGCCGTGCCGGAGTGGCGGTATCCGCCCGGTGTCCTCGTTGAGAACCAGTTGCACGTGTGGCCCTTCTCGAGGTGGAGGGGCGCAAGGGATTGGGCGCTCTACTTCCTCTCGTGTGGCTACCGCCACCTTCCCCGGGGCTCGCCGCGCATGTTCCGGCTCGAGGAGTACACTGACAACGGTCTCTGCGTCGGCTACTACGTCACCTTCACCAACAGCTTCGACGCTTACCACCTCCTTGGGCAGGTGTTTTGGTATGGGTGCGAGTTCATCGCATTCACGAACTATAACATCTACACGAACTTCAGCGACATCTTCCACTACCACGGCCGCATTCACACCCTCCCCTACAACATGGAGGACGACGAAGACGACAAGTGAGACACCCCGAGGGAGGAGCCAAGGAGAAGTCAAGGAGGAGTCAAGGAGGAGCTGTTATATGTTTGTTTGCCATGTTTGTTTCGGTTTGTTTATTTCAATGTAGTTTATTTCCATATTTGTTTCGGTTTGTCGCTTGCTTGGGCATATATGCCCCTCTTTAGTTTATTTCCATGTAAGATGATGCCCCTATATATCGGGCTATATATCTATGTGTTGAGTCGATGCTAGTTATCGTGTAAGGTTCGTAAGTTGTAAGAGGGCACAAGTTATATGTGTGATGTTGTTAGTGCTACTATGTTGTCCAACAAAATGTATTGTTGGTCCTAATATGTTTGTTTCGTTCAAAACAATTTTTTGCATGAGCCATGTAAGAAACAGAATTTTTTTTAAAGGTCAAAATATGTGATTTTTGCCTTTTGCCATGCAAGTAACAAAATTTTTGCCGAAGCATGTAAAACATGTAAAACATGTGCTACAAGGGAAACAAGTAAAACATGTGCTACCTTTTTGGCGAAGCAAAATTTGTTACAACAAGCTAAAACAAGTAAATAAGTTTGACTCTAAGCAAAATTTGTTACAACAAGCTAAAACAAGTAAAAATATGTGCATTTGCCTCTATGTGTGCCTCTACACAAAATTTTATTTTACAGGAATAATCCAAACATTTTTCCCTACACATGTGTGCCTCTATGCTATTAAAAAAGAGTGCCCACACGGGGGTGGGTTTTTTTCTTTTCGGATCTGTTTAGTTTCTCAAGGCCCATCATCTCTTCGTCAGCCCAGAAAGTTTTTTTACTGGAAAACAAAACATTGGTATGAACTGTTGGCCTGTTTTCTCATGGCCCAACATCTAATCAGGCAGCCCAGAACGTTTTTTTTACTGAAAACAGAACTGTCGACTGAAATTAACTGAAGAACTGTCTGAACTGTTAACTGAAGAACATCTAATCGGGACCGAACAAATTCACAAACTTCCCAAATTGCTGCTTCGATTCGATTAAGTTACACGAACTTGGCACGGCGCACAGATCGCGTTCTCTGCCCTAACGACGGATAAACAACAAGTAAAAGAAAAACAGAGCAATAATACAACAATAAAATCCAGCTGCCATCAAATTTGCTTGCTTCTGCAAATCGATCATCTGCTTCAGATGTTTCTTGATCTTCTTCAGTTCCTGGTTCAGTTCGCACTCCACGGGCACTGCACCATAGCGCGCATTACTCGTCGTCGGCACGTCTCTGTCCGGGGCGGACGAGCTCCCAAAATCCCAATTCTGCACACCAAGTGGCGGCCCCCAATTGAGCTCCCAGGTTGCGGCCCCGTTCGAATCAATGTAGCCCTCCCTCTTAAGCCTCTCAAGATATAAATCCATCCACTCGAAATGGGTACAGGTCTTCAAGATCTGAAAACGGCCACATGAACCCTAAATCCAAAATTTGACGAGAAAACATGAATTGGGGAGAAATCAGAGCGAATGGCTGCGAAAGAACTGAGATCTAACCTTGCCATCCCTTCCTTGCAGTGTCTTGCTCGGGCATTTGACAAACTCGCGCCCAAGATTGCCATTCTCATCCGTCTTACTCACCCAACGTTTAAGGGGCTCTGGGCGTGGGCATTTAGGGCACCGTGTCAGTGGCACTGCACCATACTTTGGCCATCTTGACTGCGAGGCGGAGGAGCTAGACATCGGTGCGCGTCGTCGCCGGAGAAGAGAGAGATGCTGGAAAGGGGAAGCAATGGGCGGCGTCGGGCGGTTGGGCACGGGCGCGGTTCTTTTCTAGCTACGCTGAGGTGGGTCCCACACCGTGCGTACGTGGATAAGTGGTGGGTCCAATGTTCCCAACGGTCACCGAAACCTAACGGTCACCCCAACCTAACAGTTAACGAGCATTTGAGGGCCATGTTGGCCGTGGGCTATTTACGCGCTCAGATGCGTCGCATGACAGCTATTCTCTCCAAATACGTCGCTCTCCTTCCAATTCGCTGCAAAAACATCATATGAGAGCTATAAGCCCGGCAGGGAGGCTGCGCAGACAGCGCGCTGGCCCCAATTCCTCCGGTGGAAGCCCGCCCGCGGACGCCACGGAGGTGGATGCAGCCCCAGCACGCGCACGCCAGCCCCAAATCATCCGGTGGCGGCGATGCACCTGCCGGACACCGCCCCGCGCGAGCCGCGCTCGGCGGATAGGAGCTCGGCAACGAGCGGCGGCGTCCTCGATGGCCGAGCGGCGCCCGGATGCAGGCAACCTGCTAGGCGGATAGGATCTCGGCGCCGAGCAGTCGCCTTATCGCCGGCGAGGGATGCGCGGGTGCTCAACCTCTCCAACAAGGTCGAGGGATCAGCTGGCTGTTCCCGCGGCCGATTCAAGGAATCTCGACTCCGATACCACTCGCCGCCTCCTCCGCTTCAATTTGCTGTGTCGCCAGGAGATTTCCGCAAGGACCTTGCGCCGTTGCCAGGAGCTCAAAACGGTCTGGATCGTCCTCCAGGTGAGCAGTTTCTCCGCTCAGGCCTCTTCCCCTACGCCAACGGCTGTTACCTTTTTTTCACGGTTTGGGTGATGACTGTATATTTTGGGTTAGATCTGCAGTGCCGCCGCCGCCGTTGCACATCCTCGTCGCTGCCCGGGCTGCATCGTCTTTTCCGCAAGGGTTAGCCGCCCTGCCACCTCTTGGTCCCGTGCGGATGTGCCGCTTCTGGTTGGGGAGGAGGAGCGGCACATTGGAAAGAATAGACATATGAGAGAAATAGAGTGACGCTGGAGAGAAGGATGTGTTGTTGTTTCTTGTCGTTGTTCAGAGCGAGCTGAGATATTGAGAGAGTATGGGAGGAACTGGATATTCAGAGAGAGAGAGAGAGATGATGATGCTTCTTGTGCGTGTTGGACTGCTGCCACTGCTTGGTCTCAGAGGATGCATTGGGGAAGATGCTACTAATGCTTGTATGTGCTTCTCCTGTGCTTGGTTGTTCTATTAAAAATATTGACTGTTGTGTGTTGCTAATGACAATTGACGGACCGTTGTTTTGCTATTTTTGCAGGCTCTTGACCACAACCAAATGAGCCGTTGCTTGCCACGGTCGGCGACGGTTTCTTCATCAAGTTCAACAACTCGGCAACCCAAACGGCCTCACTCCCGCCTTCAGGTTATTAGTACTACCGCAAATCTTGGTTTGCTTCAAAGGTTATAAATACATTAGACAACATATATATCCACTTCAAATAATCTGGTTAATTGACATTAGCTACTATTAGATTAGGGGCATTGTCCTTCTTAATAAGCAGTGAGATGTGTTGTGATATAAACATGTAAAAGGTCTGAAGGCTGATATATTGTATTTAGCTAGGCTAGCTGCTAGCTACGAAATCCTAAATTAATATTCTTAGATTAGTGAAACGATTTATTGGATTTGGTGTGCATATTACATCGCATGAGTGAATAATTTCAGATTCTTGGATATCATATGTTGTCACGTATTTTGTTCAAGTGTTTCATATGAGCTTTTCCTTTTTAGTCTGAGGTAACAAGCAGTAGTCAGAAGACAGATGAAAATCATTTTTTCTGCGGTTGTTTGCTAATAGTCATAAGACATTGATCTTTCAATCTGAATCATACGGAAAGTTGTTGTAAGTAAATATTAACACTATATTTGAGAAACGACATTATATAAAATTGTGGACTAAGTATGCATGGAATTTCAGTGAGTTCAGCTGTTAGTTGCCTTATCTGATAGCAGCATTTTGAAAATATAGTTCTTTATTTACTGTTTGTAGATATTGGAAAATTGCCTTTTTATTTTGGTGGATTTTCGTTGGTATTTTTTTGTTTCATAATTTCATTACCAATTCTTAGCGTCGTTTGTTATCAATATTGGTCCTAACTGTTATTATTAACATTGTTTGTATTCCTCCTACAGTTCGTCCCAGATGAGAAATATTAGGAATGCATCCGGCACGCCGGCACTGTACCTTGTTGTAAGAATTAACACATGCAGGATATTATAGTTATTTCGAAGGAAAGTAGTTGTGCAAAAAAAATGTTTATCATTGAATAACATAAGGTTTCAGAGAATTCAGACAACAAAATGGACTGAAATCTAAGTGAGGGAAAGAGTGATACAGAAATGATTGTTTCCCTTGAAATTATTAGATTCTGAAATGGAGCAGCATCCAAACTTTAGCCTGTAGGCATGCTGCTATCAATTGATTGCAATTCTAATGCATTGCTTTCTAGCTGAATATTCTTATTTATTCTTCATTTTTCCTTAGGAATCTCTTCTTTCGTGGAAATATGATTGTGAAGATCATTTCTGTTGTAATCTCAAATGGAATAAGCATACGTCTAGCTGCTGGTGGTGAATATGGAAATGGAAGTTTTTGGTCAATTCACCCGTCTCTTTACCTGAGATAGGAACTCACTGAATATGACGGGCTTGCTTACTTGGATAAAAAAGATGTTAAGTTAGATCAATCATCTAGAGAGGTTTCTTGTCCTACAGATTTAGACAAGAATGTTAGTGTGGCTCACATGACCAACTCTCAACCGGACTGTTAAGGCTTAATTTTTTCATTTATAATTTAACATTTTTTCATTAATCAAAATTCCAATGCATTGACCATGTATAATCACTGGCTTTTGGCTTTTCTTCAGAGCACGTGCGCTCGGCATATGTCTTCACAGTTGGTCGGCCCGGGGCTAAGGACAACAGCTATTTGTCGCCTTGATACTGGATGATGAGGCAATGAAGGCAAAAAATGTCACTGGGTAGGAGTTGCCTGTTTGCATGAAGCTGCAACACAACGACTCCAGGTAGATAATGCTGGATACACAATGGATACCTTTTACATGACGAAGAGGACCCATATATGTCATGTAAAATTTTGGAACATCGGTTCCATAAGGGAAGATCTTATCAAATTTCGCTGCAATTTAGCAGCAACAGGTTAAGCTATCATGGATTTTATTTTGGAGCATGTTATTGCACCATGGATGGACGTGTAGACAATAAATCTTTGGGTATGTATGACAGTTGTTCAGAACTTAAAATATTGCACATTGGTATGACATATTCCACCTGCCTAAATCTCAAAAATATTGTGGAAATAATGAATTGTGTCATAGATGCACACAAATATGCACCCTAAAGGGCTAAAGAGACAGAGGGACAATGAGTGATATGCCGGTATGCAAAAATATAGATTAAATATTAAAGAGATGTCGTAAGGCACATACTCAGAAAAATGTTGCAAATGCCCATGTTGATGGCGATGAATCATCTTTGAGATCATTTAGGTTGATAAAAGTGTGAACCATTACTATATGGAACCTGAACTATGTAACATCCATGGAACCTGCTTGCTAAATACTTTCTTGCAGCTTATGTTGGTCCAATCATGTGGCAACTCTTATGATGCTCTCTTAAAACTGATATATATATATATATATATATATATATATATATATATATATATATATATATATATAAGCTAAGGACAATAATGAATGGTGCAATCATCTGCATTGCATAAATTGTATTATGTTCAAATTTTACCATTAAAAAAGAAATATGTTGCAGTTTATAGACAGAAGCGTCACTTTAGAGACGTGCATTTTCAGCTAAGTTTTCTTGCCTGCAGTACGATTAACTGAATTTCTAACATTTGTCCGATTAACTGAATTTCTAACATTTGTTCTATTGCCTATATGGTTTGCAATGGTTAATTACGTGCGTTGCACGTGCACGTCAACTAGTCCAGTGAAACAAATCAACTCATGCACCAGCTGAAACCATGGCACATGAGCCGTTGGATTGAAAGTTGAGGGACCGGATCCATCTAGGAGGTAGCTCCTGGCACATTTGCAAAATATACCTTGCAGTGTCTCCGAATCGAGCAAAATAACCTCTTTAAAGTTTGAACCCAGTTCGTCTCTCTCCTTCTTCCTGTACCTCTCTCAGTCTCTCTGACTGGCATTGAAGCTCCTACCTGTACCACTAGAACACAGTTCGTCTCTCTCCTTCTTCCTGTACCTCTCTCAGTCTCTCTGACCGAGCAGAAAAACACCGAAGTTTTCTGTGCAATTGCATGTGTGATGTCGGGACAAATATTTAGCTGGTCAACTACAGAGCATGTCTCAAGAAACTCAATCCTCGATATGCTAGGCCAGTATGCAAGGAGGCCAGACACTGCCAGACAAATCGAGCGCCCGTTAGAAAATTCAGTTGATTTGGGAACCTGCCAGACCAGCTGATTGCCTCCAGCCTCGGTGCAAAGATCTTAACCACATTGTGGGTGGTCAACGCCGCCAAACTCAAGCTGTGGCTCACGTTCAGCAGCCGAAGTTTTGCAGGCACCAACTGCTGCAGCATAAGTTGGTACATGCGGACCTCGAGCTCCTGTGTCCATGTGCAAGTAAACCTGCAGGTAACCAAGAACCGCTCATGAATCTTTAGCAATTGATATCAGAACAACAAAGTTAGATGTAAGCAGATTAATTTGATACACATGGTTAATTCTAGTAAATATAATCTTTTGTTCGGCCTTGGATAATGGTTCCACGACATGATCTGTCAGCAGATTAGATAGGTATATAGTTTTAGCATTAGACAAAATCTGTATTACCAAACAAATTCGAGGTAAATAGCAAAGTTTTATACCCCGTCCAAATCATAAGTCTCACACGCCTATACAAGTTTCCTGGAGGAAACTTATTTCAAAACTCCTCCACATTTCAGATGATTGGTATGTCTCCATATATATGAGTTATGCACTATATAAAAAGAAGATCAAAAGAGCTGTACAGAAAAAACCTGAAAAGTTTGACAAGATCAACAGTACAAAACAAATACAACAAGTAAACATCAAAATGTGTTACTTTTAGATGAGTGAAGAAAAACAAAATGAGGATCAGGACCCTCAATTGCTGCTTTCACAAAGTTCAGTGGACATGGTAAGTGCACTTCTCTATTCAACCATGTTTACTAATTAAGGATCATAACATGGAGCAAATCACTTTGTTTATTTTGCCACAAAAAACAGTAGCACATGCAATAATTTGGCGCTTGTACAGTCACTCTTGTGAGATAACTGGAACACCACTGGCCATGCCTATCTCCAGCAACTAATTCGGATCCTTAGCGGTTGCAGATGGTCAGCTCGATACCTGTGCGCCGTTGCATCGATGACTTGGAGTTACAAGGCGACCTCGATGAGCCACCGCTGCCAAACACATCAACGGGCGCTGTCAAGGAACAGGGCGTCGGCTGAAATTCTGTGCCGGACAGGGGCGGATCCAGTGGGGGTGCCATGGGTGCCATGGCACCCCCTCCAAAAATGCTAAATTTATTTTACCTACTAGTATTTAGGATATTCGTATGTATAAAAATGCAAAATTAGTGGTCAACTAATGCAAGCCAATCTATTCCTGGCTAAATTCGAAGCCCAACTAGGCAACAAGCCCAGCCACTGTTCTCTCCTCGCCACCAGTCCACCACGGACTTTAACCTTAAAAAAAATACGGTCTGCTCAGACTCGCTCGCATCAGGGGAATGGGGATCGAAACCTGATACCCAACAAATGAACCAAATCCCCACTCCCTGAGAACTGCTGAGAGATTCACGGCGGCGGGCTGCTGCTGCTAGCGGCGGCGGGGCGTGGAGCAAGCCAGCGACCATGACCAGGTGCGTGGACAGCCGGCTACCAAGTGCGCGGCCGCGGCGGTGCTCAGATGTGTGGCGAGCCGGCGACCAACGGACCAAGTGGCAGCGAACCGACGAGCCGGCCGGGCAGGTGGGCGGCGAGCAGAAGACTGAGCCGTGCATCCTCTCCTCGAGGTCGAGGGTCCAAGCAGCGTGCAGCGGACTAGCGGACTGGGAGAGCCGGAGCAGGTAAGTAAAATTTTACTCTTTGTGAAATTGTGATTGAAAAATCAGAAAATTGAACCACTGTCCTACTTCGGTGCTATCTGTTGTGTTAATTCAAGAATTGGTGTTCATTTTTGTGCAGATTCTTGAGATTTTGAGACATGAAGAGAAACAATGCCATACTGTCTATGTTCCAGAAGCATGAAGCTAAGGTGAAAAAGAATTCACTTGTTGAGAGAGTTTTTTCCGCGATGAAGCTAGTGAAGACCAATTTGAGAACTACCATGGGAGATCAATTGTTGAATGATTGTTTGGTCACATATATTGAGATTTGAGAGGGACATGTTCAAGAAAGTGACCGACAATGATATCATCGAGCTATTCATGGCAACGAAAACATGTAGAGTTGTGTAAGATTGAAATGTTGTAATTAGGGCTGATTTTGTTATCTTTTATTGGCATAACATCTTATTAGAACTTTTTCAAAAAAACATCTTATTAGAACTTCATGTAATTCCTTTTGACACATTCTGAACCACTTCGTTGGACTTATTATGTTATGAGAAAAATTAAGTTACTTCTGTCGTCACTTTTGCAAAATTTTGACTTATGTGCTAATTTTTTTATGCTTTTTCAACCATGAGTTTTAAACTTGGCACCCCCGCCAGTCAAATCCTGGATCCGCCACTGGTGCCGGAGATGGCCGCCTAGGTACAGATTTGTAGGAGAGGGAAGGAGAGGCTCCAGTGGTCCAGGATCTAGGGATCGAGACGAGATGGGTGGTTTCTCTAACCCTAGCTCCCATGGCACAACTCGTGCAGAGGAGAACGGGAGAGGGAGACGAAGGGGAATTCGGGATAGAATTGGGAAGGCTGATTCACGCAATTCAGCCACAGAATGGGGTTCTTTTTGCAAAATATGCCACCAATCCATTATTAATTGCATCCTGTCCTTTCTTTTCACATCCAATGGACCATAACACGTCGGTGCAGCTGGTGCACGAGTTGATTCATTTCATTGGATACGTTCTCGGCTCAACACTAGTAGGCTCCAACTAGGACTCCTTCTAAACCAACTCTAGAGATAGCTTGGAACTCTGTAATCGCCATGTATATAAGACCGGGCTCGAGGTATAACTCTTTTTTTACCATGCTACCGTAGGGAAAGACCTGCGGTGTAATTTTCAATTAATCATAAAGGTTCAAATGTCCATAACAAGAAACATAGGAAAAAAAAAGACAGGCCAAAACAGATTGACCTAAAGATAGCAGCAAAAATTAAAAAGGTAAACTATATATCCAGACATATAGTGTTGGGAATATACCAACTGGGTATCCTCACGGAGTGGAGTAAAGCCGTGCTGACAAGATGGTCCACGGGTGGCAAAGCCAACAGCTTTGCTGGGGGGCCTAGTAGGCTCAAGCGCAAGACTGAAGATTAGCAAACTAAGGAAAGTCCAAGACGGTAGGCAATGTCCTTGCCGCCTTGGAGTACAAGATACGGCCCAAGCCTAGGACTGTGTTTCTTAGTCGGCTAGGTCTTTCCTTGTAAGCACCAGGTTAGTACGCTTACGGGAAACCTTCGGGTTAAGATCACATCTCATTGTAATATGTACCCATATTGCTTATAATGAGATTATAGAAGCACATAGAGTTTCGCCACCGCTGTGGAACCCAGAGAGCTGGGTAAACCCTTGTGTATTCGCGTCACGTGCTATGTCTGGCTTAACCCCACGTTCTACCCTTGGCGTATGGCATATTGGATCATGTTTGCGATACTGATACCACGATAGTTGGCCTCCACCATGGGGCGTAAGCCGTCCGGTGTTACGTCTCAGGCGGAATCGACGACACGGTCGTTACCGGGCTCACCGTGCACCAGGGGCGGATCCAGTGGGGGTGCCATGGCACAGGGGCGGATCCAGTGGGGGTGCCATGGGTGCCATGGCACCCCCTCCAAAAATGCTAAATTTGTTTTACCTACTAGTATTTAGGATATTCGTATGTATAAAAATGCAAAATTAGTGGTCAACTAATGCAAGCCCATCTATTCCTGGCTAAATTCGAAGCCCAACTAGGCAACAAGCCCAGCCACTGTTCTCTCCTCACCACCAGTCCACCACGGACTTTAACCTTAAAAAAAACACGGTCTGCTCAGACTCGCTCGCATCAGGGGAATGGGGATCGAAACCTGATACCCAACAAATGAACCAAATCCCCACTCCCTGAGAACTGCTGAGAGATTCACGGCGGCGGGCTGCTGCTGCTAGCGGCGGCGGGGCGTGGAGCGAGCCAGCGACCATGACCAGGTGCGTGGACAGCCGGCTACCAAGTGCGCGGCCGCGGCGGTGCTCAGATGTGCGGCGAGCCGGCGACCAACGGACCAAGTGGCAGCGAACCGACGAGCCGGCCGGGCGGGTGGGCGGCGAGCAGAAGACTGAGCCGTGCATCCTCTCCTCGAGGTCGAGGGTCCAAGCAGCGTGCAGCGGACTAGCGGACTGGGAGAGCCGGAGCAGGTAAGTAAAATTTTACTCTTTGTGAAATTGTGATTGAAAAATCAGAAAATTGAACCACTGTCCTACTTCGGTGCTATCTGTTGTGTTAATTCAAGAATTGGTGTTCATTTTTGTGCAGATTCTTGAGATTTTGAGACATGAAGAGGAACAATGCCATACTGTCTATGTTCCAGAAGCATGAAGCTAAGGTGAAAAAGAATTCACTTGTTGAGAGAGTTTTTTCCGCGATGAAGCTAGTGAAGACCAATTTGAGAACTACCATGGGAGATCAATTGTTGAATGATTGTTTGGTCACATATATTGAGATTTGAGAGGGACATGTTCAAGAAAGTGACCGACAATGATATCATCGAGCTATTCATGGCAACGAAAACATGTAGAGTTGTGTAAGATTGAAATGTTGTAATTAGGGCTGATTTTGTTATCTTTTATTGGCATAACATCTTATTAGAACTTTTTCAAAACAAAAAAAACATCTTATCAGAACTTCATGTAATTCCTTTTGACACATTCTGAACCACTTCGTTGGATTTATTATGTTATGAGAAAAATTAAGTTACTTCTGTCGTCACTTTTGCAAAATTTTGACTTATGTGCTAATTTTTTTTATGCTTTTTCAACCGTGATTTTTAAACTTGGCACCCCCGCCAGTCAAATCCTGGATCCGCCACTGTCGTGCACTATGACAACCTGGCTACGTCAGTAACGACGAATTTTGGATTCCGGCTTCTGGAATCCTCACTAGCTCCTTCATCGTCCCGATCGGCGGCATCGAGATTTTCGTCGTCTTCACAGGTGAGGAATCCAGCTTTGTCGACGATGATCACGCGAGCGTGGCCACCACCCCATTTACAGCGAGAGATTGGTGATCAAGATGGATCTGAAGCCGCTTTGTCCCAGGATATCGCGGCGACGGTCAACACTTCGTTGGCGTAGTCACCATCGAACCCATTGAGTCAGGCTCCCAGGAAGCCAGCACTGATCCGGAGTCCATCCTCCCTGCTCTGTAGGCGGAATCGGAAGCTGGATCTAGATCCATCGTCCCTATGGATGAGGGTTCAGATTCTGAAGACAACACTAGCAGCCTTTTCAGGCAACGTGTTGAGCAATACAGCAAACGCAATCACGTCAAGCAGGTATTTATGGCCGCCACCTTCTTGGCCGACGCGACCGCAAAACCACCAACTGTCCCGGATGTTGAAGTTTCTACTAGCAACAAAAGCTCTGCTTCTGGAAAGAAAAGCGATCCCCCGCCTAAGGAGACCTTGGACAAAGGCGACGCCAATAATGACCCGCTAGGTGAAGAATATCTTTGCGAAGGTGAGACGATCCCTCCAAGGCAAAGGAGGCCCAGCTTCGAGCCACAACATCACTGCGCATGCTCATCGACAAGAGCGCTACATCGGAAGAGCTTGAGATGAGACGAAAAGCCATATTGAAGGAATCAACGTACCTTAAAAGCAGAAAAAGGCGCTAGAACGTAAGAGGAACATACGATGGAATACAAGCAGAGAAAGCGGCGCTCATTCTGTGACCCAACTATCAATCGCTTGACCTTGATAGATATATTGCAAGCCGACCATGCATCGACGCAAAGAAACTGTGGATATGGCGGCACACGGCTGTCATCCCGTGATCCCATCCCGTCCACCGCGTACACGGCTGACGGGAGAGCAGGCCTACTGTACGGGAGAGGGGCGATTAGGCTTTTGGTGAGCGTCTCCTACGCGACTCCTCGCCTACGTTCGTCTGCATCAACTTCATTTGCGTCGACTTCGTCATCATCATGAGCACCGAGGACGCCACTGCTGCTACTGCCGTTGCCTCTCAAGAGGCTGCCAACGCCGCTGCTGCTACTGCCTCCGCTGCTGCTACGGCCAACTGGCCTACTGGAAGGTATAATATGCTTATCCCTCTCTTCATAATTTTCTTGTCCGCCGTACTAGTGATTTGCGTAGATGCTTCAACTATTTCTCTAGTACATGGTTATATCATAGAATTTCAGTATGCCATTAGCACCATTTACGTCATGCTTATGATTTGCACTTGGATTAATTTAATCGGAAAATTGCTTATATTCACAACATGGGGAGCTCGTGGATGTTCCTCTCTAGCATCTCCAATACTCTACTCATCGACGGCTGATTCGTCGGGACTGTCTGTATGCACCACAGACCTGATACGTCTCAAACGTATCTATAATTTTTGATGTTCCATGCTTGTTTAATACCAATTGCTACATGTTTTACATACACTTCATACCATTATTATGCATTTTTTGGGACTAACCTATTAACAAGATGCCGAAGCGCCAGTTCCTGTTTTCTGCTGTTTTTGTATTCCAGAAAAGCTAGTCTGGAAATATTCTCGGAATTGGACGAAAATTTACGGAGGCCCCTATTTTATCAGAAGACACCTGGAGTCCGAAGGAGAGGCGAAGTGGAGCCACGAGGGCCCCACACGTGGGCTCGGCGCGGCCAAGGGCCCACCGGCGCCGAGGGGTGGTGTCGCCTCCTCGTGCACCGCCTCGCGACGCCCTTTGGCCTATATATTGCTCCTACCCCGAAAACCCTAAAGGATCGACGATTTCCCCAGAAAAGTTCCAGAGCTCCGCCGCCATCCGAAACCCTAATTCGGGGGACAGAAGTCTCTGTTTCGGCACCTTGCCGGGACGGGGAATTGCCCCCGGAGCCATCTCCATCGACGCCACCGCCTCCATCATCATCGTTGCTGCCTCCCATGATGAGGAGGGAGTAGTTCTTCATCGGGGCTGAGGGCTCTACCGGTAGCTATGTGGTTTATCTCTCTCTCCCATGGTGTGATCTTTATGTGATCATGAGCTTTGTAATCTAGTTGAATCCATAGATGTTACTCTTCATTATCTTATATGCTACTCAAGTGGTTTTATTAATGTAATCTCCGGAGTCACCTTTGTCCCACGGTGCGAAGTTGACAGTGTGCGCCCCGTGTGTGGCTCTTAGGCTAAAGATAACAGGAATACTTATCATGAGTTATTATTTGCGTTGGATGTCTCTATGAAATTGCGGTGTTTGTCTAGTACTATTTAGGGCGCTCAAGTTGACAGTGTGGGGTTCCCTAGATGTGGAATGCGACTTTAAGGTGTGCTGTTATAGCCCTACGCAGTGGATTGGTGTTCGTTATCCAACGAGAGAATAATTCAGAGTAGCATAGTGAAGAGGAAATATCTATGTATTCAATTATATTATTATTGTTGAGAGTGTCCACTAGTGAAAGTATGATCCCTAGGCCTTGTTTCTAAGCATTGAAACACCGTTTACAACCAGTTCTGCTACATGTTTGCTTGCTGCCATTTTTATTTCAGATTGCAATTACCACTTATAATCATCCATATACTTGTATTTTAATATCTCTTCGCCGAACTAGTGCACCTATACATCTGACAAGTGTATTAGGTGTGTTGGGGACACAAGAGACTTCTTGTATCTTAATTGCAGGGTTGCTTGAGAGGGATATCTTTGACCTCTACCTCCCTGAGTTCGATAAACCTTGGGTGATTCACTTAAGGGAAACTTGCTGCTGTTCTACAAACCTCTGCACTTGGAGGCCCAACACTGTCTACAAGAATAGAAGCGTGCGTAGACATCAAGCTATTTTCTGGCGCCGTTGCCGGGGAGGTAAGGTAAAAGGTACTCACATCCTCCAGCTACTTAGCTATTTTCTAGCACTGTTGCTGACGTGTGAGTGCTCGAAGGTATTTCCTTTAGATTCTGCAATTATATCTTTTTGTTTCTTGTTTTTATTTTACTAGTTAGGCTTAATGGAAAACAACAAAAAAATTAGAGAGCTTATGAAATTTATCTTGAGTTAGGACATGATGCTTTTGAAGAGAAAATTAAAAAACCTATGGAAATTATTTGCATGATGGTAGCAATGTTATTACTATAATTCTTTGAACACCATTATTGCTAATGCTATGGAAAAGTCTAAGCTTGGGGAAGCTGGTTTTGATGAATATGATATTTTTAGTCCCCCAAGTTTTGAGGAGAAAATTTTCTTTGATGATACTTTGCCTCCAATTTATGATGATTATAATGATAGTGGTATTTTGGTGCCACCTACTATGGAGGATAAAGTTTATTATGATTATACTATGCCTGCAATTTATGATGATTACAATGATGTTGTGATAGTTTTACTCCCACTATTACTAATAAATTAATTATGCTTATGTGGAGAGTAATGATACTTTTATGCATGTGGATCATGATAAGAATGCTTTATGTGATAGCTATATTGTTGAGTTTATTCATGATGCCACTGAAAATTATTTTGAGAGAGGAAATATGGTTATAGAAATCTTCATGTTACTAAATTTCTTCTCTTTATGATGAAGGTTTTGAGCTTTCTCTTGATTTGCTTTTATTTGCTGGGTACTTTAAGACCTACTGGTCCTTATGAGAGAGGGAGACACGGTTTCATATATCTCAATAATATTAAGTCTCTCTCTTTATGTTGAAATTTTTGAAGTTGCACTTGTTTTGCCTTCCTATGCTAGTCACTTTGTGCTTTATTGATTTATTTTCTTACAAGATTCCTTTGCATAGGAAGTGGGTTAGACTTAAATGTGTTTGATATTTGCTTCTTGATGCTCTTTCATATTCAACTCTTATACATATGAGAGCATCATCAAAATTATCATGCCTAGCTAAAAGGCTTTAAAGAAAAGCGCTTGTGGGAGACAACCCATTTTTTTATTTTCTGCTATTTTTTTTTATTTGAGTCAAGGTGCTGTTTACTTCTGTACAATGCCTTTGTATCTTTATTTTCTTGCATTGTTGTGCCAAGTAAGGCCTCTAATAGGAAGATGATGCTAGATTTGGATTTCTGCGCAGGAACAGATTTCTGCTGTTCACCGTTTTTTCTGTAAAATCACAGAAAAATTATTTAAATCTGAAAATTTTTGTGCGTGATCCTCAGATATGTATGCATCTTTCGTTAGTTCAAAGTTTTTCGATCTGAGCCGTAAGTGCCTCGAAAAAATTCGTCTTTGCGGACTGTTCTGTTTTAGACAGATTATGTTTTTATTTTGCATTCTCTCTTTTACTAGTGTTGAGTGAAATTCTTTTTTGGGTGGAAGAGCTTCACATAACATCAGTGGCAGTAGCTAATGTTTAAAGTAACAAGTCATATTGCGTCTTTATAGAACATGTGATTTTTGATTATGCACTAACCCTCTAATGAGATTTACTTTGAGTTTGGTGTGACGGAAGTTTTCAAGGGTCAAGAGGGAAGAGTGATATAATAGGATGGAGAAGAGTGAAGAGCTTAAGCTTGGGGAGGCTCCCATGGATCTCCCCAGCATATTTCAAGAAGACTCAAGCGTCTAAGCTTGGGGATGCCCAAGGCATCCCCTTCTTCATCGGCAAAATTATCAGGTCATCTCTAGTGAAACTATATTTTAATTCTTTCACATCATATGTGCTTTTCTTGGAGCGTCTGTGTGCTTTTATTTTCAGTATTGTACTTTTATTTTCAATAAAGCTTGACTGGACCCTAGCATTCTTGATTGGGAGAGAGACACGCTCCGCTTTTTCATGAGAATACTCCTATTCTTCACTTATATTTGTTGAGTATTCATATCTAGCGCTGTTCAGCTTTTAGCTCTTGTTTTCATGTATCTCTTGTCAGAGCTATTAGCTTTCTTTTAGAAAGTACTCTCTTGCTTCACTTATATCTGTTTGGAGAGTTGTTGAAATGAATTGATTGGTGTTTGGTTGGTTCAGAAAATGTTGCATGTGGTAATTGGTATAAGGAAAAACTTGCTTAATCTTGTAGATCACTAATTTGGATAACTTGATGCTTGTCAATTGTTTTGAGTTAACAAGTAGATCATGATTAAATTTGTGCATCACATGAGTTAAGCCTATTAGTGAAGAACTACCGTAAAGCTTGTTGAAAATTTGGTTTGCATCGGTGGTATCTCTAAGGTCTAGATATTTTCTAATAACAGGGTTTGGTTAACAAGGAAGACGGTATGAAGTCTTATAACGTTTGCAATATGTTTGTCATATAAAACTTGGTGTACGGGTTGATATTCTTGTTTGCTTACATAAACCTTGCTAGCCTAAACTCTGTACTGAGAGGGAATGCTTCTCGTGCATCCAAATCCTTGAGCCAAAATCCATGCCATTTGTGTCCACCATAACTACCTATATGTGGTATTTCCTTGCCACTCCAAGTAAATTTTTCATGTGCTACCTTTAAATTATTCAAAATGTTATTATTCCCTTTTTGTGTCAATGTTTACTAGCTCATGAGGAATTAGTGTGGTTATTCTTTATTCTATTTGTCAAATGGACTTTTACACCTGGACTAGCGGCATATACATCCGCTTATCCTCTAATTTTGCAAAAAGAGCTGGCAACGGGGTGCCCAGTCCCAATTAATTACAACTTTAACCATTAATTCTCTTCACACTTTTGCCCTGATTCATCAGTAAGCAATGACAAACAGTGAAATACCTGCATGTGTGTAAACCAAAGAGAAAGAGGGATGATCTGCCTTGCTGGTAGAAATAACGTCCTTCATGGGAGCCGCTCTTAAAAGTCCGTTTGACAGGTAGAATACTGTTCTCACCCGCTACCATTCGTTGACAATTAACAAACACCTCTCAAAACTAGATACTCCTCCATGGTATGTGATTGATGGAAGGCACCCGAGGATTCGGTTAGCCATGGCTTGTGTTAGCAAGGTTGGGAGGAGTGTCAAATATTTTATGCAATCTCTATATGTTTTTCAAAACCTAAAAGCTCTAGCACATGACTTAATCCCTGCTTCCCTCTGCGAAGGGCCTTTCTTTTACTTTTATGTTGAGTCAGTTTTCCTATTCTTTCTGTCTTCCACAAGCAAACACTAGTGTCAACTTTGTTACAACATGCGTTATATGCTACGTATTGGACTTGTTATACTACTTTGTGTTGACGATATCCATGAGATAAATATGTTGAAAGTTGAAGCAAATGCTGAAACTTAATTCTTCCTTTGTGTTGATTAAATACCTTTTATTAGAACTATTGCTTTATGAGTTAACTCTTATGCAAAACTGTTTGATGCTTGTCTCGAAAGTACTATTCATGAAAACGTTTAGCTTGTGTGATTCATTGTTTACTCATTATCTATTTGGTAGCAAACTATAGACCATTGACTTGGATCACTTCATTCATTTACATGTGCCTTACAATATTATATGATCAAGATTATGATGGTAGCATGTCACCTCAAAAATTATTTTGTTTTTATCGTTTACCTACTCGAGGACGAGCAGGAACTAAGCTTGGGGATGCTGATACGTCTCAAACGTATCTATAATTTTTGATGTTCCATGCTTGTTTTATACCAATTGCTACATGTTTTACATACACTTCATACCATTATTATGCATTTTCTGGGACTAACCTATTAACAAGATGCCGAAGCGCCAGTTCCTGTTTTCTGCTGTTTTTGTATTCCAGAAAAGCTAGTCTGGAAATATTCTCGGAATTGGACGAAAATTTACGGAGGCCCCTATTTTATCAGAAGACACCTGGAGTCCGAAGGAGAGGCGAAGTGGAGCCACGAGGGCCCCACACGTGGGCTCGGCGCGGCCAAGGGCCCACCGGCGCCGAGGGGTGGTGTCGCCTCCTCGTGCACCGCCTCGCGACGCCCTTTGGCCTATATATTGCTCCTACCCCGAAAACCCTAAAAGATCGACGATTTCCCCAGAAAAGTTCCAGAGCTCCGCCGCCATCCAAAACCCTAATTCGGGGGACAGAAGTCTCTGTTTCGGCACCTTGCCGGGACGGGGAATTGCCCCCGGAGCCATCTCCATCGACGCCACCGCCTCCATCATCGCCGTTGCTGCCTCCCAT
Source organism: Poa pratensis (assembly GCA_947311845.1). Taxonomy (NCBI): domain Eukaryota; kingdom Viridiplantae; phylum Streptophyta; class Magnoliopsida; order Poales; family Poaceae; genus Poa; species Poa pratensis. The sequence goes on along the minus strand of CAMZMU010000110.1, from coordinate 35,137,487 downwards.
GATGAGGAGGGAGTAGTTCTTCATCGGGGCTGAGGGCTCTACCGGTAGCTATGTGGTTTATCTCTCTCTCCCATGGTGTGATCTTTATGTGATCATGAGCTTTGTAATCTAGTTGAATCCATAGATGTTACTCTTCATTATCTTATATGCTACTCAAGTGGTTTTATTAATGTAATCTCCGGAGTCACCTTTGTCCCACGGTGCGAAGTTGACAGTGTGCGCCCCGTGTGTGGCTCTTAGGCTAAAGATAACAGGAATACTTATCATGAGTTATTATTTGCGTTGGATGTCTCTATGAAATTGCGGTGTTTGTCTAGTACTATTTAGGGCGCTCAAGTTGACAGTGTGGGGTTCCCTAGATGTGGAATGCGACTTTAAGGTGTGCTGTTATAGCCCTACGCAGTGGATTGGTGTTCGTTATCCAACGAGAGAATAATTCAGAGTAGCATAGTGAAGAGGAAATATCTATGTATTCAATTATATTATTATTGTTGAGAGTGTCCACTAGTGAAAGTATGATCCCTAGGCCTTGTTTCTAAGCATTGAAACACCGTTTACAACCAGTTCTGCTACATGTTTGCTTGCTGCCATTTTTATTTCAGATTGCAATTACCTTATAATCATCCATATCACTTGTATTTTAATATCTCTTCGCCGAACTAGTGCACCTATACATCTGACAAGTGTATTAGGTGTGTTGGGGACACAAGAGACTTCTTGTATCTTAATTGCAGGGTTGCTTGAGAGGGATACTTTGACCTCTACCTCCCTGAGTTCGATAAACCTTGGGTGATTCACTTAAGGGAAACTTGCTGCTGTTCTACAAACCTCTGCACTTGGAGGCCCAACACTGTCTACAAGAATAGAAGCGTGCGTAGACATCAAGACCCACCATCGCCATCTTCGCGATCATTTCCTCTTCGTTGCCCCTCCATCACCCCTCGCCACCAGAACGCCCCCGTCCCCGACCATGTAATCGTAAATCCAGAGCGGGAAGAAGAGGTCAGCCTCTTTCTCGGCGGCAAAGGCCTTCACATTGCTCCGACCGCCGACCATCTCCAGTAGAAGCATTCCGTAGCTGTACACGTCCGACTTGGCTCACACGATCCCCAAACCCCTGGAAAATACCTCCGGCGCGATGAACCCGACGGTGCCCCCTTGCTTCAGCCATGGTCAGGATGCTCTCCTTGGGGTCACACAACTTCGCCATTCCAAAGTCAGCCACCTTGGGCCGGAACCCCTCGTCTAGCAGCACATTGTGGGGCTTTACGTCGAAGTGGATGATCCGTGTGTTGCAACCCTCATGTAGGTACTCTGGCCCCCTCGCCACGCCCGTGGTGATCTCCTCCAGCGTCTTCCATCCGAGGCTCGTCACCGGTGCCGACGTTGTTGCTGATGGTGAGGAGTAGATGTACCTATCAACGGGGCCGTTGGGCATGTTCTCGTAGACTAGGGTACGCTTGGATCCCTCTAGGCAGAACCCGAGCAAGGTGACAATGTTGATGTGGGATGTCCGGCCGATGCTGATCTCCTCGTTGAGGAACTCCTCGCCCTTGGGCCCAGAGTGGTGCAAGAACTTGACCGCGACCTACCGGTGGTCCTTGGGAAGGGTGCCACTATACACCGTGCCATAGCCGCCTTCGCCGAGCTTGTCCTTGAAGGAGTTGGTAATCTTCTTTAGGTCTGAGTACCTGTATCTCCTAGGCGTCAGAGTCCCGTACTTTTTCAGCAGCTTTTGAATGTTTGCGTTGTCGGCAGCGCTGGTTTTTCTGTCCATGATGGTGGATTAACTGAAACTTCGAATACGTTGGTGGAACTTCAAGGCAGTGCCAAGACATGCAAGCAGCAATCCAAATGTGATCGATAGTGATACTAAAATTTATAAATAAAACTAAATGAGTTGTTATTCCATATCACCAAATTCGGTAACACGATTGTATAGAAACATGTCGAAGCTAATGCAGTTGTCAAATCAACCATGACGGTGATAAATAGCAATCCAATCCATTCCATATGTGTGTGGATCATGCATGCATGTGAATACTTGATTGACAAATCAACATTCAAGTGACTGATCAAATCACAACATCCATGCGTATATGCACAAGACGTACCTATCAGGATGACCTTCTTGCTGGATTTCTTGGCATCTGCATGTATGGGAGGAAACATAAGTCAAGATACACAATGTCATATCAACATCAGCCGATCAAGTTAGTCTGCAAAACTTATCAGTACGAGGCAGGTCAGGATAAAAACACTAGTTAAACCTGATAGTAAGACAATTGCACTGTAGCGTGCTTAGAATGTGATGGGGCAATGCATATGCATGGGCATATGGTTAGCTACTTGCGTCATGGTTAGGTAACGCTATAACGACTAATAATATACGTGTTGAAAAGGTTTAGGCTTAGATACATGCATCATCTCAACTCTTACGTACCGTCCGTAACAAGGAACCAAACGGCAGACGCTAGCTTAATTTTATTGTCTTGGTTTAAGCATGGAGACTAGGTAAGCTATTGTGTCTCATATAGTTGTACGTAACGCTGCCGCTAGCTATTCCTTTGATATGTTCTGATGTTCACACGGCGCATGGATGCACATGCACCGTAAGGAATTCCGGCTACTTGCAGGCTAAAGTATGCAGTATTAGGCAGGACTATCTGGAGTCCATTGGCTGCCACCAAAAGACTATCTGTGAATATTGATCCCAAATCGTAACAACCTCTGACCAAGTAACCAAAGTCGTCCCAAGAGCGTGCAACACGTCACTTCAGTAGTTACACCTACGAAGTACACTGTTCCTGGTCAACTGGACCAACCAAGCTAGTTTGCTTGTCCTACAAGTGTAGCCACACCTAATACGACCATAACACACTTGAAAACTCAGATCAAAACCTTTTACCGTGGACGCCAAAAGTTGCCATGTGGCACCGTCACATTCTGACAGCTATCATCCACCGTGGATTTGAAAATTAAACATCTTGCAACTCGTTTGTTTCAGGTTCGAAAATATGAACTTTTGCTACTTTTCGATTAGGGTGATCATCACAAGCCAAAAATTATCAATTGCTTGCATGCATTATGATCTAAATGCACTTGAATCTAACGCACATTTATGTGGTTTTAGTCACGTTGATATCTTTAAAGTTAACTAGGTAAAACGCCCGTGCGATGCCACGGGAAAAATCAAGTGTTATCAGAAAATGTGACAGTTTCAGGTACGATGGACTTATGTGACAAACTGATTGTCAGTTTGTGGACCGAAGAAGACAGCAGAAGAAATTCATGGTGACCTTGACAAAGCATTAACTGATGTGTTAACTGCAACTGCAGAAGGGAGGAAAATAACAATTGTTGACAAAAGCTGACCTCTGGGTGGAGTGGCTCTGTAGAATGGTCGATGGTTCCAGCTGGTAAGATGGCTTCAAGTTCCGCCAAGTCCGGAAACCACTTATCTATATCAGGCGCCACCTAGCTAACGAAAACGCCCATTGCTTCAGCATTCATCATCTCAGACAATCCATACTCAATTGACACCTGCAGTTCAACAAGGGATTTACTACCTACTGTGCAGATCTATTGAATGCAGGAATAGCAAAGCCTAAAAGCTGAAACTTGGTACTATTTTCACCAGTTCTGCACCAGACAATGTTATCAGCACTATCAGTAATCTCATCGCCGTTAACAGTACTATGAACTCGGAATAGCTTACATAACACAAACACATTATCACGTAGTAGAGATATTCTGGAGCTGTGTGTTTTCTCCCGATCATATCATGCACCAAGAGCACCACTCGCACCGAATGATACAGCAGACCTGTACTTTAACACGAACCCAGTCAAAACTTTATACTCTGTTATCAATAGCTTACAGGGAAAAAGTATTGGTTTAATGTGAACCATATAGCTCAGCCTTCAGCTGTCCGCTTTCGTATGAATTGTTTTGCTTCTGCATTAGCATAGCAGTATACAAATCCTAATTAAGAAATTTCATCTTGCAAGATATGATGTGTGAAGTGCAAAACTAAAATCACAAGTTAAATTATTCTTGTAAGCTGTAAGGAACAGAGAGCATCTCATGTTTTACCAGTTGGGCATTTTGTCGAATACCAATAATGCACATGCAGATAGCAATGCATCTACTGAATTTCCACAAACAATTAAAGTGTCCTGATTGATCCTAGAGAGCAACAGACGTACCAGCATAGATGGTCACGGTCCATGGTAGAACCGAAGACTCCTTGCGGCAACTGCTAGATTCCATCGATCAACAGGAAAAATAAACCACGGTGTGCAGCCTGAGCAGGGGCAGGCGGCCCTCTCGCCGGTCGCCGGTCGGCAGCAGCGCCCAACCAGGAGATGCGCAAGAAGAGGATCAAGAGGCGGTGGTGGGAGGCAGGTCAGGCGGCAGCAAGCAGCATAGGCGTGAGGTACCTGGAAGCATGTCCTCCTGCCCGCGTTCCGACCGCCGCCTCCTCCTCCCATCGCGCCGGCGGCCGCCTCGTCCTCCCCGCGCGCCGGCCGTGGCCTCCTCCTTCCCTCGCTCAGGGATCTTTCCGCGCTGCCGGCCGCCGGCAGCTGCCGCTCTCTCTGCGCCGCCGCCATCAGGTCGCCTCCGCCGGTTTGCACTTCGGGAGAGAGAGGGGATTGGGGTGGATTGAAGGGGAAGGGGTTTGTTGTAAAAAGGTCCTTTGGTTTGCCAGAAATTGCAAGTAAGCCCCTCCGACCACGGAACGACGCAGTCTCCTTTGGCATGTGGACTGCGGTTTGATTTTCGCATTCGTCAGGGTGTTTTCTGCAAGATTGGCGACGTACCAAAAGAACGAAACGAAGGAAGCGTTCCTTCCTTTATTATTAGGTAGAGATTACAATCGTACGTGTTGGCAACTGTAGTGCTATACATGCCTGAGTTAATTTTCTCATCCTAGTTTAAGTGATCTGGACTACTTCCTCCGTTCCATTTTATAGGATGTTTTAGATGTTTCATTGTGTACCACATGCAGACTAAAATGAATGAATCTACACAGTAAAACGTTACTAGATACATACGAATCAAAAAACACGAAACATCTTATATTACGGAACAGAGGGAGAATGTATCACACATACCGCTGCCGCTAGCTAAAGTTATCTTGTTAAAGTTCAGACCATGCAGGCAGGATGCAGATGAGGAACTCTGGCTAGTTGCAGTCTAAGTAGGCAGCACTAGAAGTCTATTTGTACTCTGGATGTTGACACTTGACACGATGAGATCGATCAAAGATCAGTGACAATCGCTGACCAGCTACCGAGCCGTACGAAGATAGGCCGTGCGACACATGTCATTTCATTAACCCCGACACTATTTTTTCTTTAGATCCCCTACACTGTTGTTAGTCAACTGCAGATGTCTATCTAGCTAAGCTTGTGCTATTAAAAGTGTTGCAAGCTAATATAGAAACACACTTGAAATTAAAGGCAAATAATCAAAAACATTTTACTTCTCGACACGAAAGGATGATCGCAAGATAGAACTGTTAATCATATCCCTTATGATCGATCGATAGTCAAAATGCACTAGAATGCAACTGAATTTCTGCGGTTTTTAGTTATGTTTAGATAGACTGCACTCACGCCTGTTGGCAGCTGTACATGCACGCGTGTGTCTGCAAGAATACTCATCGCCGAAATGTAAAGCGTGTGCTTAATTAGTTGCTCACCGCATGTGGCTGGGTGCGACGAGCCGTCGGCGCAGACGCACGCGAAGGCCTCCGCGCCGGAGTCGTACCCGCACCGGCCGCAGTCCCTGAGCAGCCGCGGGTACTCCGCGCCAGCACTCCCGCCCGGCGTCAACGACCCGACCACCGGCACCACCGCGTAGTTGCACTTCCCAGCCTCCGCCCTCGCTGCCGTCGTGTTGTACCGCGCGTCGAGCCGCACCACGGCCGGCGTGCCTGGGCAAGCCACGTTGGCGAACCCGGCTTGCTGCGGCGTCGGCGTGCAGTTGAAGAGGAAGAGGAGCTGGCGGTTGGCGGCGCTGGCGGACAAGGGCGCGAGGCTGAGGCTGGCGGAGACGTCGATGCTGGGGACAGGGCAGCCCGTGGCGTCGGTCTGGACGTTGTCGTTGGCGATCACCACGGTGCGGTCGGCGTAGGAGACACGGAGGAGCTTGTACCCGCCGCGGAAGGAGCGGGCCAGGGCAGCCCGGTCGCCGGGGAGGCAGTCCACCTGGAACGCCGACGGGCCACACGGTGTCGCCGGCTGGCTGGCATCCGTGAGCCAGAACGGGTAGGCGTTGTCCCGTGGTGCAGGAGCACCAAGCACGCTGTGACGAAGGAGAGGAGGACTCGCCGTCGCGGCAATGGAGGACGCATCGCGATGATCTGTGGGTGTTGTCTTCTTAGACCGCGGTGAAGAAGGCTGAACGTACGGTGTTGTACACCTACCTACGTACACGTAGGGAGTGAAGAACTCTCTGCATATATAGAGATGGAGGGAGAACAGTAAACGGCGACAATTTGACTCGTGTGTTCCTGATCGTGTCGCCTGGTCACTTTCTTAGACTTTGTCTCAACTTATTTTCTGTGTGTGAAATCGAGCTTGCACTTTAGTACGTGTGTGTTGAGAAACGGTATGCTTTATGTGATGCTTGCATCAGGAGCAAAACCTGTTTTGGATACCGGTTCAAAAAAAAATCTGGTGGGAGCCGATATTTCCGGTAACCGGGGTTACCGGCCCGAAACTCTCCGAATTTTTTTTTACGATTTAAACTTAGAACATCGAAAAAAATTTGAAATTCAAATTTTTCGAGCATGAATTCGGTTCAAATTTGACTAATCCGGGATTTTTCATCCGATATACGCAAATTCCGGGGGGGGGGGGGGGGGGGGGGGGGGGGATAAATCTGGTTACCGGCCAGTAACCGCGAAATATCGGCCGGTACCCGAAACCTTGATCAGGAGATCCTAAACGAGTGTGCAACTTCCTCAAGATAAAGACTTCTAAATATCACTGGCTTGCTGTAGCATTCAAGAAGTCATTATTAAGACGGTGATTACACACTTGCTCTGCAACTCGGTGTTGATGATCTTAATAGGTGAGAAAACCCTTTCATGTGTGTTTGGCTTAGACTATTGCTACTAGAAAGTGGTACAAAATACCTTATCAAATCTGCAATTACGGATTCAACAAATTGAACACAAGTGTTCTACCCATATGCAAAATTAGAAAAAAAAAAGTAACTTTCCCTCCTTTGTTGTCCCCTTCCCCTTCTTGTCCATATTCAGTCAGGCCAACTGGCCAAGTCACCAAGACTCTCCGACTATAGCGGTACGCCTATAGCTGATCAATTTTCAAAAATCCTAAAAAGTGAAAATAAAAAGAGTGCCGCAAGGAAGACACAGTTCCTCGTCGCGACAGGCATCGCGAAAAGGACGCATCGTCACAAATGCGGCAGCCAGCACGACATGCCGCCACCTTCACGGGGGTCTAATCAAGGCAACAACAAATAAGTGCCTCCAGCACACCGCAATCGCGACAAGACACAGCAGCCTCCCCGGCGAGGCACCGGTAGCCGCGAGACCTCCGCCTCCGCACCGAGGCAACAATAGATGTGACAATGACGAGCCGATGCCCAGGCGTGAAAGATCCCATCACAAGGAATCTAGGGAAACTCCATGGCAACTGTCTCCCATAGCTCCGCGGATAAGGAGGAGTCTTACTTGGGCCCAAAATGCTTCGAATCTAGGATCCAAAAAGAAATTCTGCCAACAACATTTGCAAACGTAGCAAAATGTTCGGCAAATACGGGGGTATTGCCAACCCAGGCACTTGGCTTCAAGACTACGCCAAAGTTGTCGGCATAAATAACCACAATCCCAATATTGCCATCCGTTTCCTTCCCCTCATGCTTGAAGAATGGCGCGATGGATCGAGAATCTAGCGGAGAAAAGCATTCGTAACTGGCAGTACATGAAGAAAGCCTTCACCCAGCACTTGCAGGGCACTTACGAGCACCCCAAAACGGTAACATATCTCCAGCGGTGCACTTAGAAGGTAAACGGATCCAGCCGTGACTTCGTCTTTACATGGATTGAGACCAAAATCACGGCGCCTGCGAAGGCGTCTGAGAAACTCAAGAGATGCATGCTTTCAAGGAACGCCAGAAAAGAGGGTCAATGATCCGGTATTGGTCAAAACTATGGATCCAAGTACACCACACTCTAAAAAGCCTTCATCCGCAGAGTTTGCTAGAGAAAAGATCATTTGACCTTGTCATATACCTTTTCAAATACAGTTTTAAATATGATCCCATTCAATTTTTCAGTGTATTTCATGGACTGTCTCAGATCGCCAATCCGTTCAGGATATTTCTTGGCATCTGCATCAAGGTTGTCTCAATCGGTCGAACCACAGAGGACACCGAAGAACTAACAGTAGCTTTGCATGTTAATTGTTACAAATACTTCTGGCATTATGTCTTGAAACATAAATTCAAACAGTGCCATAGTTGTTCATAGATTGGAAAACAGAGACTTATTTAGATTAAAAGATACCTGCTGGCATCGATCAACGAGGGGTCATATCGGTTTAGGACCTGCTATTAACAATTTATTAAGAATTAGCATTGACGTTATGCAGTTTGAAAGAATCAGAAACCGTGTGGCACAGCCAAGATAACTTATTATAGGAAAGGTTTATCTAGAACTTATATTTAGACTCTCTTATAAAAAGCCGTGTGCAACGTTTCGATGCAGGCCGGGCTTGAACTCCCTTTTTGAAAATAAATCTATAATTATCTACTCATTTATGGGTACGACTGCCTGTTCGAGTTAGGGATTTACATGGGTAAACATATTTTCGGGACAAGACCTCTGCACATGTCCTGTGTCGCGTTGAAATCGTCGCGTCTGATACATAAATCACTGTAACATTACAAATACCACTATTTGAAGATTAAGTATTGTGCTCCTCCCTCTTTCCCTCTCCTCCATAGCATTTTGTGCATGCTCTAATTTATCCACCTGACGAAAAATACATTGTATTTTGGTACTTTACTTAGTTAATACTAGTACACTGGTGGGCCAATAATCCCGTCACTAGTGCCTAGTGGACTATACGTGAGTTATCTTCACGGAATCCGAGCCTCGAATTATTCCATTGACTATCAAAAACAAATATCATGGTATATGAACCTCCGATTCTTCGATTGACTATCCAAAACAAATATCCTAATTACACGATGCTGCTTTCCAGCGTAAGCGGACTTGATCAGATTCAAAGATTTTTTCAGCAACCAAACCACAAGAACACACATCAATTTTGATGGTGTCAAATAAAACAATATTCAAGATTCTACAGTTCAGATGATTTGTTACCTTTGGGTGAAGCCGGATGTAGAAGACGGATAGCTCGACGGCAGCGAGTGCGACAAGGAAGGAGAGTTGGAAGGAGAGGACGGGTGGTACGGCCTTGGTGGCATGGGGAGCTCGTGGATGTTCCTCTCTAGCATCTCCAATACTCTACTCATCGACGGCCGATTCGTCGGGACTGTCTGTATGCACCACAGACCCACCATCGCTATCTTCCTCGCGATCATCTCCTCTTCGCTGCCCCCTCCATCACCCCGCGCCACCAGAACGCCCCCGTCCCCGACCATGTAATCGTAAATCTAGAGCGGGAAGAAGAGGTCAGCCTCTTTCTCGGCGGCAAAGGCCTTCACATTGCTCCGACCGCCGACCATCTCCAGTAGAAGCATTCCGTAGTTGTACACGTCCGACTTGGCTGACACGATCCTGAAACCCCTGGAAAATACCTCCGGCGCGATGAACCCTACGGTGCCCCTTGCGTCGGCCATGGTCAGGATGCTCTCCTTGGGGTCACACAACTTCGCCATTCCAAAGTCAGCCACCTTGGGCTGGAACCCCTCGTCTAGCAGCACATTGTGGGGCTTTACGTCGAAGTGGATGATCCGTGTGTTGCAACCCTCATGCAGGTACTCTAGCCCCCTCGCCACGCCCGTGGTGATCTCCTCCAGCGTCTTCCATCCGAGGCTCGTCGCCGTTGCCGACTTTGTTGATGATGTTGAGGAGTAGATGTACCTATCAAGGGAGCCGTTGGGCATGTTCTCGTAGACTAGGGCACGCTTGGATCCCTCTAGGCAGAACCCGAGCAAGGTGACGATGTTGACGTGGGATGTCCTGCCAATTCTGATCACCTCGTTCAGGAAATCCTCGCCCTTGGGCCCAGAGTGGTGCAGGAACTTGACGGCGACCTTCCGGTGGTCCCTGGGAAGGGTGCCGCTGTACACCGTGCCATAGCCGCCTTCGCCGAGCTTGTCCTTGAACGAGTTGGTTATCTTCTTTAGCTCCGAGTACCTGTACCTCCTAGGCGCCAGAGACCCGTACTTTTTCAGCAGCTTCTCAACGTTTGCGTTGTCAGCGGCACTGGTTTTTCTGTCCATGATTGTGGAATAACTGAAGCTTCGAATACGCCGGTGGAACTTCAAGGCGGTGACAAGGCATGCCAGCAGCAAGCCGAATATGATCGACAATGATACTGAAATTTATAAATAAAACTACATGAGTAGTTATTCAATATCATCAAATTGGGAAACACGATTGTAGGGAACATGTGGAAGCTTATCCAGCTTACTAATCCAAGCACAACATCCATACGTATATGTACAAAACGTACCTATCAGGATGACCTTCTTGCTGGCTTTCTTGGCATCTGCATGATATATGGAAGGAAACATAAGTCAAGATAGACAATGTCATATCACCATCAGCCGATCAAGATAGTTGGCAAACTAATCAGGGAAGCAGCCCCGATGAAAGACTAGTTAACTTAAACCTGATAGTAACACAATTGAATTGTACGCTTAGAATGTGATGGGGCAATGCATATGGGCATATGGCTTGCTACTTGCGTCATTGGTTAGGTAACGCTAACGACTAATCATATACGTGCGGAGTAGCGTCATTGGTTTAGGCCTAGATATATGCATCATCTCAACTCTTACGTACCGTCCGTAACAAGGAACCAAACGACAGACGGCTAACTTAATTTTATTGTATTGGTAAGCTATCATGTCTCATGCATATATTTGCAGCTAGCTCTGACGTTGATCAGTTCACACGGTGAGGAATCCCGGCTACTTGCAGGCGAAAGTATCAAGTTTTAGGCAGGACCTACGTCGAGCTCATTGGCTGTCAACCAAAGACTATATGTGGATATTAATCAACACATCTGACCAAGTACCCAAAGTCGTTCCAAGGGCGTGCAACACGTCCTTTCAATAGTAACACCTACTACCTACATTGTTGTTGTTCAACTAGACAAACCTAGCTAGCTTTGATTGCTTCTCCTAAAAGTTTAGCCACGCCTAATAATATCATAACACACTTGCAAAGTCAGATTCAAACTCGTGCGGACAAACCAAAATTTGCCATGTGGCAACGTCACGCCCTAACAATTGTCATCCATTGTCGATCAAGAAAAAATCAAACAACTAGCAAATCGTTTGTTTCAGATTCCAAAATTTGAAACATTCGCTAGCTCCTTATAACTATTCCTTTACTCCGTTCAACAAAAATCCACAAACCCCGAGAGGTAAAGAACTTGTGGCGCAGCTGTCTGCGTCAAGGATAGATGGGAAGAGTGTTGGTGAGAATGTGCAGGAAAAACTGTGCGTTGCTGGAAGCTGTACCCGGGCTGGATGGCTCTCGGTCCCCAATGCTGGGCCGTTCGTCGTCGCCCGGTGCGGCGAGTAGGGAGATGGGTGCCTGGAAGGGTCGCCGGCCGCTGATGTTGGGCTGAGGACGCCGGGCCACTCGCCGACCACGCTGGTCGCCTCCGATTGGCCGCGTGCGGACTTTGGCTCGCTGTCACCCACGGCGGGAGCGGAGCTGCCTGCAGGTGCCGGGCTGGCTAGGCCAGGCGGGGTCCCTGCCACGCCGACACGGCAATCCGCCGATGCTGCGGCTGTTGTCCTCTCGACGGACGGGCAGCAGCACTCTCACTAGTAGGAAATTACCTTTCTGTGGATTCACTATCTGTGGCGCACCAAACCGACCATACGCCACAAAAAAATTTCTGTGGCGCACCATGCCAAATGCGCCACAGAATACTGTGGCACATACGTGCATGCGTGCGCCACAGAAACATTGTGGGTCCTGCCTCCACAAATATCTGGTGACCTTTTTGTGGCGCATTGATTTGGATGCGCCACAGAAAGTAGAATTTTTGTGGCGCATCCAGCCAGATGCGCCACAAAAGTGTGGTGGGGCCCCTCCAATGATTGCATTGGTGCTTTATCTGTGGCGCATGCAGCATGGTGCGCCATAGAAAGACATGTTTCTGTGGCGCACCATGATGCATGCGCCACAGAATGTTGCGCCCGGACATGTTTCTGTGTGTATGCTATTTCTTTCAATATAACCAAAAATGTTTTTTTAAAAGAATAACAAATGTGTTTGTATTCTTTATTTAAATTTAACCAAAAATAAAAGAAAATAAAAGAAAAAAATGTGGGACAGCCAGGATTCGAACCTGGCTGCCGAAGTACAAGGTTTTGAACCAAACCACTGGGCTATTTGCGTGTTGTTGTCACAGTACAGCAGCACATCTTTTTAAACTGTCGGGCCAAAGAATTCTGTGGCGCATCCCCAGAGGATGCGCCACAGAATATAAGAATTCTGTGGCGCATCCTCTTGGGGATTCGCCACAGAATGTCTCATTTCTGTGGTGCACTATTCTGTGGCGTATCCTCTTGGGGATGCGCCACAGAATGTCTCATTTCTGTGGCGCACCCAGGCCGGGATGCGCCACAGAATGTGGTTTCACCCACTTACATGTGGGCCCGCACTCGCAGAAGGAAACCGTGCTCTTTCTTCTTCTTCCCAAATTCGCAGAAGGAAACCGTGCTCGACCTTGCTCTCGCGCCACCCCGCCACGTCGCCGTGCCACCGCGTCCGCGCCACCCCGCCGCGCTCTCGCGATCCTCGCCGCGCCACCGCGTCCGCGCCCACCACGCGCCCGTGCTCGACGCTCACCACCACCGCGTCCGTGCTCGTCCGCGCCCACCGGCCTGCCACCTCGACGACGACGCCGCCGCCGCCCTCGCCACGCCGCCCTATCCATCCCCTCCCCGAGGTGCTGCTCCTCTTCCATCCCCTCTCCCTCCCCTCCACACCTGCACATAACCTGTTTGCTCAAATGCCAAACCGAGAAATTTGCACTGTACATGTTGTTGTTGCTGCTGCTACTTAGTTGTTGTTGTTGTTGTTGCTTACATGTTGTTGTTGCTGCTGCTACTATGGAATGAAATCAGCTATACATGTTGAGCATAATGGTGGCATGAATGAATGGATTTGGTGTTGCTGGAAATCTGATTTTGGTGCTGCCATTGAATGGAGCCAGTGAGGAATGCCTGCACTTCTGTATTGCTGTAGTCTGTAGACAAATTAGGTTCATGTTGGTAGAAATTAACAAGTGAGCAGTGTCCTTCCAACTTGTGGACTAGCTTCAGCTAGTTGATGGATATATATGTGTCCACGACCATCGTGTCGTGGTTGTTTGTGCTCCGACCATCGTGTCGTGGAGATGCCGACCGGAGATGTGGATTTTTTGTGAAATGCTTGCAGGTACCCCGAGAGGCCCTTGAGATTGCCGGAACGTCGATTAACTTCCATTCCCACAAATTCGGGTACCCCATATGTCCCTTTTTTAGCAAAGGTCATGCTGAAATTGTTCGCGAATTTTGGCATGACTTTGCTAAAAATAGGACATATGATTTGTGAAATGTCTGCAGGTACCCATGAGGCCCTTGAGTTTGCCGGAACGTCGATTAACTTCCGTTCCGGAAAATTCGGGTACTCCATATGTCCCTTTTTTAGCAAAGGTCATGCCGAATTTTTTCGTGAATTTTGGCATGACTTTGCTAAAAAAGGGACATATGGGGTATTGCGACTAATGCATGGGCCGGGGTATCTTAGTACTAAATTAAGTGATTTATTCTTATATTTGTTGTACTAACTTTTTGCCTCTTTTTAATGCAGTGCAAACATGTCGGAAGCCGGCCCTTCTAAGCACATGAGCGTCGAAGAAGAAGCTAGACATGCCAACAAGTCGTTCTGGCAGATGTCCCAGGAGATGGGGGAGATGGAGGAGGTGGAGCCCACCGATGCCGACAATGAGCAAGAGGACCGGGAGGAGGACGCCGAAACCACAGATGGAGCTGCTAGTGGCAGTCATGAGGATGACACCACCACCACCGATGGTGGCGACCACACGGATGGTGCTACCGGTAGCAACCCGACCGCTAAGAAGCTGAAGAAGCCAAGGAGGGATCAGACACCGCAATTGCTCGACAACGTCACAGACGTGTTCACCAAGGTCACGCCAAGTGGCCTACCAAAGGAGCCGGAAAAGCTTGCCAAAGGGTACAGCATGCAACTAGGGTGCATCGTCCGGGAAAGCATGTCGATCAACACGAAGGACCTCAGAAGCAAGGACAATGAGGCTTTGGTCGAAAACCTCCTCATGGAGCTTCACCAACGATACACGTTCCCGCTTCCGTTCAACAAAAAGGTGGACAGTTTAGCCATCACGAAGATGAGCACCGCCTTGAGCAGCTGGAAATTCCGGGTGAAGAAGAAGATCAATAAGGGTGACAGCTGGGAGAAGATAAGTGCCAAAGACCCGACGCTCGACAAAGAAGAGTTCGAGATATTCAAGGAGTCCTTAAAGTCTGAGGACGCTAAAAAATGGACCAAGTGGCGGAAGGATATGCGGGACCTGAACATAGGTAACCACCATTTGGGAAGCGGCGGTTACCGAGGAAAACAGCCCGTTTGGGACAAGGAGGATGCCATTGTTGCAAAACTGGGAAAAGAGAACCCATGCCACAAAATCACGGACGAGCAAGTGAGGAACTTTGTCCGGTCCCGCTACTATCTGAACCCGGCGGGGGAATTCGTTACCGACGATGAAGATGTGATGAAATTCGAGAAATTGCTGGTAAGGAATTTAATTTCCGCGGATATCTCAAAGTCCATTGCGTTGATCTAATTAGATAACGAAGCCATGCATATTTCTACATGGGTTCACCTTAATTTCCTTTGTCTGCAGGAGGATTTGAAGGCTGACGCTGAGGATGGCCCGTCATCCCAGGGGTCGACGGAGCCATGGGACACGACTTTCAACAGGGCGACGAACGCTTTCAAGGAAAAGGACAAGTCGAAGCCGCCGACGTCAGATGGCCGTGTGTCCGGCTTTGGTACGAGCATGAAGTTCCTACAGTACTACTCATCTGACCCGGAGAAGAGAAAGGAGAGGAGGAGGACGACGAGGGCGGATAAAGCCGAGGTGGTGGAGCTAAGGAAGAAGGTGGAGTCACTAGAGCAGGGAAAAGTGGACTCCAGCACGGTTGACAAGTGAGTGGAGGAGAAGCTCGGGCATTCTTACTGTGATAACCTGTATTTTTGGGTTATTAATTATTTTGAGTAAAAATTATATTTATCTTCTAATTATTTTGTTTTGCCTAACTTTTTTTTTTTTTTTGTCTAGAAGTAACATGATTAAATTGGATGTATGCATCGAGCTGACTTAGTATGTGCAGCAGTAAAGCTAGCTGCTTCCTTGATGCATTGAAGCATCGATCAGCCATGTACTAGTATACCTAGAAGTAATACATGCATGCATCGATAGAGCAGCTTGTGCATGCATGCTGTTTACCGTTTGGATTAGGCTTAGCTAAGGGTGAGGCAATGCTTTCATCAGCTTGTACTACTAGTACACTACTCAGGAGATATCTGTACTGCTCCCAGATATTTTGCATGCCGGCGGTGGATTGGCTAGGAAGGATCGATACGTGTTAAGCCCTGGCTAACCGGAGGGGCACGCGCCGGCAGCTGATAGAGAGGATAGAAATATCTAGCTCTCTTATCCATCCCAGGATTTCAATCCTCATCTCTTTAGGCTAGTATAAATAGAGGAGCTCAGCTGCTCCGTTCCACACACAACGGATCGATGGGAATAGATCACCAGAGAAAGAAAGAGAGATGGAGAGCACCGGAGAAATATTAGAGAGAGGTTACGCTGACTGGGGATGCAAGTAAAAGGGAACTAGACCAGACATCAGAGAGGAGTCCGGCCAGGGGGAGATGCTGATCCGACACAGAGGACAACCGAGCCGTGTATATATACTGTACTAGACACGGTTGATAGTGGAAATATTATTGAGGAGGATAATAATCTCGTCTTAAGGCAAGTAGATGCTTTGCTATCTTCTCTTTAATTTTATCTCCGTTGTGGACTGCCTGAATATTGTTATTCCATGCTTGATCATTGTTATTCGATCAAGCAATGTTACACATGATCTTTATCCCCTTTGAGAAGTGTGCTATTGATGTGTATCAGAGAGATGGAGTTCTCTCAGTCCATTGAATCAGGAGCTCATGGGGAGCCATGAATATTTATTGTTAGCTTTGTTCTAGTGATTGCATCACTATCTATCTTTTTGGATATCTTGATATCTTCCGTCTTTCTGTATTGGTGTCACGACGGCAAACGTATTGTACCGGTCGCAGTTCTGGTATGGGACAGTCTGAGCTCTCCGCGAGGGGCGGCCCTTGAATGGAAAGTGTCGGTGATGGATCCGTAGGAGCGACCGACATCGAGTAGGTCAAGGTGTCCGGTGTCTGAGCGGGCAAAAGGGCTCTGCTCGTTCTGGAGCCTGTGTGGTTCTGGTCGAGGCTGTTGACGTCGGAGTACCCTCTTAAGAGTGTATAAGCGTGAATATTCACCCCTGTGAGTCCCGGGTAGGGAACCTTGCTGTCATGTGTGATACCGATACGTGGTCGTTCACCGTTCATTCATTTCATTTCCGGGTGAATGATCCATTCTTTTTAGTCCAATCCGGTCTTTCAACACTTTGATTATCTGAATTTAATCCAGCTCATGTCTTCTTTGTTCTTCCGTTGTTTAGAAAAGTATTTACTTGCTGAGTATGATTTATATCGTACTCACCCTTGCTCCTCTCTGTTTTTAGTTGCAGTATCAGAGTGCGCAGCGGAAGACGACGTGGTCGTTCGAGGAGTAGGCTGGACCAGTGGGTGGGATGCGACTAGAGAATTTTTATTCTGTAAATGTAATAATCTTGTAAAATGAATAGATGAGCTGTTGAGACCCACTGTGCTGGTGTATCCTGCTTCTCTACGCCTTGCGCGTGTATGGACTTTCGGGTCTATAGACGCGCGGCGGCTGTCATTCTACCGGGCCGGGTCTCGGGGCGTGACAGTTTTAAAGTGGTATCAGAGCTCAAGGTTTAGATCACGCTGGGATAAATGGGTAGATCGTTAGTTTAGATTTGCGACTAACATTGTTTGATGTTTGCTGTTTGCCCACTGACGTATGTTTTCTCGTACTGACATCCATGTGCTTACTTGATTTGTTGTTCAATTGCATAAAGAAAAATTAATTTTGGTTATGATTTTTGAAAATCTTGCTTGTTAGTTTTGAAAAGAAAAAAAAAGTTTGTTTAGAGAAATTTCGGGGACGAAATTTTTATAAGGTGGGGAGGATGTGATAACCCGATTTTCACGTATCGTTTAATTTGGATAAATTTATATTTAACTCCAAATTATTTTGTTTTGCTAAGCTATAATATTTTGGTAATGTGTGCATGTAACTTTAGCTAACCTCATTTGATTTTGATCGAGCTGGTTAGTACATGCATGTGCTGGTTTGTTTATGTGTGTGGGTTGAACCATGCATGCATGACTAACTTTAGTAACGTGAGCTATTTGGGCTAGAAGATGCAACGTGTCTTGTTGCTAGAGGAGCTAGGAGCTGAGTCAGCCATGCATGAGGTTTTCTAGTACGAGTTAACTAGCAAGAGGTGGTACAATTAATTAAGGAGCTACGTGGCTTTGTGTTAAGAGGGCATGCAATATATGCGTTGGCAGCACAAGAATGGTTAAGAAGCCCAAGTTTGAGACGGACGTTTTGCATGGTGGCCAGCTACAGAGGTGACATGCTTGCTCACGTCAAAGATGTTGGCAGATATTTTGCTTAGCAGCGTTGAAGGGTTAAGCGGCAGGATATTTTGGTCGGCTTAGATATTTTGCTAGCGACTGCCGTTGCCTTCTTATAAATAGAGGACTCCTGCCGCTGCCTCATTTCACCAGAGAGAAGCTAGAGCAAGTGAGAGGGGAGGCGAGCTTATGTTCCATATTTTGGAGGAGCTAGTTTTAGGAGCCGGCAGGCGCTGCTAAAATGGTTACAGAGGAGGAGAGAAAATAGAGGACGACGACGACAGAGCGGCATAGCTTGCTGACATGAGTCAGCTGGCGGGTGAAGAGTCTTTTGCTGGTATTATTTTGTGTACTGGCGTAGATCTATATCTATATCGTATGCCGATACTTGCCGGTATCCGGGGCGGTCGATCCTACCTAGAGGCTGGAGTATTTGATAGCTACAACATAGTTAACTGAGGCAAGCGGTTCTTATCTCTCTCATATATATTTTGTACAATATGCTTTGATGTGAATGTGCATGATACCGTATTGGTACGAGCTTTGTGTTGTTATACGAGGCTAATGCGCTGGTGTCGTTACGGTGATGGATCCGTAGGAGCCACCGGTACGAGCCGGGCTTAGCACGTATAGTTGACAAGGAAATGAACTTAACATTTTTATAAAATAAACTTGGTGCTACGAAGGTGATCGTATTGTACCGGTCACAGTACAGGTATGGGACTGTCTGAGTTCTCCGCGAGGGGCGGCCCTTGAATGGAAAGTGTCGGTGATGGATCCGTAGGAGCGACCGACATCGAGTAGGTCAGGGTGTCCGGTGTCCGAGCGGGTGAAAGGGCTCAGCTCGTTCTGGAATCCTGTGTGGTTCTGGGCGAGGCTGTCGATGACGGAGTACCCCTCTTAAGAGTTTAAAAGCGTGGATATTCACCCCTGTGATTCCCGGGTAGGGAAACTCACTTTCATGTGTGGCACCATGTGTTTTAATCTGCTTAACAACTTAACAACACAATGATTGTTTTACTGCTATTTCGAAAACCTAGTGTATTTTACAAAGTATATGAAAGTGTATGAATTGTTTGCTGAGTATGATTTATCGTACTCACCCTTGCATTCTCTGTTTTTATGTTATCAGAGTTCGCAGCGGAAGGCATCGTCCGAGGAGTAGGCTGGACCAGTTGGGTGGGATGCGACTAGAGAACCATTTTATCCTTGTAAATGTAATAATCTTGTAAAAATGAATAGATGAGCTGTTGAGATCCATTGTGCTGGTTTATCCTGCTTCTCTACGCCTTGCGCGTGTATAGTCCTTCGGGTCTATAGGCGCGCGGCGGCTGTCATTCTACCGGGCCGGGTCTCGGGGCGTGACAGTTTAAAGACCCGGCCCGGTAGAATGACAGCCGCCGCGCGTCTATAGACCCGAAAGTCCATACACGCGCAAGGCGTAGAGAAGCAGGATACACCAGCACAGTGGGTCTCAACAGCTCATCTATTCATTTTACAAGATTATTACATTTACAGAATAAAAATTCTCTAGTCGCATCCCACCCACTGGTCCAGCCTACTCCTCGAACGACCACGTCGTCTTCCGCTGCGCACTCTGATACTGCAACTAAAAACAGAGAGGAGCAAGGGTGAGTACGATATAAATCATACTCAGCAAGTAAATACTTTTCTAAACAACGGAAGAACAAAGAAGACATGAGCTGGATTAAATTCAGATAATCAAAGTGTTGAAAGACCGGATTGGACTAAAAAGAATGGATCATTCACCCGGAAATGAAATGAATGAACGGTGAACGACCACGTATCGGTATCACACATGACAGCAAGGTTCCCTACCCGGGACTCACAGGGGTGAATATTCACGCTTATACACTCTTAAGAGGGGTACTCCGACGTCAACAGCCTCGACCAGAACCACACAGGCTCCAGAACGAGCAGAGCCCTTTTGCCCGCTCAGACACCGGACACCTTGACCTACTCGATGTCGGTCGCTCCTACGGATCCATCACCGACACTTTCCATTCAAGGGCCGCCCCTCGCGGAGAGCTCAGACTGTCCCATACCAGAACTGCGACCGGTACAATACGTTTGCCGTCGTGACACCAATACAGAAAGACGGAAGATATCAAGATATCCAAAAAGATAGATAGTGATGCAATCACTAGAACAAAGCTAACAATAAATATTCATGGCTCCCCATGAGCTCCTGATTCAATGGACTGAGAGAACTCCATCTCTCTGATACACATCAATAGCACACTTCTCAAAGGGGATAAAGATCATGTGTAACATTGCTTGATCGAATAACAATGATCAAGCATGGAATAACAATATTCAGGCAGTCCACAACGGAGATAAAATTAAAGAGAAGATAGCAAAGCATCTACTTGCCTTAAGACGAGATTATTATCCTCCTCAATAATATTTCCACTATCAACCGTGTCTAGTACAGTATATATACACGGCTCGGTTGTCCTCTGTGTCGGATCAGCATCTCCCCCTGGCCGGACTCCTCTCTGATGTCTGGTCTAGTTCCCTTTTACTTGCATCCCCAGTCAGCGTAACCTCTCTCTAATATTTCTCCGGTGCTCTCCATCTCTCTTTCTTTCTCTGGTGATCTATTCCCATCGATCCGTTGTGTGTGGAACGGAGCAGCTGAGCTCCTCTATTTATACTAGCCTAAAGAGATGAGGATTGAAATCCTGGGATGGATAAGAGAGCTAGATATTTCTATCCTCTCTATCAGCTGCCGGCGCGTGCCCCTCCGGTTAGCCAGGGCTTAACACGTATCGATCCTTCCTAGCCAATCCACCGCCGGCATGCAAAATATCTGGGAGCAGTACAGATATCTCCTGAGTAGTGTACTAGTAGTACAAGCTGATGAAAGCATTGCCTCACCCTTAGCTAAGCCTAATCCAAACGGTAAACAGCATGCATGCACAAGCTGCTCTATCGATGCATGCATGTATTACTTCTAGGTATACTAGTACATGGCTGATCGATGCTTCAATGCATCAAGGAAGCAGCTA
Source organism: Poa pratensis (assembly GCA_947311845.1). Taxonomy (NCBI): domain Eukaryota; kingdom Viridiplantae; phylum Streptophyta; class Magnoliopsida; order Poales; family Poaceae; genus Poa; species Poa pratensis. The sequence continues at coordinate 35,116,430 of CAMZMU010000110.1, read as the reverse complement.
GCTTTACTGCTGCACATACTAAGTCAGCTCGATGCATACATCCAATTTAATCATGTTACTTCTAGACAAAAAAAAAAAAAAAGTTAGGCAAAACAAAATAATTAGAAGATAAATATAATTTTTACTCAAAATAATTAATAACCCAAAAATACAGGTTATCACATCCTCCCCACCTTAAAAGAATTTCGTCCTCGAAATTCAAAACAAAACAAAAACCTTTTTCAGTTTAAATCAACATGCAAGATTTTGCCAATCAAAACTTTTTTTTTTTTTTTTTTTTTTTTTTTTTTTTTTTAAAGAAAACTAACATGCAACATTTAGAAAAACGAAACAATTTTTTTTTTTTGTCATGAAACCAAAGCACAAATCAAACAAAACATGTATCAAACTTAGTCACAAACAACAAACAAAACAATGTTAGTCGCAAAACTAGACTAACGTTCTACCCGTTTATACCCACGCGACCGATAACCTGGCTCTGATACCACTTTATACTGTCACGCCCCGAGACCCGGCCCGGTAGAATGACAGCCGCCGCGCGCCTATAGACCCGAAGGACTATACACGCGCAAGGCGTAGAGAAGCAGGATAAACCAGCACAATGGATCTCAACAGCTCATCTATTCATTTTTACAAGATTATTACATTTACAAGGATAAAATGGTTCTCTAGTCGCATCCCACCCAACTGGTCCAGCCTACTCCTCGGACGATGCCTTCCGCTGCGAACTCTGATAACATAAAAACAGAGAATGCAAGGGTGAGTACGATAAATCATACTCAGCAAACAATTCATACACTTTCATATACTTTGTAAAATACACTAGGTTTTCGAAATAGCAGTAAAACAATCATTGTGTTGTTAAGTTGTTAAGCAGATTAAAACACATGGTGCCACACATGAAAGTGAGTTTCCCTACCCGGGAATCACAGGGGTGAATATCCACGCTTTTAAACTCTTAAGAGGGGTACTCCGTCATCGACAACCTCGCCCAGAACCACACAGGATTCCAGAACGAGCTGAGCCCTTTCACCCGCTCGGACACCGGACACCCTGACCTACTCGATGTCGGTCGCTCCTACGGATCCATCACCGACACTTTCCATTCAAGGGCCGCCCCTCGCGGAGAACTCAGACAGTCCCATACCTGTACTGTGACCGGTACAATACGATCACCTTCGTAGCACCAAGTTTATTTTATAAAAATGTTAAGTTCATTTCCTTGTCAACTATACGTGCTAAGCCCGGCTCGTACCGGTGGCTCCTACGGATCCATCACCGTAACGACACCAGCGCATTAGCCTCGTATAACAACACAAAGCTCGTACCAATACGGTATCATGCACATTCACATCAAAGCATATTGTACAAAATATATATGAGAGAGATAAGAACCGCTTGCCTCAGTTAACTATGTTGTAGCTATCAAATACTCCAGCCTCTAGGTAGGATCGACCGCCCCGGATACCGGCAAGTATCGGCATACGATATAGATATAGATCTACGCCAGTACACAAAATAATACCAGCAAAAGACTCTTCACCCGCCAGCTGACTCATGTCAGCAAGCTATGCCGCTCTGTCGTCGTCGTCCTCTATTTTCTCTCCTCCTCTGTAACCATTTTAGCAGCGCCTGCCGGCTCCTAAAACTAGCTCCTCCAAAATATGGAACATAAGCTCGCCTCCCTCTCACTTGCTCTAGCTTTCTCTCTGGTGAAATGAGGCAGCGGCAGGAGTCCTCTATTTATAAGAAGGCAACGGCAGTCGCTAGCAAAATATCTAAGCCGACCAAAATATCCTGCCGCTTAACCCTTCAACGCTGCTAAGCAAAATATCTGCCAACATCTTTGACGTGAGCAAGCATGTCACCTCTGTAGCTGGCCACCATGCAAAACGTCCGTCTCAAACTTGGGCTTCTTAACCATTCTTGTGCTGCCAACGCATATATTGCATGCCCTCTTAACACAAAGCCACGTAGCTCCTTAATTAATTGTACCACCTCTTGCTAGTTAACTCGTACTAGAAAACCTCATGCATGGCTGACTCAGCTCCTAGCTCCTCTAGCAACAAGACACGTTGCATCTTCTAGCCCAAATAGCTCACGTTACTAAAGTTAGTCATGCATGCATGGTTCAACCCACACACATAAACAAACCAGCACATGCATGTACTAACCAGCTCGATCAAAATCAAATGAGGTTAGCTAAAGTTACATGCACACATTACCAAAATATTATAGCTTAGCAAAACAAAATAATTTGGAGTTAAATATAAATTTATCCAAATTAAACGATACGTGAAAATCGGGTTATCACACTTACCCCCCGGGTTGATGGAGGGATTAGTTTCTTGGAATGCCGGAGGTCGACAGGGGCCGATACACGTGCCCAGCTTCAGCGGCAGCAACTCAACCATGAACCAGGACGTGTCGCCGGACCTGGTGACCCCAACGCCCAACGCCGCGGTGCAGCCGCCGGTCCATTTTGTCGCACCGACGCCACCACCCGAACGGCCGGAGGAGAATGTTAGGCTGGCCGCCGGCACCGGCGCCCTTGTCTCGACATTAGCCGAGCTCAACGCCATCGACAAGGTAACTAATTAATTACTTAGTCCGCGTCGTCTTCTATAACTCTGCCTTTTATGACTGCCACCTCATGATGCCCAACATTTGTTCACAAAAGGACACGCCTTGCATACTCCTGCATAGGATGGTACCCGACTGCGAGTTGAAGGAAGTTGCTGAGGGCATGCTCATACAACCAATGTGCCGTGATATGTGATACCCACAAGTATAGGGGATCGTTGAAATCTTCAATGTGTCAGTATTAGTATCGATCCCACGAGGAGTAGAAGGTATAAGTATTTATCCTCTCAAATAAGAGTGTCACTTCTCTTATTATCTATGCACTAGACAAACTAAAATGATTAAATGATGCAAGTGTTTTTTGGTTTTCGGCGTAGAGTTTGCAATAACGTAAAAAGCTGAAAATAAAATATGACAAGTGAAAGCTCTCAAAGAGAAAAAGCCCAATCCTCTATGCAGCAAGAGGACAAGTTCAAGTGTGTGTTTCTTATAAGTGGAGAACGTTCCCAAGGGCTACCTAGACTTCATGGCATAAATATTTCTAGAACAACAAGGTAAGCATTTTGTCTAGTTTTAATCTTCTTTTGGACGGAGCCATAATTAGGGAAAGCTAAATAAATAAACTAAACCCCCTTATGATGGTTCTTATGGCCAAGTAAATGACTGCACAAGAGTTATTAAGACAGAGTCCCACCATAGCCTTAAACTCTAAGGTCCCCGATACTAATACCCTCATAATGCAACTTCATGACTCGGTCTCAGGTTTACATGTCCTCCCAAGTCTCCCTCGCTCCATTACACTACGGTGTTCTCCTATGAGCCCATATAGGTGAAGTGATGTGCAGTCGACATTCGCACAACACCATCATAGAATTACATAAAAAGATAAACACTAGACAAAATACCAACACATGTCATAAATAAATCATTGCCAATCCATCCTATGCCCCCAGGAACATGAGAGAACTACTCACAACGCGAAGACATGATATGATTCAATGGCATAAGTGATACAACACAATCTGAGAATATAATCTCCCCACAAAACAATGACAAGTAGCAATTCACAAACATGTAGAATAGTACTTAGACAATAGCTAGGGTTCAACAATCTCAAACTATGAGGGGGATGAAGTGGATCACGAAGATGGTGCTGGAGATGGTGCTGGTCTTGACGGTGGTGTTGATGGAGACTCCGGAGGGGGATGGAGGAGCCTTACGGAGGTGATTCCGGCGGCGTTTTCCCCCTCCGATCTTCTCCGGCGACAGCCTTCTGTCTCCTGTTTCGTGGTTTTTGTGTTTCTCCGCCGCCTCCTCGCAAAACTCCTCGGGGGACTATTTTTATAGTCGTTTTTAGGTCAAGACGGAGGCACGGGGACGAAGATCGATGACATTAGAGGCTCGAGGCCAGGATGGGGAGTCCCTGAAAGTCAAAAAGATGGAAAAAGGGGTTTTCTGGTTCTGCAGGGTTAATTTCAAATAAATGGGGAAACTGTGAATTATCCCCTAAAATCATTATAAAACATAAATATAACCCATATATGATGCAAATAAGTTGGAATATCAAGTAATAAAATGTAAATTAAGTTCATGTATGCATTTTACATGCATCAATATGCACAACACTAGAATGAGCGAGGTCGTGATGAGGGTCAAGGTGACTGAGGTAGTGCTTGAGTTTAGTGCCATCGACCCTCCCCCCCCCCATGCAACCTCTGGGAGCCGAGGAGCACATGCTCCTTGGAAATTGCCCCAAGTGGGTCTTGGAATGGCCGAAGACCCAAATTCGTCTTGGGGGGCCGGGGGTTCTTCAGGGGTTAAGGCGCCGCTCCACCGGCGCCACCTCTAAACTCCGGCACCCGATCGTTCGGCCCTCGAAGCCACCACGAAAACCTGTTGGGAAGGAACCGGCTCCACAAGCAGTAGTCGCCACCACCCGGAAGGAACCGCCGGTTGTTGCCACCACCAGCCGCCACCAAAGACTGTTGGAAATGTCTGTACCGCAACAGCCGTCCGAAGGCAAAGACGTTGCACCTCAACTTGATGGTAACGACGATGATGATGATAATATCGTCGTCAATGGCTTCCTCAACACGGGCGCGAGCAAAGATTTGTACATGCCTGCTACGGATGAGGAACCCTTCCGCGCTCACAGTGATCAACCTGGTCATCGCACTACATGCCAGCGCCTGAGTTTTTCTCAAAACACGCCTCCGAAAGCCGGCGATCAAGCTCCAGACAAACCGGGTAACATTTTCAGCCCTCGCACACTGCAACAGACCGTTTGCGCGGGTTCACTGCACCCCCACCATCCCCAGAGATGAAGATCAAGAAGCCTAAGAAGAGAAGTAGGCAAGGCACCTCTACGAGCCAGCCAGCTCCTAAGGTTATCCGGGGTCATGAAGACATGATATCACCCCGAGTTCATGAAGCTGGTAAACCGATACTGCCTCCGGAGCTGGTCTGCCTCACAGAAGGACCCATGCACTCTTTGCATCAAGCTATATTGATGGTAGAGGGCCTGCTTCTTAAAGACAAGAATCCAAATTTCCGGTGTTCATGGTCCAGGTGCCAAAGAACGTGGACTTCGTTACTGAAGCCCCCGCCGATCTGTTCTTCGTAGCGTTCAAGGACGTCTTCAACCTGTTTCACTCTAGACGGCTGGACTATAACTTGGTCCGCCTATACGCGATCAATATGGCGAGGAAGATCCAGAGAGATGATACCCCGTACGTCACGGTAGTGGATCCCTACTACATGCGTGACAGTCAGCTGGTGGAAGGATCAAGGACACGGACCATGGCCACGGAGTACCTCCAGAGGTTCATGCTGAACAACAAGAGAAAGAACAACCTTCTTCTGCCTTTCTTTCCGGAGTAAGTACACATCCGCTCGCTGATACGTCTCCAACGTATCCATAATTTCTGCTGTTCCATGCTTATATTATACCATTTGCTACATGTTTTATATACACTTCGTATCACTTTTATGCATTTTCTGGGACTAACCTATTAACAAGATGCCACAGTGCCAGTTCCCTGTTTTCTGCTGTTTTTGGTTTCAGAAAGTTACTTCTGGAAATATTCTCGGAATTGCACGAAACAAAAGGCCAGGTCCCTATTTTTCCAGCACATACACGGAGTCCGAAGGAGAGACGAAGACTCGCCACAAGGTGGCCAAACCACCTGTAGGCGCGGCTGGGCCCACAGCCGCGCCTGGGTGTGGTTTGGGCCCCTCGGGGGTCCGCCGACATCGCCCCTTCGCCTATTTATTCCCCGAGACGCGAAAACCCTAAAACACCGAGCCTTTCATCCAGAACATATTCGCTGCCGCCGCCGTCGTCAATCCTAACTCGGGGGGTTCCTGAAGCTCTTCCCGGCACCCTGCCGGAGAGGGGAATCATCACCGGAGGGCTCTACATCGCCATGCCCGCCTCCGGAGTGATGCGTGAGTAGTTCATCCTTGGACTATGGGTCCATAGCAGTAGCTAGATGGTTGTCTTCTCCACTTGTGCCATCATGTTTAGATCTTGTGAGCTGCCTATCATGATCAAGATCATCTTATTGTAATGCTACATGTTGTGTTTGCTGGGATCTGACTTATATTGATACCTATGTGGAGCTGAATATTATATTATCATGTCTATGTCATTTGTGATCTTGCATGCTCTCCGTTACTTGTTGAAGCCTTGGCCATGTGAATACTTGTAACTCCAAGAGGGGGTATTTATGCATGATAGTTAGGTTCAACCTCTATTTAACCTGGGATAGTGACAGCAAGTTCTAAGGTTGTAGATGTGTTGTTGCCACTAGGGATAAAACAGCAATGCTTTATTCAAGGATGAATGTATTGTTTACATTACGCACATTACTTAATGCAATTGTCTGTTGCTTGCAACTTAATACTGGAAGGGGTACGGATGTTAACCGGAAAGTGGACTATTTAGGCATAGATGCATGCTGGATAGCGGTCTATGTACTTTGTCGTAATGCCCAAATGAATCTCATAGTAGACACCACAGCTCACACTTGCATGTTATATCCACTTATCAATTGTCAATTGCCCAGCTGTAATTTGTTTACCCAGCATGTTAGTTATCTTATTGGAGAGACACCACTAGTGAACGTGGACCCCGGTCCATTCTTTTACATCTGAAATACAATCTACTGCAATCATTGTTCTCTACTGTTTTATGCAAACAAACATCATTTTCCATTCGATACGTTTAACCCTTTGTTTTCAGCAAGCCGGTGAGATGACAACCTCACTGTTAAGTTGGGGCAAAGTAGTTTGATTGTGTTGTGCAGGTTCCACGTTGGCACCAGAATCCTTGGTGTTGCGCCGCACTACACTCCTCCACCAACACCTTCGAAGCAAACCTCGTTTTCCTACTGGTCCGATTAAACCTTGGTTTCATACTGAGGGAAAACTTACTGCTGCACTCATCATACCTTCCTCTTGGGGTTCCCAACTGACGTGTGACGTACAAGCAATTGTTTCTGGCATATTAACCTAGAGCCACCAACAACGTTTTCTGGCGCCGTTGCCGGGGAAAACAGAATTGCTTCTGCAAGGGGAGTCTCTCACACCCAATCTCTTTACTTTGTTATTTGTCTTGCTTAGTTTATTTTTATTTAGTCTTGTTTGCTCTCTTTATCAAAAACAAAAAAAATTAAATTCCTGCATCTAGTTTATTTCGGTTTGTTATTATGTCTAGTTCTTTGCTTGCTATTCATGGGTACTTTGCTTGAAACTTGTCCTATGGCTGAAAACAACTTGAGAAACCTTTATGAAATTTATCTTGAGCTAGGACATGATGTGTTTGAAGAGAAAATTAAAAAACCTATGGAACTTTATTTGCATGATAGTACCAATGATATTGGTATGCACTCTTTGAACATGGTTGTTGCTAATGCTATGGAAAATATTAAGCTTGGGGAAGTTGGTAATGATACTATTGAAATAACTTCTTTTGATAAATTTGAAGTAACAAACTCCTTGACTCAAGAGAAAGCAAAAATAACAGAAGTACCAAATATTTCCCCCAATGTTGTTTATGAAAATCCATGCTATTTTGATAAGTCTTATGATAATCCACTTTTTATTCCTAATTTCGAAATGCATGGTAATGAGAGTGTTTGCTTAGAAAATGTTTATGATAAAGCTCTAGATGATGGTCCTATGTTGCTTGATAATATTATTAATTCTACTATTGAGAGTGATCAATCAACTTGTTTCAATATGTCTAAAAGTGGGTTTGAAATTTTTGATCCCACTATCTTGCTTGATAAAAGTTATGTGTTTGTAGATCATAAAAAGCATGCTTTATGTGATAGTTATGTTGTTGAGTTTGTTTATGATGCTATTGAAAATTATTATGAGAGAGGGAAAGATGGTTTTAAAAGTTTTCATGTCACTAAAATACCTCTCTTTGTGTTGGAAGTTTTAAAGTTGGATTTGTTGCATCTTCCTATGCTAGCTGCTTTATGCTTCAATGATTTGTTTTACTACAATATTCCTCTGCATAGGAAGTGGGTTAGACTCAGATGATTTTGATATTTGCCTCTTGATGCTCTCTTTGTTTTTCAACTCTTATTCTTATGCGAGCATCATTAAAATCCTAAAGCCTAGCTGAAAGGCATTAAAGAAAAGCACTTATGGGAGATAACCCATGTGTCAAGGATTTTTGTTACTTCTGTAGCAACTCCTTTGTATCTTTATTTTATCGCAATGTTGTGCCAAGTAAAGTTCTATATTGAAAGTTGATGCAAGATTTGGATTTCTGCGCAGTGACAGATTTTTAGCTGTCACGGATTTGAGCTTATCTCCCTGTAGAAAATTCAAAAAATTCTGAGAAAAATCACGCATATTCCTGAGATATGTACGCAACTTTCATTATTTTAGGCCAGATCCATCTGAGCAACTTAAGTGCCTCGAAAAAATTCGTCATTCCAGACTGTTCTGTTTTTGACAGATTCTGCCTTTTGTTTTGCATTCGCTCTTTTACTGTGTTTGTGTGGATTTCTTTGCTCCACAAAGCATTGGTGGCTGTAGCTAATGTCCAGAAGCTTTGGGATTGATTGTATCATTACAGAATATGAGAATTTTTGATTATGCACTAACCCTCTAATGAGAACTGTCTTGAGTTTGGTGTGAAGGAAGTTTTCAAGGATCAAGCGAGAAGGGTGATATTATGTGATCAAGAAGAGTGAAAAGCCTAAGCTTGGGGATGCCCCCGTGGTTCATCCCAACCATATTCAGAGAGACTCAAGCGTCTAAGCTTGGGGATGCCCAAGGCATCCCCTTCTTCATCAACAAACTTATCAGGTCATCTCTAGTGAAACTATATTTTAATTCTTTCACATCTTATGCGCTTTACTTGGAGCGTCTGTGTGTTTTTATTTTTGTTTTTGTTTGAATAAATTCGGATCCTAGCAATCCTTGTGTGGGAGAGAGACACGCTCCGCTTTTTCATGTGAATACTCATGTTCTTCACTTATATTTGTTGAGTATTCTTAACTAGCTACTGCAGTGCTTTTAGCTCCTGTTTTTCATGCATCTCTTCGAGCTGTTAGCACTTGTTTATAAATACTCTCTTGCTGCATTATATTATCATTTGGAGAGTTTATGTTTAAATAAATTATTGGTGTTTGTTTGGAAGAAAGAAAATGCTACATGTAGTAGTTGGTATTGGAAAAGACATATGCATTCTTGTAGATCATTGTCTTGTTTTGATTTGATGCTTTGCAATTGTTTTGAGCTCTCAAGTAGATCATGTTTAAGCTCTTGCATCATGTAGTTAAAGCCTAGTAGTGGAGAACTACCGTAGAGCTTGTTGAGACTTGGGATGCATATTTGTTCTCTCTAAGGTCTAGATATTTTCTGGTAAAATGTTTGAGCAACAAGGAAGACAGTGTAGAGTCTTATAATACTTGCAATATGTTTTTATGTGATTCTTGCTGTACCGGTTTATACTTGTGTTTGCTTCAAACAACCTTGCTAGCCTAAACTCTGTACTGAGAGGGAATGCTTCTCGTGCATCCAAAACTTGAGCCAAAACCCATGCCATTTGTGTCCACCATACCTACCTACTATGTGGTATTTCCTGCCATTCCAAGTAAATATTTCATGTGCTACCTTTAAACTATTCAAAACTTTATTACTCCTTATTTGTGTCAATGTTTTATAGCTCATGAGGAAGTATGTGGTGTTTTATCTTTCAATCTTGTCATTTACTTCTGACAGACTTTCACCAATGGACTAGTGGCATATACATCCGCTTATCCAATAATTTGCAAAAAGAGCTGGCAACGGGGTGCCCAGCCCCAATTAATTACAACTTTCATTAATAATTCTCTTCACATGTTTTGCCCTGATTTATCAGTAAGCAACTTAATTTTGCAATAGACACTCCTCCATGGTATGTGAATGTTGGAAGGCACCCGAGGATTCGGTTAGCCATGGCTTGTGTAAGCAAAAGGTTGGGAGGAGTGTCATCTATAAAGAAACTAAAATACATGTGTAAACAAAAGAGAAGAGGGATGATCTACCTTGCTGGTAGAATAACGTCCTTCATGGGAGCCGCTCTTTGAAAGTCTGGTTGACAAGGGGGTTAGAGTGCCCACTACCATTCGTTGACAACAACAAACACCTCTCAAATACTTATTTTGTGCTCTCTATATGCTTTCGAAAACTTAAAAAGCTCTAGCACATGATTTAATCCCTGCTTCCCTCTGCGAAGGGCCTATCTTTTACTTTATGTTGAGTCAGTTTACCTACTCCTTTCTATCTTAGAAGCAAACACTTGTGTCAACTTTGTGTGCATTGATTCTTACATATTTACTTATTGCACTTGTTATATTGCTTTATGTTGACAACTATCCATGAGATATACATGTTACAAGTTGAAAGCAAATGCTGAAACTTAATCATCCTTTGTGTTGCTTCAATGCCTTTTACTTTGAATCTATTGCTTTATGAGTTACCTCTTATGCAAAACTTTTTGATACTTGTCTTGAAAGTACTATTCATGAAAAGTTTTTGCTTATATGATTCATTGTTTACTCTTTATCTATTTGTTAGCAAACTATAGATCATTGCTTTGAGTCACTTCATTCATGACATGAGCCTTGCAATATATTGATCAAGATTGTGTGAAAGCATGTCTCCTCAGAAATTATTTGTTGTTATCGTTTTACCTACTCGAGGACGAGTAGAACTAAGCTTGGGGATGCTTGATACGTCTCCAACGTATCCATAATTTCTGCTGTTCCATGCTTATATTATACCATTTGCTACATGTTTTATATACACTTCGTATCACTTTTATGCATTTTCTGGGACTAACCTATTAACAAGATGCCACAGTGCCAGTTCCCTGTTTTCTGCTGTTTTTGGTTTCAGAAAGTTACTTCTGGAAATATTCTCGGAATTGCACGAAACAAAAGGCCAGTCCCTATTTTTCCAGCACGTACACGGAGTCCGAAGGAGAGACGAAGAGCCACGAGGTGGCCAAACCACCTAGGCGCGGCTGGGCCCACGCCCGCCTGGTGTGGTTTGGGCCCCTCGGGGGTCCGCCGACATCGCCCCTTCGCCTATTTATTCCCCGAGACGCGAAAACCCTAAAACACCGAGCCTTTCATCCAGAACATATTCGCTGCCGCCGCCGTCGTCAACCCTAACTCGGGGGGTTCTGAAGCTCTTCCCGGCACCCTGCCGGAGAGGGGAATCATCACCGGAGGGCTCTACATCGCCATGCCCGCCTCCGGAGTGATGCGTGAGTAGTTCATCCTTGGACTATGGGTCCATAGCAGTAGCTAGATGGTTGTCTTCTCCACTTGTGCCATCATGTTTAGATCTTGTGAGCTGCCTATCATGATCAAGATCATCTTATTGTAATGCTACATGTTGTGTTTGCTGGGATCTGACTTATATTGATACCTATGTGGAGCTGAATATTATATTATCATGTCTATGTCATTTGTGATCTTGCATGCTCTCCGTTACTTGTTGAAGCCTTGGCCACGTGAATACTTGTAACTCCAAGAGGGGGTATTTATGCATGATAGTTGGGTTCAACCTCTATTTAACCTGGGATAGTGACAGCAAGTTCTAAGGTTGTAGATGTGTTGTTGCCACTAGGGGTAAAACAGCAATGCTTTATTCAAGGATGAATGTATTGTTTACATTACGCACATTACTTAATGCAATTGTCTGTTGCTTGCAACTTAATACTGGAAGGGGTACGGATGTTAACCGGAAAGTGGACTATTTAGGCATAGATGCATGCTGGATAGCGGTCTATGTACTTTGTCGTAATGCCCAAATGAATCTCATAGTAGACACCACAGCTCACACATGCATGTTATATGCACTTATCAATTGTCAATTGCCCAGCTGTAATTTGTTTACCCAGCATGTTAGTTATCTTATTGGAGAGACACCACTAGTGAACTGTGGACCCCGGTCCATTCTTTTACATCTGAAATACAATCTACTGCAATCATTGTTCTCTACTGTTTTATGCAAACAAACATCATTTTCCATTCGATACGTTTAACCCTTTGTTTTCAGCAAGCCGGTGAGATTGACAACCTCACTGTTAAGTTGGGGCAAAGTAGTTTGATTGTGTTGTGCAGGTTCCACGTTGGCACCGGAATCCCTGGTGTTGCGCCGCACTACACTCCTCCACCAACACCTTCGAAGCAAACCTCGTTTTCCTACTGGTCCGATTAAACCTTGGTTTCATACTGAGGGAAAACTTACTGCTGCACTCATCATACCTTCCTCTTGGGGTTCCCAACTGACGTGTGATGTACAAGCAATTGTTTCTGGCACTATTAACCTAGAGCCACCACTCGCCGCCGTCGTATCTTATGCTTTCTTATAGATTTCTTCCATTGTTGATCCTTTCCACTGCATTTTTTCGACCAGGGACAAGTACTGCATACTCATCATCCTAAGCCCGAGGTGGTCCATTGCCACTTATTTTGACTCGGGGAGTTCGAGCAAGAAGAAAGACTACACCAGAATAAAGGGTGTTCTCGATGAGGCTCTCGAGGGCTACGCCCAAAAGGGAGGCCACTTCGAAAACGGACAGACGAAGGGGGAATGTCTCACGAATGACAACAAACACCGGTTCAGGCGTGGGACCCAGTTCGATTGCATGAAGCAGAAGCATGGCAACGTGAAGGATGCCTTCTACGTCCTCCATCACATGAAAGGGTTTGTCCGGGATGCACTGAAAACAAAGTTGCCATCTAGTCTCCGAGAATGGACCAAATTCGCGGGGGAAATCACCGATGATAAGCTTAGAGAAGACTTCCATCTCATCCAGATGGAGTTGTCGCAAATCATCTACGACGATGTTGTGACATCAGGGGGGCCTTCAACAAAGCCAATGGTAGGATAAATCATGCATACTCGCAACAAGTGCTTCTTTACTATAGAATTATCATACTCAATCTATTTATATTATTAACCAATATATATACCTATATTGACACTGCACAAATATTGACATGGTTACAAATATGAACACTAATACATGGTTGTATCCATCTCCAGGGTTGTGTCAGAGGGATATCGAAAAACACCTAGCTCTGCATAATGACAGCAGGACATGGACGTTGAAAGACGGCTACAAACCGTTCCCGGTGCCGCTCAAGAAGAAGACTCCATGATCATGCTCCTGTTCTTGCTCACCATCATCGCGGCTGTTCTCTATTTGATCATAGTTTAGGCGATGACAACTTCATTTGTACTATGACTTATGTGACATGAGATGAACTTTTGTACAATTAATTTGGCATTTGTCACTATATGTATGTATCTTGGGCTCTAAGTGATGTGATGATATAGTATAATGTGTCTGTTTTAATACCGTGTCAAAATATATTACTGTTTCTATTATTTTCTGTATAAATATTGTAATATACCTATATTATTGTCAAATACAGCAAATAATCGATAATACAGCAAATAATTTAGTGGCGCACGGTAAATAATTTTGTGGCGCACCATATTCTGTGGCTCACGAACAAAGTGGGCCACAGATAAATTATTGTCAAATGCAGCAAATAATCGAAAATATTTCTGTGACGCATGGAAAAATGTTTAGTGGCGCACTCTGTTCCGTGGCGCACGGAAGGCCGTGCGCCACAGAAATATTTCTGTGGCGCAGCAATTGTCTACTTTCTGTGGCGCACGGGCGTGATGCGCCACAGAAATAATATTTTTGAGGCGAGGATTCTGTGGCGCACCCACCATGTGCCACAGAAACCTTTTTTGGTGCGCCACAGAATGGCATTCTCCTACTAGTGTCTGTTGCGTCCATGTAGCAGGTCGTCGCTGCACTGCCTCTTGCTGAACAGGAGGCGCCGGTTCGCTTCTCGACACGGGGGGAGGGCTCTACTTCACCAATGCCTACCCCGGTGCCGACCCCACTGAGGAGGAGCGAGCGGCACGTCGTGGCCGTGGACGGCTCCTCTGCTACGGACGAGGACTCCATGGCGAAGGCTATGAGGCGCAAGGCGGAGCACAACCTGGATATGAATGGTATGAGAAAATCCCCAAAGTCGTTCCTTACATTTTCAAATTCAAGCATCTCTGATAAATTGAATAGGATAGGTTTGTCATTGGGTAATAATGTTGAAAAAATTGCTATGTCGACTAATGCACTAAGACGATTGGAATATGACCGGTTAACAGTCACCCAAAAGTCTCGTGCAAGTCGGATACTACTCACACGGATGGGGAGGAGCTACATGACACAATTGATGTCCAGCGTCTCTCACATCTAGTGGGTGACGTATCGGAGGGTGGCTTAGACGAGGTGATGCTAAGTTCATTATATGATCTAAAAGCGTCTGACAGCAAGTCCAAAGCAGATTCTCATAAGAAAAATAATAAAACGCCACGGAAAAAGGCGAAGTTGTCCCCCCTCCCCCGATTGTTTCCCGATGAATGGCATATTCGAGAATAGCAGAGGTCTTCGGGACTTGGCTAAACATGCTCGTATTGCTGATTCTATTCGGGATCATCGATTGGATTTTGTGGGAATTTCCAAAACTGGTAAACGGGATTTCTTTGCGAGTCTACTAAATTGCTTATCTGGTGGTGTGGAATTCACATGGAAATCCCGTCCGCCACGTGGTAGGTCGGGGGGCATTTTACTAGGCGTCAGAACAGAGACTATGGATGTGTTGGCTAGTTCGGATGGGGACTTTCATATTAAGTTTCACATCCGCAACAAAGCCGACAACTTCACATGGACTCTAGTCGTTGTGTACGGTGCCGCCCAAGATGAGTATAAATCTGCTTTTCTCAGAGAGCTGGTAAACCTGTTAAAAGATAATCCATATCCTATTATTATAGGTGGAGATTTTAATTTGCTAAGGTTCCCACATGAGAAGAGTAGAGACTGATTTGCCAACCGATTGCCTCTCTTATTCAATGTTGGAATTGACAGTCCTAGTCTAAGAGAGGCATCGATGGTTGGGAGGCAGTACACTTGGGCTAATAGCCTCCCAAAGCCAACATACGAAAAGCTGGACCGTGTATTGATGGACTCGGATTGGGAAATTAAATACCCAATGGCCTCAGTACGGGTCCTTGATGCATGTAAAATGCGTACATGAACTTTGCATTATATTACTTATATTTCAATCATTTTTGCATCATATAAGGGTTATATCATTGTTTTATATTGATTTTGAGAATATTTCATTGTTTCCCTATTTTTCCGGAATTAACCCTGCACAGGCAGAAAACCCTATTTTCTATATTTTGATGTTTCAGGGATCCAAATAACATCCAAATGACCTGGAAATTTACGAGCATCAGTTTTTGGAAGGAACAAAGCGTGGGAGCGAAGGAAGCGAACAAGCGGAGGCTCGAGGGCCAGAAGAGGGTGGCCCACGCGGACAAGGAATCTGTCCGCGTGGGACCCACCAACTTAGCCCTCGTGGCTCCGTTGCCGTCGATCTTTTTTCCCGAGCCTCCGTCTTGACCTAGAAACAACTATAAAAATAGTCCCCGAAGCCCTTCGGAAAAGAGCGCCACAGAAACACAGAAACCACGAAACAGAGACCTGGAGTTGCGGATTGGAGGGGGAAAACTCCGGCGGGGCGCTGTCGGCGTGGTCTCCATCTTCTCCAACGATTTCTCCACCGTCTCCATGATGAAGAGGGAGTAGTCCACCCATGGACTATGGGTTTGTGGAAGTAACTTATGGATCTCTCCTCTCTTGAGCTTCACTAATTAGTACCGTATGAGCTGCTGAACATGAGTTAATATATGTTTGAGATTGCAATAGTTTTGTTTCTGTTATGAAAGTAGATGCATATTATGTACCCTGTTCTTGTGTACTTGTTATGATCAAGCATGTGTATGAGAGCGTGTGAGGGGGAACGTGTGCATTAGTTGGAGTAACAGGAGGTGGCTAGTGCGGTGAACGTGAGAGAAAGTTCCGCGATCCACTTGGGTTTTTACCTTACTTTGTTGCCTCACCAGGGATAAAGAAAAATACCATGCTACCGGAGATGTGGTTGTGACCATTGCCACTACTCCATGACTAGATCTAGCATGTTCTCATTTTAACTTCATGTCATGACACTTAATGCTATGCTCTGATTTATCTTAATTATTAAGGTGTTATGATTTAGTTCGCATCTTGGTGGAGTATAAGAGAGATTAATAAACAAAAGATCTCTATGTTAGGATGTGATGCCCATATAATTAGTAACTTGTCATCAAACCTTTTTCTTGCAATCTCATATGTCAATTCTAGTGTTCCATTGTCTACCACTTTATTAAAGAGATAGTGCATTTGTGAAACCATGAACCCCGGTCCATTTTTAATCATAAGAAACACCTTTCCAACAACTTTTATCCACTTTACATTTTCTGCCATTTAAAAATCCGAAAATAAAAAAACACTTTTACGTCTTGCATTCACAATACAAAACCCAAAAATATCATCCATCATTGTTTCCACCATCCTTGCATATTTATTTATCATCATTGCATATTTATTTACTGTTTTGCATTCATTTTATTTTGATATCATTCTCACACCTTGTGCTTGACAACCACTTGGTGAGCTTGAGGGCCAAAACAATTTACTTTGTTTGTAGGTTTTCAAGAGAAGGATAAGAATATAAATCTTTCACTACTGATTCCCCGAGAGTTTGATATTAAACCCTCGAGTCACCCCTCGTGGGGAAAACCGTCTTTCCTATACTACACACTCTGCACTTGGAGTCTCAACCTAACCCATATTCTTTTGACGCAGGTAACTACGTTAAGGGCCATCAGTCCTCGAACGTATCGAGGCGTTGTCAGATCATGCACCCATACTTTTAACCATGGGAACACCTAATCCATCTTGTAAACGTCAATTCAAATTTGAATTGGGTTGGTTGCATAGGGAAGGTTTTTTCGAAATGGTTAAGAGGGTGCGGGAAAGATCGGTGCCTGGTCTTACTCCAATCCAAAGGTGGAATAACAAAATAAGCGCATTGCGTAAACACCTGAAAGGTTGGGCTAGACATATGGTAGGTCAGCTAAAAAATGAGAAGCTTAGTATGTCATCTATTATTGATGAATTAGAGGCTATTGCGGAAGTCAGACCGCTGTCAACACAAGAGATCGATCTTAAAAATCGATCCAATGTAGAGATGGCGGGTCTTCTTCCCGAAGAGGAGATCAAATGGTACCAACGATCAAAGGCCCAATTTATTCTAGAAGGAGATTCGAATACGAGATACTTTCATAGTCTAGCTAATGGCAGACATAGAAAGAAACTCATTCATTCTCTTATACAGGAGGAGGGCACGGTTGAAGGCCATGAGCATCTAAAACCCTACATCATGAAGTACTATAAGAATTTGTTTGGTGAGCCGGATGCAGATAATTTCTGGCTCGACGAATCCCGGACAAATGATATTCCGCAAGTTTCCGACGAGGAAAACGCCCATCTTACAGCCCCTTACTCTGAAGAGGAGGCAAAGAAGGCGGTATTCCAAATGGAACACAACAAATCACTGGGGCCGGATGGTTTTCCTGCTGAGTTTTATCAAACTTTTTGGGATGTAATCCAATCGGACTTGATCGAGATGTTTCATGCTTTGCATGCTGGACAATTCGAACTATTTCGCCTAAATTTCGGTGAGATAATTTTTTTGCCTAAGGTTAATGGAGCAGAAAGGATCCAGCAATATAGACCTATCTGTCTCCTAAACGTTAGCTTCAAAATTTTCACTAAAACCGCTACTATTAGGCTTAATTCAGTGGCTGATCATGTTGTGAGGCCTACTCAAACTGCTTTTATGCAAGGTCGCAATATACTTGATGGCGTTGTGATCCTACATGAAACAGTGCATGAGTTGCATCGGAAAAAACTTAATGGAGTGATTCTAAAAATAGACTTTGAAAAGGCTTATGATAAAGTCAAATGGTCTTTCCTGCAACAAACACTCAGAATGAAAGGTTTTTCAGATGAGTGGCGGGCAATGATTCATAATTTCGTTTCCGGAGGAAGTGTTGCCATCAAAGTGAATGACGATGTTGGTAGATATTTCCAAACAAAAAAGGGATTACGACAAGGCGATCCATTATCACCTATATTATTTAATATAGTTGCTGATATGCTAGCCATAATCATTGAACGGGCGAAAGTGGATGGGCAAATTGTTGGACTGGTTCCGCATCTAGTGGATGGCGGATTATCCATTCTCCAATATGCTGACGATACAATTCTTTTTATGGAACATGACATGGAGAAGGCAAGAAACCTGAAATCAATTTTATCAGCGTTCGAGCAACTTTCCGGTCTAAAAATTAATTTCCATAAAAGTGAAGTGTTTTTGTTTTGTGACGCTCAGGACGAGGCTGCCCAATATGCTAAGTTATTCGGCTGTGCGCTTGGCCAGTTTCTAATTAACTATCTTGGCATACCAATCCACTTTAGGAGGCTAACGATAGCTCAATGGAAACATGTTGCGGAAAGACTACAAAAAAGGTTGAGTAGTTGGAAAGGAAAATTATTATCCCTGGGTGGTAGGTTGGTGCTCATTAATTCAGTCCTAACTAATATGGTACTGTATATGATATCCTTCTTCCAGTTACCAAAGGGAGTCTTGCATCGATTGGATTACTTTCGATCTAGATTCTTTTGACAAGGGGATAATAAAAAAGAAATATCGGCTGGCAAAATGGGATGTAGTGTGTCGCCCTAAATACCATGGTGGTCTAGGGATTCATGACCTTGAGGTCAAGAATAAAGCCCTCCTTGGTAAGTGGTTGTTTAAGCTTCTGACTGAAGATGGGGTGTGTCAAACTCTTCTTAGGAGGAAATACATAGGCTCAAGTGTGTTATCACAGGTTTCTTGGAAACCAGGTGATTCACTTTTTTGGGCTGGCCTAATGGCGACGAAGAAATTCTTCGTCCCATATGGTTCTTTCTCCATTAAGGATGGGTCGAGATAAGGTTCTGAGAGGATAAGTGGCTAGGTACTACTACGCTCCGAGAACAATATCCAGCGTTATGCGATATAGTCCAAGGACGTCACAAGAGTGATACGCTTGCTCAAGTGTTGGTAGACCATACTTCAACTGTGACGTTCAGAAGAGATCTTGTTGGTCCCAGACTGGTCGCTTGGCACGAGTTGCTACAACGCCTAACTTCTGTCAATTTGACACAAGGGACTGATTAGTTTCGTTGGAATCTACACAATAGTGGTAAATTCTCAGTGGACTCAATGTATACAGCTCTTATCCAACCAGATGTGCCGGTTGACAATAATAAGGAAATATGGAAGATGAAGATTCCACTAAAAACAAAGTTTTTGCGTGGTATCTTCATCGAGGTGTTATTCTTACGAAAAACAATCTTGCAAAAACGCAATTGACATGGAAGTAAACAGTGTGTCTTTTGTCATAAAGACGAGACGATCAAACACTTATTCTTCAAGAGCAAATTTGCTAGTTCTATATGGTTCATCGTCCAGATAGGTTCTACTATTTACCCACCCAAAAGCATTGCCAATATTTTTGGCAATTGGCTGAATGTGGTGGATAATAGGTTCAAACAACTTATTAGGGTGGGAACGCTTGCCGTAATATGGTCGCTTTGACTATGTAGAAATGACAAGGATTTTAATGATAAAAATTGTTCTCTTATGCAGGTTATCTACAGGACTACTGCTACTCCCCGTTCGTGGTCTCAGTTGCAACGTGTGGGGCATCGAGACCTGTTTATGGAGGTGTTTACCAGACTGGAGGATACGGCGAGGGACTTTTTATCCCGACATGGATGGCAGCATAATTTGCGGATTGGCCCTCCACCACCATTGGCGTTTTTACAATTTCTCATTATGATATGTAATTCGCTTTTTTATGTTTCGATCTTCAGACTTGTTTCGGCTGTATGCATCTTAGTTATGCAGAGGCTGGGTGTAATACTTAAACCTTTTAAGTAATAAAGCTCCCTTTATCTAAAAAAAACTATTCCTTTACTCTTCGATTAGGATTACCACAAGCTATAAATTATTAATTTCTTGCTTGATCTATGATCTAAATGCACTTTTAACTATATTTATGCTGTTTTAGTGACGCTAGTATTTATTGAGTTAATTTACCATATGTACGTATCGTACGTACCACTGCCGCTAGCTAAATCTATCTTGTTGAGTTCACACGATGCACGGTGAGGAATTCCTGCTAGTTGCAGTATGAAGTATGCAGTTTTAGGCAGCCCTAGAAAACTATTGGGGATGTTGACACCATCACACACCATGATATCGATCGAAGACCAGTGACAAACGCTGAACAGTGACCAAATAACAGAGGAAAAGATAAGGATTGTGCGCTATATGAGTTGTAGAATCTCATAACACTTCCAAGCTAGCTAAGCCGTGTAACGTGGCATTTCATTAACCCTTACACCCTTTTTTTAGACCGGCCCATCACTGTTGCTAGTCAACTGCATAGAGAAAAGCAACTCCACACGTATGTTGGCCCCCCCGGACTATCTCTGCCCTTCAGTTGTTTGACTTCTGTTGGAGATTCGTGCTAGAAATATTGCACAGAGACCCTCCCACCTCGGTCTAGTTCAAATCTTTAGTCCATTTTGTTTTTGCATAGCACCCCTTGTCGTTTCAGATATTATCACGTTTTTCTATTTCAGTCGTTAGAAAAAAATCCCTAGATTTCGAATCTGGATTCAGAACCAACAATATATATTCACACTTTTCATACAAATTTGTGAGATTATCAAATATTCAACAAAGATTCAATCGTTTTTCCAAGTTTCACTCATTATTCGTCCAATTTTCACTTATTATTCGTACAATGTTCATAGAAGAATTACTCGTTCATCATAATTTTAATAGATATGCACACTTTTATTTCCATATTTCACAGGAAATTCAACATATTTTAACAAACTTGCAACGCAACTTATAAATCTTTCACACCGTCAGCTTTTCACCCCCATATTTCGAATGTTGGAAAAGTAGCCTCACTGGAACTAAGAATATATTCACTGCATTTTATTAAACATATACAATTTTCACAGAGAATTCGTTCCGAATCAAACTTCAAACAAAATGTTCAGATTTACAAAAATAGTTTCACAAAGAATTCACAAATGTATCAAGGAAAGTAGCCCGAACAGGAGGATTTACACACGTATTTATCACGACCATATAAACGAATCTGGAATAAATATCGAACGAATCTCCACTGAAACTTATTAAGAACAATAGCCTGAACAATTTGCAAAGAAACTTGATTAGATTTTTTGAACAACTCCAATAATAAAAACACCATCTTTATACTGTTACAAATATCCAGCAAATAAGGCTCCCAAATTTACATAACTAATTCATGCATAATTCACAGAAACATGTATGCATCGTTCTAAGTTCAAATCAAGATTCACCACATGAACTAAACCAGGAAAAAATCGAGATCATGGAAAAAATAGAATATAAATGCAAGACCAACTTGCTAGAATAAAAAAAGGGGAGATCCAAACATGAAAAAGACATGAAAAAACACACAGAAGAAAAAAAATCTTGATGGAAACGACCAGATCAAGCCTCGCCAAGCCAAGATCTGACCACTTCATATACAGATCGGGCCTTCCTTTGCCGCCGACGTGCTCGACTCCATAGCTTGAGCAGCTCGCCGGAGCACGAGCCACCAGATCTAGGACAGGGCGGTGGAGCAAGGTCGTGGCCGCCATGCCCGGCGGAGCTCGACCACCACCCGTCGCTCGCCAGGGCTCGCCCCACCGCAGGTGGGCAACCGCCGGCCCTCCCTCACCGCCTTCCACGACGCGCAGGACAAGGATGCTCGTCGTGGCCATCATGCTGAGCTCCTCCTCGGTAGCTTGAGCAGCTCGCCGGAGCACGAGCCGCCAGATCTAGGACAGGGCGGTGGAGCAAGGTCATGGCCGTCATGCCCGACGGAGCTCGACCACCACCCGTCGCTCGCTAGATCTAGGACAAGGCAGTGGAGCAAGGTCGTGGTCGTCATGCTGAGCTCCTCCTCGCCGTCTTTCTGGCGGCGCTAGAGCAGGACGCCTGTCGGAGAGGCCGGAGCGCAGGGATCCGGCGACCGGAGCGCTCGGATCCGGCAGGCCACGGGAGGGGTGGGCGGCAGGGGGGGCGGCCGGAGCGCACAGGAGCTGGTGGGGAATGGGGATAGGGTTAGGGCTTGGAAGCTTTATATAGGGAAGGTGGACCACGGATTGAATGTATGGTTTTACAGGGACTAAAATGCAAAACAACCCGGTTCATTGACCAGTTGACCCGCACGGATCTCCAACAGAAAATGGAGGGTAAAGATAGTACCGGGGGCCAACATACAGGTGGAATTTCTGGACCGCAACTGCATATGCCTATCAAGCTACTTGTGCTACAAGTGTTGCCATCTAAAGAAGTGAGTCAAGCTCACTTGAGTGGATGTACAACTCAGCCACCCAGGTTTAAGTCCTCACGGGCGCGAATTTGGGTTCTTATTATTTGAAAAAAAACTCGCTGTGGGGCCCCACCGCATTCCTTTCAAAAAAAAGTGTTGCCAGCTAATATGGTGAATAATCAAAACCTTTTACGTTTCGACGAAAGGATGATCGCAAGATAGAACTGTTAATCGCAATCCTTATCATCGATCGTTAAAAATGCACTCGAATCCAACTAAATTTTTGCCGTTTTAGTTATGTTAGACAGATTTCACTCACGCAAGAGTATCCACCGCCTAAATGTAAGCGTGTACGTAATTAGTTGCTCACCGCATCTGGCTGGGTGCAACGAGCCGTCGGCGCAGATGCACGCCAAGGCCTCCGAGCCTGAGTCGTACCCGCACCGGCCGCCATTGTCGCTACACTCGCCGCAATCTCCGACGGACTCCCTGCACTCCAACAGGTACCCTTCTGTCGTGTCTCGATGCACGTACACCGGGAGTATAGGATACCCCCTTTTAGGTTCGGCACGGGGCGCGAAGGAGGCTGAGAATCGTCTTCTCGGGCGGAGTCTAGATCAAGCTCTCCTCTCCACGATCAAAGCATGCAACCAAAGGGACACAAGGAGCTACCCAGGTTCAGGCCGCCCGGAGGCTAAAAGCCCTACTCCTGCATGTCTGGATTGATGGGTTCTTCATAGTGTAGCTTACAATGGAACCTCCCGGATGGGGTACCCGGAAGGGTTTTGGCTGGAGGTAGAAGAAGGACAGATCCTGACCCAGAGGAGATCACCTTCCCCTCTACCTTCGCAGCCCTAGTCTAGTCTTGCTCTGGTTGGACTTGTGCCTTGGTTCGACCTTGTGTTAGTCCTCCCCCTCGTCCGTGCCTTGGTCCTCCTTTTATAGGCTAAGGGGTTGCCACAGGGTCACGTGAGGGGCATGAGGGACCTTCGGGGTGAAGGACCCTCCCCATCTAGTTTCCTTTGGGTTAGGTGGGAGCGTCCGCCTTGGGGTGGACAGGAGCTGACACCACCACGGGCGGTGCTTCCCGCCCGCGCTGCCTTCAACTTGCTTCTCAAGTCTTCTGAGGTCTTCCAGCGTGAGGTGGAGAGCTTATCCACAGGGACATGGGGAAGTACCCAAGAGAGAGTCTGGCCTCCTGCCGGGGACTCAGGCACTCGGGTCCTTCCTTGCCTTCTTGCTTGATTCCGGGACCCGGCAGGCCCCCAGGACCGGAGCCCTTTATCGACGTAGGCCTTGCGTGTCCTGACGATGAACCCGCCAGCTTGACTTGAGCCTTGGTCTTGTCCATCTTCATCTTGGGCCCACATGGGGTGGACCCACTTTGGCAGCACTAGGGGAACCCCATGTTCCACTGCTGCGACAGTAGCCCCCGGGCATGGTCCCGGCGGCTCTTGCTCCAGCTGCCGGGGCCATGGCCTAAAGATAGGTCAAAGTGGGTCCCCGGGCACCTGGTCTACCTTGCTCTGCTCCGTTGGTGGCCTTGAAGGTCTTGGAGTTACTCCGCTTGGGGGAGTAACTGCGATGGCCCCCTCGATTCCCAGTAACGGAAGAACCGAGGAGACGCCTGACCGAGGTGCCGCCGTGGCTATAAAAGCGATGCGCACCCCTGGCTTTTTGTTCATCTTCTTCCTCAGTCCAACTCACTAGTACAGAAAAGGCTATTAGTGGCGCACCAATTTGGTATTCTGTGGCGCACCCCCAGAAATGCTGGGTGCGCCACAGAATTCTCGCCACAAAAATTATTTCTGTGGTGCACCTGGCTTGGTGCACCACAGAATTCTCACATTTCTGTGGCGCACCTGGCCTGGTGCGCCACAGAATTCTCAAAAAATTCAAAAAATATAAAAAGTTTCAAAAAAATCCAGAAAAATCAGAATATGAAATAATATGAAAAATCCTAATTATTGGAATTATTTTCATATTTTTTGAAATGATACCTTCCCGCTAGGTCACCCATCCTCAAATTGCTCCAACCCTAGCACGCTTAACTTCTAAGTTCCACCCACTCCACCTACCCTTGTGCTACTCAAGTTCTTATTAATATATATATCATATGAACCCTCTTAAATCTTGTATGTGTATATGTGTGGTATGTGTTATAAATGTGTGTTTTTAAATTTCAGATTTTTAAAAAACTTCTAAAGTTTCAAAAGGAGATTCAAAAGTTTCGAAAGATCCAAAAAAAATTCAAAAAACTCCAAAAAATTCAAAAAATCCAAAAAATTCAAAAAAGTCAAAACACTTCAAAAAAAATCCAAAAAATTCAACAATCTTCTTTGTTATACATTTCTGTGTCTTTTTTGGACTTTTTGAATTTTTAATTTTTTTAATTTTTTCCTTCTGTTTGATTTTGCTGCGAAAAATCGTCTGTTTGAAATAATTTTTTTTCTTTTGGAATTTGAGGAATCTGTGAATTGCTGACCGGGTAAACCCGGATTTCTTTTGGAATTCGAACTCGGATTTTTCTCACGATTTTTTTGACATATTATTTGCGTTATTTCGACGTCGTATGCAAAATTTATGGCCGTTACAAGTTTTTTTTCCTGTTTGTTGCAGAAAAGGTCAAAATTCATATTTCAAAATTTCTATACCTACTAGACACTCAAACCTAACTACATGTCAAAGGATTTTATTTATTGAAATTTTTATCATTTTCCTTTAATTCCTGCGAGACTAAAAAGGCGATCCACGGCTTGGTGCGCCACAGAATGTCACCTTTCTGTGGCGCACCTGCCAGGTGCGCCACAGAATGTCAACTTTCTGTGGCGCACGTACCAGGTGCACCACAGAATAAATTTTTTCAAATTTTAACCCGCCCCCCGGATAACATTCTGTGGCGCACCGGGCCATGTGCGCCACAGAAATGTGACTTTCTGTGGCGCACCAGGCTTGGTGCGCCACAGAATGTCTAATTTCTGTGGCGCACATGGCCAGGTGTGCCACAGAATTGTGACTTTCTGTGACGCACTAAACCACGTGCGCCACAAAAAAAAATTATGTGGCGCACCAATTAAGGGTGCGCCACAGAGTGCCAACCTATCTATATAGGGTTTCCCTACTAGTGACTCCAGGCCTCCCCACAAGCTGCCAGCGCCAATGGCGAGAGCGAGGAGAGGAGTTGGGCGCCCTCGTTCTTCTTCAGCTGCTGCGGAGAGTGGCCCCTCCACTCGTGGTCGAGCTGTTTCGCGAGGTCATGGGATTCGTGGTCGCGGCGGCCGTGGAGGCCGCGGCACCGCTGCTCCCCCTTCCAGAAGCATGGTTCATACCAGCTTCGCGCCGTTCGAGTTCATCGTGCATCTGAACCACAGGCTTCGCAGCCGGCTTCTCCTACCGGATTCCTTCGCGATGGCGACGGAGGACATCGGACCCTCCGGCTTCTGGCTGCAAGTGGAAGGCTGCCCCAATGGCCCCTCCTGGGCCATGGCGGAGCGCACCACTGAAGGCGCCATGCTTCTGGGTCCGTGGTGGAAGTCGTTCTCCCGTGCCCGCCGCCTGTCCCGGGGGCAATGCTTGGCGTTCCGGTACGACGGAGATGTGGCGCTCTCCGTGAAGATCTTCGGTGTCGATGGCGGACGTGTGGAGTGCTGCATGGAGAGCAGCAGCGGCAGTTCGAGCTCCTACGACGAGGATGAAGATGAGGAAAACTCATCTGACATAAAGGTCGAGGGGAGCTCGTCTTCCTGAAGGCGAGGAGCTTCGGACGGGCATCATGGAGATCTCGTTGACCTCCTCCCCGGCGACCTTGACGACGTACTTCTGGAAGTAGCGTCTTCCATTGTACGACAGTGCTCCTTGCTCGATGGGAACCAACCTTTTTGTTGTAAAAAAGATCGTCCCCTTGTAGTCCTTGTAAATGAAGAAGATCTTGTTTCCTCCTTGTCTCCGTGTCGCGCTTGTGTGAATGAGAACGAGTTTTTTGCAAAACGCGCTCCTTGTCTCCGTGTCGAGCTTGTCCTCCGAGGCGCGGCGGAGGCACCCAGCTAAGCTGGAGCCCGAGCCGCCGAAAAGGATGAGGTCGTTCCCCGCCCTCGGGTCTCCTTGGTTTTCCCCACGGTGGGGAACATCGCCGGTTCTGCTGCCATGGAAGCGTCGGTGGCGCTGGCGACCCGGAAGGACACCATCAAGATGGAGCTGTGGAAGGAGGCCGCAGGTAATCAGAGATTGACCCGTCTCCTCTGCGACCTTGACGATGTATTCAAGGTAAGGTTGCCTTGGTTCTGCCAATACGACCCTTGGGAAGATCCTGCGCCTTGACTCGATCTCTTTCCTTCGTACAGGATGAGGAAGACATCATGGATAAGTTCGTGGACCACGTGCACCTCCTCTGCAGCCAGCATGTGCCGGGGTTTGCACGGAAGTTCCACTGCCCGTGGGACCACTGAAGATCCTGCGCGAATGCCCTCCTTCATCCCAGGCATCCCCGGGAGTCCGGAGTTCACCCGGCAGGCAATAAAACAGAAGACAGATCTGCGCAGCCAGGAGCTCTGAGCTGGCCTTAGTAGCATAGGCTAGATATGTATCCAGGAAAGCTTCGACTGAATGTAACTCAGAATTGTAAATTCAGAATGTAAGTTCAGATGAATGCAACCCTAGGGCTCAACTCCCGGGGTCATTTCCCAAACCTCCCCTTGCACTAACGCACCGTCAAGTTTTCAGAGGAGATATCTTAGGTGACAAGTACTCTAACCGCCTGTACCGGTAGCAGTACCCCTAAGAGCACTATGCCTTCCGGGAGTCCACTCCACAGCCACGGGTACTAGGCCAGAAGGGAAATCTGACCGTTCGCCGGGGAGGACGCATTACCCCCGCAAAGGTTCTCATCAACTGTCAACCATGCGCAGGTTGGTGGTATATTGACTCCGAGCGAGATATTATGCCTAGAATGCAAGATGCACATGCAAAGACTTAGCTGATTTTTGCCGTGCTCTTGATCTGCTCTGTCCTTCCCGGGTACCCAACTCCTGAGCCGCTCTTCCGCATCCATTCCTGTCCCGGGAGAGACGCTACACATAACACACTTTCAGTAGGAAAAGAATGGACCCTCCCTTACATGTCGTGAAAGTGTCTCATCCGGAGCAACCCGCAAGCAAAGTTGAATGTGCATTTATGTGTTTATGTTCTTTAAAACACAACACTGCCTGTTCCACTTCTTACCGCAGTAGTACGGCACGATCAGGTGGCAGCGCCTACTGATAGGCTACTCGCGCTCGACCTGTCAGCCACCGGCACCATGTCAGCCCCCTGCTTGGGGATTGTTACGGATAACACACTACACGACAACAAGAGAGGCTCACGGAATTGAAAAACTTATCTTTTATTCCTTGGCGATGATTCTTACACCCTTATACAGAACACAAGCCCCTTGGGCGTGCTTAGTTGACTCGAACTATATGCGATTCATGTTCGTATTCAGGGGTAGAATTTCTGGAGATTCTCGATATTCCAGGCGTTGCCCTCCGGCCTGCCTTTCTCATCCTCTAGATAAACAGCTCCGGGTCTTAGGGTATGCGTCACCCGATAAGGTCCTTCCCACTTGGACGACAACTTGTTCATGTTATCAAGTTTCGGCTTCTTGCGGAGAACCAGGTCTCCGGGTTCCAGTACCCGTGAACGGATATGGCGATCATGATAGCGATGGAGCCCTTGCTGGTATTGAGCGGATCGTAAAGAAGCTCAACACCACACCCGGGGGGATCCATGCCTAAGTTCTGTTGGCAAGACGGCTTCGGCTCCATAGACAAGGAAGAATGGTGTTTCTTGAGTGGCTCTGCTTGGTGTGGTTCTGAGGGACCACAAGACACTTGGTAGATGCTCAATCCAGTTCTTGCCCTTGTCTTCTAACTCTTCAAAGGCCTTGGTCTTCAAACCCTTTAGGACCTCCGCATTGGCTCGCTCCACTTGCCCATTGCACCTTGGATAGGACACCGAGGCAAAACACACCTTGATGCCCAGCTCTTCACAGAAGTTGAGGAAGGATCGACTTGTGAACTGAGAGCCATTGTCCGTTATGATTCTGTTGGGTACTCCGAAGTGGTACACGATCCCTTCAATGAACTTGATGGATGCTTGAGCTGTCTGCCGTGGCACTGGCATCACTTCCACCCACTTTGTCAACTTGTCGATGGCCACAATAAGGTACTCATGGCCCCCGACAGACTTCGGTATCTTTCCCACGATGTCCAGCCCCTAGACCGCGAACGGCCAGGAGATTGGAATTGGCTGTACACTAGTAGGGAAGTGCCTTTCTATGGAATGACATTTTGTGGCGCACCATTTTGGATATACGCAAGAGTGCGCCACAGAAACATTGTGGGTCCCCCTCCACAAAAATATGGTGAACTTTTTGTGGCGCATTGACCTAGATGCGCCACAGAAATACGTCTTTCTGTGGCGCATCCTTCTCCATGCGCCACAGAAATATGGTGGGCCCCATCCAATATTTGACTAGGTGTTATTTCTGTGGCGCATGTTTGTGGACGCGCCACTGATATTGTTAATTTCTGTGGCGCATTCTTTTAAATGCGCCACAAAAAGCTCACCATATTTAAAATATATTCTACTAATTAATTAACAATGTGTGTAAATTCTTTTCTTTTTAAGCAAATTGTGTGTAATTTTTTTAATACAATGTGTGTGTATTTAAAATAATGGTCTACTAACAAATATGTGTACATTCTTTTCTTTAGATTTAATCAAAAATATTTTTTCAAAAGAAATATATTCTTGTTTTTAAATGTGTGTGTATTTACAATAATGGTCTACTAACAAATATGTGTATATTCTTTTCTTTAAGATATGTGTATGTTCTTTCTTTAAATATAACTAAAAATATTTTTGTTTAGATAATAACAAATGTGTTTGTGTTATTTATTTAAATTTAACCAAAATATTATTTTAAAAGAAAAAATTCTGTGGCGCATCCGCTTAGGGATGCGCCACAGAATTCGCTGGCTACCACTTACATGTGGGCCTGCCCCCGCGCCGGCCTCACTCTTGCAAAATCCAAAATCCGCGCGCGCGCGACACGCCGCCGTGCTGCTCAACCACCGCCACCCCGCCGCGACGCCGCCGCGCTCGACCCCGCGCCCCACCGCACTCGACACCGGCGCCCCACCGCACTCGACACCGCCGGAGCAACTCCACGCGCGTCCGCTACCCCGCCACCGTGCTCGACCCCACGCCCCGCCGTGCTCGACCCCGCTCCCCGCCGTGCTCGACCCCGCGCCCCGGACGCCACGCATCGGCGCCGCCGAGCACCTCCACCGCCACCCCGCCGTGCTCGGCCAGGAGGACCTCCACCGCCACCCTCGACGAGGTGCTACCCTCTCTCCCTCCCCTCCCTCTCCTACCATGGTTGCACTTTAGGTGTTTGATGAAATGACCCAATGAAAAAAATTAAATTTTTTGGCTAAAAAATTTCATTTAGGCTTGTTGTAGTTTGTGTTGCATATTGTGATTATTGTGCATCATTTTTGTACAAGTTTTGTTAGTGATATGTTAGTCTTCTTGTGTAGTTGATCATCTAGTGAAAGCACCAAATCGAAAGCAAAATATTACTGCTTTTTTAAATTGCATTATGGAATGCATTATGTTTTAGGCATTACTTGCTTTAGTTTACTTGTAAGAGCCATGCTAATCAATGAGTACATATATACATTCTTCCCTGTATGAACCATTTTTAATTAACTAATGCATTATTTTGCCGTATGTAGGAAATTTAGAAGAACCTCCGTGTGATTTCAGGTGAGAAGTGGCGGCCATGATGTGGATGTGGATGTGGATGTGGATGTGTATGTTTGTGAGATGTGTATGTTTGTTGCCAGCCGGAGATGCCGGCCGGAGATGTGGTTGTGTTATGTGATGTTGTTGCCGGCCGGAGATGCCGGCCACAAATGTTTGTGGATGAAATGTCTGCAGGTACCCCGAGAGGCCCTTGAGTTTGCCAGAACGTCGATTAACTTCCGTTCCGGCAAATTCGGGTACTCCATATGTCCATTTTTTAGCAAAGGTCATGCCGAAATTTTTCGTAAATATTGGCATGACTTTGCTAAAAAATAGGACATATGATTTGTGAAATGTCTGCAGGTACCCCGAGAGGCCCTTGAGTTTGCTGGAACGTCGATTAACTTCCGTTCCGGCAAATTCGGGTACTCCATATGTCCCTTTTTTAGCAAAGGTCATGCCGAAATTTTTCGTGAATTTTGGCATGACTTTGCTAAAAATAGGACATATGGGGTATTGCGACTAATGCATGGGCTGGGGTATCTTAGTACTTAATTAAGCGATTTTTTTCTTATATTTGTTGTACTAACCTTTTGCCTCTTTTTAATGCAGTGCAAACATGTCAGAAGGCGGCCCTTCTAAGCACATGAGCGTCGAAGATCAAGCTAGAGATTTCAACAGCCGTTCTGGGAGGTGTCCCAGCAGATGAAGGAGGAGCTGGAGGCCGCCGAGAATGAGCAAGAGGACCGGGTGGAGGACGCCGAAACCACAGATGGAGCTGCTAGTGCCTGTTAGGAGGATGACACCAGCACCACTGATGGTGGCGACCACACAGATACTGCTACTGATAGCAACCCGACCGCTAAGCGGAAGAAGGCAAGGAAGGATCGGAAACTGCAAGCGCTCGACAACGTCACACACGTGTTCACCAAGGTCACGCCCAGTGGCCTACCAGTGGAGCCGGAAAAGCCTGCCAAAGGGTACAGCATGCAACTAGGGTGCATCGTGCGGGAAAGCATGTTGATCAACACGAAGGACCTCAGAAGCAAGGGCAATGAGGCTTTGGTCAAACACCTCCTCACAAAGCTTCACCAACGATACACGTTCCCGCTTCCGTTGAACAAAAAGGTGGACAGTTTAGCCATCACGAAGATGAGCACCACCTTGAGCAGCTGGAAATTTTGGGTGAAGAAGAAGATCAATAAGGGTCAAAGCTGGGAGGAGATAAGTGCCAAAGAACCGACGCTCGACAAAGAAGAGTTCGAGATATTCAAGGAGTCCTTAAAGTCTGAGTAAGCTAGAAAATGGACCGAGTGGGGTAAGTCTATGCGGGAGCTGAACATAGGTAACCACCGTTTGGGAAGCGGCGGTTACCGAGGAAAACAGCCTGTTTGGGAAAAGGAGGATGCCATTGTTGCAAAAATGGGAAAAGAGAACATGTGGAACAAATTCACGGACGAGCAAGTGAGGAACTTTGTCCGGTCCCGCTACTATCTGAACGACGCGATGGGGGAATTCGTTACCGACGATGACGATGTGAGGACATTCGAGAAATTACTGGTAAGGAATTTAATTTCCGCGGATACCTCAAATTCCATTGCGTTGATCTAATTAGATAACGAAGTCATATATTTCTACATGGGTTCACCTTAATTTCCTTTGTCTGCAGGAGGATGAGTTGAAGGATGGCCCGTCGTCCCAGGAGTCGACGGAGCCGTGGGACACGACTTTCAACAAGGCGACGAACGCTTACAAGGAAAGGGACAAGTCGAAGCCGCCGACGTCAGCTGGTCGTGTGTCCGGCTTTGGTACGAGCATGAAGTTCGTAGAGTACTACTCATCTGACCCGGAGAAGAGAAAGGAGAGGAGGAAGATGAAGAGGGATAATACCGCCGAGGTTGTGGAGCTAAGGAAGAAGGTGGAGTCACTAGAGAAGCAAATTGTGGACTCCAGTACAGTGGACAAGTTAGTGGACGAGAGGATCCGGACGCTCATACCCCCTGGGTTGTTTGAGGGGTTAGCTGCTTGGAATGCGGGAGGTCAACAAGGGCCCATACACGTGCCCAGCTTCAGCGGCAGCAACTCAACCATGAACCGGGCCGTGTCGCCGGACCTGGTGACCCCACCCAACGCCATCCTGCAGCAGTCGGTCCCTTTTGTCGCACCGACACCCCCTCCCGCGAAAGATACCGAGGCGCCACCACCCGAACGGCCGGAGGAGAATGTTAGGCCGGCCACCGGCACCGGCGCCCTTGTCTCGACATTAGCCGAGATCAACGCCATCGACAAGGTAACTAATTAATTACTTAGTCCGCGTCATTTTCTATAACTCTGCCTTTTATGACTGCCACCTGATGATGCCCAACATTTGTTCACAAAAGGACACGCCTTGCATACTCCTGCATAGGGTGGTACCCGACGGCGAGTTGAAGGAAGTTGCTGAGGGCATGCTCATACAACCATTGTCCCGTGATATGCACAACAATAGAATGAGCGAGGCCGTGATGAGGGTCAAGGTGACTGAGGTACTGCCTGAGTTTAGTGGCATCGACCCCCCCATGCAACCTCCGGGAGCCGAGAAACACATGCTCCTTGGAAATTGCCCCAAGTGGGTCCTGGAATGGCCGAAGACCCAAATTCGTCTTGGGGGGTTAAGGCGCCGCTCCACCGACGCCACCTCTAAACCCCGGAAGCCGATCGTTCGGCCCTAGAAGCCGCCACGAAAACCTGTTGAGAAGGAACCGGCGCCACAAGCAGCAGTCACCACCACCCAGAAGGAACCGCCGGTCGTTGCCACCACCAGCCACCACCAAAGACTGTTGGGAATGTCTGTACCGCAACAGCCGTCCGAAGCCAAATACGTTGCACCTCAACTTGATGGCAACGACGATGATGATGAAAATATCGACGTCGATGGCTTCATCAACACGGGCGCGAGCAAAGATTTGTTCATGCCTGCTGTGGATGAGGAACCACCCTTCCGCGCTCACGGTGATCAACCTGGTCATCGCACTACATGCTAGCGCCTGAGTTTTTCTCAAAACACGCCTCCGGAAGCCGGCGATCAAGCTCCAGACAAAACGGGTAACATTTTCAGCCCTGGCACACTGACACGGACGGTTTGCGCGGGGTTCACTGCACCCCCACCATCCCCAGAGAAGATCAAGAAGTCTAAGAAGAGAAGTAGGCAAGGCACCTCTACGAGCCAGCCAGCTCCTAAGGTTATCCGGGGTCATGAAGACATGACATCACCCCGTGCGGATAGCTTGACCCGAGTTCATGTAGCTGGTAAACCGTTGCTGCCTCCGGAGTTGCTCTGCCTCGCAAAAGGACCCATGCTCTCTTTGCATGAAGCTATCTTGATGATGGAGGGCCTGCTTCTTAAAGACAAGAATCCAAATTACCCGGTGTTGACTGTGGCGCCCTGACCTGACTGTTATACAGTGATGCTGTGTGTCACCGGTTAAGCGATACAACCGGAGATTACGGGTTTACCAATCCCCGGCCAAAACCTTTGGCAGGCGTTGCTCGGAATGGATCATCGGCAACGCAACACCCCGATTGATGCCTTAACACAGGCACAACCCTCAATGCATAATAGAGAGACCAAGACTTGTGGAACAACTGGCACATCACAGACTCTACGACACAAATCATTATAATTCAACTATTATAATAGAGAAAGATAGCAAATGACAACCAGAGGTCACAGACCCAACATTACAACATGCGGAAGCGAATTAGGTTGTTCTAACAACAAGATCCAACATATGGCCTAAGAGGCCTACAAATAAACATCACAGCGCCAGCTGTTCCGGGATGTCCCAAGCTGCCACCCGGGAACCCCAGACTGCTCGTCGACGTCCACAAAGAACCCACCTTCGAGGTCGGTGAAGTCCTCCTCTGAAACAAAACAAACGATGTTGAGTTCGATGAACTCGCAAGATTATATATATAGAGCATTAGCTCGATGAGGCTTCCAAAGTTTTATGGCTCTTTTGCATAAAGCTGATTTTATTTATGGAAAACATAACTCAAAGGCATCGTCTAAACAGAGTACTTTTAAAAGAGGGGTAAGAAGTAACTCTTTTCTCTTGAATCACTTTTCTCGCCATTTATCACCATCATCAACATTGTACCTGTTCATCAAAGGCACCTCCCCGAATCACCCTCGAGGAAGCTCACCTTACAATCTTGAGGTGGTACCTTTAGTACCCAGTTTTTAATCATTCCGTTAACGTTATTCTATGATCTCTGAATCCGTCACCAAATCGTCCATAACCGCGGACACGGCTTTTCGAAAAGATTTATCCCTGCAGGGGTGTACAATGTGAAAGATGCCAGGTTCCCGAGGGACCTCCCAGCTTCTTATCCATGCGTACCGTCCGGCTCATTGCCCGTACATGCCTGTACATTTGCTCTCTTCCGGGGAAAGCCGGCTGAGTGGGAGCGGCTACAACCTTTACCTCGCTTAAGACTAACCAAGGATCATCAGTGGCGGTAGGACAGCCAGGATCACAACACCCCGCCCCACGGCCACTCATTTTCCTAACACCACAGTCCTCATCTCCGTCTTGGCCACCAACTCAACGCACGCGCAAATGGAAAGCCAAACTAGAGGACCCTCAGCTAGTCCGCCACAAGTTAGTCGGTCAACGAGGTTCCATATGCCCACGCATGGTTGCACGCTCAACTTGGCTCGTAGGCGAGAACTCGCACTTAGGCGGCGAGAACGAGACAACCCACCACATCCCATGTGGCCTCTCATCCCCACCATTAAGCATTTTATTATCCATCACCACAATTTCTCCACCATCAACCACATCTCATCACCTGTTTCCAACCTGGAGTAACCATCGTCCAGTTATGCATTCAACTAAGCATGGCTAAGCCTCAACATAGCATCAATAGATATCTCGGGCCAACAATACAAACCTATGGATAATAGGAGGGAAAACAGGTAATGGCATCGGAATCCTAATGCAACTATAGGATACTCTAATCCAACAAAATTGATATTTGGAACCGTATGCAATATTATAGTGGAGAAAATATTTGCGGAAAATAGGATAAGATATGCACAGAGGGGGATTACGCTTGCCTTGATCAACGTGCTGGTAGTACGGATCCTCGGGGTATTGCGGAGTAACCCCGGTTGCTTGATCTAACGAAAAGAACAAACATCGGAAGAGAACAATCAATCACCACACATGCGTTCACAAATGCAATGCGCAAACATGATGACATGACATTTTAATGCACTAGAATTTATTAACAGCTCTCTAGCAAAATCGACCAATTTTAACCGGGGAGCGAGGAATAATTATTCACAAAAGAGAAATATTGCTCCACGTTGTTTTTAAGGCTTTCCTGTGCTCAAAACTGAGGTAGACATGCATGAAATGAGGTCACTAGTTAAACCATAACTTTGGAGGCATTTTGGTATATCACACTAATTTTAAAATGCACCGATAGAAGTTATTAATTTTATAATTTACTGAATTAAATAAGTTCTTTTAATATTTTTTTTGTTCCTCTTTTAAATATCTCCTGGTTAATACTTAAATTCAACACACAAAAAACTATTTGAAACCAAAATAGAAGAAGGAAATAAAATTAGACGGGAGAATTATTTCTGTACTGCACAAAATCGGAATTTCCGATTTAATTTGGAATCGGAATATCCGAGTTCACTGTACATTCAAAAATTTGGCTAAGGACTGAGGTGTGGGAGGTACTGAGAATGTTCGGAAAATCCGAAAATGTCACAATCGGAAAATTCGATCGGCTCAACAGCTGAAAAACTTCTAAGGACCAAAGTCCAACTGCACTGTAATTACTCGGATTATCCGAGGTACTGGCTTCGGATTATCCGAGCCAAAGAAAAGGCACGGCGGCGCACTGCGTCTTGCGGGCGCCGACGACACGGCGAGCAAGGAGAGGAATGTAGGCAAAGGGAGGGGTCGCCAGCTCACCCTGAGCTAGGAGGAGGCGACGGCGAGGTCAGAGATGGACGGCAGCGGCGGGAATCGCCCACGGCGATGGCGACGGTGGCGGAGGAAAACGAGGACGGCGGCGGCGATTCACGGCCTCCCCGGTCGATTCCTGCGGCGAGGAAGTAGAGGAGAGCTAGGCGGAGCTTCCTGCGGTCTTCATTTGGCTCGGGAGCTCCTCAATCGACGGGGAGACGGCGGCGCATCTCGACGGCCATGGCGGCTCGGTGCAGCTCGTGGGGAGAAGGGAATGGAGAGGACGGGGCAGTGGAGTGGATAGGGCAAGCAGGTGGGGGCCTCGGGAGCTTGCTCTCCTGCAGGGAAGAGGGCAGAGGGGCCCCGGGCGCGGCGTGCGACATGGTGGTGCGGCGCGAGCACGGACTGCTCGCACGGTCGCTACAGGGGAGAGGAGAGAGACGACCATTTTACCCAAAACCCCCTGGCAGTTTCTTATCCACACGGACAGGTCCTTCTCCGGTTACAAAGAGGCCCTTTTCTATTTCCTTTTAAAACCAGTAGTACTTATAGGATTTAATTGGGACATTTAGACATTTTAGAAAAATATAAGAAAATTCCAGTAGCCTCCAAATATAGTATAGAAGCACCACAAAACTTGGCGTTTCAAAATAAAATGTTTTGAACCACTTTTGTTTAGAGAGGTTGAATATGGCATTTTTGCTAAATTCAAAGATGTTGCTCCTTTAACAATTTGGAGCGAGTGCAAAATATTATTTTGGAGCTCTTGGAACCTCCTTGACAGTTAGGAGATGTCAAAGTAATTTTAGTTTGCAAGATTGAGTGCCTTTGTTGTTTTGAAATTGGTTGAAGCAAATTTGGCAATTTGGTTTTTAAATGTTGCCAAACCTCCACAATTCCCTAGCAACAACCACAATTCCCTAGCACAATTCCCTAGTGACAAGTTAAAGGTTCCATTGGGTACACTTTGATGCAAGGATGCCATGATGCAATTAACACAAAAGCGGAAAAATTACACAGGTTTTCAGGTTCTTAACTTCGGGCTGTTACATTGACGGTCCAGGTACCAAAGAACGTGGACTTCGTTACTGAAGTCCCCACCGATCTGTTCTTCATAGCGTTCGAGGACGTCTTCAACCTGTTTCACTCTAGACGGCTGGACTATAACTTGGTCCGCCTATACGCGATCAATATGGCGATGAAGATCCAGAGAGATGTTGCCCCGTACGTCACGGTAGTGGATCCCTACTACATGCGTGACAGTCAGCTGGTGGAAGGATCAACGACACGGGATAAGGCCACGGAGTACCTGAAGAGGTTCATGCTGAACAACAAGAGGAAGAACAACCTTCTTCTACCTTTCTTTCCCGAGTAAGTACACATCCGCTCGCCGCCGTCGTATCTTATGCTTTCTTATAGATTTCTTCCGTTGTTGATCCTTTCCACTGCATTTTTTTCAACTAGGGACAAGTACTGCGTACTCATCATCCTAAACCCGAGGTGGTCCATTGCCACTTATTTGGACACGGGGAGTTCGAGCTATAAGAAAGACTACACCAGAATAAAGGGTGTTCTCGATGAGGCTCTCGAGGGCTACGCCCAAATGGGAGGCCACTTCGAACAAGGACAGACGAACGGGGAATGTTTCTCGCTGAACAACAAACACCAGTTCAGGCATGGGACCCAGTTCGATTGCATGAAGCAGAAGCATGGCAGCATGAAGGATGCCTTCTACGTCCTCCATCTCATGAAAGGGTTTGTCCGGGATGCACTGAAAACTAAGTTGCCATCTAGTATCCGAGAATGGACCAAAAATGCAGGGAAAATCGCCGAGGATAAGCTTAGAGAAGACTTTCATCTCATCCAGATGGAGTTGTCGCGAATCATCTACGACGATGTTGTGACAGCAAAGGGGACCTTCAACAAAGCCAGTGGTAGGATAAATCATGCATCATGCATACTCGCAATAAGTGTTTCTTTATTTTCTTTACTATAGACTTATCATACTCAATCTATTTATATTATTAACCAATATATATACCTATATTGACATGGTTACAAATATGAACACTAATACATGGTTGTATCCATTTCCAGGGTTGCATCAAAGGCAAATCGAAGAACACCTAGCTCTTCAAAATGACAGCCGGACGTGGACGACGAAAGACGGCTACAAACCGTTCCCGGCGCCGCTCAACAAGAAGACTCCTTGATCAGCAGGACGTGGACGTGTACTCAGTTTGATCCTAGTTTAGGCGGTCGTGAAAACTTCATTTATACTAAGACTTGTGTGAACTTTTGTACCAGTTAATTGTCACTATATATGTATGTATCTCGGGCTCTAACTGATGTAATGACATATTTATCTGTCTGTTTTAATACCGTGTCAAAATATATTACTGTTTCTATTATTTTCTGTATAAATACTGTAATATACATGTATTATTGTCAAATTAATACAGCAAATAATCGATAATACAGCAAATAATCGATAATTCAGCAAATAATTTAGTGGCGCATGGTAAATAATTGTGTGGCGCACCATATTCTGTGGCGCACGTAGCAAGTGCGCCACAGATAAATTATTGTCAAATTCATCAGCGCATGGACTAATATTTCTGTGGCGCATGAGCAATATTTCGGTGGCGCATGCTGGAAGTGCGCCACAGACTTTCATACTTTCTGTGGCGCACATAAGGGTGCGCCACAGAAATAATATTTTTGTGGCGAGACTTCTGTGGCGCACCCACCATGCGCCACAGAAAGGCACTTCCCTACTAGTGGTAGAGCTTGCGCCGGCTGATGTATGTTCTTCGCATAGTACTGGCAGGATTCACATGTCTTGACTAGCTGCTCGGCATCACTCAGGACTGTTGGCCAGTAGAACCCGTGACGAAAAACTTTACCCGCCAGTGATCTTGATGCCACATGACTTGAACATGTGCCCTCATGGATGTCCCTAGCAGTACTTGGCCTTGTTCTTGAGGAATGCAGCGGAGCTTGACTCCGTTGTCCCGTCGCCGGTAGAGCTCGCCGTCGATCATGACGTAGAGCTTGGCTTGACGAGCCACCCGCTCGGCGTCGTGATCATCCTCCGGGAGGGCGTGCTCCATGATGTACTTGACGATGTCCCGGGCCCAGGGTGGGTGGGTTCCTTCCACCGGTAGCACCATCCGACGGAAAGAAAACATAGCTTCCTCTGCCAGAGGGGCTGCCGGGTCTTGAGCTTCTGGGCTGGCTACCCATGTTGCCGAGGTAGAAGGGTCGCCAGCCCCCGGCGCAGATCTTGCCGCAAGCCTCTCGGGTGGAATTGAAGGTCACCTGAGGACCTCGATGTAGACCCCGGGAAGCACTGGCTTTTGCTTGGATGCCACCTACGATAGCTCATTCGCGGCCGTGTTTTCTCCCCGTGGGACGTACACAGCCCGGAAGTTGTCGAAGCGCCGCTGCAGCTTCCAGACCTCCTCGACGTATGGTGCCATCTGAGGGCACACGTACTCCTTGTTCACTTGTTTGATGACTAACTGAGAGTCACCCTTGACGACAATCTTGTTGATGCCGAGGCCGATGGCAGCACGAAGTCCTGCGAGCAGGCCCTCGTACTCCGCCGTGTTGTTGGAGATGTTCCCTTGGTAGTGCATCTGGACGACGTACTTCAGCCGGTCCCTGGTTGGTGAGGTTAGGACAACCCCTGCACCTCCTTTCCCCTTGGTGTAGGAGCCGTCGAAGTGAATGGTCCAGGCGCTAGGATCTTCCTTCCCGGGGAGGCAGGTTTCCTCTTCCGGGTTGTCGAACGCCGGCTCGGTCCACTCGGCCGTGAAGTCCGCCAGCGCCTAACTCTTGATGTTGTCCATGTGCTCGAACTTGAGGCCGAAACCTTGAAGCTCCATGGCCCACCATGATATGCGACCAGTGGCAAGTGGGTTCTCCAGGGGGCTTCTTAGGTTGTACTTGGATACCACCGTGATGGGATGGCTTTGGAAGTACGGCCTCATCTTGCGGGAGGCAATGTGGATTGCCAACAGCAGCTTCTGCATCATGGGGTATCGCACCCGGGCGTCGCGCAGCACTGCGCTGACGAAGTAGACCGGGTGCTGCACCTTGTGGGTCGCCGAGTCCTGAAAGG
The DNA here is from genome assembly GCA_947311845.1 of Poa pratensis. Taxonomy (NCBI): domain Eukaryota; kingdom Viridiplantae; phylum Streptophyta; class Magnoliopsida; order Poales; family Poaceae; genus Poa; species Poa pratensis. Next base: position 35,076,041 of record CAMZMU010000110.1, on the reverse strand, counting down.
CTCGGCTTCCTCCACGTCGACATCTTGAGGTGGGGACGATGTAGCCCCCGGCGAAGTCTCGTCGGAGGCAGATTCTCCACTCCTGACGGGCTCCGCACCGTCTGGTAAGGTTGCAGTGACGTCAGGATCGTGAGACCCCTGGTCACCCGGCAGCCTTTTCTTGCATGGTTGCCCCGGGAGGGAGTTCCTGGGTCGCTTGCCCTTGATCTTGCTTGACTTCTTCGGAGGAGCTTCACGCTCTACCACAAGCACAGCGTTGATCACCTGGTTGGTGGCAGCAATGTACAGTAGTAGGGTCTCCTTTTCTTCTGGTGCCACGAGGATTGGTGGCGAGGCGAGGTAGCGCTTGAGGGACTGTAGGGCTTCCTCAGCCTCGGAGGTCCACTCCACGGGGACTGACTTCTTGAGCAGCCTGAAGAACGGTAAGGCCCGCTCCCCAAGCCTTGAGATGAAGCGCCCGAGTGCAGTGATGCACCCGTTGAGGCGTTGTACGTCCTTGACCCGCCGAGGCACCTCCATGCGCTCGATTGCCTTGATTTTGTCCGGATTCGCCTCGATCCCTTGGTGAGAGATCAGGAAACCTAGCAGCTTGCCGGAGGGGACCCCGAATACGCACTTGTCGGGGTTGAGCTTGAAGTTGACCCGGCGGAGGTTCTCGAAGGTCTCGTCACTAGTACAGAACGACACATCGGATACCCCTCTACGGCAATGGCAGGAGTTAGGCGACGGTAAATCGCGACATCCCCCGCGTGCCCGCACTGGGCCGTAAAGCAGGGCCACAACATCGGCAACGGGTGAATAGTGAAATATATGTTGGCAACGGAGGTTAGTTTACCTCCGTTACCGATGTGGGCTCATCGCACACGGACAGTTTCGTAATCTCTGTTGCCATTACAAGCAGCCCGACAGCCGGCCTATAAGAACCAACTATGCCCTTCACTCTCACTCTCACTGTCTCACTTCCAACCCTAGCCACCGCAAAGACTCCTCTCTCTCCACTCTCTCGCATGGCTTCCACCGTCGGCGATGGTAGATCCGGCCATCGCAGCCGTGGCCGCGGCCGCGGCCGTGGCCGCCCCACCCTCCGGGCCTTCAGGCAGCAGCAGCGTCAGCTGGTGTTGCGGGACGAGCTTGCGGAACAGGCCGCCGCCGATCCGGCCCCCTCGGGCCGGTCCCGCGCCCTTGGCGCTCGTCCGCACGGCGAAGGCTCCGGCCACCATTGCAGCTACCGCGAGATCTGCCAGGCGATGTACCCTGGCCGCCATCCGTCTTCCTCCTCCTCCTCGTCCTCGTCCTCCGACGAGGAGGAAGAGGAAGAGGAGGAGGAGGAGGACCGTGATCTGGAGATCGCTTGCCAACTCTCCCGCGCCGATTTCGAGAGCGAAGACACCAAGCGTCGTCAGGGTGAGGCCGATCTGGAGGCGGCGGTCCTCCTCCCCGAGGCCTCGACCCAGGTCGAACGCGCCGAGGAGGCGGTCTACCAGTCTGACCTCCGGGCCGCCATAGCCCTCTCTTTGGTCCACGGCGAGGGCAAGGCGCCGCCAGGGGAGGCCGGCGCTAGCTCCGTCGCCGGCGGCGACGCTAAGCGAGCCCGCCTCGCCTAATGTAAGACCCCAGTTCAGTAAGATAGCTATTTTCTAGTGGTAAGTGGCTAATTGTTTATCCATAGATTTGCTCTGTTTTTAGTAGGCATTGTTTTCACATAGATTTTTGCTGTTTTCTAGTTGTAAGTAGCTAATTGTTTATCCGTAGATTTGCTCTTTTTAGTAGGCATTGTTTACACATAGATTTTTGCTGTTTTCTAGTTGTAAGTAGCTAATTGTTTGTCCATAGATTTGCTCTGTTTTTAGTAGGCATTGTTTACACATAGATTTTTGATGTTTTCTAGTTGTAAGTAGCTAATTGTTTGTCCATAGATTTGCTCTATTTTTAGTAGGCATTGTTTACACATAGATTTTTGCTGTTTTCTAGTTGTAAGTAGCTAATTGTTTATCCATAGATTTGCTCTTTTTAGTAGGCATTGTTTACACATAGATTTTTGCTATTTTCTAGTTGTAAGTAGCTAATTGTTTGTCCATAGATTTGCTCTGTTTTTAGTAGGCATTGTTTCCACATAGATTTTTGCTGTTTTCTAGTTGTAATTAGATAATTGTTTATCCATAGATTTGCTATTTTTAGTAGGCATTGTATACACATAGATTTTTGCTGTTTTCTAGTTGTAAGTAGCTAATTGTTTATCCATAGATTTGCTCTTTTTAGTAGGCATTGTTTACACATAGATTTTTGCTGTTTTCTAGTTGTAAGTAGCTAATTGTTTATCCATAGATTTGCTCTGTTTTTAGTAGGCATTGTTTACACATAGATTTTTGCTGTTTTGTAGTTGTAAGTAGCTAATTGTTTGTCCATATATTTGCTCTGTTTTTAGTAGGCATTGTTTCCACATAGATTTTTGTTGTTTTCTAGTTGTAAGTAGCTAATTGTTTATCCATAGATTTGCTCTGTTTTTAGTAGGCATTTGCTCTGATTTTAGCTTTGTTTCTGTTATGCCGATGATTAAAATTAGGTGACACCGTGTGATCCGGGGGTGGCGCTAGTGATCCTTCTGATATGCACAAATACACATCGATCTTGTGCATCCTACTTGGCTCGCTTGCTCCATCCCTGGAATTTGTGTGTCCAATCTACCTATATATGAGGCATTGTTTAGGCTATGTTCTAGTTGTAATTAGTTCTATATTTTCTGTAATGCCGATGAAGAAGCATCTGTCTTGTGTATAGAGATGAAGGAGCTTACATTTTGATTTTTTTCATCTCCTTTAGGGCGAGGAGGAAACCTGGAGACTATGCGGCGGCCGTGAAGACGTAGGAGCAGGGCTCCGTCCACACGGTCCACTGAAGCCGGCGCCTCCAGGAGCAAGACTTTTGTGCAGTACTAAATAGGTAGAAGAAGACCACGCAATGAAGCTGGGCGAAGAGGAAGGTGAAGAACCGGCGGCCGTCAAGCAGGAACCACAGGGCTCCGTCGACGGTGCAGCAGGCGTCACCGGCTTTTTTTTGTTTCCTTTAGCCCTCATTACGAACGGTCAAAAACTAATCTCCGTATCTGATGTAAAGACTAAAGGCAACGGTTATATATTATGCCCGTTGCTAAACTTATTGCAAACGATAAAAATCTCTGTTGCCATTGTGAGGCTTCACATCAGTGACAGAGGCGGAGACACGGACCCTTCCTCCGTTGCCGAAGGGGTTTTTGGCCCGTTTCCGATGTGTCGTTCTGTACTAGTGCGTGCAGGTCTTGGATGAGGGAGTCCTTGTACCGGGTCTTGACCACGATATTGTCGATGTACGCTTCAACGTTGCGGCCCAGCTGAGTCCCAAGGCATGCTTGCATTGCGCGCTGAAAGGTAGCGCCGGCATTCCGGAGGCCGAAAGGTATCCGGGTGTAGCAGTAGCAGCCCTTGGGAGTGATGAAGGCCGTCTTCTCTTGGTCCTCGAGCGACATCATGATCTGGTGGTACCCGGAGAAGGCGTCCAAGAAACACAGCAGCTCGCACATGGCCGTGGAGTCCACGATCATGTCGATCCGCGGCAGGGGGAATGGGTCCTTGGGACAGGCCTTATTTAGGTCTGTGAAGTCGATGCAGAGTCTCCACTTGAAGGTCATGGGTTTCGGTACCACCACGAGGTTGGGCATCCAGGTTGGATGGGGAACCGACCGGATGACACCAGCTTCTATCAACTTGTCCACCACGGCGATGATGAATTCCAGCTTTTCCTTGCTTTGGTTCCGGAGAACCTGCTTCACGGGGCAAGCCCCCGGATTGACCGCCAGTTTGTGCTCGATCACCTCCCTTGGAACACCGGGTAAACCTGACGCCTCCCACGCAAAGACGTCAGAGTTTTCCTGAAGGAAGGCGACGAGCGCGCTTTCCTATTTGTCGGTGAGGTGGGCGCCGATGGTGATGGAGCGAACTCCGTCGCTGGTTAGTGCCACCTTCTTGGTCAACTGCGGATCGCCATAGAATGGCGCCTTCTTGGGGGGAGTAGATGTGGAGCCCCCAGGGTGCCCTTCGCCCCCGGGGAGAGCCACATCATCATCCTCCTGTACACCTTGAGGGACATCCGCCATGATTGCCACCGTCTGGTTCTGCTGGTGAACGCAGTAGATAGCATCGTCGATGTCAGCCTTGACTTTGATCACGCCCCACAGCGTCGGAATCTTCAGCATGTTCTAGGCGTAGTGGGAGACGGCCATGAACTTGGCCAGAGCAGGTCTGCCAAGTATGTCATTGTACGGTAGCGGGGTGTCGGCGATGTCGAAGACGATTTCCTCGGTGCGGAATTTCTTGGAGTCACCGAAGGTGACTGGAAGGGTGGTCTTCCCGAGGGGTCGAGTAACACTTCCGTTCACGCCTTGGAACACCCTGGTGTCTTGCAGGCGAGACAGGGTGGTCTTCCCGAGGGGTCGACCAGCATCTTGGTGACCTTATGGTTGTGGATGACGGGCGACACGATCAGCGGCAGGGTCCCGACCCCGGCAGTGTTGGCAGAGTGGTCTTCTGGGTCGAAGGTGATGACTTGACTGGACCAGTCCAGGGGCTTGGACGGAGCAGAAGCAACCGCGTTAAGCTCCCGGACAAGTCTCTTGCAGGCGCCGTTGGAGGGAGGCAGAGAAGACCCTCCGTGGATGCACCCGACAACTCCAGTGACTTCTTGATACTTCCCGCCGTTGCCTCCTTGGGGAGCCGGAGCCTCCCCGTTGCCGCCGTGGGGTGGCCTCTGGAGTGTTGTACCCGCGACCACCTTGACCGCCGCGTCCTCCTCCACGGGCCCCGCGGCCACCGCCTCGGTTCCATCCACGGCCGCCTCCGCCTTGGCGACCTGTGGGACAGTCACGAGCGATGTGCCCGGCAGTGCCGCAGTTGTAGCAACCGTCTTGACTGACCCCGTCAGCTCGACGCTGCTCCCAGATGGCGAGGTTCTTGAGCATGCGGCAGTCCTTGAGCAAGTGGTTTCCTTCTGGATGGATGTGCCACCAGGGATCACCTTCACCTTCTTCCTCGGAAGTCGGCGCGGTCTTGGCCTTCTTCGGAGGAGGCTCGGTGATGAAGATCCGCTTGTCGGGTCCAGGGTCCCGCTTCTTGTTCTTGGCTGGAGTGACCTTGTCCCCGGGTTCATCCTCCCCGGGGAACTTGACTCCTTCTTCAGCTCGATCGCACCAATCTGCAAGCTCCCAGAGCTTACGAGAAGATTTGACGCGATGGATGCTCAGCTTCTCGCGCATCTTGGGGTTATGGACGTTGGCATGGAAGGACTGGATCACCAACTCCTCCTTGATGCACGGGATGGTGTTCATCTTCTGGGTGAAGCGCTGGATGAACTTGTGGAGAGTTTCACCTGGCAGCTGCTTGAAGTCGTGGAGATCACTGGGAGCCCCCGGGCGCTCGTACCCGCCTTGGAAAGCCCGCATAAACTGCTCCTTCAGTGCCCGCCAGGAACGGATGGAGCACTTGGGAAGGTTGAGAAGCCAAGTCTGGGCGTCTCCCTTCAGGGCCAATGGGAACCAGTTGGCCATCATGACCTCGTCGGCCCCGGCAACCATTGCAGCAAGAGAGTAGATCTGCAGAAAGTCCCGGGGGTTCGTGGTGCCGTCATAGCGGAGAACGTCGATCTTGAATTTCTTGGGCCAGTTGAAGTGGCGGAACTCGAGGGCGAGGCAGCCTTCGGCGAGGTCGATGCCCCGATCTTCCCGGCGGTGACGTTCTCAGCAACGCTCGATGTGGGTGCACATATCCTCGTTCTGACGGCTGTTGAGCTCGTCACGAAGATCTGGGTTGCGCGAGGTGGACGACCCGATGGAGATGGCCTTGCCGTGATCGTGGTTTAGCCGATCATCCATCGGTGGCGTGGTGCGAGGAGGCGCCGGCTTGGCTTGACGTTCACCACGAGGCTGGCCTCGCGGATCACGTGTCTTGTCTTGTGCTGCTCCGGGATCGTCGACGGTGGGCGCTTGAGTGGGTTCGACCCATGGACCACCATCGGCGAAGTCGAGGAGCCTCTCGACGTGAGTCCTCCATTCTTGGTAGACCTTGGGATCGCCGCTGCTTGGAGGGAACTGCATCAGGGCCTTGGCAGCGACTAGAGCATCATGGCGAGCTTGCGCATCCGAAGGTGAGTGCGCGGAGGTATTGCTCTTGGATGCTCATGGATCCCCGCTGGGGTGAATGCCGTGGTTCCCTCCTCCAGCGGTGGGCTCCTTGCCAGCGCCATTGTAGACGCTCTTCTCCCCCGAGCGAGGAGGAGGCATGGTGGTGCCCTTTGGAGCCGCCGCTCCGCCAGGGCCGTCGTCCTTGTCGCGGCCGTCCACTTCATCCGGCGCCACCCTCTCCATGGGAGGCGGGGACGGAGAGACGCTCCGCCGTGCGCCAGCAGCACGACGTTCAGCTGAAGCTTGAGTACGTGAGGGAGAAACCGGCTTGGACGCCGCAGGGTCTCCCTTCTTATTCGGCGGCATGCTTGACGAAGAACTTGCCGATGAACTTGATGAAGATGAAACCAGCGCGCCAGATGTCGTGTCTCGATGCACGGACACCGGGAGTATGGGATACCCCTTTTAGGTTCGGCACGGGGCGCGAAGGAGGCTGAGAATCGTCTTCTCGGGCGGAGTCTAGATCAAGCTCTCCTCTCCACGATCAAACCATATATGCAACCAAAGGGACACAAGGAGCTACCCAGGTTCAGACCGCCCGGAGGTTAAAAGCCCTACGACTGCATGTCTGGATTGATGGGTTCTTCATAGTGTAGCTTACAATGGAACCTCCCGGATGGGGTACCCGGAAGGGTTTTGGTTGGAGGTAGAAGAAGGACAGATCCTGACCCGTAGGAGATCACCTTCCCCTCTACCTTCGCAGCCCTAGTCTAGTCTTGCTCTGGTTGGACTTGTGCCTTGGTTCGACCTTGTGTTCATCCTCCCCCTCCTCCATGCCTTGGTCCTCCTTTTATAGGCTAAGGGGATGCCACAGGGTCACGTGAGGGGCACAAGGGACCTTCGGGGTGACGGACCCTCCCCATCTAGTTTAGGAGGAGACGTGGCCTCTCCTTAGCCTAGCGTCTCCTTTGGGTTAGGTGGGAGCGTCCGCCTTGGGATGACCTGGAGCTGACACCACCACGGGCGGTGCTTCCCGCCCGCGCTGCCTTCGCCTTGCTTCCCAAGTCTTCTGAGGTCTTTCTACGTGAGGTGGAGAGCTTATCCACAGGGACGTGGGGAAGTACCCGAGAGGGAGCCTGGCCTCTCCTGCCGGGGACTCGGGCTCTCGGGTCCTTCCTTGCCTTCTTGCTTGATTCGTGGACCCAGCAGGCCGCCATGACCGGAGCCCTTTGTCGACGTAGGCCTTGCGTGTCCTGACGGTGAACCCGCCAGCTTGATTTGAGTCTTGGTCTTGTCCTTCTTCATCTTGTGCCCACATGGGGTGGACCCACTTTGGCAGCACTAGGGGAACCCCATGTTCCACTGCTGCGACACCTTCCCTGAGCAGCCACGGGTACTCCACGCCAGCACTCCCGCCCGGAGTCAACGACCCGACCACCGGCACCACCGCGTACGCACACTTCCCAACCACGGCCCTCGACGCGGTCATGTTGTACACCGCGTCGAGCCGCACCACGGCCAGCGTCCCCGGGCAGGTGACGTTCACGAACCCGGCGACGGCCGGCGGCGTGCAGTTGAAGAGGAAGAGGAGCTGGCGGTTGGCGGCACTGGCAGAGAAGGGCGCGAGGCTGAGGCTGGCGGAGACGTCGATGCTGGGGACCGGGCAGCCCATGGCGTCGGTCTGGACGATGTCGTTGGCGATCACCAAGGTGCGGTCGGCGTAGGAGATGCGGAGGAGCCTGTACCCGCCGCGGAAGGAGCGGGCCAGAGCGGACCGGCCGCCGGGGAGGCAGTCCACCTGGAATGCCGACGGGCCGCACGGGCTGGCGTCCGTGAGCCAGAACAGGTAGGCGAGGGTCACGTTCCCGCACGTCTTGGGGGAGTAGGTCGCCACCGCTGCTGCCGCCGGCGTCGCTAGCAGGAGGCATGCTGCGAGGACGGCGAGGAGGACTCGCCGTCGCGGCAACGGGGGACGCATGACAACGATTCGTGGCTGGCACCGTGGTGAAGAAGGATGAACGTACGGTGTTGTACACCTAACCTACGTACGGAGAGAAGGACTCTCTACCTATATAGAGATGGATTGAGAACAGTAAACGGTGACAATTTGACTCATAGGATCCTCATCGTGTCATGTGGTCACTTTCTTGGACTTTGTCTCTCTGTTTTTCTGTGTGTGAAATCGAGCTTGAATTTTAGTTCGTGCGTGTTGAGCGGTATGGTTTACGTGATGCTTGCATCACGGATATCGTCAATTACTGTGCAACTTTAAATATTACTCGCTCGATGCAACATCATTTGATACTTGTTGTGTAACTCGGTCTTCAGATCTTCCTAGGTGAGAAGCCCATTTCATAGGCCTCGAGAAGATAGTAGCTGAGTGTACAACTTCCTCAAGATCGGCTTTTGGTGGGACCGACTTCATCGAACACTGAGATAGTCACATTGTGGGTTGGCACTACAGAATACGATGTCAATTGTTAGATTTTGGTCCCATTTGGGCAGCCCAATAAAAATTCGTGAAAATCTCAAATTGGCCCATGTGCATGGCAGAATTTTGGAGGTGCAAAGTGGTGCTAAAGTTTAGTCCCACATTGCTAGTTGGAGGAGACAAACACCACCTTATAAGGTGGAGTGTTGTACCACTTGGTGTGCTAGTTGAGAACAGAAGGCTCTCTCGTGCGCACTCCTCCTCCTCCTCCTCCTCCTCCTCCTCCGCCGCCGTCCGTCCGTCTCGTCACGACACGCCGCGGGTTGTGGGAATGAGCCGAGTCGATGCCTATATTTTTGCTGTTCAGGAAAATCGAGTCGTGTTAGCGTACGTGTACAGCTTAGCCAATTCGGATCGCTACCGGATCGTGGGCTGCTGTAATCGACACGAACGTCTGCGACGTGACCGGCCCACGTTGTACCCGTTAGGGTTTCCCGAACCACACTATATATTGCCGTGCACTGCGTGCGCCGTCACACACCGAACCAATCTAGGTTTTGCCAATCTCGTGCCTTGCGCCGCCACCGTAGTCTACTCCATCCCGTGCGCCGGCGTGCACCGGCGAACGGGACAGCAGGTCTCCGGAACCGCTCGTCCTTGTGATCCTGTACGGGAGAGGCGAATAAGGTTTTTGGGAAGCGCTCCGCGCGACTGCTTTCAAGTTCTTCATCACGGCTCGACTTCCTGGACGATCTCCGGGTCCGCGGGCGACTCGTCTCCAACGTCGTCTTCTTCGAGCTGCTACCGTCGCCGCTCAAGCTGCTGCCGTCGCTGCTCCAACGACTACTTCATCTACAATCGTTCGGTACGTTCGTCACGTTCCGATGGCTGTGTTTGTAGATGTCTGCTGCTGTTCATGTTAATTAATACGTCTAGTATTTTCGAGTTTAACATGTTAGTAGCTGTTGCGATCATGTTTATATTCTGGAATTAATCATGGAAATTATGCCTAATAATCCAACAATCCAAAAACCTTATATTTGTTATAGGCAATTTCCTGAGTTAAACATGGGACATCTATCTGATGCGCTGAGGCCGGACAAGTTTACCGGTGTGGACTTTAAGAGATGGCAGTACAAGACCACACTGTGGTTGCGATCTCTGAAAGTGTTCGAGGCTAGTGAGGGTTTACCTGAAGGAACTATATCTGACGAGGATCAGAACAAGTTCAAGGAAACCAATACTGCCTTTGTGGGACTCGTTCTGAGTGCTCTTAGCAACAAGCTGTTTGATGTGTACATGCACATTACAGATGCCAAAGAGCTCTGGGAGGCACTGAACGCTAAGTTCGGTGTAGCAGATGCTGGCAGTGAACTGTACATCATGGAGAGCTTCCATGACTTCAGGATGGCTAACAACCGTTCTGTAGTCGAACAGGCTCATGAGATACAGTGCATTGCTAAGGAGCTTGAGCACGCTAAGTGTGCCTTACCTGACAAGTTTGTGGCTGGATGCATTATTGCAAAGTTGCCCTCTTCATGGAGGAACTTCGCCACAACTCTCAAACACAAGAGACAGGAGATATCGGTTGAAAACCTGATAGCGTCTCTTGATGTTGAGGAGAAGGCTCGGGCTAAGGACACTGCTGAGAGAGGTGGTGAAGGTCAGTCTAGCGCCAACATGGTGCAGAAGAACTTTCACCATGGCAAGAGCAAGGCAAAGAGCAAGCCTTCCTTCAACATGCCTACCAAGACTACTTCTTTCAAGAAGAAGAAGAAGATGCTGAACAAATCTGAGCTAAAGTGCTACACTTGTGGAGAGCCCGGACACTTCTCTGTGGACTGCCCAGATCGTGCAGACAAGAAAGGGAAGGCGCCAAAGCATGTCAACGTCGTGACCGCTAGCAATGCTGATGGGTACGGTAATTTACCGATTGTGCTTTCAGTATTTCAATCTCCATGTTGGTGGATTGATACGGGTGCTAATGTTCATGTATGTGCTGACATCTCTATGTTCACTTCTTATCAGGTCGCAGATTCAAGCGTCTTAATGGGGAATGGATCACATGCTTCTGTTCGTGGTGTTGGCACGGTAGATCTGAAGTTTACTTCGGGGAAGATCGTGCAGCTGAGGAACGTGCAGCATGTCCCTACTATGAACAAGAATCTTGTTAGCGGCTCCCTTCTATGCAGAGATGGGTTTAAATTAGTCTTGGAGTCCAATAAAGTAGTTGTGTCAAAGTTTGGACAATTTATTGGTAAAGGGTATGAGTGCGGAGGCTTGTTCCGCTTTTCATTATCGGATTTTTGTAATAAGTCAGTAAACCATATTTGTGGCAGTGTGGATTCGGATGCTAATGTTTGGCACTCTCGTTTATGTCATGTTAATTTTGGTTTAATGAGTAGACTTTCCAGTTTGAGTTTAATTCCTACTTTCACCATTGCCAAAGGTTCTAAGTGCCATAGCTGTGTGCAATCTAAGCAACCTCGAAAGCCTCACAAGGCAGCCGAGGAGAGAAACTTGGCACCTCTAGAACTCGTACATTCGGATCTATGTGAGATGAATGGCGTGTTGACAAAAGGTGATAAGAGATATTTCATGACTTTAATCGATGATGCTACTAGGTTCTGTTATGTATATTTGTTGCACACTAAAGATGAAGCTTTAGACTACTTTAAAATTATAAAGCTGAAGTAGAAAATCAATTAGAGAGAAAGATCAAACGTCTTAGGTCAGATCGTGGTGGCGAGTATTTCTCCAACGTATTTGATGAATTCTGTGAGGAACATGGTATTATTCATGAGAGGACGCCTCCCTATTCGCCCCAATCAAACGGGGTTGCCGAGAGGAAAAACCGCACGCTGACCGACTTGGTGAACGCCATGTTGGACACTGCTGGTTTATCTAAGGCATGGTGGGGGGAGGCTTTGTTGACTTCGTGTCATGTCCTGAATAGAGTTCCTAACAAGGATAAAGAGAAGACACCTTACGAGGAGTGGTCTGGGAGAAAACCATCACTTTCTTATTTTCGTACTTGGGGATGTTTGGCGAAAGTCAATGTTCCAATTCCTAAGAAACGAAAACTTGGACCGAAGACAGTGGATTGTGTCTTTCTAGGTTATGCTCAGCGGAGCATTTGCTATAGATTTTTAGTGGTTAAATCTGAGATACCTGATATGCATGTTGATACTATTTTGGAATCTCGTGATGCAACATTTTTTGAGAACACGTTTCCTATGAAGGATATGCATAGCATTGCTAGAATTTCTTCTGAGATATTTGCTGAACCTAGTACATCTGTTGATCATTCTGAACAACCACTTGTTGAGGAAGTCCTTGAGAAGGATGACAATGAATCAGCTCCCAAGAGGAGCAAGAGACAGAGGACTGAAAAATCCTTTGGTGATGATTTCATTGTGTACCTTGTGGACAATACTCCCACGTCCATTGCAGAGGCATTTGCATCTCCTGATGCTGATGACTGGAAAGAAGCTGTCCATAATGAGATGGACTCGATTCTTTCTAATGGAACTTGGGAATTATCTGAACGACCCTACGGCTGCAAACCTGTGGGTTGTAAGTGGGTGTTCAAGAAGAAGCTAAGGCCTGATGGTACTATTGAGAAGTACAAGGCACGGCTTGTAGCCAAGGGCTACACCCAGCGCGAAGGCGAAGATTACTTTGACACCTATTCACCTGTTGCTAGACTCACCACCATTCGAGTACTACTTTCCCTGGCTGCCTCCTATGGTCTTATCGTTCATCAAATGGACGTAAAGACAGCTTTCCTTAACGGAGAGTTGGAAGAGGAAATCTATATGGATCAGCCTGATGGGTTTGTAGTAAAAGGTGAAGAGAGAAAGGTGTGCAAATTGTTAAAATCTTTGTATGGGCTGAAGCAAGCACCTAAGCAATGGCATGAGAAGTTTGACAGAACTTTAACTTCTGCAGGCTTTGCCATTAATGAGGCTGATAGGTGTGTATATTATCGCCATGGTGGGGGCGATAGTGTTATATTATGCTTGTATGTTGATGACATACTGATTTTCGGTACAAGCATGATAGTGATAAATGAGGTCAAGTCTTTCTGTCAAAGAGCTTTGATATGAAAGATCTGGGACAAGCTGATGTGATCCTGAACATTAAGCTGATTAGGGATGAGAGTGGGATTACGTTAACGCAATCACACTATGTTGAGAAGGTCTTGAGCCGCTTTGGTTATATAGACAGCAAGCCTTCTCCAACACCCTATGATCCCAGTGTGACACTCAGAAAGAACAAAAAGGAAACGAGAGATCAATTAAGATATTCTCAAGTGATCGGTTCACTCATGTACCTTGCGAGCGCGACGAGACCTGATATCTCTTTTGCTGTGAGCAAGTTGAGCAGGTTCATGTCTAACCCGGGTATTGATCATTGGCATGCACTTGAAAGGGTCATGCGCTATCTGAACGGTACAATGAGTTATGGGATTCACTATTCAGGGCACCCTGCGGTGCTTGAGGGATACTGTGATGCGAACTGGATCTCAGATGTTGATGAGCTCTACGCCACAAGTGGATATGCATTTATTCTTGGAGGTGGCGCAGTGTCATGGAGGTCTTGCAAACAGACCATTTTGACGAGGTCAACCATGGAAGCAGAACTTGCTGCTTTAGATACAGCTTCTGTTGAGGCAGAATGGCTGCGTGAGCTCTTGATGGACTTGCCGGTGGTTGAGAAACCATTACCGGCCATCCTTATGAACTGTGACAACCAAACGGTTATTACGAAAGTGAACAGTGCTAAGGATAATGCGAAGTCATCAAGACACGTCAAGAGACGCTTGAAGTCTGTCAGGAAAATGAGAAACTCCGGAGTAATAACTGTTAGTTATATTCAAACAGACAAAAACCTGGCAGATCCCTTTACGAAGGGACTATCACGTAATGTGATAGATAGTGCATCGAGGAGATGGGGTTGAGACCCGTGAGTGTTACACCATAGTGGTAACCCAACCTATGTGATCGGAGATCCCGTGAATTAGGACCTGGGAAGAACAAGCTAGTGGTTTAACTGAGGAGAGTTATTTTATAACCCTCTCCGTGGGAAGATGCATAACTCTCACATTCTGTAAGGCAGGTTGGCAATATGCCTTAATGTGTTTCTGTTGGCTATTCGTAGCAAAGGTGCTATCCTACAGAGCGACCTTGAAAGAACACACCTATATGAGTCCGACTGTTAAACGTCGCAGTCTATGAGATTTGGGTGATCTCTAGTAAGCTCATGAAGAGACCAGGGAGTATGACGCATATGCTCCACCCGCGGGGTAGGCTACTGGCAGCCACGTACTGGTTATGACTTTGAGTGAAGTCTATTGGCACCAAACTTGCAATTCAAGGTTCGTCCATTGTTCAAGTTGCTGGTAGATGTAGCTTGAAGCTCTAGGCGGAAGTTCAACTTAACAGTCTCTGCTGAAACACTGGTATATAAACAAGAAACGAGGTTTGGCAAAATCTCTAAATGGGAATTTGAGATCTGGTGGGGGATTGTTAGATTTGGGCCCATTTGGGCAGCCCAATAAAATTCTGAAAATCTCAAATTGGCCCATGTGCATGGCAGAATTTTGGAGGTGCAAAGTGGTGCTAAAGTTTAGTCCCACATTGCTAGTTGGAGGAGACAAACACCACCTTATAAGTGGAGTGTTGTACCACTTGGTGTGCTAGTTGAGAACAGAAGGCTCTCTCGTGCGCACTCCTCCTCCCCTCCTCCGTCGCCGTCCGTCCGTCTCGTCACGACACGCCGCGGGTTGCGGGAATGAGCCGAGCCGATGCCTATATTTTTGCTGTTCAGGAAAATCGAGTCGTGTTAGCGTACGTGTACAGCTTAGCCAATTCGGATCGCTACCGGATCGTGGGCTGCTGTAACCGACTCGAACGTGTGCGACGTGGCCGGCCCACGTTGTACCCGTTAGGGTTTCCCGAACCGCACTATATATTGCCGTGCACTGCGTGCGCCGTCACACACCGAACCAATCTAGGTTTTGCCAATCTCGTGCCTTGCGCCGCCACCGTAGTCTACTCCATCCCGTGCGCCGGCGTGCACCGGCGAACGGGACAGCAGGTCTCCGGAACCGCTCGTCCTTGTGATCCTGTACGGGAGAGGCGAATAAGGTTTTTGGAAGCGCTCCGCGCGACTGCTTTCAAGTTCTTCATCACGGCTCGACTTCCTGGACGATCTCCGGGTCCGCGGGCGACTCGTCTCCAACGCCGTCTTCTTCGAGCTACTACCGTCGCCGCTCAATCTGCTGTCGTCGCTGCTCCAACGATTATTTCATCTACAATCGTTCGGTACGTTCGTCACATTTCGATGGCTGTGTTTGTAGATGTCTGGCTGCTGTTCATGTTAATTAATACGTCTAGTATTTTCGAGTTTAACATGTTAGTAGCTGTTGCGATCATGTTTACTATTCTAGAATTAATCATGAAAATTATGCCTAATAATCCAACATCAATGACGCCTCATCACTGAGCGACCAGAACCAGGTAGCGGTATCCTCAGCAGACCTGGGCTCTCGGGAGAGCATATCTTACAGATGGGTCACTAGTATCACCGGCCAGAATGAGTGTCCATCGGTAAGTTGCACTATCATCGATGGGCACTTGAAGGAATTTCAACTTGAGCATACCATCCTTGAGCGGCCTCTTCATGGAGTGGCATCAATTGCACACTCGTCATAAATCTCAGCCAGTGGTGTATTATCTCACTGAAGGGTGATCTTCTCCGACAACCGTGAGGTTGCCGCGTCGGAAATTATATGTCCGGACTCTCCGGGTCTTCTACCTAGGTTGTCCAAAAAGATATGTTCATTTCCTCGGAAGGACATCCGGGTCTCCGGGTTGTGTTACTGCTTGCTTCAGTCCACTCAGTGCTCGTTACTATTTAGTTCCCTATAAATATCCTCCTAGGCAGCGGACTGTGCAATGTTTGCACCCGAAATTTTTGACGTGGCGTGAACGGTGAAGTATGACGGCCGTGGAGCTCCATGGATCCATATAAAGGGTTTGAGACATTTCCTTTCAGTTTTGAAAGAAAAACGAGAAACATAAATACAAACATGTGTTGTCCATGAGTGGAATATCGTAACATGAGAATCCACTTCGAGATTGGAATATTGCCGTAGGTTTCGTGGAAGGTTATTCACCTTAAACATGTCAGTGTGTGGAGGCAGTTGTTGATGGCGAAGATGTTGGAAGAGGAAAGATGATACGAAAGAAAACAAAACAGTAAGGATGGGCTGCTAGAACAAAAATGGATTACGTCGACACATTGCTGCTTGGGTGGTACGCGGCCCACCATGTCACTTTGGGTCGCTTCCGACGATGGGCTTGATTCACACTCGCACACCCATCTCTAGAGTTTGTTTTGTCTCGGGCCTTCGCCAGGGCCTATAGCCCAAACCTGCCGACGTTCATCGGCGTCCATTCGCGTCACGCCGCCGCTGGCCGGCCGGCAATGTCCTCGGCCCCTCGCTTCCCCGCGCCATCTCCTGTCCCGCTCGTCCCCGCGCCGACTTGGTCCTGCCGTTGCCGTCGTGGTCCTGCTCAACAAAGATTCGCTAACCTCTCCGCGGCAGTCTCCCGCCACGGGGGGAATCGCCGAGCAATCCCTACTCTCCAGGCCCGCGAACCTGCTCGGTGGTGGCGGCGGATAGGGCGGCGAGTGGTGGACCCCGGAAGTGAGTTTTCCTACAAACCGTTTATTGGGCACAGCGGAGGTCGGAGGCGCGGCTGTGAAGGGACAAGGCGGTGCTGTTTGTGGCTTCAGAGACAAAACAAGTAAGTTTGTGCCTTCAGCTTCCACGATTATTCAGATTAGAGCCTACATTTCCTCCGGCATTAGAACAAGTGTAAGAACATCAACAGTGTCAGATCGTCCAAGCACACCCACCCCAGCCCTTGATCACAGTACCTCGCTGATATATTGAACAGAACCTACACTCCTACAGACTACACCATTGATGTTGTTAACTGCAATTGGCAGTACTACACACATATATTGCTTCCATGTGCTGATTAGCATGATAATCATGCTGCATAACTGCAAACCATTGATGTGAGCATCCCTGAAATTAGAAAAGGAAAAGCTGACATGCACAACCCAAGCTGAAACTTTAGCATTTTAATAATCTCACACACTCTGTATCTTCTTAATTCTCAGTCTTTCTAGCCTAAGGCTGCGTGACACTTTCAAGCAGCAATTCAGCAGAAATTCATCTGTTCATAAATACAATGCATCTAAAATTTAAACTCGTTGAGGCCCACATCCGCTCCATGTTTCATAGAGGCACCTCTTGTCACCAGATCATCACCACCCCTGGTGCTGCACTAAAACTCAACTCAATCCTCTGCATCCAGCGCCTTGCCGTGTCATTAGAGGCGTGCAGGATACAAAGTAGACTGCCATATTATCCCAGGCCCCGTGAATCGATGCCAGCGGGAAGAAGTTCACATGCTACATGCCATACATGAAGAAGATGGAGAAAGAGTAGATGGTGCAGGCGGTGACATAAATCTCGCTCGTTTTAACCTTGTTTCACTTTTAGCGGTCCATGTGCAAACTCACCTAACCGTCGGCTACGCAGCCTAATGCAGCACTGTCATCCCCGGGGCCACGTGTTCCCGCAGATGCCACGAACAATTCTCCCGGACGTGGCCGTATTAAGAAGGAGCTCTTTGCGGTGGTGCTCCCTTTGCCGCCAGGCTCAGACCTTTGTTCCCGACCTCACTGTGTCGTCCCCGTCCAACGCTGCCACCGGTCAAGAAGGAGCCCCAGAACCCATTCCATTTCCCCAGCTCACCCCCAAATTTCACCCAGTGCATTCACATGCATCGTACGCCTTGACACCCAGAACACACAGCAAAATAGAAAGGGGAGTGTCAGAAATACAAACAAGAGACGAACACCAGCGGAATCAGCAAAGGGCGGCGGCATCACAACGGCAGTCTAGACGACGCACTGGGATGACATGTACAACACATGCAACACTTTTAGCTAGGTGCCCGTGGGCTGCGGCATTAGATCCAGTGCCTTTTAGCAGTTGGAACTTGGAACACAAAACTCACCGGGCACCCAAATTATTGCTTTTCTGATCTGTAGCATATAAAATATGGACACTTGGATGCAGATGATGTTGGCTCTAGGGGGGTCATGGATACATGAAAATGTTCGATGATACACTGCCAAATTTCGTTGCTTGTGATATTGTGAATATACTCCAGTACTGGCCACCTTTTCAAAGAGTTGGAAATCATTGTAGGATTTTGGTATTCACAAAACTTGTCTCCTCAGGTCCAGTAGAACTTGCACTTTGGACGTCCATATTGTGAGCTGAGTTTTCACTGGAATGAGCGGTAAGTGCGTTGATCAAGTTACTGAAAATGTTCTTTGAAAAGAATAATTTCACTAATAACAAAGGAACACAAATATGGGAAAAAATATCTTACAGTAATTCATAGAAGTTTTGTTTCGGAGGCATGTCCAAATCATCTAAGCTTCTCTCAAACATTTCAAGAACTTTTGTTATTGTTGGGCGATATACAGGTAATACTTGTATGCACCACAAGCCAATTAGGATCATCTTTCTTGCGATTTCTTCAATTTCGCTTGTGACTTCACATGCTTGTAGTCCATCATCTTGCGCAAGGTGGTCATAAATCCAATCTGGAAAGTACTCCTCGCTTGATGTTTCAACAATTGATTTCACATTTCTCCTGCCTCCAACCATCTCCAATAGCATCATTCCATAACTATAAACATCTGACTTTGTTGAAACCACTCCAAAGGTTCGAGAGTGAACTTCCGGAGCGATGAATCCAATTGTTCCTCTAGCACCAGTCATTGAAAGCCTGCTCTCCTTTGTTTGAGACAATTTAGCTAGACCAAAATCAGCAATCTTTGGGCTAAAATCCTTGTCCAGAAGGATATTTTGAGGCTTGATATCAAAATGAACAATCCGTGTATTACAGCTATGGTGCAAATATTCTAATCCACGAGCAATCCCAATCGCTATTGCATAGAGCCTCTCCCATCCCAAAATTTCTTTGGGGTTCTCTGAGTAAATGTACTTATCCAGAGAACCATTAGGCATGTACTCGTATATAAGCGCTCGTTTTGATCCCTCCAAACAAAACCCATGTAAGCTAACAACATTAACATGAGAGGTCCTGCCGATGCTCATAACCTCATTCACAAACTCGTCCCCGTTTCCTTTGCAGTCATGTAAGAATTTCACAGCAACCAGACGACCATCATGCAATCTTCCTTTGAAAACCACACCATAGCCACCTCTTCCAAGCTGATCATTACGAGAAGATGTTATCTTCATTACCTCTGAATACATGTATCTTCTTGGAGCGAGGGATCCATAAGATGCTATCATGGCCTCGTAATTCTTTTCAGTGCTGCTACTAGTCTTTCTGAAAAGTAGAAACCATATTCTTTCCCCCCTTCTATGCCGTATCAGCACATAAATACATGGAAAGAGCAACGCTGCAGCTGCTGATGTCAAAACTGAGATTGAAGATGTTATTTTCTTTGTACCAGAAGTTATAATATGGACATTTACCATCAATATTTTTAATTTATCTCGACAGAATGCAAGCGGGCAAAGGTAGAAACAAGCTAGAGATCTTAGTTTTTTCTCCAAATTGACTGGCATTGTGCACAACTTTGGAGTAACTGTTTCAATTTTAGCTACAGAGTAAAAGTTAAAAATATATTTGTACAAAATCACTGTTGAAGCATACCTATCAGTAGTATCTTTGTGCCGATCCTCTTGCTACCTGGAATATCACAAAATATTGAGTTTAAAATATCAATACTATCAAATAGTACCTATATTGTTTATGTCTTTCCAGAAAAATTAACAGGCACCATATAGGATCTTCAGTATTTTGCCGAAGATTTTTTTTTAAGGTACATCGAATACTGTGAAGAGCACGTGCTAGCATATCTGACTTGTTAAAATACTTGTTTGATACAATAATGTAAGTTGTATGCTCGTATAATTGTGGGAAAAACTACTCTGGTAGTGTTTACCGGCCTGTACATCAAACTCCTTATCATGATTACATTCTGAGTTCTTAAAATTCTGCCATGGCTGCGGGCAGTTATAGAGGAAGAATGGCTCCTAAGTTTGGGGCTAATGCCGAACTCGACAGCTGATGTGACTGAATAAAATGTTTCGATAGAATATATCTAGGTTCTGGTACTTCCAGGAGTTGTTAAGTGAAGCCTTGCCTTGTCACTTGGGATACGGTAGACATGGTAGCGACATTCAGTCTGGTGCATGCCTCGGAACCAGAATGGGTATGCAATACTGAGTTCCCTACACAACGCAGTATTGCAGGACGTCATTGTCCTGTTTATGTCGCGAGTGGTGGATCTAGCTGCTACCTGCCAGGACTAGAGAGTGGGCAGTTGCATCACAACTGGGTAGAACACAAGGGCTGCAGGGAGTGGGACAGTAAATGAACTCATGTTCTTGCTATGGAATAGCAGAGTATTGGAATTTGGAAGTGTGCAAACTAGAGTGGTTGGGAAGGGACTGCAGTCAGAGGAAACAGCTTACAGTATTGTTTTATGTGGAGTACTCCTAAGTCCTATCACATATTAGTCAATTTCAAAAGACACAATTTGATGCACCTGCCCACAGTTATTAGAGTGTCTTTGTCCATGATTTATGCATTAGAGATCGGAGAAAGATGGCATGTGTGGTGTTAGGCCGTTAGCCAATGACTTTGGCTAGTTCTGTCTAGAGAGAGTCAACATCTGAACGTCTTGATCCCTATTTTTAGTTATGATGTTGCCGTAGAAGATATCAGTTATCTGGAATCTTCGTGCCAGGACCGGTGGGTACTTAGCTTTTTTAACGTAAGCCGGAGGAAGGAAGCCCACAGCATCAAGATGGGGTCATCTTATAGTGGACTGGAAACCCGCACGGCCCGCACAGCCGCTGGCCGGCGCCCTCCTCCAACGAGACCGGCCATGTCTTCGGTGGCGCGCCGGCCAGCGGTCACAGCCGGAGGAAGGAGGCAAAGAGCAGCAGGATGTGGAGGAGGAGCTAGGGATGGCGACGGCTTATAAGCATGATAAATATATTTTTTAATCTGAAGACTGAGCTTACTTACCGCTGCTACCAGCTGAGGCAGCGGCAGGCGGCAGCGGCCAGGCCAGGGCAGGCCAGCTGGGCTGTGAGCGCGGTGGGAACGGGCTTCCCAAAAAGCGAACCCGTCGCTAATGAGCTCCTGGTAATCGCTGGCGTCCACCTTGCCGGTTGGCATCCCCTGCACCACCTCGGCCGTACTGTTGTAGCCCTCTAGCGCAGTCCACCGGGTCGTCGTAACGCCCGCTCGCGCTAGTGTTCTGGCACGCCGTCTCCACGAGCCCCGCTCGCTCCCTCACTGCCGGTGTCGGCGTCTTAGTGCAGTTGTAAAAAACAAGGTTGCGGAAAGGGTGCCCGATCTTGGAGGCTGTGTGGGCCGTGGGAACGCGACAGCTATCCCTGGAGCCACTGGAGAAGTCGGCGAGCTTGTGGGCGTCGGAGACCAGCAGGGAGGCGTTGCCGTAGAAGATGCCGAGGATCTGGAGGTTGTACCTAGGTTCGTAGTACCCGAGGTATGGGGTGCCGGCGGTGCAGTGAGCCTGGAACCCGAGCTGCGCACGCCTGTTCTCAGATGAGCCTGGGACGATGCCAAACGGAGTGAAAACGGTTAGGTTGCCGCATCGGTCAGGTGAGCAGCCTTCTTCTGATTGCACGCCTGGTTTGATACGAGCGAAAGATATACATAGAAAGAACAGCAAACTGGTTTTTGACATCAGAGTAGAGGTCGAAAATCTGGTGATGAATTGCGCATGGAGGGTGTATGCAAGCACAAATAGATGAAAGTGGGAGAATGGGTCCAAAGGAATTGTCTCGTTGATCAATGTTTTCTGGAAGGAAGATACATAGTCAACGGAACCCAAGGGACAAGTTTTGACAAATGAGGTTGTTTTGATTCATATTTAGTTGGTGTTGTTGCAGTAGAAGATGTCGATGATCTGGACCCCCTATCAGGTCCGGGTACTGGATTTTTCTGAAGTACGTAGAGCACTCCTCGCTTCTGGTACAGATTTACATTTCTCAGCTAGCAGGTTTGTTGTCTTATCTTGTGAGTTTAACAGGAATTTGAACTCGGAGGCAACACATCAGCAACAAGAGCAAGCTGGTTGGGGACATCGGAACCGTATGAGGGATGTTTTGGTGAATTGTGTGTTCGCTTTGCAGGTTGAAAGAAGCAAGAAGTGACTAGGGAACTAAATTCAATGTGCAAAGTTCATTTCCTCAACTCACCTCACTCGTCGGGGTACACCGCGCCGGAGCAATTGCAGGAAATCCCGGTGCCGTCGTTTCGGTACCTGCACTGGCCGCCGCTGGCCACGCATCTGGGGCAATTGTCCGACGGCACCGTCCACTCGAGCAGGAACCCTCCCTTCATGCTCCCGACGTACTCGTCGCCGGCGGGAAACCCAAGGACCGGCACGACGGAGAGACGACATGCAGGGGGAGAGCCCCTCGGCCCTCGCCGCCGTACTCCTCGCCGAGGCGGAAGAAGGACGAGGAGGACCCGTTGCGGCAGGGCGTGGGGCTGAACCCCGGCGGCGTCTCCTGCGGCCAGTCCGTGCAGTTGTAGAGGACGAGCAACTCCCTATTCTTCCTGCTGATGATGTACGGCCCAGGCCGATGCCGGCGGACACGTTGAACCACAACCTGGGGCAGCCTCCGGGCAGCGGGACGAGGAGGTTGTGCTCCACGGCGATGAAGGATGAGTTCTCGGTGAAGATTTTGAGGACCTGTAAGAGGCCTGAGACGGAGTTGGCGAGGAACGCCTGGGGAGTTGTAGCGCTAGCTTCGCATCAGAGCTGGAAGGTCGGGGACCCGCACCGCGGATGGCCGTCGCCCTCGTTCAGCCAAGAGAGGGGTCATGGTATACGTGGACTGGGCAAGGACCGGTTGAGTGGAATGTGTTAGAAGTAGGCTTGTGTGTCTAGTCGACGTTTTCTTCGAGTGAGGGGGAGTCAATAAGTTAGAGAGTGCCGACTTCGGGGTCTGTCCCAAGTCGAGGAGTGTTCGACTCCGGGGTCTATCCCGGGTCGAAGCAGTCGCCAGGTTCTTCAGGTGCGAGGTCTTTTGTCCTGTAGCCTGTGTCCTGAAGTGGTGCGTCAGCACCAGTACAGAGTAGGCAGCTAGGACGTGCTAGACGTCACCTACAGCGTTTCCTAGTCTGTGACACCGTCAACAGTGGGGTGTCAGATAGAGGTATGGCGGTCACGTCGCAGCGATGTGACTGGATAGTTGACTTAGGCAGCCAGCCTGCACAGGCTCTATTTAAAGGGAAGAATACTAAGTAGAAAATTGATGCAAACCATTTCTTTGGCACACACTCCCCTCTCTCTTCTCCACTCTCTCGTTCAACTTTCGGGGCAACAAATTTGTATCAGAGCCCGAGTTATTTGAGAGATCTCACCGGAGATGGGCAAGCACAAAGCTCTTCTGCCGGCGGAGATGAAGGAGGCCGCAAGCACGCTGGAAGTCCAGCGGGTTGTGCGGGAGGCCGGTAGTTCGTGGCTGCTGCTCACGCGGTCAAACTATGCGGACTGGGCGTTGCTCATTCAGGTGAAGATTGAGGCACGCCGTGTTTGGTCCGCCGTGCACGATGGCACGGAGGAGCGCGAGACGGACCGAGCAGCGCTGGAGTACCTCCTGCTCGCGGTCCTGGCGGAGATGATCTCCACACTGGCGTCGAAGAAGACGGCCAAGGAGGCGTGGGAGGCGATCAAGACGATGCGGGTCGGAGGCACCCGTGTCCGGGAGGCGAAGGCGACGGCGCTCAAGAAGCAGTACGAGGCCATAAAGTTCAGCGACGACGAGAACATCGACGACTTCGCCATGCGGCTGTCGTCGCTCGTGTCGTAGCTTGGGGTGCTCGGCGTCACCGTCACCGAGCCGGACACTATCCGTAAGTTTCTCTCGGTCGTTCCCACGAGGTTCTCGCAGATGGCATGCTCCATCGTGACCCTGCTCGACATCGACAAGCTCCCCATGGAGGAGCTCATCGGCCGCCTCAAAACAGCCGAGGAGCGTCATGAGGCGGAGAAGCCGGAGGCCAAGCAGGCCGGCAAACTACTCCTCACGGAGGAGTGGTTCTCCCGGATGCGCCTGCAAGACGGAGGTGGATCCTCCAGCCATGCCGGACGCGGCGGCGGCAAGCCATGCGGACGCGGCAAGGGCAGCCCGGCTCGCGGAGCTGGGAACCGCGGCGCGTCGAAAGACACGTGCCGCTACTGCGGAGTCGTCGGCCATTGGGCGCGGGACTACCGCAAGAAGAAGCGCGAGGAAGCACACCTCGTGCGCGGAAGCACACCTCGTCCGTGGCGGAGACGACGAAGACGACAGCGCACTCCTCATGATGGAGACCTGTACCATCGCATCTGCCCTACAGCTCCCTGCTTCGACTCGCCAGGCGGAGTCGAGCACCTCGGAGGCGGCACCCTTGTCTCGACCGGTGGCAGAGTCAGTGACTCTATCGGTGGCGGAGTCAGAGGGATCGTCGACTCCTCCGAAGGAACTCGCGCCGATCCAGTGGATCGCGGAGTGGGACATGTCGACTCGGGAGGAGTCTACAGCATCGTCGGGTCGCAAGGATTCGACTACCCCGGCTCGGGAGGAGCTGGGCTCGGCGACTCGAGAGGAGTCGGCCGCCTCGGGTCGCAAGGACTCGACAGCCTCATCGGATGGAGAGGACCCGACGGCATCGTCGAGTCAGGAGGACTCGACAGCGGTGGCTCAGTAGGAGATGACCATAGCGACTTGGCATGCGCTGTTCGGGCACCTCAACTTCGACAGCTTGCGCCGACTGGCGAAGGGCGAGATGGTGCGTGGCCTCTCTCTAGTGGAGCACGTGAACCAGCTCTGCGACGCCTGCCTAGCAGGGAAGCAGAGGCGAGCCCCGTTCGCAAAGCAAGCGAAGTTCCGGGCGAAGGAGCGACTCGAGCTAGTCCACGGTGACCTCTGCGGGTCGACCACCCCGGCCACTCCGAGCGGGAAGAAGTACGTCCTCCTGCTCATGGACGACCTGTCGCGGTACATGTGGCTCGCCCTTCTCTCGATGAAGGATGAGGCCGCAGCCGCCATCATCCGACTCCAGGCGGGAGCCGAGTCGGAAACCGGC
The DNA here is from genome assembly GCA_947311845.1 of Poa pratensis. Lineage (NCBI taxonomy): Eukaryota > Viridiplantae > Streptophyta > Magnoliopsida > Poales > Poaceae > Poa > Poa pratensis. The sequence goes on along the minus strand of CAMZMU010000110.1, from coordinate 35,051,212 downwards.
TGCAAGCTGCGCACGCTGCGCACGGATCGTGGAGGCGAGTTCACCTCCGGCTCCTTCACAGCATACTGCGCCGAGCTCGTAGTGGAGCGTCACCTGACGGCTCCGTACTCCCCGCAGCAGAACGGCGTCGTGGAGCGACGCAACCAGACGATTGTGGGCATGGCCCGCAGTCTGCTGAAGGCCAAGAAGGTCCCCGGTGAATTCTGGGGTGAGGCGGTGACGACGGCCGTGTTCATCTTGAACAGGTCGCCAACCAAGAGCGTGGACGGCAAGACACCGTTCGAGGCCTGGCATGGCCGCAAGCCGAACATGAGCTTCCTGTGCACGTTCGGGTGCGTGGTGCATGTCAGTGAGACGCGCCCCGGGCTGAAGAAGCTCGACGACCGGAGCAGGCCGATGAATTTCGTCAGGTACCAACCTGGGACGAAGGGATATCGGGCCTATGAACCGGTGACCAACCGCGTGACCATCATACGAGATGCCGTGTTCGACGAGTACGCGCCCTGGGACTGGAGTTCGCCGGACACTCCGGTGAACACCTTCGGAGTCGATACCTTCGCGGTCAAACACATGGTGTTCGAGCCGCAGCCAACTCCGGGAGACGGGAGTGCGGGTCCTGCACCCGACTCGCCGGCTCCAGACTCGCCGACTCCAGGAGCCGGGAGTGCATCCCCAGCTGGTTCTCCAACAACACCGGAGCACCCGACAGCCGAGTCTTCGACTCCGGCTGTCTCTGGCGTCGAGTTCGTCACGCTGCCCTCGAGGTACTCAGGTACGCTCGATGCCGAAGACGACATGAGCTTCGATCACCGGTTCCACACTCTGCAGAACGTCCTCGAAGTGGGTTCGGCCCTTGAGCCGGACGAGGAGCTCCAATTCCTTGCCTCCGAAGGGCCAAGCTCGTTCGGGGAAGCGAAGGCGCATGCCAGCTGGAGGCAGGAGATGCAGGAGGAGCTGGAGGCCATCGAGTCAAACTCGACTTGGAGGCTAGCCACCTTACCACTGGGTCACCATGCGATCGGCCTGAAGTGGGTCTACAAGGTGAAGAAGGATGCGCACGGCGCAGTCCTTAAGCACAAGACTCGCCTAGTGGCGAAGGGCTATGTGCAGCGGCACGGGGTCGACTACGACGAGGTCTTCGCACCCGTGGCCCGACTCGAGTCTGTACGGCTACTGCTAGCCATTGCTGCAAGTGCGGGGTGGGACGTCCACCACATGGATGTCAAGTCAGCCTTCCTCAACGGCGAGTTGGAGGAAGAGGTGTACGTGCAGCAGCCAACTGGCTTCGCTGCGTTGGGGAAGGCGCACCTGGTGCTCCGACTCGACAAGGCGCTCTACGGCCTCAAGCAGGCGCCAAGGGCATGGAACACCAAGCTCGATGCATGCCTCGTCAAGCTCGGCTTCGCAAGGTGCGATTCAGAGCATGGCATGTACGCGCGAGGAGCGACTCCGAGCCAGCTCTTAGTCGGCGTCTACGTCGACGACTTGGTGATCACGGGCTCGGATTCCAACGACATCGACAGATTCAAGCTGGAGATGCGGAGCCTATTCCAGATGTCCGACCTCGGGTTGCTGAGCTACTACCTCGGCATCGAGGTTCGACAAGGACCCAGCGGGATCGATATCTCGCAGGGTGCCTATGCCCTGAAGCTGCTGGAGAAGGAGGGGATGGGTGGGTGCAATCCCGTCCGCGCACCCATGGAGCCACGCTTCAAGCTGTCCAAGTGCAGCACGGCGCTCGCGACGGATGCTACCGAGTACCGGAGCATAGTCGGGAGCCTTCGGTACTTGGTGCACATGAGGCCGGACCTGACCTTCGCAGTCGGGTTCGTATCACGGTTCATGGAGGCTCCAACTCTGGAGCACCTCGCGGCCGTGAAGCACATCCTACGCTACATCGCCGGGTCACCGCGACTCGGATGTAGGTATGGGAGGAATACAGGTACACCGCGCCTGGTCGGCTACAGCAACAGTGACCTGGCGGGCGACGTCGACTCACGCAAGAGTACGTCGGGCACCCTGTACTTTCTCGGGAGCAGTCCAGTGACCTGACAGTCCCTAAAGCAGAAGGTCGTAGCTCTGTCGAGCTGCGAGTCGGAGTACGTGGCTGCTGCCACGGCTGCGTGCCAGGGGATCTGGCTGGCTCGGTTGCTGGCCGAGTTCAGCAACGGCGAAGCCGAGCACGTGGTGCTCAAGGCCGACAACAAGTCGGCAATCGCGCTCGCCAAGAATCCCATCTTCCACGAGCGCTCGAAGCACATCGACCAGAAGTACCACTTCATTCGAGACTACGTGGAGGCGAAGAAGGTCGAGTTGGAGTTCATGCCCACCGAACACCAACTCGCGGACATGCTGACCAATCCACTTGGACGAGTCCGCCTGGCGGAGTTGCGCACAAGGATCGGCATGGTGGAGGTGTCTCGGAACTCAAGCCTAGTGAGTGATTGTTAGAAGTAGTCTTGTGTGTCCAGTCGACGTTCTCTTCGAGTGAGGGGGAGTCAATAAGTTAGAGAGTGCCGACTTCGCGGTCTGTCCCAAATCGAGGAGTGTTCGACTCCGGGGTCTGTCCCGGGTCAAAGCAGTCGCCAAGTTCTTCGGGTGCGAAGGCTTTTGTCCTGTAGCCTGTGTCCTGAAGTGGTGCGTCAGCACCAGTACAGAGTAGGTAGCTAGGACGTGCTAGACGTCACCTACAGCGTTTCCTAGTCTGTGACACCGTCAACAGTGGCATGTCAGATAGAGGTATGACTGGTCACGTCACAGCGATGTGACTGGATAGTTAACTTAGGCAGTCAGCCTGCATAGGCCCTATTTAAAGGGAAGAATACTAAGTAGAAAATTGAGACAAACCATTTCTTTGGCACACACTCCCCTCTCTCTTCTCCACTCTCTCTCGTTCAACTTTCGAGGCAACAGAATGAAGCGGGAGACTGGACGCTGATACATGAAGAACATGTGGCCAGTTCCAGGAAGAATCCGGGCAGGTACATCCTTGTATTGATCATTCATTCTACTACCCATTGGGCTAAGATTGACTGATTCCACGACTGCAACAACTGTTTTTTCGGTGACTAAATCAAGTCTCACCTGATCTTTGTTGCAGTTATTATTATATCAATCATTTACACTTGTTTGGACCAGATGTAATCTATGCAAGGATTATTTATTGAGGGGGCGTTTTACCCTTATTCGAGGAGGAAAAAACCTGCCGAAACGATCCATGCATTTGAATTCACAACTGTAAGAATTTAGAAGTCATCACTTAGTTAATAGGCGCTAACGATCCGCGGTTTTCTCGCTCGATGAATCCCGGACAAATGATATTCCGCAAGTTTCCGATGAGGAGAACGCCCATCTTAAAGCCCTTACTCTGAGGAGGAGGTTAAGAAGGCGGTATTCCAAATGGAACACAACAAAGCACCGGGGCCGGATGGTTTTCCTGCTGAGTTTTATCAAAGTCCGATGGGATGTAATCCAATCGGACTTGTTCGAGATGTTTCATGCTTTGCATGCTGGACAACTCGAACTATTTCGCCTAAATTTCGGTGAGATAAGTTTGTTGCCTAAGGTTAATAAAGCAGAAAGGATCCAGCAATATAGACCTATCTGTCTCCTAAATGTTAGCTTCAATAATTTCACTAAAACCGCTACTATTAGGCTTAATTCGGTGGCTAATCATGTTGTGAGGCCTACTCAAACTGGTTTTATGCAAGGTCGCAATATACTTGACGATGTTGTGATCCTTCATGAAACAGTGCATGAGTTGCATCGGAAAAAGCTTAATGGAGTCATTCTAAAAATTGACTTCGAAAAGGCTTATGATAAAGTCAAATGGTGTTTCCTGTAACAAACACTCAGAATGAAAGGTTTTTCAGATGTGTGGCGGGCAATGATACATAATTTCGTTTCCGGAGGAAGTGTCGCCATCAAGGTGAATGACGATGTTGGTAGATACTTCCAAACGAAAAATAGATTACGACAAGGCGATCCATTATCACATATATTATTTAATATAGTTGCTGATATACTAGCCATAATCATTGAACGTGCGAAATTGGATGGGCAAATTGTTGGAGTGGTTCCGCATCTAGTGGATGGCGGATTATCCATTCTCCAATATGCTGACGATACAATTCTTTTTATGGAACATGACATAGAGAAGGCAAGAAACCTGAAATTAATATTATCAGCGTTCAGCAACTTTCCGGTCTAAAAATTAATTTTCATAAAAGTGAAGAGTTTTGTTTTGGCGACGCTCAGGACGAGGCTGCCCAATATGCTGAGTTATTCGGCTATGGGCTTGGCCAGTTTCCAATTAACTATCTTGGCATACCAATCCACTTTAGGAGGCTAACGATAGCTCAATGGAAACATGTTGAGGAAAGACTACAAAAAAGATTGAGTAGTTGGAAAGGAAAATTATTATCTCTGGGTGGTAGGTTGGTGCTCATTAATTCAGTCCTAACTAGTATGGTACTGTATATAATATTCTTCTTCTAGATACCAAAAGGAGTCTTGCATCGATTGGATTACTTTCGATCTATATTCTTTTGGCAAGGGGATAGTGAAAAAAAGAAATATCGGCTGGCAAAATGGGATGTAGTGTGCCGCCCTAAGGACCATGGTGGTCTAGGGATTCATGATCTTGAGGTCAAGAATAGAGCCCTACTTGGTAAGTGGATGTTTAAGCTTCTGACCGAAGATGGGGTGTGGCAAACTCTTCTTAGGATGAAATACATAGGCTCAAGTGCGTTATCACTGGTTTCTTGGAAACCAGGTGATTCACATTTTTGGGCTGGCCTAATGACGACGAAGAAATTCTTTTTCCCATATGGTTCTTTATCCATTAAGGATGGGTCGGAGATAAGTTTCAGGGAGGATAAGTGGCTAGGTACTACCACACTCCGAGAATAATATCCAGCGTTATAAGGTATTGTCCAAGGACGTCACAAGAGTGATACGCTTGCTCAAGTGTTGGTAGACCATACTCCAACTGTGACGTTCAGAAGAGATCTTGTTGGTCCCAGACTGGTCGCTTGGCACGAGTTGCTACAGCATCTAACTTCTGTCAATTTCCTCGAAACAGGCTTTCTCCCCGCTTTATAAATAAAGCAAAGACCAACAAACAACATCAGATACAAACGCAACACCACACAAGCTGGGGCCAACAGCAAACACACGCCCAAAACAGAAACAAATGGAGACAAAGGTGGGAAGACTAAACTAAGGTGACCCGCAACCGTTGCGCCTCTCCGGAGAATTACCACCACGCTCGTAGCACCGAATCGTCGAGTACCAAGTAGCACCTTCAAGAAGGAAAGCAATCGCTGCTACCCGGACCGGCACCCGGTCCTAGGGTTTCCCCCGGCACACAGAGAGAAGTGGATGGAAGGTAGCCACGACGCCCTCCAAGAAGGAATGGTGTCACCCGAAGACGGCACCGCGTCGGTGTCGGGCGAACCGACAAGGATTTCTCCCGAAAAACCTATTCACGACCCCGGGCGATCCATAGCATAAGAGCCCCGCAAGGACAAAGCCTAGTCATCTCTGACTCTCCGCCCGCCAACTTGCGCCACCACGGTTACGAAGTCGCCATCGTCGTCTTACCAAAGCTACCGACACAAAGTCTGCAAGTCGGAGGCAAGGGGTAGCTCGACTCGGGGTCAGCAGTACCGCGGCCGCGCGGGAGGGAACTGCCTCCACCGCCGAAGGTGGTAATCGACCGGACGTAGTCGCACAGCACACCAGTCCCAGTCGGGTCCGGCCACACTGCCAGTCCCAAGAGGGTCCGGCCGGGCCCAAATTGGCCCGTAAAGCCAGCCACCACGCTGCAACAAGGGCAGCCGCCGTCGCTGATGAACCCCTACACGAACACCTCCGCCTCAGTCTTGCAGTCCTTTTCGTCGCCTCTTCACGAACTCCGGCCCGGGGTCTGCGAGACGGAACAAGCAACACCGCTGGAACAAGGGATAGCAGCAGAGACACCTTGCGGGAGGGAACAACCTCCACCACCGAGAGGCGGTAGTCGACCGGACGGAGCATGAGAATCACACCAGGTCCACACTGACCCGGCCGGACCTACAGGCCCGTAAAAAGCTTCTCCCGCACCGCTGCAACAGGCAAGGTACATCACCACCGTCCCTGTTCGTGCGTCGTCGCCGCCGTCAACCTCAGACAGCGCCACAGCAGCAGGCGAGCTGGCCCGCCCAAGCCCAGATGCGGCCCGAAGGGCCCAGATCTGGGCCAGAGGGCCACGGTCGCGCCGCACCGCACGCAGCGCCCCGCCGCACGTCGACCTCGCCGCACGCCGGCACCACCGCGCTAGATCCGCTCGGAGGAGCCCAAGCCGAGTCCTCCCGACGTGCACCGCCGCCAGAGCGAGCTCGGGCCCCGACCCGCTCGCAGGGGCGCGGGGAGAAGCATTCCGCCGGCGCCGGCGCCGCCCGGGCACGGCCGGCGACCCAAGCCGGCGGCGGCGACGAGGGAGGAGGGGTGGAGGTGAGGGTTGGGCTGGAAACGGGGGCGGCGCTCCCATCGCCCTCGGGGGGGGGGGGGGCGAGAGGAGCGCGAGGGTGGAGGGGTTCTCCTCACGGGATTTTTTACTGTGCCGAGTATGTGGTATTCTGTCTTCTTCTCAACTTCTGTCAATTTGACACAAGGAACTGATGAGTTTCGGTGAAATTTACACAATAGTGGTAAATTCTCAGTGGACTCAATGTATACAGCTCTTATCCAACCAGATGTGTCGGTTGATAATAATATGAAAATCTGGAAGATGAAGATTCCACTAAAAAACAAAGTTTTTGCGTGGTATCTTCGTCGAGGAGTTATTCTTAATAAAGACAACCTTGTAAAACGCAATTGGCATGGAAGTAAACAGTGTGTCTTCTGTCATATAGACGAGACGATCAAACACTTATTCTTCGAGTGCAAGTTTGCTAGTTCTATATGGTCCATCATCCAGATAGGTTCTACTATATACCCACCCAAAAACATTGCCAATATTTTTGGCAATTGGCTGAATGGGGTGGATAATAGGTTCAAACAACTTATTAGGGTGTGAGCGCTTGGCGTAATATGGTCGCTTTGGCTATGTAGAAATGACAAGATTTTTAATGATAAAAATTATTTTCTTATGCAGGTTATCTACAGGGCTACTGCTACTCTCCGTTCGTGGTCTCAGTTGCAACGTGTGGGGCATCGAGACCTGTTTATGGAGGTTTGTACCAGACTGGAGGATACGGCGAGGGACTTTTTATCCCGACATGGATGGCAGCATAATTTGCGAATTGGCCCTCCACCGCCATATGCGTTCTTACAATTTCTCATTATGATATGTAATTCTCCTTTTTATGTTTCGAACTTCAGACTTGTTTCGGATATGTGCATCTTGGTTATGCAGAACCTGGGTGTAATAATTAAACCTTTTAAGTAATAAAGTTCCCTTTATCTAAAAAAAAAGTTAATACGCACTGAAGTTCCAAATACTATTTTTTAGCTATCAGTCTTTTCCAGCAACTTGGTTTATGTTATGTTTTGGTTATGTACTTCATATGAATTCACTGTGAGAACTAACGGTTACACTTTTTTTTCACATCTCTTTTGTTAGCAAACGTCCAGGATCAGTCTCTCTTCATGATGAACTAACTTTCAGTGGTCAGTTTTGGTGAACTAACTTGTTGGGGGCCGATTTTAATCTAGGGCTTGATTCCTACGGCGATAGAGAGATGCACGCAGCAGCAACAGCAAGCTGGTCCAATGAATTAATTGCGTGGACGGAGATGGAAGATGGAGCAACGATTTTCAAAAGAAAATACTACTGTACTATATAGGACCGGTCAGCAGAACTGTGACTGCGTGTGCTCCTTTGTTCGTAGCACCATAGTACGTATGTATGTGCGTCCCTCTCAGCATTTCATGTGTATTTACACGATAAATTGTTAAATTGATCCAGTTGGCTGAGCTGAACTTGTGTTTTCTGTATATTAAGTGTCTGCATCATATGGTCTATACTGCAGAAATTTCCACATCTCTATATTATGTACTCCCTCCGTCCCAAAATAAGTGTTTCAAAGTTGTCCAAAAGTGAATGTATATATACTTGTTTCATGTCTAGATATATTCACTTTTTGACAAATCTAAGACAGTTATTTTGAACGGAGGGAATCTAAGACAGTTATTTTGTGAAATTTCCACATCTCTATATTATGTACTCCCTCTCAGCATTTCAAAATATTATTATCTCATATCACAAGTAGATATCATATTGGACAGTGACACGGTCCTTAAGATTAACTTTGATCAGTTTTTGTACAATAATAGATGTATAGGAAAATTTTGAATATAATTTTGGAGACAAATCAGAAAATATGATTAAAAATTCTGTATGTAAATATTCAAACATAGGTTGTAGTCAAAGTGTGGGAAGTTTGACTTAAGACATGACCAAAACAGCATCTAAAATATATTTTTTAAATATTGTTTCATAAGTTTCATTTTGTTATTTTCCTACAAACATTTTCATATAAAAAATAGTGTAAGTTATAGCTTTCAAGTTTTATCTATGCATTAGAACCTTGTGTATATTGTAAAGAAGGGGTAAACTGAAACAATGGTGTTCTCCAAGCGATAAAATAAATAATAAGAACTCATACTTTGTTGGTCAGATAGTCAAAATTAGACACAAAATATGAAGTGGCATTGTCTATAAAAACTGAGTGAGTATGAGATTTGGAACTGCATCGGTCAACCTGCCAATTTGGTCGGTCCCCTTGAATTAGTTCAGAAACTACATTTTGCGCAATCAAGCGTGACAAATACTCTTTCAAATATGCTCCATTTGTTTCATACTCTCACTGTTCGTAGATATAAGGTGTATTAGTTTTTGAGAAAAGATCCAAAATACAGTGTGTACTGTTTTCCACTACTTATCTCATCTCACGCGAACTCCTCCTTTTCCCACTTCAATTAGCCCGAGCTAATTCTAGCTAAAACTAGTGGTAACATCTGTTGCTGTGGGCCGGTGGGCTGTGCGCTTTGCCGTCTGCAGCCATCGCAGTCGAGGCTAATTAGAGCGGCCGGCGAGGGAGAAGGGATATCTGATGGTCAGGTTGCCGCATGATACCGGGGCGCAGCTCGTGTTGCTGCCGCTAGCACGTGCTACCTCTGCGAGCAACAAGCAAGCTAGTGGTAACATCTGTTGCAATGGCATCTCAATTCTCAAGGTGGAGACCAGAGAAGTTGCTTGGATATGTGTACTCCTGAGTGGTGCACAGTGTGCCGGTGGGCTGTGGGCCTGTGGCTGGATAAAAATAGTATGAGTAATTTTGAGTTGAATTTTTGCGTGTTGGTTGAATGTATTATTCTCTACATGTACAATTGTTTTCAGAATTCGATAAAACTTTAAATGTCAAAAAAAGGGCACCAGCCCGGAATACATTTGTGATTTCCAAAAGGTGGCATTTACAATATAACAAATGTATATAATACGGAAGTATATATATATTTCATAATGGTTATAATAATATTGATTTGATATCGTAGATGTTAATTTTCGTAATATACTTGGTTAAATTTTACAAAGTTTGACTTTATCAAGACTTAAGCACTACGGGAGAGCAGCACATTGCCGTG